>CM056467.1:1101472-1701472 GCA_029783895.1 Triplophysa bombifrons | reverse complement strand
TTCATGCGTGCGGTATGGTTACAGGAAACCACTGGAATCCTTCATTCAGAGACACGCAGAACCGGCAGATAACATCTTTAACCTCATCTGAATCACTACTGATGCTATTCAAAGTTCAGTGCTATTTTCGGATTAAAAAGTTGTAAATTTGTTCTGTTCCGCGTTGTACATCAAATGCTATTTTAATGCCTGGATTCCACAATTCTGTCCGTGTTCTCCACATCGTGGAAATCATATGGGCCTACGTTTCTGATGTTGTTTACTGAGTTATACTGGAATACTGATGATTTAGTTTGAGGTTCTCAGTGATGGTGTAGATGTGTTGTACAGACGGTCATGACAGCGCACAAGTTCTGCCCCAGGATGTGTTTGCATACGCCATCAGATGCGGTGCAGCAATGGAAGAAATTGCTGAAGATGCTGCAAGACTCGCTAACGTGGCTTCAGGCTGGAAGCCGGCGGTCAGCGTTATCCGCTGCAGATGCCCAGTGCATGATGGGTAAAGAGAGCTCTTTCTGACACTTTTCAGCAGTAATGATTCTTCGAGGCCAAACCGAAATAACTTGAACACATCCTGTCACCCAGAGCGGCACTTTTCCCAGCTGATGATAATTATAACGCTGGGATTTGGGTTATGTGTCTGCGTTTGAGGCGACTATTGAGAAATAATCTGACAGCCGGAACATGTCTTGTGCTTGATTTATAAAAGAACTCTCTATACTGTACATACACAAATACACCACAGTGACTGGAATGATGATCCCACCGGTTTATAGAAGTCTATAATCAAACTGTAAATGTGCCGCTAATAATATCAACTACATTATATACAGAAAAAAATAAGAGATTATTTTTATCTTTTCTGAATTTATCATTCATAGGTATGTGTTGAGGTAAATTATCATTTCTGATTCATTTTGTGAACAGCATTTCCACCAAATTTAAAATCAAAATCTTCTTTTTATTTGCATTTATTTGCAGAAAATGACAGATAAAAAAAATAGAAAAGATGCTCTGTAGTTTTTCACAACTCAAATGCTGCAAAGAAAACAAGTTCACATTCACTTTTAAGCAACACAACACTCATATTTCTACATGTGTTTAGGAAACGATCAAAAGAAGATTTTTGTGTGATGACCTGGATTTTTCTCAGTTTGACTTTGGAGTGAAATGAACACAATACATCTAGAAATGGTGATGAAATGAACATGATCTCGTTGTGTTTTCTGTATAAAGTATCACTGCAGTTATTATGGGAGGCTGTAATGTTAGTCCGTGTTGGCGTTTCGCAGGATGATTGCATGTCAGATTGTACGCTTTGATTTTATTCAGATCTTTAAAGTCCCAGTGAAATTAAAAATATCAATTCTTATTTTTTCATGAAATATTGCACCGTTTATAGTAAATAGCTTATCAATGTGGGTCATTTTCTTTTTAAAATTCATGTGCCTCATAATCTTGTCTCAAAATCTGCCTTGAATTGACCATCTGAAATGACGTATGTTAGACGGCTTGGGCGGAGCATCCATTAACTCCTCCCCTTCAACAGTCTTTTTCAAAATGCAACAGCTGTTTTACACATCCAATCAATTCGCAGTGAAAAACGTTAGCCCCGCCTACTAATTTTCTCTTTTAAAATTATTTTCGCTCGGAAATTTGTGAGGAAGTAAAAACGATCATAACATTCGGTTTAAAGGGACTTTAATGATTTGGCCGTCCATAATAACTGCATGATACACATTTAGCTTGTAGACTGTCATAAAAACTCATTAAATTTAAATACAAACACAGTCTGCATTCATCAAAATCAAGGCAGTTTTTATATTCCTCTGTTACTTTAGTTTGATCCCTTTGAGACCGTTAACAGCTCTATTTTACAGCTTTCACTTTGAAACACACAGCGCATGTTCACATGTTTGATGGGTTGTAGTGCTATATAAATGTGTGCTATTTGAGTTAATTTTTGTACATTTAGTTTATAATATGTTGATACATTAGTATGGCGAAGCCAGTATCAGGATCATACGGCTGTTTGCACCTCATGACTTCTGTTCTTCTGATACGTGGCATTCATCACAGTGAATGTTTTCTCGTCGTGTAGATGAAGTCGAGGCAGATGTTGGTTTGCTCTTATCTGCATGTGTAATTAGACTCATTTGCATACTCGCAAATACGTGCAGAAAACACTTCTGCTTTAGTGATAAATATTGACTTTAGAGGAAAAGCTTCTTAAAGAGCTGTTATCAGACATGACGTTCTCTTATATCACACGCATAAAGTTCTGCGCTGTAGTTACTCTCTGTATGAAATCCCTTCCATAAACACGTGATGAAATCATTAGGAGTAAAATGAGTTTGAGCGTGTTAAACTGTACATCAGAACAGTTGTTGGGTCTGCTGGTCCATTAGACAGGTGGCCTTCATTAACTTATTCTTTTTATGAATACTTGACTAAAGTCAATTCATTACACATTCTAAACAATTCAGAAAGCTGCTTTTATTCTCGATTCTGAATTGATTCCTTTGTTGAATTGTTTTGATTTGTAAATAGTTTTGATTGAATTTTGGTTGTTTCATTCATGAGAATCGTGCGGTAGATGAAATATATATTGACTTATTTTGTGCTGCATGTATTTAATGGTTTGGTTGATTGGAAAGTTGATCAGAATGTAAGCACATATGAAACATTCTGCATGTTAATGGGATGTGGTAGGTTGTTTGAAAGGGTAATTACTGTCGTAGCGACTGATTTCCAAGGCGCTCTTGTGTTTCCAAACCTTCTGTTTTGTCGTGTCAGAAATGACGGGCTGTAGGCGATGGGATTCTAATGACTCGCTCAGTCAACCAAACAGTTCTCGGCCATTATTGACTACTATGTAGGAAAAACGATTATGTGGCCCAGAACTGTTTGCTGTGCTACATTCTTCAAAATATCTTCAGAACAAAGACATTTATAAAGCAAATTGTATGGTGGTCAATGGGGTCCAAGAACTATTTGGTTATAAGCATTCTACCAAATATCTTTCTCTGTGTTTATCAGAACAAAGACATTTATACAGGTTTGGAACAACTCGAGGGTAAATAAATGATGACAGAATTTTCATTTTTGGGTGAACTGTTCCTTTAACCCTAAGGCTAACACATTTTTCAGTCTGTATCGTACTCAATGACCAGATACTCTTAAGAATATGAATTATTAGATCTATTCCACCTTCTGCAGACGTGTATCGATATACTGATGTTATTGACAAGAATCACGATATTAATAACTGTGATCATTGATGTTGTGTTACTATTACACACATCTGCGGATTTTACAACTGTTTCACTTTATCTTAAGAGTCACAGTTACAAACTCTCTAAGTACCTACACACAGACGACGTTTACACGATGAAAAACTGAAAAGTTTTGCGTACACACCACAACAAAGGTGTTTCTCATGTTGCATCTTCATGTCTTATTATAAAGTATTTAGTATTCTTGTGTTGCATCGCGCGGCTCGCGTGTGGTGTCGACAGTGCAAGTGTTTATGTTTATAAAACGTGCTCTCGAAAATTCCATAATTCCCATTTCAACCTGGAAATATTTCTTGGAACAGTTCTCTTTTATTGTGAGCAGATACTTCTAATGTTTACCAAATACTTGTAATGTTACTAAACCAAAACGTTACTTCCGGGTTGAAGCTGGAATGATCTAATTTCCGAGAGCAGGCGAAGGCAGCATTAATGTTTAGGAACCGAGCTGACGGTGCCCTTCCTTCAGCGCAGAATTGTGACAAAAGACAAACTGCAATGACGCAAAAGTAGCATGAATTCCAATATGAGCGTTCAGACCGAGGTGGCATGGCGAAACATCAGACCTGTATCCGATCACGGACCACAAATGGAAGTGTCTCAGATTAGATTACATGTGTTTTTTCCTGTTCACACGGTCATGCAGATCTTCTACAGCTCACATATGAGCAAAAGAATGGGATGTTTTATGGCAGTTTGTGATAACCCGACATAAGATGAGTTTTGAGTTTTTGTTTGAATGCGTTTGAAGTGTTAAGGCCCATAGTTCAACGCTCTGGCCATTGTGAGACACAGATGTGTTTATACAGATATTAAGAGCAGTTTAGCTCACGTATTCAGCAGTTAGGCTGTAATCGTGATCATTATGGGCTGTAATTCATTTGAAACCTTACAGATGTTTGAATGTGATGCTCTTCAGTGTGTTGATGTGTTAGTCGGATTTCTCTGGATTGTTTCCTGCACTTATAACTTGTGATTTTAGTTACCTGTAGCTGTTTCATTTCAAGATCATAACCAGGTGTTACTCAAACCCATAATACAAAGTGTGAACTTGATCTTTCGATGTTCATTTTCAGTGTTTATTTGGGTTTTATCGCAAGATGCAATTAGAAAAGGGTGTGGACCAAAAATTCCTAAATGTTTTGCATCATCAGGCCTTGTGGGGAAGTAGTTATGAACTGAAAGTAATAAGATTTATATAAATGAATCAAGCACCAGTGAGACAGGACACAACAGCTGCACTACTTGCTTTAGTCCAATCAGTGTTTATTGGAATTAAAGAAAGCTGAGGTGTGTGTGTTCGTGTGTATCCGTGGGCGTGTGTGCTGCAGTGCATGATGGGTATGTGTTTGTGTGTGTGTGCATGCATGCGTGTGAGTGTGCATGTGTATGTGTGCATGCATGCGTGTTTGTGTTGGCCAGGTGTTTGACATTGAGCGTCGTGTGAGATGAATGTAGCTTATGGCGATCCGTTGACTGGCCCGTGGGACCTTCAGCTTCCTGTCATGAAAGTTTTCCTTTTGAAAGGCCAAAGCTGCAGTGGGAATGTTTCTGAAAATCCCACATGCCGGAGCGGACCGTCTGCCCCCCCAGTATTACCCATCACCCCGCCGCCCCCTTGCCCGCCCAACACTCTCACACTGAGCTCCATCATAACAGCAGCTGCTCACCATCCATCATCCTTCTGCTGTCTGTTGTCAATACACTCCAATCATTAATAGTCACTCAAGCCCATGACCTCAGCAATGTGTTTACATATCTTACTTTGTTTTCTTGACTAAAATGAAACGCTATTTCATATGAACCATGCTTCAGATAAAAGTGACTGCTAAATGAATCAATGTAAATACAGGTTCATACTGAGAACGCGCTTCTATTCTGCTTTAAAACACTTTTATATTTACAAATTATTTTATCATCATAGTTATTATTTGAGTGAGAAATAATGAATGAATCCAAGAATGAATGGTCACAGTGGTTGAAAATACTGCATGGACCTTTTTCACATGTTCAACGGTCATCAGCATCGTAAATCCTCCAAAGGTTTTTATATTTTAATTTAAAAAAAAATGCATGCAAGTTTATAACACTATACTTTGTATAATATGACCTTTGAATCAATTGTGAAGGTGTTTCTTATATAACGTCTTTGGAAGTCACGGTAAATTTGACATCATGCTCTCTCTAAATTTTTATTTTGTTGAGAGTAGTGAAAACACTATCATTGAGTTTTTCTTTTTTGCAATTTGAGCAAATTCACCATTCCCCGGTTTAGAAGTTTAACCAGCTGTGATGACTTCCGTTCTTTTGATTAGATTTGATTATTCACGCAGACGCTGCTGTATATAATAATATCATGATTATAAGTGAAAGCAGGATGTTAAAGAGTGAAAGTGTTCACATCAGCCCATAATATGAGTGTTGTGTAACCGTCTCGCGTCTCTCAGGAATCATTTGTCCGTGGCGTTCGTCTGGAACAACTTTGCCACACTTGTTTTCATGTTCCTGTAGATTACAGGGCGGCTTCTGTCGTCTCTCTCTGTCTCTCTCTCTCTTTGTGTGCGTGAGGCGCGCTCTGGTAATTAACTTTGTCCTTTTTT
Source organism: Triplophysa bombifrons (assembly GCA_029783895.1). Taxonomy (NCBI): domain Eukaryota; kingdom Metazoa; phylum Chordata; class Actinopteri; order Cypriniformes; family Nemacheilidae; genus Triplophysa; species Triplophysa bombifrons. Next base: position 1,695,579 of record CM056467.1, on the reverse strand, counting down.
TTATTTGTTCCAGTCTTTCTCCGTCCACTCTTCTGAGCATCTTCTCCCAGGAGTACCAGGTTAGAAGTTTTCTTCCTTTGTGAGGCCTGACAGCTGCCTAATTGAATGATGAATGTCCCCTTATTTCTGTGTAATTGAACTGCCAAGTCGGCGATTGGCTGGCAGGATTCCCCCCCGACGCACACGCATGCGCCCCGGCGGAAGGCTGAGCCCGGCTCCCGGCGGACCGCTGCCAAGCCTGCCCCTCCATCTGCCTAATAACATCTAGCCGCTGCTTATTCGCCGGACCTGTAATAAATTATGCTAAAGCATTATTATTCTGACAATAATAATTTCCCCGTGCAGCGCTGCTCCGAGCGCTAAATGTTTGCTGACTCGCGCTGTCACGGCAGCTTTCGCGGCTGACAGCCGACGATGATGGATGACCGCTGCTGCAGTGGCAGACGCAGAAAATAGAGTCATTCATCATCCGGCTGACGGCTGTCACTCACTCGGCCCGTCTCGGCAGAATTACTTTAGTAGTTTTTAAATAAGTTGTTTTTAAGTGCTTCTCCGGGTTAAGACGCCGGCTGAACGGCATTAAAGCAGCCTGTAGTTCTCTGGCGAAACGGGAAATGAAAGGACGGCGAACGGTCAGGGTTTCCGGACCCCTCTGAAGAACAATCAAGTGTTTTGAAATGATCTCCGTCCGATTATTTTCCCTTTTAATACGAGTTCAGATTATTATTGATAACAAGTGAGTGCTGATGAAAAGATTGATAAATGAATGCTGTTTTTGTGTGTGTTGTTTCAGAAGAGAACGAAGCGCAGCATGGCGAGGCATCACGCTCCTGACGTCGTGAAGTCCTACTATCAGTGGTATGAGAATCCTGTCGTTGTGTTCCTGACTCGAGGAGTGTTTGTAACATGCCTTCTGTCGCCGATCAGCCCATTATTTTTCCGTACAGAAGTCAGGACATGCACGTAACCGCAGTCCTCAGAGCGCTGGTGTGATGGGTGGAGGTCTGGGAGGGTTTGGTGGTTAATGATGAATCCATCAGGGACCATTCTGGCATGTTCTGGCTGGTCTCTTCTCGTTTGTTGACTTTCTCTTTCATTGTTGTTGTTTTTTTGTGGTATAAAGGTACCGCAGCGAAGCCAAGACACGTCCCGCCGATCCGCTTCTGCTGGAGCTGGCCAATGAGGTAATGAGTCCACCGCATCATATCACACCGTTCAAACATAACATCATTAAAGCAGGAGAGTGGGTTTCCCAGTCTGTTAGCACTTATAAAGATTGGACTAATAGTTCGGCCTATTAAGCAATGATTTCAGGCAATTATCCCTCACGGAAAAATACTTGAGTTATTTTGAGAAGTGATGTTCATAAATGCACAGAGGTCAGTGGATAATATCTGTGATGTTGGGATGTGTCAGAGGTCATACAGGTTCACATGAATCGGGCTTACATTGACACATTTCTCACTTTCATCATCTTACTGTTTCAAAACAAAGATGATTTTACTGTCATTGTGTGAAGAAAATATAAGAGTTTGGTTCCAAAATGAGAACTCAAAAATCATTATTTTATATTTGTTATCATGTGTTTTATTGTGTTAGTTAGCTGAATGTTTTGAGTTATTAAGTCTTAAATCAAAACAAACCAACTACAGTTCAATTGATATTAATTGGAATGTACAAAAAAAAACATGATTTTGAAATTCTGGAGTGATTCTGGATTCAAGGTGTAATGATTTGTCTTATGCCTTATTTTTTTAGGATTTTGAATTTTTATTGCTTTAAAAAAGATTTCTCTTCAATTTTAGTCTTCATTATTGACCTTCGTGTTAGTATAAATCTGTATGACTGTCTTCTTCAGAACACATAAGAAGATATTTTGAAGAATGTTGATAGTTAGTCAACACTGGACCCCATTGGTTTCCATTGTATGAACACAAAACCACTGTGACATTTCTCAAAATATCTTCTTTAGTCATCCACTGAAGAAAGAGTGGGGGAAAATTTCCTGGAAAATTTAGATTTTTTTGGGGCTGAACTAGCTCTTTACTCCAAGCTTGACTGTTGTCGTATGTTGCATTGTTTTAGAAATAATCTGTAATTTCAGCTCATTTGTTATTCATTTTGTTGGAACTTTTATGACGTTATTATATCGTGAGGCCAGTGTTTTGAATCGTGAGATGAGCGTATCTTTACACGTCCAGTTAACATTCGTCTTTCAGGTCAGTGTGTCAGGAGGACTTTAATGTAGTACTTCACACACAGATCTAATTGAGACAGTCCTAGTGTTTTATGAGGCGATAGATGGCCAACTGTGCTGAACTATAAAAACTGAAGGGAATTATGACAGTGCATATGTGTGGACATGAGTGTAGTGCTTGAGTTTGGTGTTGGATTGAGCTGAAATGCACTTCAAGCGTTATTGAACATGATTACAGAATGATGAATGGGAATGAAGCGTCAGGCCTCTGTAAATGTTACTGGGGTTGGTGATTAATTTGAGATTCTCATGGTGAAACGCGAGCACCTCAGCTAATGTCACCATCTTTCAGTGTCATCTCTGATGTCGCCGTGCTCTCCTTATTAAACTACCACACATATGGTTATTTGAGAGCGAGATAATAGGCCGATAGATTCAGAGAGCGACTCCTCCAGGCTAACACAGGCAAGAGTTTTGTGTGCGAAAGCAAATTCTGTCTGTGTAATGATGATGAATACTGTCTCCTCCTGTCGTCATGATTAGAGACTAGAGAGTTTTCTGTGTGCTTGTGTGATCATTGCACACCACACATACACACACACACACACACACACACTCTTACACTGGATGTTATTTAAGGACAGTAGCATCACGTGAATTTGGATTTAAGTGTCTGACATAAACTGGTGTTTTAAATTGGAATAATAGTCATAATTGGCCATCATCATCTGCAGGTTCGTTATTCCCAGATAACAACCTCTCTAAACTAATAACACATGGTAACCCGGATGCAGCAAATCATTTTGACCGATTTTTTTTTGGACAAATGAAATACAAATATGTCTTGTAATAACATATACGACGGTATATTTACAAATGATTAAACCAAATTACCTGTTTGTGTCATTTGAACGTCGTTTCTTACCTTAAGACCGAACGTAAACGGATCTTCCTCGCGGCAAGTCTGCATTCTTTAAAAATGAACTCCTCAAATATTTCAAAATCACACTTTTTTCTCACGTGGAAACTAAAGTAGTCGTGTTATAAGTGGGATAATATACAAGCAGCCGGCTGTTATTTTGAAATAAGCCCCTTCAGTCTGATACAAGACCCACCGCTTCGGGGCTTATTTCTGCCATAACAACACTGTGTTGGATTCAGAAACTGATGTATATTATTGTCAAAATGTACATTAGTAATCACATTTAATATCACCGTTATATGCATAAACCACCCTAGTAAAAAAAACTATACATTTAAAATGCATTTATTTCATACTAAGTATAGTTTAAAGGTATTAACAGATTTACTGACGTGACTTAATGATATAAATTATAATTAAACTTTATTTGGAGTACTATTTATACACAATGCACATTTCTTCATAATAATCGTGTTTCAATAAAATATTGTTCTAATGTTACTTTATGTTAGATAAAATCAATCTTTCAATGCAAGATATTTAAAGTGTACCTGAAGCATACTTGCAATAGTTCCACTTTAGCACAATCAAATACACTTAAATGTATCTTTAGTTGGACTCTATTTCTGCACAATTAAACTAAAGTAGAACATTAGTGGTTCCTATTTAACAGACTTTAAGTATACCGATTTAGTATACCACAAATACAATCGCAGTGTATTTTCATTAAGTATATAAGATGTAAATGGATTTGCAGTATACTAAGCATGAATAAAATGTATTTTAAATACACTTTAGTATATTTATTTTTCACTACGGCAGCCACAAAATTGTTATAAATTTCTGAGCAACTTTCAACATTTCAGGGACGTTAAACAGATAAATACTTGACAGAAATCCAGAAGAGTTTAGAGAACACGAGAGAGGTTTGGTAAAATATATTTTATTGGGACTAACATTATTATTGCAGATAATGTATCTCTGTAATGCGGTTGAGGTTGTTTCTTCAGTAGTTTTTACATTGAGATTGTGATCAGTACTCGCTAAACTACTGACCCCACAGATCCCCCTCTGGAAACTCATTTATCATTATTACATTGATAAAGGTTATCCGGATCATTTACATGTTTTATATATCAGCAGCTCATCAAAATGAGGTGTAGCATTTAATAAAAAAAATAAAAAATGAAACCATCCACATATCGGCTCCATGAAAGAGGCCGGTTCAAGAAACTGATCCCTATTACATTTACACTATTGCTTCATAGTGATGCTTTGAGATAAAGACACACAAAGTTTAAATTTAAAAAGAAGAAAACAAATCCAGTTCTTCCTTAAAATGACATTTCATGCTTGGAGTGTGAATGTCAGCAGTCTACAGAGTTGTAAAGCCGAAAGTGAACGAAACGAGTCATTGTCTTGGAAAAAAGGAGTCGACTCTAAATTACTCGAATGAGTCGTCTGTCGTTCTAATTTCAGTTCCTTGTCAGATTTGCGTCTCTCCGAGAAATGCCAGTCTACGTTCCATTTGTGACCATGCATGCGCTAGACCAATCAAAGCAGACTAGACCATCTGACCAATCAGATCAGAGTGTCTTGACAGAAAGGAGGGGACTAGACTGACGAATCGCCGAACGAATCAGTCAAGACTTATGGTAACAATAATATTAGAAAATGGAAGTGTATGTATGTAGACTTGTGGTTCGATGCTCCATAAACCAAAGTGGAACTTAAAAAAATCACAAAATATTGACTCTTTAATGACTGATCCTAACACCCAAACAATGACATTTTTGCCATTATTTTAACATTATTAACATATAATCATATATTCTTTAAGACACAAACCAATCATGTGTAATTTACACAAGCATCAATGGATTGTGGGTAGTTGTGATATATATGTGTGTGTGTTGTCAGGTGGATATGTCTCCGGCTCTTCTGGCTCGTGTGATGGTGGAGTGTTTTATGGAGGAGCGTGAAGCTTCAGTCCGTGAGTACACACGTCTTGATTTCCTAATGACGGTCCAACTCCTGACAGCACTACTGACAATTAAACCTTCACCCCCGCCTTCCTCACTTCTGCTCCCCCGTTTAATCTGAACCTCTTCCTCCATTTCACAGGAAATAGATTTATTACAGATTATTATTCCTTTTAATTAATCAATGTGCTTGTTTTTATTTTCACTTGATTGAGCAGGCTTACTGTCAGCCTCTCTGTGGAAACTCACGTTGACTCTCACACGGAGCATCACTAAAATATCCAGTAGTGTGTCAGAGTTTGTTTCTTTTCTAGCACCTGGATGTCAGAAGAAGTTGACAAGGCTTTCATTTGAGCATTCATGCAGTGCACACGCACTATACACACCCCGCCCTCACCGTCCGCCATCTTCTCCTCACACACACCAGCACAGACTCACGTGACGTCTTAGGTTCAATCAACATAGACGTGACGTTCAGTGCAGCAGTGTTTAGAGAATAAGTCATCATCATCGAGACACTAAAGATAAGCACAGCTAGAGTCAAAATAAAAACATGAAAACACTACACCACACTATTGTAATAATCACTGTTATAAACTTTAATAACCAAACCTTTTTCAACCAGCCGTGATGAACAAATACTCCACCGGATGGTGAACACATCGAGTTATTTAGAAAATGAAGTAAATAAAAACGTGAAACACGAGGCTCCCGAATGTGTGGGAATTAAAGCCAAATGTGTTTTTGATTGAGTTTGCCGATTGTGTTGACGATCTTACATCATCTTCATACGGTCTCCCAGCAGTTTCTCCGTCTTTCTTTGCCGTTCGCAGCACAATTCACGTGATGGCGTGATGGGAATCTAATGAAAGTGAGGTGTATTTCAGCAGGAACGACCCGCCTCGCTCGGCGGTCGAATTACTGAATCTCCCCGTGTGGATATTAGACTTTTGTAATGTGTTGCTCTTGTGAAACAATGCCGGGATAATTGTCTTCGCTGGCAATTAGCTAACAGGTTTGTCCAGCGCTATCGGCAAGCACATCCATCATCCCCGCTCGCTCTTTCAGAGACGTGAGCGTCCGCGAGCTTCCAGAGGAGTGCACGGATCAATAGCCTCATATACGCGGCCCCGCCGTTCACACTCCTCCATCTTTTATTTGTCTTTCATTCCCCGTTTGCATTTAAGAGACACAGAAATCGTGCCGTTGGGATACTCGGATACACCTCCAGTCGCTTCAGCGGAATCAATAGCGACTTGGAGATTGTTTGTGAAGTTGTTTCTCGCGCACGCCTTTTTCCCCAGACCCAACGGATGCCCGTGTAAATAAATCAATAGGTTTAGGGCATTTTCAGCACGTATCGAATATGATATCAACATCTATAATCCTTCCTCCGCTCAGGACAGCGGCGGTCACTGGGGGAAGATTGGAAGAGAGCAGCCAGTCAAACGCTGGATCACTGCTGCAACGTGGCCGTTTTACTCTAATCTCGGTGACATTTTCTGAACGTGGCGCTTAATTAGAAACATCTTGCGTCTGTTATCTTCTGTGTGTTTTATCTGCCGTTTCATTACAGCCATTTGTGCCTGAAAACATGGTGAATAGTGCTGATAAAAAGCCATATCTGCATCCCTGAAAAAACACCCCGCACCGCTTTCACGTTTGGGTTTGTACACTTCCCCACGGGCTGAAGAAGAGCAGGGGCATACAACTGTGAGGTAAGTGTGTGGGGCGGATGATTCGGGGTTTGAATAATGAGACTGCTCTCTTCATTAGCAGCTGGAGGAGGCGGGCGAGGTAAGCAGTCGTCTTGACAAGTATCCTGATTACTAGCGTGGAGCGAGGTAGAGTCGACCTCACTGCGGCACCAAGCCTCGCCACAGCCCCGCTATCACACACAATCAGGTGCAGGGGGATCAGTTCTGCCCCACTAACCCTGCCGGGCCCCCCCGGCCCCCCCTCCATTATTCTCAGTGTGCGCTGAGGTACGAGGATGAGTCCAAAGAAGTAAATATGAAAATCAAAGGAGGGCTTTAGGCAGCCGCAGAGATTTGCCGAGCTGTCCTCTGGCGTGTAAGAGCCTCATCCATCACGGCCCGCAAGTAGTCAATTCCTCTATCTGTAAATGTTTTTAGATATTAGCCAATTTATATGCTCCCAGATTCATCACGGAAAATCAGCTTTAGCAGGGGCGCATTATCGGCGAGCGTCTCTGGCGCGCATCATGAAGTTTGATGTACGACGGCTTTTGCGAGTCGACGGGTTACGCTCTGGAAGCTGTGGAGGAGGGGAGGAGCGTCTCTCCATTATAAGCACAAGAAGGAGAAGAGGAAGGGTTTTTAATTAATAAACAAACTCCGGAGCTCATCGGCGTCACACGGCATAACGATTGTCATCCGTTATTTTTTTACGACTCTCGACCCTCAACGCGCTCTGCCTTCTAATGAGCTTTCCGTCCAGTTTTTTTCCTCCCTCTGATAATGGCTTTCCCATCGTAGCGGAGAGATGAACCTCCCCATTCATCACCGCATCAGAGGTTGTTAAAGGTGCCTGTGATTTTAGCAAACAGCGCTTCTCCCTTCCCGAACAACTCCCGACGGAGAGGCGTCTTTCCTCTTTAATATTTTCCTCCCCGATAAGGACGACGTGCTATGTTGGAATTTATGTCGACACGGCACAATTACATTAAATTCGGCGTGTGTTTACACTGTCGCGCGTGCGGAGGCGTCTTTAATAAATGCGCGCCGATGGCAGAGACTGCGTCCGCTCGCCTCTTGTTGTTATTTACTGCGCCGCGGATCCTCGCCCACAAATGGCATTACGGGCCGTGATGAATGAGCGTTAGAGTAAACTCATTTTAAAAGCCGCCTGATTTATTAGCGCTCGGGCCTCCATTTTCATCAGGTCAATGCTCGGCCGAAAGCTTGAAGGTCACCCTGTTTACGGTGGTTTTTAACCCCGTCCCTCAAAAATGGTCATCTCTACCGGAGAAGGCGAGCGGGTTTGAAGCAGGTGCAGTTGCGTGATGTGTGAAATGCGTCCACCTCCAATTACGAGTCCTGGTAAGACAAGGCCTTTAACGGCCGGCGCTCGCCTTCGGGGAGGTCTGTTACACACGACTGTTTTGCAGGACCAGCATCAAATCTATAAAAGTACCATTAAGGAGGAAAAATCAATGGAAATGCCATTAAAGTGGAATAAGTTGCCAATATTGCTGATGTGGTTGCGGCTTCTTTGATTTTCTCTGGGATTATTAGGCGCAGCGGCGTAGTGACTTTGTTAAGAGAAACGAGTGTTGTTGAGGAGTAATATGTCTCCCGGCTTCATAAAGTTTGCGGCCTCATATTTCCCGCTTTATTGATTATCCATTATCATTTGTCACGAGGTGTCCTAACTCAAGGGGAAATATAGCTCTCTTCATCGGCGAGCACGGGCGCGCCGTATGGATCTGCGTGTGAAGGTAGCAATCTGAGAGAAAAATGAGCTGGAAAACGCCGGCTGCCGCTGGAGAGGACTGCTGAGTTGGCTTTGTTCTCTCAGAGCGGGAGGATGAAGAAGATAACAGCCGCCCATTCGTTTCTTCTGCAGCGGCGGGTCGAGAGAAATGCGACGAGCCGTGTGTTTGAATGTGCTCGTGTGTGTGGGGGGTTTCAAATACCACTGCACTCTGCAGACACGAGGGGTCTTTCTCCAGTACTTTGATTCAAAGGGTCTCACTGCAGTCTGGTTTGGAGGTTTTGTTCTGGTTTTTGAAAGGATAATGACTACGCACTTCACCTGTCCGTGTTGGCATGTTCTCACCTAACTTCTTTCAAATGACAAATACATTAACGTCATATCCGTGTAGGGACGTCACCATATCGTTTTTTGTGGCCAGTTCACGGTGACGGTGTCATCACGACGTCCATTGCAATTAAAGCTGCGATATCACATTTATCTTTCTGTTTATTCTGTGCTTTTTTGGTCAGTGAATCCCTCTTCTATGTTGAGCGTGTCAGAAAGCCTTTCTAAAGACTTTGACTCTTAAGACAACATTTAAAAAAATCACCAGCTATTAGATACAGCAAAGTCCATTTAGGGAAGTCGTGCCACTCGGCGGGCAGGTAGGATAGTTATTACTTCATTCAAACAAGACGTGAATGGGTTAAAATCCCCAAATCGACGGCTAAAATCCCAATTAAACGACATATTTAAAAATAACATTTAAAATGATGTAAACTGTACCGTAAGGTTTGTTTCCTATGATCAAATTGCACTTAAAAACATTCTTTTTCATGTTGCTGTAGATAATACGCATGCGCTAAGCTTCGCTAGGGCGGCCATGTTGAGTGGTGCATTCCTCTCCGTTCATTTCAATGGCAGTGACGCATCTTGTTAATATGAATATCTTTGGATACTGAGAGTGAATTATTGTTTATATTATCACATGTGCAGCATGAACACAACATCACTAATCACAGTAATGAATGAAGAGTGTATGCTTTGATTATTTTGTGTTTGTGTGTTTCGACCTGCTGAAGTCTTGTCTTCAGCTTTATTAAACATTCTTTGTGTTCGCAGTTCATTCATGGTTTCGTTATTAAAATCAAATGTCATGTGCACATGTTTGTAAGCAGTTGACCCGTCGTGATGATACAGTACTTACGGATGTACATTAGCAAAATAGACATTTTTCCCATCATGCAATGCTTTCTTCCGTCCCTCTCGTGTATACAGTATTATTAAAATGACACGGAGCGATTCAATCCATTAAATGTGAACATGTTTGAAGAACGATGTGTTTTGTGTGAAGGAATCCAGTGATTTATTATGTTTGAAGGAGCTGAAGAGTCGCAGAGCAGATAAATATATGAGGTCTTTCTCTCTGTTTGTGCGTCTGCAGCCTCCAGACACGTCATCAACAACACGCTGCGAGAGCCGGCTTTAATTCCAGACCTGCTGCTAGCAAAACATGTGGAACAGGTTAGAGACAAACACACACTCACAACAGCAGCACTGTAACTGTCCTCTTAAATCTACACTAGTGACCAAGAGGCTAGATTTGAATTGAACCATCAAAATAAGAGCTTTACATGGAGATTATACAGCACTATTAGAGAAACGTCAGTATATCAGGGAATGTGGATTTATTTCACTATATAAAAATGACTGAATGAACATCAAAGAGCTGACTGTAATAGAACAGGTGTTGTGTTAATTAAATTAACATCATAATATTGATTGTGTTATTACTGTAATGTTATTACCATGTAGTAATTACCATGGGTATGTGTGTGTGTGTGTGTTTGTGCGTGCTGCAGTTCATTATATGTGTGTGTCTGTGCTGCATTGCATGAAGGGAATGTGTGTGTGTGTCACCTGCAGTGCATGATGGGTATGTGTGAGTGTGTGTGCTGCAGTGCATGATGGGTATTTTTGTGTGTGTGTGCTGTGCATAACGGGAATGTGTGTGTGTGTGTGTGTGCTGCAGTGCATGATGGGTGTGTGTGTGTTAGTGTGTGTGCTGCAGTGCATGATGGGTATGAGTGAGTGTAATATTTCTTGTCTCTTTTTTCAGTGCACAGTAAATGACTGTTGTTACGGGCCGCTGGTGGACTGCATCAAACAGTATCCTCTCATAAAACTTGAAACCTCACATTGACCAGGAGGTGTTGACTGGAGAGCTCTACCTCACATAAGACCTCTGCTTGAGCGTGAACGTGTGTGTGTCAGCCGATGTGTCTTTATACTCAGGTTTTGTTAAACACGCAGTCTAACTAGTAACCACTACCTGAGAGGAGTCCACCGCTTCTCGTTTTTTCCTATAGTTTTTTATTTAAACTTTACTCGACACTGCGGCTCTTTTGCACCCTCGGCCTCATGGGATAGATATTGATTATTAAGCGAATGATAGCGATCTGCTCTTCAGTAAACTTTGATATCATATTACACACATGCACATAAGGCGTGTTGATCAGAGTTTACATAACGAAGATGCTTCTAATATTAAAATAAACTTCTGCTGTTGCCACAGCAACCCTGCTTACCCGTCTGTGTGTTTCCAGGGCAACAAGCACAGGTAACAAGATGGAGATTTCGAAATCTACTTCTAAAACTTTAGCACGTGGCTTCTTTTGATCTTTTGAGCAGACATTGATTGTGAAAGTGTTCTTAACCACACGTCATCAGCGCTATCGGTCTAGAGCACGAGGAGATTCTTCGGGACAAGCTCAGAGAGCAACGGCTGTCGTTTTTAGGTAAGCTGAAAATGTCCCATGAACCCACACAGACCGCTGGTGTTTCACTGCACGGATGTGATGTTAAGTGTCATCATACGAGTGTTCAGACGCACATGCGTTAGGATGACAGAAGAGGGTTGTGACCCGACAGTGTTGGGTGTTGGGCCTGATGGGTCACAGCATCACACTTCACATTAATAGATTGGAAATGAGCGGTCCAGCAGATGTGACGGGTCATTAATTCTAATCAAAGGTGATGTCAAAAGACAATCAGCACCGTGTGACCAATGTCAACAGACAAAGACGGACCCGTCGGCCGCACCGGCCCTCCACCCTACAGCCGCTCAGCATGACTGAACGTGAGATTTAATGGAGGAATCAGGTGTTTCACTCGGACTCGAGCACAATGACTGAGGTCACACGTCTACACCCGACCTCACATTACAACAGCACTCTGCTCTTCTGCAGTGTTATTCTCTCACATGTACTTGTTTAATAGTCTTTCTTCAGTTGTCTGATGGACAGGTATAGATGGAGTCTTCTTTGATTCCTCAGTGAAGAATTGTTAAATGTCTGAAGATTCTGAGACATCTAAAGCATCCCGATCTTTATGAATGTGTAATGTAGTTTATACAGAGTATGATGTTGAAGAATTCAAACTAAAGAATACAAAGCTGTATAGACGGTTTCATCTTAATAACATAAACTAACGTTACTGCGCATGCGCACTTTTGTGACCCCAACTTAACTTCCTGTACACATTCACAAACAATAGAGCGCCTGTAGATTATTTCTGATAACAAGCAAAAGACACAGAGAAGCTTTAATTGACTAAACTTGTCTCTCCAATTTTCTGAATTTAGACTGAGATACCAAGCTCAACCGCTAGATGTCAGTGTACCATACGCTTCTTTTTCATGCGAGCAAATTGTTTATTTAATAAAATAAACATACAACAACTTTCAACAAATTTTATTTAAAACAATTAGTTTACTGTAGAATAATAATACAATAGTTATATCATCACACACTAGACCAACGCAGACCGGAAGTTAACTGGGGGTCAGGCGTGCGCACGTCCGATGAAACGTTGTGTATGACGCATTGAAACTTGTTCACATAGACGAGAATCAACTTCGTGCCAAAGGCTACGACAAGACCCCAGACATTATTCTGGAGGTGCCCATCGGTGAGTCTGTTTTAGTACTAAATGTGACCCTGGAGCACAAAACCTGTCATAAGACGCACTGGAATATTTCACAGCAATAGCCAACAAAACATTATTTGGGTCAAAAGGATGCCAAAGAACATTAGGATATTAAGTAAATGTCAATTTCCTAAATCTGTCAAAACTGTATACTTGTGAGTGGATGCAGCAAAATCCTTAACAAAAATGTCCAGAAACACACCTACAAACATCGCTCCCTGCTGCCCGCTCTTTGAAAATAAGCCTCTCAAGTATCTGTGTAAATCTTTCGTGTTCAGCCATTTTCTCAATGTTTAGATTTTATGCATCCTCGGATTCCAGAGTTTTAAATAGTTGTATCTCGACCAAATATTGTCCTAACAAACCATACATCACTGGAATGCTTACGTATTCAGCTTTTAGATGCTGTTTAAATGTTCATTTCGAAAAATGACCCATAAGGTTTTGTTTGCCAGGGTCACAAATGTTTCACTTAAAGGTCATTTTAGAATATCCGTTAACATGAACTGTACGTGTAATTCAAGTGTACATGTCACATGTAAACACGTTGTATCGTTGACTTGACAGCTGTTGAAGATCACATCGTTCACTGGATTGAAAGCAAAGCGTCATTTGGAGATGATCACAGTCATCAGACTTACCTGAACGAACAATTCTGGAGTTACTGCAACAGGTCAGAACACAAACAAACACTGTTTCACAGCAGAATGATTGATGTGTCTAGAGATCAGTCCACTTCACTGACAACAGTACGATTCATCCTTCATGAGGAAAAATATCATCATGTACTCTGAAGAGACTCGCAGCACTCTTTCTCTGTCAGTATTTCATCTCATGAGAATTGCTATAGGACCTCGGTCACCAGACACGGTGTTACTACTGGGTGGCATTACATTGAATCTTTTTAGATTAAACCACAGAACATTGTCATTATAACAGTAACTGATGTTCAGAAGTGCATATATTTATAACAGGGTGTCCGTGGGGTCTTTAAAAGTATTCAAAGTTGACCGATCAATCTAGAGAAAATGAGGCCTTTTAAAGGTATTAAAAATCTTAAACGCCATTTTTCAAGGTATAAAATATTTTGTGTAAACTTTTCATATTTGTCCGGAGAAGTCATACAGCCGGTTGTTAAACAACATCGTAGATTAATAGAGAAATGCAAGTTTTCATGCAAATGTTTGGATGATGAAGAGTTGTTACTGTGGCTGATGGTCGTCTCTGAGAATAATCGTGAGGTTTTACTGCTCTTTGTGTCTTAAGGAGATTAGCGTAGTCTCGTTTCTCTTTCTAATAAACCTTGCATTGGGTTAGTCACTCAATGAATTCTCTATTGCTTCGTTCCCACCCTTCGAAATGATGTTGCATTAATAACAGGGTTCGTATGGGTGCTGGAAATCCTGAAAAATTATTTATTTTGAATGCAGTGTTTCTCAGGGTTTTAAAAACGATTGGATTTTTGATAAAGGGCTTGAAATTAGTATGTGACAATAGTTCACTTTTTAGATAAAATAACTGAAAAGTTCTTAAAGTTTTAAAAAAGTTCCCATTAAAACAATCTGCTTGTTGTGATTTTGCGCACGTGGCACCCTCTAAAAGCAACAACCTCTGTCAAAAATGAGATTACGATGTTAAATTGGCATTTTTTTAGCACAATATCATCACTTATTGTGATCATTTATACTGGAAAAGCATGAAAGCACACATTGTAAGTACTTGAAAAGTGCTCGAACTTGATTTGGTAAAAGGTGTACGAACCCTGTAACATGGAGTTATCACAAACTACGATCAGTATATAGTAACTGTAAGTTAAAGTGTCACCAATGTAACCGGTTAAGTGGCCATGAGGTCTTAAAATGGATGGAAAGAGTCTTAAAAAAGATCTGAAATTAAATGTAGTTCTATGATTCCTTTAGAGACCCAGTATGAGATGGTCATGTGAAGGCCGTTGGGTGGGGTGGTCTGAGGTGGTCGCATGTGTTTTGTGTTCAGATGTTGATGCGCTGCCTTGTCAGATCAACTTCGGCATGTCAAAAGAATGTCAGGCCCTTCAGAGTGCACCTTTCAGAGAAGATGCTTGTAATTTTTAATTGACATTTACATTTGACATTTGGAGCGTCTCTCTGTTGTCTCCTCTCATTCACTGGATCATCTGCTCTGGACGTCCAGCCCTTCTGTTTATACAAATCTGTGGAAAATATTGAGAAGGTCAGCGAGTTTGCGTTCTCTGCCACCGTATGAATATTTCCTTCACATTTAATAATTAGCGCAGTAAGTCTGAATGACACATGTGCAGATTCCATTACCGTCTTGTGTTTTGCAGCCTTTCGTTTGGAACTACATGTATGCTTTCCTGTAGCTCAGTGGTTGTTGCATGGTGTTAGCCAACGTTAGGTGTTCGAACACAGGGGATTGCACATACTCGGATACAATGTATAGTATAATGCAATGTAAGTCGCATTGTAAAAAAGCGACCGCCAAATGCGTAAGTGTTTTCATTGAGAAGATCATGCAAAGACGTTACGTTATTGTGTCTGAATTAAAATCGGCCCCCAAAAAAAGAGAAAATGAAATGATCCTGCTCTATGGGTCATATTAGATTTATTGTTTGTAGTGCGATGTATATATTCTCTTGAGATTGATTTTCTCCGGTGGGATGGTTCCAGTCTACATCCAGGTCATGGCTGCGTTCATTTTTTATGATGATCTTTAATTGTCGGTTCTAGTTAAATGTGAAAGAGAAGAGCAATGATCTCTGTATGTTTAGCAAAAAGACAATGAAGTAATTTTCTGCCACCGGTAACATGAATCATCCAAACAATGGTGTTCACGCACGGCCAAAACACGGCGCTGATAATAAAGTCTGGTCTCTGGAGTTCTGGGTAATGACGCTTTGCCTATAAAGACGAGAAGCAGTGGAGGAGGAACGAGTGTTCAGGCCCGCTGCCTGGATCTGATGCTAAAGACGCCGCTCTGTTCACCTTCCCATCAATCTTCTCATTCTAGCGCACTCCGTGACGGATCTGCACATAATTGAGTTATCCATCTACTTGAATACAGCTTGCATTAAGAATTATTCACCTGATAGTGAATATTAAGCACATAATAAGCCTTGTGTGTGTTTTACTTGAAGCGGCCCTCCCGCCTCGCTCCTCCCCGTCCCATCAATAGAGCCGGGGATTGTGTGAAAGAGTGCACGAGCACAAACAGAATTGACTTTGTATTGCGAGAAAAAACTTTTACAGACCCGAAGGGTTTTCATACACAAAATGAGTTCATTCAGTGAGCCAAAAGGCTGAACGAGTCTGAAAAACTTCTCATCAATCACTTAAAACCTTCCACTCCACTGCTGCTCTTAAAGGGACAGTTCACCTGAAAATGAAAATTCTGTCTTGATTTACTCATCCTCAAGTTGTTTCTAATCGGTATAGATTTCTTTGTTTGGTTGACCACAAAGAAAGATATTTGGAAGAATGCTAACAACTGACATTCCTGGGACATCATGGGCTCATGAAGTGGTGAATCATGTGTTCAACCAAACAAAGACATTATACAGGTTTGAAACAATTCGAGGATGAGTAAATTATGACAGAATTTTCATTTTTGGGTGAACTGTGCATTTAAATCGTATTCCAACCGGCATTTTGTGATCACTTGAAACACACACAAACCAACAACAGTGTGATATTTGTGACATCAATCATCAAAGTGTGAATCTGAATGGAAATGGTCATGAGAATTAAAGTCAGGCTCGGGACTGAGGAGAGCACATTTTGCCGTATGAATGAATATTTATCTTTTCTGTAGCTCAGTGGTCAGAGCATGGCGCTATACGCCAAGGTCATGTGTTCCATCCCAGGGATGGCACATACATTGATACAAATGTGTAGTATAATGCAATAAAAATCGCTTTGGATAAAAGCCTCTCAAATGCATAAATGTAAATGAAGACAGTCTAGATGGCAGCCGTCACTGTTAAATTTATCCTTCAGAGATGTTCATCTTGGTCTGTTTTAATATGACACTCTCAGAGGTTTTAAAGACATTTTTCCATATTCATCCAAAAAGCAGGTTGTGTGTTTGAATGAGCTTGTGTGAGACGTGATGTGTTTGTGTGTGCTGCTCGTTTATCAGAGCTTCTAATAGAGGCTTGTAAAGGTTAGATCTGATCAAACGCTGTCAGGACTTGACAAAGATGATTTATGGCCAAATAATACAGCAGTATGGCTCATTTCCCCCTGCGGTCACACAGGGTTAATACTCTCACTATTCTCATACTCTATATCTGTTTTCTGTGGCCTGACCACTTAGATTTTTTATCGTTTTGGTTGTTTATAGTTTTTTTTCTTGGTCATTTTTTCATGTCGTGTATTTATAGTTATTAGCTTATCGTCATATTTTACATTTTCAACTGGGTGTTATTTGTAAAGAACATGCGAGCCATTAGTTATAGGTTCATGTATTATTTCAAAAAGATTTGCTGAATTCTGAAAATGGAATATGTATGCGTGTCAGCCATCATCATATATCCTGTAAAACTGCTTTAATGCAGAATATCACGTAATTAAACCATTTAGGAAAGAGCTTGTGTCATTATTAATGTCTGACTCATGTTAAAATACATTTTTTTACTTGTACTGCGCTCTCCAATCATATATGTATTAATAAACCACACGTTTGTCTTATGACATGAAATAACAAACATTTAGAAACATCTAAGAATGAAAATAATATTATTAATACTTATAATTATATTAATGTTAATAACATTTTTTTGGTAACACTTTCCTAGAAGCATGTATGTATAAGAATTGCACCTTTTAATGCATTGTTATGTCTTATAAATAATTGTTATTGGAGTTAATACATTATATTTATATTATATTATAATTATATCATTGTTACACTACACATTTTAAATTGTTTATAATTCTTTACAACTACATATAATCCGTTACAACACACGTTATGAAAAATGATAATGCATTTTCCCATTTAATAATGCATTATACATGGAGGCTTTAAGTAAAGTCTTACCGTTTTTTTTGTTTTCATTTTTGGTGTCACACCATTGGACACATTGTTTATTTGTCAACTACCCATATATATATATATAGCCTTGATTAATTTACGAGAAAATAAGAGACCATTTTATAATTATTTTCTGAATTTAATATTTATAGGCATGTGTTTAGGTTAGTGATCGTTTTTGTTATTATTCTGTGATCTACTAGCAATCAAAAATATATATTGGTTCTATTTGCATTTACTTTCAGAAAATGAAAACGGGAGAAATAGGTGAAAATAACAGGAAAGATTTTGTGTATCTTTTCAGAACTCAAATACTACAAAGAATACAAGTTCACATTCACTTTTAAGCAACACTACAGTCATCATGTATTTAGAAAATGATTGTTTTATGTGATAACCTTTTTATCTCAGTTTTCACGTGTCATGTGATGCTGTCAGTATTTCACATTGCTGTTGGGTGACTTTGTGACTCCAGATGTTTGATTTTGTTGAAATTCAACAGACACTGACCTGGAATGACCACAATACATCTAAAAGTTATGATTACATGAACATTTGGAAGGATCTTTTTATTTTTTTCTACAGCTGTATATATATTAAGAATTTCAGTTTGTAAAGTTGAGAATATTTTGTGATGTGTTTCTTTTGTTGTTTTGAGATGTGCTGCTTCTTCAGCCTTTAGTTTGTAGAATCCCGTCTCTTATTATCCCGTGGCACATCTGGGCTCATCATTTCATTGGGGGCTTGTCCAGAACATGAACCTTGACTCCTCACACCCAAAACAATAATCACTCTTTAGTCTTTCATGCTTTATGATATTAGATTGTAATCATTTAGGAATCAAGACTTTATCAAAAGCATTCTTTACTTAAATGATTTTAAGAGTCATTATCTAATCTCCTGTTTCTTTTTCATTGTCTTGAGTCACAGCACTGCTCCTCATCATCAGGGTGGTAATATTATTGGATGTTTGTCTAGTACACACACACACACACACACACACACATACACACACACACACACACACACACACACACACACACACACACACACACACACACACACACACACACACACACACTGAGCTATTGGCATTTTTAGGGAGTTTTGAGAATTTGCTCTTAGTTCTTCCTCAGATAGGTTCAATATCAAGAATGCTTTTTTCTGAATCTGTAGTTGTGTCAGCTTAATCGCGAAGAGCTCTCTAGGAACACGGTTGACATGAGATGACGTCAAAAATCTTTTTGGGATTTGTGGTCCTTGGCATGTGACATTTAACACCGTGACACACCCAAGTGCAACGACAGACGTCTGGCATGCGTCTCTGAATGCTAATACCACATGACAAGGTGCTTTCATGCTTTAAGGATTTCAATGCATATTTAGGGACATTGTTTAATGCGCTCCGCATGTAATCCTCACACTTCAGGTCCCCATCAGCTGCGGGATTTAACTGCCACTAAGCCTCCATTTCATCTATTTATTTTCAACGTTCGCTTCCGACGCGTAAAACAAATTTGTCATATTAAGTTGAGGTTAAGGATGATTTTGACACCAAGACCTGCGGCTTGGAAGTTTTAAACTCAGGTTATTTTTTTATTTTGAAAGTCAATTTGTGACACATGAAGGTTTCTAGAAGATCTAATGTAAATTCTACTTTTAAAAGCTCATTTTACTTTACTCACTATTTTAATGTAGCTTTTAGTTTGCGTGTATAGATTTTCGTCTGACAAACATTTAGAAATAGGAATGTTATTTTAACGAAAGCAGCTTCCCCGCTTCATATTATTCTTGAGAAGTAATGACACATGATCATAACAGTCAAAAATTCAGTAATCTTATGAAAACAATGGTAAGCATGTGTACATGTGTGTGATGAAAGTGAACTCCAGACTCATGTTACAGTAATGTGATCAAGTGTTGTGACGTGAATGAATGACAGAATGAATCTAATTCTAATTCAATCCTGATCTCTTCAGATGTTCATTTGATGAGTTTGTGAGATGCTCTTCTCTATCGAAACCCTGAAGGCGCTTTTATGAAATCCATCACATCAGAGTTTTTGATGTTAGATCCGATGTAAATAGTCAGTGTGCGCTCTGAAACAATAACAAATAGACATTACTGTCTTTTGCTTTCCTGCATTAGAATGTTACCAGTAGAAGTAATGAATCAAACTCTGTAAAAAAATCCTTTAAAACACTGTAATCTCTAAAAAAAAAGTCAGCTCGAGCGACTGAAATATACCATAAAATAACAGTTTTTCCTGTGAAATTGCAGGATATATAATAAATTGATTTCCTATTTTTTCTGTAATTCGACGGTTTTTGACCGTATTTCAAAAATGTTACTGTTAAAAATCCTGTTAAAAAACAGCTGGGGGCTCCAGAAATAAACTGTAAAATAATGGGTTTTCTTGTAAATTTACAGTATTTGGGGGTAATTTTACAGTCTTTTAACCTTATTTCATAAATACATGAAACATCTGTAAATTTCGTTTTTTTACATTATACGTGGCAAATCAGTAAAAAAATTACAGAAAAATTATGTTAAATTACCTTTTTTTATTCACGGCTGTGATTGATCTACAAACTTACAAGGATTTCTAATAGAAGAAGAATAATAATGAGACCTTTGCCCTCGTCCCGATGTGACTGCACATGTAAAGATAAGAAGAGGTTTTCAGTCTGAAGTCAGTTGTGTGTAAAGCTCTTCTCTGATGAAAACTCTAGTTTCTCTTTAATCTTCTGAATCAGACCATCAGTTCCAGCTGCTCGTCTCTGTCTGTCTGATGTCAGCACATGTCCATGCCCGGGGAATCAAACTTCTTCAAGGGTCTGTGTGTTTTTGGTTTAATAGATCTGCCCGTGATGCTTTTATATTGAAGTTAGCACAATTCAACTTTCCAGTTGTTATGATAGTTTCCCATTAATACTTGTGTCATGTCAGTAAAGTCTTGACTAAACAGGGTCCTGTTTTCTCATGAATGTGAGATTGCCCGTGATCACATGACCGGATGATTTGGCACATGTGAGGGATGTTAGAGTAGTGCTAGTACTGTCTGCGTTCTGTCTTGTTTGACTTCCTGAAGAGTTCCAACACTGTTACTCAACCGGTAATGTTGAGTTGAGGGCGGGGCTTGTTTGCTTGAGTCATAAATCAGCATCTTTGCACTTCAGTTTAGTTTTGCTTGCTTAAGTTTTTTCTTTTATAAAAAATTGTCCAGACTTCATGATTCTCTGACGTCTTTACTGTCCAGAGCGTCATGATGGAGGCTTGCAGTGACCTTTGTGTTTTCATTCTGTGTACCCTGGCAGGAAATGTTTCTGGATTTCTAATGTCATCATGAGCTCAATCCAGCTCCAGAAATCAGATCCACAGATACAAACTGTCCCAACACACGAGGCTTTGACACGAAATGCTCAATCCTCTGCTTTAAGTCTTGCCCCTTGTATACGCAATGGAAGAAACGGTCAGGAATGTTTCTTCAGTTTGCTGATATATCACCAACCATGTCAAATGGCACTTACGAAATACGAAAGCAAACACATTTTAATCAGGACGGAGCGAGTCACAGAATCTTCATGTTTTTTTAGATGAATCTCCGTCATGACCCCGTCCTAAAAAGGAAGCGAGGGACGTGATGAAGTGCTGCGAGGTCTGAACATGTTAAACGCTGTAATCTTCCAAAAGCTCTCATTCTTTCTTTTCCTGTCGGCCCTCCTCTCAACTTCAACCTCCAACCCTTCCCTCCATGCATCACGTCAGCGAAAGCCGCCCGTCCCACTCCTCCATAGAGTTCTGCCCACCGCCGCCACGGCTCGTAAACACGGTTTCAGCGCCATGTCGGGTCGGGAGGATAGATATGACGGATTGTAAATAGTGTTTGACAAACTTCAGTTATTCCGGTCACTTCCTCATCATACAGATAAGAGCGGCTGATTGAACACACACACACACTGTCAACACAACATTCTTATCACCTTCATTGATTCAGAGCACAGGTCATTGTGCTCTAAAGTCATCCATCACATAGAGTTTGATTTCTGCTCATGTCTGTCTCCAGTGTGTCTACATGCGGACGGGGCGGACGGGCGGGCGGGCGGTCGAGGTGGAGTTTACATAGTATCTCAGTTTTCCTCTTGCCACTTGAACTGACACATGATGTGTTGACCATTTCTGAGAAATACCTTTATAAATGTGAAGTGGACAGACAATAAAATCCCTCAGACTGCCAAAACCTCTTTTATGCATGACTAGTAATGAGTGACAAAGTGGTTTCTTTGTATGTGTAACGGAGAACAAACCAAAAACAGGGTCCACACCAGACGCGACAAGAGAATAGAAACATTATCATTTTACATTTTGTCCACACTGGCACAGTGTCAAGATGCATGTACATCAAACAATCGTGTAAAAGTATTCTGTTGATTTACTTAAAGTTTCGATGAAATAAAATGATGAAATAGTCTTTACGTCGTAGACTTGAAGAGAGTTTTTCTAGAATTCATCAGAAAGTTGATTGAAATGTGAGTCAATCTCTCTCGAATGTGAATCCAGTGCTCATCCGGTGTAATGACCTGAAGATATACGTCACACTTCAGTACGTTTAAGATGCCACGGTTTTCTGTATACTGTGCTTGTGATCAAACTGAAGTTGAAATGCTTCTTTTTCTGGCATCTTGTTTCGCACGGCTGCAGGGATGACAGAATTAGCAGAGGTGATCTCACGGCTAGGATGCGTGTTAGCGTGACTGCAGTAATTACATGTCATAATCATATCTGTGTCAGGTAGACGCTAGTCGAGAATTTCCAGGATAAATAGGAGGTCCGCTTAAGACACATTTTTATGGTTCTCTCCTCACATTAAGCGTCTGGGAGACATGTCCGATCTCATTACACAAATTTGGATATGCTAAATTAGGTTGAGGGTTTAAGAGCCAGCGCGTCTCACGTGTTCGCGGCAGATGTAGGTCTCCAACTGGTGGAAGTTGTCTGGAGTTTTATCCCTTCGGAAGATAATGTGGTTTTGCATTGCAAATATTTGCTGCTTGTGTTTCCCGGTGCGAAGCGACTTTGAAGCCTGGCGTTTCCATGACGGGCGATGACAGCACGAGATCACGCGGCGTATTAAAAGCACAGCAGCGTCGCCAGAAACGGAATGGCATGCAAATGTTTTCATTTAACGCCGGTGGAGGATCCTTACATATAAAGCACATAAATCAAGAGCACTTACTGTTGATGGGCTAATGAACGCAGGGCAAGTGCTCTTCAGACTGAAGTAGTTTTCTATGAAGGGCTCTTCATTCATTGACCTCCTTCTTTTTCTTATTATTTTACACACAAACGGCACTCGACTGTTTTCAGAGCCTGAACAAATAACGCCGCGGATTCTTTCGCTCCGGCGAAAATGAAAGATCCCGCGAGCAGCTGTATCGCTGCACTCAATGACTTGAGACCTGTCACCGGTCTTTACAAACGTAAAGAATATATAAGACAATTAAGATTTGGCATTGCAGCGAGAAGCCCTCGCTCCCGGAACCCTGTAATTTCATCTGGTTTTATTCTTCCCTCTTCTTCTCCTCCTCCCAACAGCAATTAATCTCATTTTTAGTACAATTTCCAGCCCATTCCTGGAGTCAGCGGCAGTGGTGTGTTTTGTTCTTATTTGGCCCGGTTCCTGTGCATAGTCATTAAAGGCCCAATTAATGTCACGCCGGAGCTGAAGAGTGCTCATTTTTATTGGGGAGCTGACAGTTGCCACCACGAGTGGCGCAGTGTAATATGCATTAATTGCCCCGTAACACTGGTAATTACCAGTTCTTCAAGCCTCTCAGTAAACTGTCATGCCCAGACAAGACTGCTTTGAAATAGATTACTCATTAGGGAGAGCTGCCCGCTTTCCAAAGGGGCTTGCTGTGTTGGCACAAAAAAAAAGAGAAAGAAAACGATTCGGCTACTAAACAAATACTTGCCAAGAGCAATTTCCTATTACAACTTCCCG
Organism: Triplophysa bombifrons; assembly: GCA_029783895.1. Lineage (NCBI taxonomy): Eukaryota > Metazoa > Chordata > Actinopteri > Cypriniformes > Nemacheilidae > Triplophysa > Triplophysa bombifrons. Next base: position 1,672,015 of record CM056467.1, on the reverse strand, counting down.
ACGAAAGCCGCGTCTCCGTGCGACGGTGTGAAGCGCAGACCCTGACGCTCGTCGGACACACGAAATGTAAGAGTACTTTTGTTTAAATACACCGTAACGCAATCGAAACGTCGGCCAGTTTCTCGGCAAAGGTCACGTGAAGTTATTTTAGAAGGCAGCCCGCTCACCCGATGTCTTAAATGTAATCTTCGCGGGCCACGCTCCGGGCTTTCACGGGATGTGAATGATTAACTGGAACACGTGTAATGAAGGTGTGGATGTTGACTTTGGTTTTCGATAAGGAGGGAGACGCCAAACCAAACACCGGCTTCAGGCGTACATCCGTTCCGACTCCTCCTTTAATTTTGCATCGTCCACACCTGAAGCCGGATGAATATAGCAAGGCGCGTGCGCCAGCTGCAGGCAATCTGCCGGCCGTCCCTTCGAATGAGTTTTGTCAAAGCCGGTCACACGCTCAGCCCGAGATGCTCTAATGAAAGGAGATGGGACAATTTCAAGAGCTGCGAGTAGGAGAGAGCACGGTCCGGTCTGACCCTGAAACTCCCTCACTGATGAACCTATTATGCCTTTCATTAACACGCTTCCACATCTGCGCCCGTCTGCGTGTGTTTGTGTTGCTCGTGCACTTATCAAATTGTTTATGACAGAACTAATTGGGCTAATTGGACACATTAAGATTACCTGTCAGCGGCGGGCACCCAAACGGCACGTCCGGCTGACAGCCGGTGACGAGCGGCGCATCAGCCGGGATGGCGTTTCTCCAGCCCATCATAGGGAGCGCGGGGGCCGTTCTAATTTGATGTGGACAGGCTTCACGGGGCAGAGCGAGCGGCTAAATGGAGCGCCCGTGGGGGGAGCGCCTCCGCTCCGGACCGCACTAATGGAGTCCCCTTTGGCGTCTTGACAGAGAGATGAGGCAATTTAAGACGAAAAGTGAAAAGGGCTCCAGCCTTGATTTTTCCCCCAAGTGTTTTAGGGACATCAGGGCAGAATGAATGTCTGGAGGCGGCACCATTAACACAAGACCAAAGTGCAGATGAATCTCTGTGTGTCCCCGTGTATTCCTCACAGACACCGTTTCCAGGGTTACGTGTGCACGTAAACATGCTAAAGCCGAACGGTGTTGTAGTATTACCCAGTTTAATGTGGAGAGTCAACTCTGTTGGTCACTCAAAAAAACACAGCCATGTCACCAGTGGAGAGGACTTATTATAGATTACTAAAACACATTTCCGTTCACCCAAAACAAATTAAATATCTGCCTGAAATGTGGTCACTAGAATATTAAAAAAATAAATCAACAAAAAACTAAAAGTGAAATGACACTAAATAGATACAGTAAAAATGACAAAAGCACATAGCACAGTTGCGTTCAGACTGATCACACGTTTTCCAAAAATGCTCCACAAAGAAAACACTCCAAACTAGTGATGTTTAATGGTCATCTGACAACATTCAGGAAACAGTACATTGAAAAAAATAACTTATAGACTATACTTAGTAAAATCCTCGTAACAATTTGCAGGAATATTTTTTATGTACAATGTGCTGCTATAATTCAAGTATAACTTACCTACCAGAATATAGTAAATTCTAGTCATTAAATACATTAAGTCATATTTACTTAATATTTTAATAATACTTGAAGTAATTATGTTGAACAAAAACATGTGTCTTACTAAAACTTCATGGTTCACTTTCTGTTAATTTCTTTGTTAAGAACAGGAACCTAAGTTTATTTTAATAACTACTTTTGATAAAATCTGCTAAGGCACATAATCTTGTTTCAGTGTATGTTTAGCTACTTCAAGTGCTAGAACAAATGCTGTTATACTGCCAATGCCAGTGATTTCTGACACTTATATTGAAACTGTCAAACTGAAGGGCTGCCTGCCAATAATGATGCACCTTAAACCTAAAGGCTGTCAATCAAGAGACAGTAGAGGAAAACATTTTCTCACTACAATTTTTAACAAAGTTACGCACACTGTAGACCCGCGTGGCATAACGGATACGATGAATTGAGACAGTGTCAAAAATGAGTTCTGTGTGGGGGTCCGTTAATAAATGAATGAGAATTAGTTGCATTGCGAACTCTGTGATGCAAAGCTGGCTTATCATGGATCAATAACCAGTGTTGGGTAAGTTACTCTGAAAAAGTAATTAATTACTAGTTACTATTACATATTCAATAGTGTAATTAGATTACTGTCCAAATTACTCTGTCCAAAAAGTATTTAGTTACTCATTACTAATTACTTTCTATATCCTACATCGACTTTGATTAGTTAAGTGATTCAAGGATAGACATGAAACGGCTTATTTAATTCATTCAAATAAATAATATTATTAACTGACCAAAGTATTACAAATGTGAGCACAGATTTTAAAGTAAGACTTTGAATTTTGATGTCAATTACGCTATTGCACATGCATATATTTCACAAAGTATTTAGTTTAAGTACATCAAAAGTAACTGTAATTAAATTACAGAAAACATATGAGTAATCCCTTACTTTACTTTTTCAAGGGAAAAGTAATTAAAATACAGTAACTAATTACTTAGTAACTAGTTACACCCAACACTGTCAATAACTACGATGCACAATCATTTGAGGGCGAAGCACCCAGCAGATCCATCCACAGGTCAGCAATCAGTTGCTAGCTTTCTGTTCAGAACAACCAATTTGGATGCCAGACGAGCGGAGCAAATAACGGCTTTAATTACTAAGATGATCACTAAGGATATGCTTCCGATCAGCTTTGTCGAAGGAGAGGGCTTTAAAAATCTTATGGAGTTTGTACAGCCCGAGTTAACTTTTAGTCTAGAAAAACGATCACTGCCAGACTGGAGAAACTTTTTCATGACAATAGAAATAGAAGCCTTTTGAGCTATTAATTCATGAAATCGTTCCAGACGTCTCATTAGGTTAATATGTTTTAACGGGTTTTAAGTCTGGTCTAAAATCTTTATGGCTTCATTATATTTTCCTTGATCACTCACACTGCTGTTTTTTAGTTGGTATTAATGTGCATGCTTATATTTTGCTGATCGACGTACTGTAAGTGCCGTCATTCGGTTGTTAATATATTAATGTTTCAGCGCGTTATCTTAACGTATAGCTTGATGTAAGATTGCCTATTCCATAATAAATAAAGCAGTGTGTTGTCACGGATTTAAAGCGAAAACGGTCTCTCTCTCCGTTTATGTGTGTGTAATACTGTAAATGCGTCTACGTGGGGGAGGTGTGCGAATTTCGAATAATTTTCGAATAGTTCTCATCGATCTTCGAATATTATTTCTGCTTTAAATGCCCATCCATAATATCAATGTCAGCAGGATTAAAACTTGTTGAATTGTCAACTGTAGAAACCAAAGAAATAATTTTGGACTGCTTTGTCTTTTTTCTGTTTATTTGAAACAGCGTGAGTTTGATCCCAGTTAACAATTGAGTTTATGGATCGAACTAAAAGCACCCAATCATGACATAGTTGTCTCTGACTGTTGGTATAGCGGGCACATAGCAAGCGTGTGGCACACTGACTGGTGTAGACATAGCTCGGCACACCTCACTAGACGTAGGCATTGGCCGGTATGAGATTTTGACGGTATGATAACGTTTAGCCATAGTGTCACAGTTTCATGATATTGCAATTATAACACTGCAATGTGTTATTTTCATATGTCTCTGTATACTAACAACAACTTTTCAACTGGACACAAATTAAAATTATAAAACTCTTTCAAAAAAAGTATTTTTTGTCACAGCCCATATATATAAACTGCTCATACATTAGAAACGTTATCCCAAATAATTTTATTGGTTTTGAAACCTTGATTCTTTCAAACCTTGAAACCGGTATTTGGCCCATGCCTACACTAGAGTCATGCCTCACTAGAGTGTCATCAGACCATACAGTACTAAACAGATGAAGCCCGTTACTTTGAATGGATAATTTACAGTAGCTGTGTCTACCTGTCCTGTCTAGACACAAATGTTCAAACCATGATGTTGTACCAGATTAATATCAATATTTTTGATCTAGTCAGTATGAGTCATGGCGATTTCAGAGTTTCACTCTGTATTTTGTAAAGTATTTGTACTGCCTGGGACAGATAGCCTGGGCTCCCACTTGGCTTAAAATGAGGACACTTAAGGTTTCTCTGCATTAGGAAACTAGATCAAAAGAAACCATAAATCATAGGTTTCTTAAAGGTTTCCTAATGTAGAACGTTCAGAACTTTCTAGGTGTTCTAGTTCATTATGTGAGCATAGGATCTGTACAGCCATCAGATGTTGAAACGGCACAATGACAAGAGAAAAGCATTATGATTTTTTAAGTATAGCTACAAAGCGTTTCTTACGTTTTTGTTGTTTTTTTAAAAGATTTTTTTATCAGTTTATCCTTTTTTATAACACAAAGAAACCCTGACTTTCTACATTGATTAATGTTTATTTTGAGATCTGAAGAATTTTTGCATGGCTGTGTGTTGAGACCTTTCATTTTTCTCTAAAGATTGCAAAGGTGTTATTTATAGATTTATAAAACAGCAAGCCCCCCCGCACGTGTTCCTGAAGCTCTGAAAGGTCATGGCTGTCATCCTCAGAGATCCTTCTGTTTGTTGCCTTTTGAAAACAGGGTTAAACTGTCGGCCTGACAAAACCTTCAGCCCACCAGCGATGGACAGTCAGTGCAGATGGCCTAAGGGACGCTGCTCGACCTCTTCATGTCCACGTCCCATGCTTGGAGTATTTCATCCGCCGGTTAATTGGTTTAGCTGCGCTCTCTGTCCAGCAGGCTTTAAGATCCCTGTGCTGGACTCATCACCCACTTCAGATCTGTTTGCTTTGCAAATTTTCTAAAATGACAGTGAAATCGGATTTGCTCGGCAGCTCGTTAGAGAAAATATTGTGGTTAACTTTGGAGATGTGGAGTAAACTCTGGTGCTGTTTATTGTTTTGACATTCATTTATGTCCTGACCAACAGTTTAACTGTCAACTTACACATTGAAACAGTTTTATGAAGAGTGGTTTGTGCTATTTATCCTAATCATTTTGGAGTTTGGATTTTAAATTGGCAAAAAGAGATGAATGCTAAAACATAAAAATAGGCTTCCTTTAGATATTTCTAAAATCAAATTCAAAGAACATATATGAAAAAAAATTCTGCTTCGTTTGAAACCTTTTTCATCTCAAAGCGTCACACCACCAGCACAATCAAACACACGTTCAGTTTTATAACAAAAATCATACTTTGGATTTGGAAAACATTGTTCCTCGACTTCTTCACAGGACACGGAATGTTAAGGAGTGATTTTTTTTTATCCACATCCGTCTCCTATTTCTGTCTGTGGGTGTGTTATCACTGAAGTACATTCTGGAGTGACGGAAACGTTCGTATGGTGCTGACATGTCGACTTAGAAGAGCCAGGCCTGATTCGCATCCATCCACGAGCTCCGTTGCCTTCACCTTCAAGACAGAGTCTAGAAAATAAACAACTCCAAGTCAGTAGACGTTTAACTGCTCTCCGTCCCAGCGGTCTGTTGGAGTCGGGCATGTTTACGCTCACCCGAGACCCTGGACGCTCCAGCGCAAAGGCGCCGGGGTCGAGGCAGGCAGACGGTGCTCGGGTTACACACCAAACTGTTGTTGATTACAGGCCGAGCTGCAGAGGACTCCACACAAATTGGAAACACATTAGCGAGCCGGGTTAAGAGCGGGATTAGACGCCGCTCCAGTGCAGCCGACACAAAATGGAGGCCATTGGAAGGGATTTGTTTTGATCCCCCCGAGAGAGAGTGCTAATTATTCACTTGGGCTTCTGGGAGTTCACAATAACAGGTTACAGGAGCTTAGACCCCCGTGAGCGGACCGCCTCCAACACTTGCACCAAATACAGCGCCTATTGGTCTTTATGACACACAACTCATCTATAAATGAATAGTGGCTCCACGGCCTGTTGAGTTCTCTTCATTCCTCCCGCTAATACATTTCTCTTGTTTGTCAGCTACGTGCTGTTGATATGAATGGATTTCCAGTGTTTTGTAACGGCTCTTGAATTCGCCGCTAATGAATTCACGGGAAGGCCTAATGAAAACTTTCGGCCATTTACGTGATGGAAAGCAGCTTGTCGGTCATTTGAGACGGTTGCGCTCCAGGTCACCTGACACTCCGACTGAAGCAGGAGTCCGGAGGTCCTGTGAGGTGTGGAGTCTAAGAGTCACTGCTTCAGCCCATGCATCCCAAGCCGTGCAAGAAAATACCTCAGACTCATCCGTCCAACAAAACCTTTCACGAACACGTCTGCGTTAAAACGCAGAATCAAAGGTGGAACGTGTTCCATTAAGGAAAATGAAGGCCATTTTGGCAGCGTCACAGGTTTTGTGATTGCAGTCACTTGGAACGAAATGATTTTAGGTGACATTCCTCGGCCCAATTGTCCGTTTCTCCATGCTGTCATGGAGGAGGAAATGATGTGGCTAAATCTAGAGGTGTCATCTCTGTAGTCATTATCATAGTCAGGTTAGGCGTTTATTGGGTCTCACCTCACCGATAGCCTGGCCATCATTAATCCATAAGCAGGAGATAATGTGCGCCCAACAGATTCCTGCAATTACGGCCACACGCCGGATGTGAGCAGAGCTCTTTACCCGCACGCATTAATGAGAGACCCACACACTCACCGGTGTTTAATCCTGACTCGATCTCTGCCTTCACAGACATTTCACTTCCTCTGAGCGTAAAGCTAGAAATAGTCTCGAGAAGGCCGCCTCGCGTCTGGGTGAAACCCTCATGAACAACAGGCGTAAAAACGTCACGTAGAGTTATTCCTGAAAGAAGATTGCTTTCTCTTTAATGACATCATCACACTTATCTCCGGCCAACAGGTGATTCAATCATAATACCACGTGAGCTTAAACACTGCTACAGGAATGAAAACTCTGGGCTTGGGATGTTTCTGGAGAAGGACGTTGTTGTTTATTTCTAGTGACCCGTCTGCGCTCTTTAAACATCCTGTTTGTCTGAAGAGTTTTTTATAACGCTGGTTCTGCGTGCCCCGGGGCTGGGCCGGTAAAATATGCGAGGCGCGGGTTCCTTGCTGATATCGGCTAACTCGCAGCCTTGAGTTGCTCCCGACCCCTCTGACCCGCTTCAAGCCCTATAAATAAACACCAATTAATCACCCGCCAAGAGACAGACCTGACCCGAACTGTGACAGCGCTCCTCTGTGAACATCCACGCGTATATTTATACACCGGCGCAAGAAGTGTCTTCTCCTTTGTGCAGAAGCATTCGTGACATCAACCACAAACTCTGACCTGTGTGATGAGATGTTGGGCAGAACGTTTAGACAATACGTTTATATATAAAAAAGTGTTCTGTAACTAGCCGAAATCTCATTGGTAGTCATGTGATCAGAAGAACTAATGCCGTTTGCCATCAACAAATAGAGGTGTAAATGAGCTTTCATCATTGAAGTACCATCAGTTTAGTGAAAATCAATATTTTATGTAGAGATGCACCGATATATCGGCCAATAATCGGTATCGGTTGATAACACCAATCGTATATCGGCAGATAGTTTAAAACAGCTGATGATCAGGGCCGATATATCCTGTGAATCAAAAGAGGACGGGAACTGCAATTTGTGCTCCGTATAAACATATCATAACGTGAAGAAATAACATTCATCGGCAGATATGGGTGCCGATATTTAGTATTGGTGGTTCTCTATTTTTATGTAAAAACTGATTTTTGCTTAAGACTACTAATGCAAATGTAATTTCTCTTGAACTTGATCCAATTGTGTATCAGTGTTAGCCCGTTTCATTCCACGTTAGACGCATATCTCAGGTTGAGATCGGGCGCTCATGTAAATCTGCATGTTCTTTGACTGTGGAAGAGTTGAGGACGAGGAGAAAGAATGTTAAGAGCTTTCTTTAAATGAAGGGAATACGTTTATGCTAATGCTTGAGAGTAGCGTCAAGCAAAGAACGTTGGCGTGGTGGTGTTTGGATGTGGGATGATGTATAAAGGTGCTCGCTGACAGGAGCTGAAGCGGAGCAGAGATGACACGGCGGAGGCCTGTAATTACTGATTCAATTACTCTGCCATTATGTGCGCGCATTGACGGGGAGGAGGCCGCTCGCTCTCGCCGCACCTCCTTTTGCCTTTTTCTCCTTAAGTGCAGCTCTCTCATTAAAATGCCTTTTTAACCAGCGTGACACCTGCTCGAAAATCAAATGCGGGCCGCTCGTTACGCAGCTAATGGCAGCGTGTGTGCCAGCGCCGCTCTCAGCGGCATCCGCCTGAGCCAAATTAGCTACATTTCACAAACAATTTCACCGACTCGTTACGCAGTTAGATGTTTATTGGAAGATCACCGACTTCCCCCGAGCGATACTTGTGCCACATTTAGGTGGCAGAGCGGTGGCCCACATAATAGAGCTCAATTATAACCGGAGCCCTGTGTCCGTTTGGCTGCTTATTTATGAAAGCTTTGTGTTGAAGTATTCTCTGTTTCAAGACCTTTCTTCCCTCGCCCACCTTCAGCTTTACACATCACAACATCATCATTTAGTCTTGAATGATTGAAGAACGTGGCCGGGTCACCTCTCTCTCGTCTTCTTGAATGTACATGTTTAGGTTTGATGTCCATATGAGCATGTTGTGCATTAGATCAGGGATCGTTGGTTCTGTGTGTGTGACTTTAAGATGAACTTCTCTTCAGGACTGTTGTTCTCTTTCTCTCTTGTTCAGGATACTGAAGTGTAAATCAGTGGGTAGCTTCACATGTCTGGAATCAAGTACCCAAAAAGACTTTTCAGGTGTTGTGATGTCAGTTGAAGACTGAAGGAGTGAGGGAGTGCTGATGATGATGAAGGGTCTTAAAGGGGTCATATGACATGGCTAAAACGAATATTATGGTTTGTTTTAGATGTAATGGAATGTGTAAACACGATTTAAGGTTAAAAAACGCTGTATTCTCCACATACAGTCCATGTTTGTATCTCCTTTTTGCCCCACCTCTCTGAAGCGCCCAGAATTTTTACAAAGCTCATCGCTCGAAAAGCGAGGTGTGGTATGATTGGATAGTTAACCAGTGCGTTCTGATTGGTGGAATACTGCAAACGCGTGAGGGAAATGTAACACCTCTTACCATATTTGGAATGCATGTTTCAAAGCAATTGTACTCACAGGTACGCCCACCTTACTTGCGTATACATTTGGGCGGTCTTAGTCAACTCACACCACAAACTGACGTAGACGTACAATTTGACAAAAGATTAACATAGCAAAACGACAGCAGTATGGGTCACAGTGAAAGAATAAAGTCTAACAGATACTCTTGTATATTGATGTGACACAAAGCAACATGATTCCATTCATTTCAATGACGAGCCGGCGACAGAAGTGGGCGTGTACAAAGTTAAGAATTGCTCAACTTTATGCAAATGATGAGCGACTACCAATAGGAGTAAAGCAGCGGAGCTCACGTCATCCATCTCGTCTGTTACTGCAGTTTGTTTATACATGTTTCAAGAGCAACCAAAGCTAGAAAGGCCTTCTGAACACCTCACAGCGAGAGACTAGCTCCTGGCGGTCAGACCGCAGAGTAACGGGGCAGAATCTCTGATTGTTTTACACTGAAACATGATGTCGTGTTTGTAATTGTCAGACAAAAGTCACAGAAGTGTAAAGTTATTTACAGAGTTTAAAGAAGAAGAACTGCTGGAGTCCATCAGACGAATTCAACACAACCTCACAAATCAACATGATGTCGGGATTCTTCACTTGTTTGTTTTTCACTGTTGTGTCATCTCATTCTGTGATCTTTGTCTTGAAAAGACTCGCTTCGGATGGATACCAGAACTCATTACATCATATTCTGATACTTTTGCTCATTTGTATCACTTTGACCTTAGATTTCACATGATTTATTCTTGTCAGCGATGCAAATGAAGCCACAACATGACAGACAGTTTGTGTAAAATGTTGCATATATATATTAACAAATCTAAAGCATTAAAACATGAAGACACTGATGTTGTGTGTGTGTGCGTGTGCGCGCAGGTTTGGTCCGGGTCTGGTCATCTACTGGTACGGTTTCATATCAGAACTGGACTGTCAGCGAGACCGAGGGATTGTGCTGAAAGACTGCTTTCCATCTGACATCACAACCCTGTGCCAGCGCTTCACTTCTCCCTGACGCCCGCTGAGGCTGATGGGAAGCTTTCACAGGGCCGTCGTGAGTGCTGGATGACGCTGGGGATGTGAATCCGGAAGCAATTTAGATTTCCTGCAGCTCGAGTCCAGCGGCAAACATGTGCTGTGAACTCCTGCTGAACTCCTGAGGGTCACAATAATACCCCTGCCCCCCCCCAAACCCTGCACGAGCTCGCTCTTATATCTTATATCATATTCCTGCTTCATTGTTCTTCGTCGTGTGTTTGAGAAGTGTATTAAAGTTGACTACTTTGCTTCAAGTTCGCCTTGTGTGTGGGGTTTTATTTTGGACGTAGAAGTTATTTTCAGTTTTACTTCAGTCAAGCCCCAAACAGGCCAAACATCATGTTCAGATTGAGTTGAAGACTGTTGTGTATTACGCTGAGTGTCTGCTGTTCCATCGCAATGAAGTGTCTGATGATTTGTGAGCTCTAACCCCACAAACAGACCTTCAGACGGAGGATCTCAGGTCAAGGAGGGGGTCACCGGGGGGCCGAGGTTTCCTCTGTTAGACCCCCACACACCTCACTAGGGCCCCAAACCCAGAACACAGTAATTCCCGCTGAGACGCATGAACTTCTCTCAAACAGGGCTTTACTGCGGTAAAAACACCAGCACAGAGTTCAGTAGCAGGGTGTTCGCCGGGTCTTAAAAAGTATTTAAGTTGATCGATCAATCTAGAGGAAATGAGGCCTTTTAAAAGTATTAAAAATCTTAAACGCCATTTTCCAAGGTATTTATTATTGTGTATAATCTTTTCCTATTTGTCTGGAGAAGTCTTATGCTAAAATTTGCCTAATCCTTGTGTATGTGAATAGTGGACAATACATTTACAGCTGGTTGTTAAACAACATCGTAGATTAATAGAGAAATGCAAGTTTTCATGCAAATGTTTGGAGGATAAAGAGTTGTTACTGTGACTGATGGTCGTCTCTGAGAATAATCGTGAGGTTTTACTGCTCTTTGTGTTTTAAGGAGATTAGCGTAGTCTCGTTTCTCTTTCTAATAAACCTTGCATTGGGTTAGTCACTCCCCACCCTTCTGAATGATGTCGCTTTAATAAGGAGTTATCACAAACTAACACTGTTTAGTTGTGTTGTCTTACAATCACTGTATAGTAAATGTAAGTTAAAGTGTCGCCAATGTAACTGATTAAAAGTTCTTAAATTGTATGAAAAGAGTCTTTAAAAATGTGAATTTAGCTCCAGTAGATCTCCTGCAGGAGCAGGTGAAACGAGGTGAAGTCTGACCAAGTGCTTTCTCTTCTGATCTCAGCATCTGACGCCTCCACTTTTACAATCGTAAACAACTCATGCATGTGTATCATTACACAGTCATCTTACATAAAATGTTCTCTCTATGGATGTGAATGTATCTAAAAACTCCACAGGTGGATGTGAAAGTTTGTGGTGTCAGTAGGAGGAGTTTGGTGTTAATGGCTCACATCACAACAGTTCTGCTTCTCCTAAGAATGAATCCACTCAACAAGCTTCATTCGCCATCACAACATGATAGTGGGTTGTCTACTGAATTATGTGTTTATTATATCATGGTTTGTAAATAAATGTTTGTAGATGCATGTAGGTCTGATCTCTGCTCAAAGGGTTGATGCTTCAGTCTGATGAATACAGTTTTTGAAACCCTTTAGTAAATATTTATATTAGAAGTATTTTTTATTTTAGTTGAGTAAGAATCACATGGTAACCATTGTGATATGTCATGTCAATCTTTGACTGTGAGTGATTTAAGATGTTAAATACAGTTAAGGTTTAGACTTTGGGAGGAGGCTTTCAGTTTTCTTTTTATATAGTTTCTAGATTAGTTTTTCTCACATTAATAAAAACATCGGTTTAATCTGTCAGCATCTGGTTACATGTTAAATTATACGATTTTATATTGTACATCTATGTAAATTGTTCATCAATTAAAAAAAGGTTTTCAAAACCAAAATCATGAAATAATACAATTTTAGGTATGAAATATAATTGTGTATAAACATTTTTATTTAAACTTTTTCTTTATAAGAAATAATGGTTGAACCTGCGTAACATGCAATGTTTTGTGTGTGGGGGGGGGGGCGGTCTATGTGGTGACCTCTAAAGGTCAACAGCACGAGTGGCATTTGGACTTTTGACAGGTGACCCAGATTCATTGATGTTCTGTTATGAGATCAGTTCTCGTCCTCCAGCGTTTTCACATACACACGTGTGTACAGATGGGATTTTATTCGACACAATATTTTTAAACTGGTTCAATATGATGATCAGTGTGTGTGGCAGTATTTTGTTTCTCTGTGTCTTTGGTCGGTCGACATCTGTATATTTATTCTGTGATGGAGCTTTAGAAAGTTTACCTGAGTCACATTGAATGAAGTCTTTGAGATTTTTGACATTTCAAACAATTCAGGTTTTATTAGAAATAGATCAGATTTATTTAACTTCACTTCCTTCATATGATGCGACAAATTACTTGTTTCATAAAGTTCTTGAATTCATTTGGATTCACTTGTCTGTTCAATTGAAGATTGTTCATTCAGACTGATTGGGACACATTCAGATATTGAGAAGAATGTCAACCAGAATTCACAGTTTTATTCTGGACAGTTTTTATAATGTAAAAAGATCTATCATAATTTCTCTATTTTCTTGCAGTTGTTGTAAAATCAAAATGTTAAACTCGTTCTGCATTTGTTTAGTTATCACTGATCTCAGATCTTTTGCACAACACACAAGTGTTTGTGATTTTCCAACTCAACATTATTTATATAGCGCTTATAAAGTTGTACATTAAACATATTGACTATAAGCAAACTTTAAAGTTATACAAGTAAAAATAAAAATAAAAGAACACACACAGTGAAAAACAGACAAGCACACAGGTTCACACACACCCACATGTATAAAACACGAAAAACACACGTGTATGTTTTATTGTCTCTGGGGATAGTCCATAAGTGTAAGGGGTTTTATACTGTACAAACTGTATATTTTTTGAGAAAATTATTATTTGTGCCGTGACACAAAAACACAATTTTGACCTCCATTTTGGTCCCCACAGTGACACGGCTCCCCATGAGTTGGTGTGCATTCAGGTTTGGTTCCCCACTACCATACAAAAACAAGTCCACACACACACAGAGCATTGTTTTTAGAGAAGCACACATTTATGATAAAGGAAAGAGAAATGTAATAAAATAAATATATGTAATAATAAGTAAATTGATAAAGTGATATTAATAAATAGTAAAACTTTAAATTCTAAAGCAGATGTAAGCAGACCTCTCCCTCCCCACTGGTCAGTGCAGAACAGTATGCAAACGGTGGTGAGGAAACCAAACTCCAATGGAGAAAACTGCAGTTGTGGTTATGAATTCAGCACAGATTTGTAGTGATGTTGGTGCCCTGCAACACTTTTACAATCACAACTGTCACGAGCTCAACTAAAATTCCAACCCACACACAAAAGAGCTGCACACAACAACACAACCACAATAAATAACAGATGTGTTTTACATCTCCAGTATGTGCAGATGAAGTCTTTTAATGTTTTAAAAGAAACATCATCACGCATTGAGTGTAACTGCATTTCATCATGGAAAAAATAAAGAGATAAATATAAACACGAAAAGATCTGATCATCGCGTGCTTTGGATGAATAACAATCTGCATGTGTGATGGAGTTTTAATGGGTAAAATGATTGTGATCTGAAAGGCTTATTAAATATTTTTGATCATCTCGCAGTAATACAATTAATTCGTCTTCCAGAAGGGGTCGCTGTGCTATTGGGCCCCAGGGTCTGTTCTCTCACACACAGTTTGTGTATTCTCGTGTTTATCTGGTGAATTTCACAGCCGTATTTCTCTGGTTTTCGTGAACTGTTATTTTAGTGCCATGAACTCTCTATTGATTCAAAGCTGATAGTAACGTCACGTGTGCTTTGCTGTTTATTTCACTCGTTCACATCTGCAGTCCTGCAGCTCTCATGTAAATGAGTTCATTTACAAATATTTCACTCAATCTCACGCGGCACAGTGTCTCAGAGATGTGCTGCAGTTTCTCTCGCGGCTCTTTTATTTATTTCTGGTTTTCTGTCGTGCTGAGTATGTTTAGTAAGTATGGTGTGAGTGATTCTGACACACCCGTTTCTTAGTTCACCCGAAAATAATGTAATAAAAAATGCAATAAAACACAGAATAATAATCGTAATATGTAACGTAATATAAAATACTATAGTGATGTATAGCTAATAACATATATAAAATAAAATAAACATTAAATATATTTATATATTGGGGTTTTGCTATTAAATAAAAACGAACCCGAAAAAACAATAAATACCAGATAATAATTACACTGTAAATACAATTACAATAAACACAATTTATCTATTTCTGTCTCCTATAAATAAAGTCGTTTAAATAAAGACATGTTTAACCCGTAGCTATTGAACTAACATGTGTGTTTTGTTGAGCATAGCGCAGTACTACAGAAATCGGCATTGCATTGAAATGTGTTTTATATTTGTGTGATGAAGTAAAGCTTTCGTTCTTGTTCTTCTGTGGCTGATGTTTGTGTCCTTCTGCTTGATTTCTGCATGAGAAGTGAAGGAAAGTGCAGCTCCGCATGCGCTTTATTGATCAGTGACTGTGAGCTAATGTCATTATCCTCATCAATAGAGAATCATTCTGATGCTGACAGTGATTAATGATCACCGGCCCCTGCGCGTGACCTCCGGCCGGGGGACACACAAAAACACACACACACCACAAACACACAAACACAGAGCTACTACACTTACAACAGTAACAACAGAAAATAAAAGTCAAGAGAGACTCGACAAAACACCCGAATGCCCGTTCATCCCCGATGCAGTTTATAAAGCAGAATAGTAGAGTTTATAGATCGGAATTATAGAGTTTAATCATGAGAATCGTATAGTTTATAGAGCAGAGTTATAGATTATAGAGTTTATTTTAGAATTTTGTTTGCAGATTTTTGAATGTTTTTGCTAGAACACATCTGAATCTAAACATTAACAAAAAAGTTGATTATTTTCTCGGGTTTATTGTGAACGTTTCGTATGCTTGTGTGTTTATTTTAGTGTCTCTGACAGAGATGATGACGATGATGATGATGAAGGTCTGATCATCCATCATTCTGTCACACATTGAATTCACTCAATCCACCGTCTGTCCCCTATTAATATTAAAATCAGGCGCACAATGAAGCCGCTTTCTTTCTTTCTTTCTTTTTCAGTTTATTTTTATCGAATCTTTAAGTCAGTGTCTATGCATCCATTTCTCTAAATTATATCTAGTTATATGCGCCTCTTTTTTATATAAACGTTGAACAATTTAAAATAATATTATATTTGAAACTACATGGTAAATTTAAATTGCATTTTAAGAAATTACATTTTCCCTGTTTAATGAAATTACGTTCAATTTTATTTCATTTTTTTAAATAAAAAGGCAAACTGCGTTTTTTGCCAAAGTTGTGCCATAAATATCACCGTGTAGAAACCATTAAATTGAATTAAGAACCGTCAGTGATTAGTTTTAAATAAGAATACTACATTTATTTTGAACGGACTTTTAGCCTGCTGCTGTTTTTTATTACGTATCAAAACTATTGTGAATCGGCTTGTTTTTTTAAATCTACATGCTTGTAGAAAATAAAAGGCATTTCTTTTGCGAACAGAAACATGAAAGACATTTAGTGCGAACGAAAATTCAATAATGACAGTGGAAATGTAGAAAATAGCCCGTTCAACATTAAATATTTCAATAAAAATGAAAAGAAAGCGCTTTAATAAAAATGAATAAAAATGAATAAGGGCGCGTTGCACATTGAAACATTTAAATGTTTTTGGAGCTATAATCAAATGTAACCGAAATTATTTATAATATTATTAACCATAATTACTAATAAAATGTAAATTGTTGTTTTAATCGCGTTTGTTTAGTTCGCTTCGCACGTGCGCATCTTATTTACTGTCACAATTAATTCGTTGCAGTGATTATAGTGATGTGTATAAAGTTCTGCATTAACAGGTGATAAATAAACGCAATTCTGAATGTGTGCTGTACAGTATGTGCTGTGAGAGTGTGTATATATTGTGTGATGCCTGTTTATGTGGTCAGCAGGGGGCGCAGCAGAGCGACTCAATGAGCTTCAGTGTTATTCGGTGCCATTGAAGCTTTAAACATTAAACTGCTCCTTTCCGAGACACCGTCATCTGCGTGCGTGCAACATTTACATACACATAATTTACACATGAACATAAAATAAATTTAAATCAAAGATTGAACACTGATCATAGCCAACCATCATCCTCTCTTGTAAAAAAGAATATTTGTTCAACTTCTAATTCGTTTGATAAATGACAATATTTGTATACTATTCCTCCTAATTGTTAACACACTCTTCAGCACACACGAATGTACCAAAATCAAAAATGAAATATTTATTACAGCATTTGTGAGTGAACACCTTTGAAACATTATACGCCACAGTCCTTATACAAGTATTGAATGTATTTCCGACAAAGCTTAAGGGAGACAGTATTTCATCTTCTAGTGAGCAACACGTGCTGGAAAAAGAGGGAATTCATGGACATACAATATCAATGTCACAGCAGATCTGAAACTAGCAAAACATTCGTCTTCAATTGAGGTAAACACATAGAATATCTAACATGAAACAATTTATAGACTAAAACTCTGTACGAAGTTTCTTACAATAATCTCTCAGCGTCTCTGCAGCTTCGAGTTCATAATTTAAGTTCTGTTTATTTACTTTTTTGTTTTTTTTTATTCAACTTTTTAAAGTCTTACGGTGCGTCGACAGTTTGTCTATGTGCCAGAATGCGCACATGCACGAGCGCGCGCACGTGTCCGTGTGGCAGATAAACTGAAACTGCTGCAGGATTTCTGTGGCTTCTCGAGGATACACATCCTTCATAAGGCTCTTACTCTGAGAGTCCAAGATACAAAATAATAATAATTATTAATAATAATAAAATAAAAAATGTATAAAAGCAACACAATCCAGTGCTTGGGCAATTCAAACAACGAACTCCACCTACAGGTTCATTCATTCAGTCATTCATTCATTCTTGGGGCAAAACGATCAAATGCAGGAGAACGACACAGGAGGGTTCGGAAAACAGATTCGGCTTCAGTCGGCAGCGTGTCCGTGACAGAGCAGGAATCAGTCAGTCTTCAGTGCTCTGGTCCGTAACAGGGTTGATTGATGGAGTCACGTGACGTCAGCGATAGGAGCGTCTCTGCTTCAGGGGAACGACACGCACGCACGCACGCACGCACGCACACGCACACACACAGTGTGAAAACGCGTTTACTCTAAAACTAACTCATGAAACAAATCAAGTGATCGAGTGATACAAATGTACAAGCTTCCATGACTGTCTATGCTTTTATACTACAGTAGTTTGAACTCTTGGAGTCTCTTTTGTATGTTTTCTGTCATTACGTGTGTGTGTGTTGTGTGTGTTTAAGTGGAAACATCCTCAAGAAACCAAAGACTTTACAAAGTGTTTTCATTCAGCTCTTGGTCCTCCGGCAACGAACGTAACAAAATTCACAAGATAAAAAAACGATCACAGCTCGACTGGAATTCCACTTCAAGTGTATGATTCTTTTTTCTTTTCTTTTAAAAAAATCTTCCTCGGGACAAATGTCAGTGTCATCCGCGATGTGACTGGTCGGTTCCCGTTGCTTGGTGGCGCGCGGACGGCGCTGCGTCAGAGGGGTCAGAGGCGGTCGTGCTGGTGGCTTCTGCGTCAGGGAGTTCATCGTGCGTGAGCATGGCCGCGTGGGCCTCGGGGGTCGGGTGGGGAATGCGATACACTGTGAGGGGCTGTCGGTGATGCCCACAGGACCACGCTGAGGTACAAACTCCTCCTGGCACGACTCGCACACCTGAGATTCACACAAACACACAAAGTTTAATTCATGGCACACAAACATCTGAAATTCACGTTCCCTCCATCCAGCATGCAGCGTACGTTTACTCTTTACTGACAGGCATGCATTTGGGAGACGCTGTTATCCAAAAGTCTCAACCCGGCTGACAGGGAACGTTCTCCAAAGAGCTCAAAAACTTTCCTGCAGTTACATTAAAATAGCGTTTTGTCAAGAAAACGTTGCATAAAAACAGTATTCTTACATTGTTGGATTTTGTATTCATAACTTAACAGGTACGTTTGCAGGTACGTCTGAGTTAAAGCTAAAACACACTACAAGACTTTTGCTCAGATTTTCAGTCTGCGGATTTGATCAGTTAGTGTTTCTATCTGAAACTTTCCAAAAGTCTGCAAGTGTGTGATGTCTAGTTTAAAAAAATCTGTTCAGATTTGTAGTGTATTCCAGCCATTAGTGTAAACTGTGTGTACTCTGGCTCACGGCTTGGGGTGAAGTTCAGGAACATCTTAAAACACATTTGAGTGGTTGAATCGCCGGATGATACCGGTGACATCGACACACCGACAGGGTGTTTTAATTCAAGCGAGTGAATGTTCCAGAGGTGAGACCTGAGCAGTGCTCAAAGTGAGGCTGTGCAGAGCCGGGTGCTTGAGAACACGGTGGGTGGCACACGGTGTTTTGTAATTTGACCCCGGGGGCATTAACAACAGTCATTTAAAGGAGAAGGAGGAGGTGGGGTCGCTCTCAGGTCATCAGGCACTCACTTCACATTCCCTTACAATCAAGAGAAAGCAGCGAGCAGGTACTGAGAGATTAACGGCTGAGCCACGGCTTCAGTTAAAATGCGTTTGTTTATTAAAGTGCTCGTGAAAGGAGTAAATCAGCCGCGGGACGACCGTCACCTCCGTATAACCTGCAGCTCGTCCTGTTAACGGTGCAGCAGATGCTGTCGTTACAACACGTACAGTACCGCCACGCGTCTCATCGCAGTTAAACAGCGAGTACTGCACATCTTGTGTGTGTGGGTAATCAAATCACAGCGATGGCTAATATCGCTCGGCATTAAACCATTAATCTAATTGCTTATGAAGCATAAAATATGTTACGTAATTAAACAGTCTCAGAATTACCCGCCGCCGTATTAAAAATTATCCAAGCTGAGCAAATGTTGTCTCTGCGGCTGTTTGAGAGAAGGCGACTCTCAGTCGATTAGCGGTGACGGGGGGGACGTCTCACAGCGTCGCTACGTTGACCTACAGACAACTGCCGTCTATTTACATATAAAGGGTCTTTTAATCAGGCAAAGTGTTATTATATTGCGAGTCATTGAGCGGGACGTCGAGGTGTTAAATAAAATCTGCTCTGCTCTGCCGCCCCCCCTGCTCGATTCATCAAATGTCTGAAAAGACGAGTGTCTCAAACCGCTCTCAGAGTGCCGCATTTACTCCGGGTCATTCTTGAGGCCCTCGGCCCCGTCTGCAGACGTTCAGATTCAACCCTGTGAAGGATGGCCCGTGTCACTTCTCGCTCGGGGAGCTTAACGTACCTCACGCCGACCGTCTATGCATATAAGATCATTAGAGAAGCAATCGTTCCCCTGACGGATTTATGTCACTCTGAGGACAGTTTGACTTCACCTGTTTTATCGCTTCGTCGGAGCTGTTTAATTCCACCCCTTCATCTTTGACCCCCCGCGCGAGACGTGAAGATCCTAACACGGTTGTGACGTGTAAATACAATGCGCTTTTTCCAGCCAGAGATCTGACTCACAGCGTGCTCGCGTGTCTAGTGTCAGGACGCCGCTGAAGTGTCGTTTGTTATTTTGGGCTTTCAGGGGAATTCTGGCGGAAATTCTGGGCACAGGAAAGACTTGTGAAAGAAAGGCAGAGAACAGCACTTACATCCCCCTTCTCCTTCCTGTACAGACGTGTTACATGTAGTGCCACTGGCCGTCCATGCCCATATTCATGCCCATACCACTCATAGGACCTGAGGAGAAATAACAACACACGTAATGAGACGGGAAACCGCGCATTTGTAAATAATATTGACACGAGCTGCAATGAACCTGACGAGAAACAATCGAGATCTCTAGATTTCAACCTACTGTGCATTTTACGTCATTGCTGTCTCAGAGGAAGAAGTGTTTCAATGGTAACAGAGATGTTTGTGTCTCACCTGCCGGCCGGATGCCCATGTGTTGCTGTCCGTCCAGCACGAAGCTGCCCATCGGCTGACCCTCCGGACTATACGCTGCTCCCTGACTCACTGAAGGATCAAGAAGAAATCCTGATGAAGTCAAACGCACACACGAGACACAAGAGAGACATAGCGGAGACAATCAGAGCAGATCTCAGCAACAGCCAAACACACATTGAGCTGTGACACACACACGCACGCACGCACGCACACACACACACAGGCTTAAAGGTCAGTAACTTCTGTTATGATGTCAGTTGTTTTCCTTGCAAAGAAATGTTGACAAAAATAAAAGTTTCTTTCTATGTACTTCGTAAAAAGAACTTACTTTTAAAAACTACTTGTGTGCTCAAAGTTTAGAAAAAGTTTTTTTTGTATCTGGTTTATTATCTCCGTCAGGAGAGTCCATAGGCTTATTGATTTTATACTCTACAAACTGTAGATTTTATGTCCTAAACCTAAAGATGATCGTTTTTTGATTTTCAAAAAATATCGTTCTGTACAATTTATACGTTTTTTATGCCCGTGGAGACCAGTGACACGAGTCCACGAGTTGGTGTGTATTCAGGTTTAAAAAAGTGGACCAAATTCAGTCTCAAGTATAAAAGTAGACTTACAGGAACACTATTAGAACACTGACATTAGTATCCTGACTACACACTGTAAAGTAGACTTAACTATATACTTGATCTCTAAGGGGTGGTTTCCCAAACAGGGACCCAGACTAATTTACATAAATGTTAGAGGTGTCTTGATCGAAAACAACTTGTTCTGACATATCCTAAAATATATCACTGCGATTGTTTTGTCTCAAGATGCACAATGATTTCTTGTAAAGTATGTTTTAAAAATGACAACCAATGTAACCAAGGCCTTGTCCTGGCTTAAACTAATCCTTGTCCGGGAAACCGCCCCTAAATATGACTCATAAAATGAACATTTAGTGTGTTTGTGAACTTCTGATCTCAGAACAGATGTGTGCTTGAGTTCAGTGAAGTGCTACTAAAGAGTCTTCGCAGTGATGTCACAGAAAGAAATCTGTTTGGCTCCCTCTAGAAGGATTTACTTAAAAGCTTCATATTAGAAACATTTCTTTTTCTTGTTGTCTAACATGAAGAATGTTTCTGTTTCACAACAGGTTCTTTAAAGGTTCTTTACGAGAACTTGTGATTTTGTGAAGCATCTTTATTTCTAAGAATGCTGAAAATATTCACCGCAAACTCAAATTAAATGTATTTTACGCCAAATGTTTAACGTAAAATATAATGCGTCTCTGCGTAGATCTGACACAATTCTCCCTGATTCTTAAAGATTCTTACTTATAATGCTCTAAATCATTTGGGTTATAGCACAAAGAGAGAGAGATGAGATGAACGTAATGCTGTTATCATTGAGATCGTTCATGTCTCTGTGAGAAATCAGAACAGAAGAATGAGACGTGAAGGTGATGTGTTTACCTGCTCGGTTTGACTGATCGATCATGGGCTGAACTATCCTTCTCCTGGCATTAATAAACCTGAAACACACCAGAAAGAAACAACACAACCGTCAGCGTGATTTTATAAACACCAGAAAAGGTTTCACTGATCAGACAGAAAAATCTCAGACAGCGGTGAGATCACATGAAGAGCTCTCTCGGAAAAGAGCGTCTCCGTGTGAGTTTGAATGGAAATGTCATCAATGCCTCAGACATGCGAACACATTTGTGTTTCATTTGAGTTCTGAGGAATAAAACGGTGTGTGCGAGGGAGACGTGTGTGAGCGCTACACAAACATTATTCTGGCAGAAATTTAAACGCACACAAATGACTCTTTGACTTCTCTCCCCTGCCCCCTAGTAAGGGCTCTTTGCAGGGGTCTCTGTGTCCTCCAGCTGTCTGTAAATGAGCTCCAGGCTTTCTCAAGCTATTGTTATGTCAGCGAGGCCATCAATTAGCCTGTCTGAAGTTTTATCACCAGCTCGCAGCTCTCCCTCTCTCTCTCTGCAGCCGGCCGGGTCATCGGGAGGTTAGCGAGGGAACCCGTTTTCATGCCGAACGGGCCGCTGTGTCAAAGGCGAGGGAGGAGACGCGGCTCGGGGAGGAGGTGAAGGTGCCCACATGTGTTTGATATTAGACTTGACATCACGCTGGGACTGTCATTAGATACCAGAGACCACTGGAATCAATTTAAGCTGAAATACCTGCCCGTACCGTACTCTCCACACCCGTCACGTCACACGCTTACATTCACTAAACCCACAGCTGGACACAGAAATGATTCTGTCACACAGAGAGAAACCAGACGGAACCAAAAACATCAGTTTAATGAGTCGACACTGAACCACAAAACACACCATCAGGTCTCTTTAAGACAATGATGACATCACCAACACACGATGACCATAATAACACAACATCCAATGTTTTCAATTAAAGTGTTTTAGGGACAATTTAGAAGTTTGTCAAAAGAAAAAAATAAAGAGAAGCTGTGAAATCATGAAGAATTGCTGCAGGGATAAAACTGACCGCATCACATCAACACACACAGATTGTGTGTGTGTGTGTGTGTGTGTGTGTGGGTGGGGGGGGTTCTGGGGCAGTAACGCTGCTGTGTTTTATCAATGTAAAGAGTAAAAGCCAATTGAGATTATCAGAGGTGTGTCTGATAACAGTTTCACCTCCTCCCATGAGCTGCTAATGGGGTGTGCTTACACACACAAACACGCGCGCGCACACACACACACACACGCAAAGACACACTCTGACAAACACACACACCGGCCGCAAGCCGCTCCGCTTGCACCCTCTCCAAACTCATGCCTGTATTTCTCATTATTTACATCACTCCCCCTCAGCCGCTGCGCATGGGAACCTCACGCTGTCTTCAAACAAATCATTAAAGTAGAGGTGAAGGGTCACAGCAGGGTCACTTCTCTGGAGCTGACACACAATGTGTCCATTACTGTCACACAGTCACATGACTGAAAACACAAATCATGAACCAAACGTTTAACACATCGGCTGTGATTTTACACCACATTAAAATAAAGATGTGAAAACAGAATGGCAAGAAAGATACAAAAATAGTATTCTGTGTGGTCTCTGTGTGTGTTTGTGTGAAGTGAGAAGAATCCAATCACTACACCAAAGCTCAGCCAATCAGAGAGCAGAGATGTGTGATGTATGAGATAGACAATGTTATGTGAAGATGATAACACATCACACAGACGTTTACTGTCTGAGAGAGAGAAGAGAAAACATACTGGGAGAAAACTCAATAAGCTCAAACCTAGCTATAAGACCAACCAGGACAACACAACACAACACAACACAAACTGACACTATGACAGGATCAGTCATCAATACTTTACTCTTTTTCTCTTTATATTGAGATGTATATAAAGATACTTATATACTTTGATTAGATTTTTATTTATTTGTATTTGTGCAGAATGTTTACATTTGATTTTGTTTGCTTTGGCAATACAAATTTTTTTTATCATGCCAATAAAGCTTCTTTGAATCTTGAGAGAGAGAGAGAGAGAGAGATGTCCTGAGGCAGGAGAGTCTCAGTCAACTTTGACCCGGGATGTGTGCACACATTAGCACAGCTTTAATCAAAGCAAACACTTCCCCAATTTACACCCAATAACAGGGTCACTCACCCGTCTGTCTGTTTATCTGAGAGAGAGAGAGAGAGAGAGAGAGAGGCTGCACTTCCTCTGCACATCTGTCTGTCTCTCTTTCTCTGCTTTAACTTAAAACAGGAGTGATGAGAAAAGCGTTACCTCACCCGCTGTTTGATTCACTGCAGATGGACGAGTGAGTGTGTGTGTGTGTGTGTGTGTGTGTGTCTGTCTCTGTTCAGGATGTGCTGATCTCATTAGGTGTAAAATTAAACAGAATTATAAATTTGTTCTGCAAATGATTGAACAAGCTGCTAATCAAAATAAATGAACAGCTCGACCTCGCTACGGTTCTCTCTCTCTCTGGATTGGGGTGTTGTGATGTCATACTGAAAACGTCCCATTATTCCTTCCACACTTATTTCAATTGATCAGATGTGATCAACTTATCTCTTTCTTTTGTGAATCAGATTGTTTTTGTGCAGATGTGGGTATCAGGGGCACAACTGCACCTTTTCTGAGGGCTGAGCAAGATCAGTTTTGAACTACCTATCAGACAAGGTTACTAATATTTATGTACTTGGACATTGTTGTCCTCATTTTACTTGTCAATTAACTTGTTTTTCAATGTCTTGTTCTGTACTTTTCTTTTATAATATAATAACGTTTTATAAAAAAATTAAAAAATTCCCCCCTTATGATGCGCCGCCCCTATGCACCGCATATACTGCAGCATACCCCATTTTTGCGCCACTGGTGTGGTCACCTGACGGTGGCCGTGTTCTTTAGGTAGCCCCGCCCTTACAGAAACATCACTGGTCCGAAAACAGGTGCGATGTTCTGATTGGCTGTGCAGCGATGTGTTAAAGAAAGGGAAGTGGTCCGGTGAGGAGAAGAGAGCGAGGCGGGTGACCCCAGCTGTCCGTCACAACACCTCCAGCAGGAGGAAGAGCTGCTTGTTCTGTCTTTGATCCTGTGAGCAGCAGCTGCTGATTCTACAGCCACACGTTTGTTCTCCACTTCTGTCCTGCGGCATTAAACCATCAGATCCAGAAAGAAAAAGACGAGACCCGGCGAGAAACACATCTTATAATAATTCCTAGAAAATATAAAAAACACTTGCTGTCCAGTCAGAACAACAGGAACCTCCTCAGCTTCTCTCTCTCTCTCTCTCTCTCTCTCTCTCTCTCTCTCTCTCGCTCTGTGTTCCTCATCGTCATAGTGAGGAAGGGCAGACATGAGTGTCTATAAATAATGTCAGGGTTGGAAGGAGATCTGTTTGACAATGAAACTACCGGAAACACTTCTCCATACAGACACAGCAGAGCCGCATGGAACCCAAACAGTCTTGCACGGCCTTTCCTTGGGCGTTTTCTCCTGTTATCTTTCACAGGACAGTCTGAGTGACTTTAACACGACCAGAAGGCTCTTCAACAAAACCTTAACAGTATAGATATAATATTTAACATCTGAGCTTAAACGTAAACAGATTCCGTTCATCACACAGCTGACAGACAGACAGAGAGCGAGAGAGACAGACAGACAGACAGACAGACAGAGACAGATTCTCAGTGATGTGAAGTTCTACATATAAGAGTCATTCTGACTCAATACTTTCTCATCTGTTCTCATACTTGTTTTGATCTGTTTCTTCTTTTCATGTCCAGTCAAAATCTGATAAGAGTGCAAACACGCAGAACGTATGTAAAGAGTAAAGATGACACCAGTGACCATTACACATCCACAGAAGAGACAGAGAGATATTAGACAGAGTGCTCTTGTACTCTCTTGCAGGTCTAAAACAAAGCCGTGATTCAGAACGTCCTCTCTGAGAGAACTCCAGACCCTCTCCTGTCCATCTCTCTCTCTCCTGTGCTCGATATCAAAGACAGAATCCTCACATCGCCCATCACAGGAGGAATCCGGTCATCTGGAGGAATTTCAGCTGCTCTGGATGAGAATAACTCGTGCCAAGGTCTGATTATATTTCTCAACATCTGCAACACTGTTCTGAAATGACAGACGACTGACACCTCAACGCTGTAAATGAAACGCCGCGCGGCAGACAGAGACGCTTCCCACCACCAATTTAAGAGTCGGGTCGGATAGAGGCTCATTCTCAGGCGTGTTTCTCATTGTGAGCAAACGAGAAAATAAGCCGTACAGGAAGAAATGAATCACAAAAGCAGACAAAATCAATTGACCCCGGGGTGGCGCGCTGATAAAGCAGAGAGCCGCCGTCTGTAGCCGACAGATAGCGCGCTCCGTACGCCGGCCGCTTTGATAAATATATTAAGAGAAGCTGTGAATAAAAGCCGGGGACTTCTCATTTGTAAATAGAAGCTCCACTACACGGAATTAGCCTGATAAAACGCCGCTGCGTATAATTAAGTTTGTGTAAGGCCTGAAAATCCGTGCAAATACCTTCCCGGTGTTTTGAAAAGAAGCTGTCAGCTCAATTAATCTGAACATCAGCCGCAGAATGTCGCGGACGAAATGAAGCCACCGATAGGGAAAAAAAGAGCCAGGGCGAGTATTTTGATAAATAATTCCTATATCGTATCTTTGGCTCTGTGATCATTTTATTTAATCCACCACCTCCAGTTATGAGCTAAGCCGGCTACAAAGACGAGGCCGGTCAGAGCGCCGTACCGTTAATCCGCCACGGGGAGGGGATGGGATGGCACGGGGGGTTGGGGGCTCGAGCTTGATACAGGTTTAAAGCTGAGATGATGCTGCTGGGGGGTGTACCCCTGTCCGTGTGTTAAACCTTAAAGTGACAGAACGACTCCACTGACTCACCAGTTGTTTACTTGTAAGATGGTGAGTCCCGTGTCTTGAGCGAGCTGCTTCTTCTGTTCTTCTGAAGGATACGGGTGCTGCAAGAGAACACATGAGAGAAACGCTCTGGTCAGTCTGATGCCGGCACACATGGAACAAACATGCAAATATTATAAAAACATCTCATCCCTGCTCCACTTTCCCCGACACACACAGATCTGCGCGTTACGGCAGTCATTTCCCAGCATGCATCAGTTTCAAGTCGGCCTCAGAGCGGAAACAGATGGAAAGCATCCTTCTTTCCTCGACGGTTAGAGAAATGATTTCGCCTCGTCTCTCGTGCCGCTTCTGAACGCCGGCCAAGCGCTAAAGGCAGACGTTTGCTGTAAAGGTCTCTCATTGCCAGAAGTGGTACCTGCGCGCAATATCCCCACGCGGGGCTACCATGATACAATTTGTGTCACAGTCGATCTGCCAAATGTGACATGATAGAAATGGCAGGATTGAATTTGCGCTGTGCATGTCTACAGCGTGACAAACAATGCTGATGCTGGCTGACAGATGTCTTTAAGAGGCAGATTAACAAGCAAACAAACGCCACGCTCCGCTTTCCTTCACCCACACACGCACGCGTGTGCAGCTGAGGATAAATGAGGAGGTTTGTAGGAGACGTAGGAGGTATTATTTGTGTCTGGAGCGTATCGAATGCTCTCTCTTCTACTAGGTCAAGTTTACAAATGTAAAAGCCGTGAAGTCTGATGTGAAATGAGCTCAACGCAGGTGAAGTTTGACCCTGACAAACCAACAATCCCGATTTAATTAAAGGGCAGATTTCAGGAATGTCACCAATTCATAAGGAAACAACTGGAAGAGACTGACCAGCAGAGACACATGAATCAGATTCATCTTTGTGTACACTTCAGCTTTTAATATGCTCAAATCATTAATAAAGAAATATGATCGTGCAGTTTTTGATTACTATGTGTTGACATTTTCTTGGCACGAGAAGCCTTGTGTGTACGTGTGTGTGTGTGTAGGGGGTTTTAGCTGTTTAGATTGAGAAGAAATTTGTCCACAGAGATGATCTAAACTACATTTGGAGAGATCATCATTTCTTTCAATGTTTGTACACCACCGGACAAATTGTTTATTTTTCATAATCCTTATGCCTAAATGGTTGAAATGAGGTCTTAATTCATCAAGATTTTAAGTGAAAATTCCAGCAAGGTAAGTTTTTTAGATGCATTATTATTGTGTCAACCCTGTTTTTATCTTTTGTGTTTGCTTATGAAATTCTTTCTATAAAGTATTCGCTTTCTAATCTCGTAGTGGAGATGCAAATCATGTTCAATGAAAGCTGTCAAGCTTATAACCACACTGACGACACAGTTATTTACTATTAAGCTTTAAACAAACATCTCTTCAACCCCGAGCCAGGAAATCTTCAGAGCACACGACTGTAAATACACATCATTACATGTGTACTGTGATGGTTGCTCACCGCACATATTATGGCTCTGCTTCTTCATTTCTCAAACGGAATGATAGATTACACATGAACGATGATGCACGTGACATCCCACTCTCTACACTTTCAGCAGCATCGGATGAACACGCAAGTAAAGCCGAACGCAGCAGAAGCTTGGCGTGAATGAGTCATTTCACCTGCTCATGGTGGGAATGAAGCACCAGAGGTGTGAGGAAGAGTTAGACGCAGCATGCCTGATCAAAAAAAATCTTCCTGTGGGCTTTAAAGTCAATCAATAGAGTGAATTAGTAACAGGCAGAGCAATATCCTGAAGAATACACTGACCACAGAATGTCTATAAATTATTACGCAGAAAAATGAGCAGCTTATTTTATTGCAGATGCCAGCGCTAGCCTGCGATCGAATCAACTGTTAATTACGCTGCAGCCTGTTAATGGCTACACACACACACACACACGAGTCCTCTGGGACGTGTCGGTGGATCATACTGTCCACTGCAAGTGCATGTGGGCCGATTTTATTTCCCAGAGAGCATGTGTGTTTGCACTCGATTGGCTAAATTACAGGGTGTGATGTGCTTTTCACCGCAAACTCAGTGTAACGTCGAGTCTGAACCCCCACTGCCCCCAAACACACATCAACCCCCCCCCACACACAACACACCCCGGCGGAGCGGCTGAGCGGGCACTTGATGGATGACTTCATCAGTACAAGGCCAGACTGCAATGAATTACAAACTCCTGCAGTCTAATGAAACCCTCACCCCCAATCCCACCACACCCACCGCTCTACTGAACGTCTCTCTGTTGCTGCCGCCCGCATACTAGCCGTCTATATGAGACAAGAACGACTGCGTCCCAAATCACAGTATCTGCCAACACTACGCTTTCTGTAGTGTACACTGCCCATCAGACACAACAGTTTGTGTGATTTCTTTTCATTTTCTTTGTCAGATCAATAAATGCCATGTGTTTTTAAACATGCATTACTTTAGTGGCATGCTAATGAGTCTAGCGCTAAGCTAACGCTAAGAGCATGCACATGTTAGGATATTTGTGTGATTTTATGACATGTGAAGATATCCAAACACACACCAGCATGGGCCACATGCTCACTGTGTGTTTAAGCAGATTTTGGTAGTTTTGTGGCAGAGGTTTGTGAAATACGCTTCTCCGTCATCGCTGAAGGATTTTGGTTTCTTTATGATGCCGAGCTCAAATTCGACAGCGATGGTTCCTGTTTGCTTAATCAAACTGAGCACAGCAAGATAACGTTGAGTGAATAAAATCAATCAAACCTCAGAATGACATTTTAATATCTGCTATAGAGAAATCCGCGGAAAGATTGGCACATTTTAAATATAGAGAAGCTGTTAATAATGCATTAACATATGAGTGTTTGTGAAGAAGTGATATTCCAACCAAATGAAGCCTGCGGGTTTATTTTGATAAGACTGATCCGAATATGAAAAATAATCGTTCCATTTTATGAAGCATCTTCATGAATAATAGTGATGTCATTCGTTGTATATTAATGACGCGAGAAAGAACACAGTTCACGGTTTACAGTGGGAAAGTTGATTTAAGATTTTTTGCATGAACAGTTATTGAGAAAAGTCTCATGGCGTCTGACTGCAGCCCTTCACATTTCATTAAAAAGTCTTATGAATGTGGGTGTGTTTGAGTTTCTTCAGCTTCATCATGCATCCAGACAACAGAGAGAAAACAGGCAGGAATGTAACATGACTCGCTCACCAATGCAAGAATACACCCTCAGTTTTCTGAACCGTCACAAACACGCCCCCAGATACTCAAATGTTATGTGCATACCAAAAGTAAGTATGAACAAACATGTCTTTTGCATCCACACAATTTCAGTCATGGCTGTGACACTGAAAAAGAGTTACAATTTATGTTGCTTCAAAGGGCACCTAGAGCCCAGCGCGCCATGAAAAGCTATTGAGAAGAGCAGCTAGACTCCCTTTCTTCATCTCTCTCTCATTCTTTCTCCTGAGGTTCCCCCAAAACAATCGCTGGCTGGGCTCGGCTCAGAGCCGTTGGACCTCGGCCAGCCCCCCTGTTTGCTCTACAGCAATAATTTATGTTCACTGAAGATGGTGCAAGGTTCTACAGCGACTCTAGCTATCAATTTGCCTGCCAAGCAAACTGTTGCCCCGCAAAAACGGGGATTGGCAAGGCCATGCGGAGAGGGATGCTGGGGGGATTGTGAGGGGGAGGTGGGCACCCCCGTGAGGTTGGCCTGGAACGCAGTTGCTGAGGGTAAACAAGCATTAGCACGAAAAATCAATCACTCCCACTCTCAAGGCCGTCAGAGAGAACCGCAGAGAGGAACAAACACACACCCACTGCAGCCAGAGATACACACACACAATTAGGCAAAAGTTTTGCTCTTCACCAGCTGTTGTTAGCGGTAACAGCTCCAGCAACTGACACACGCTCTCTCTGTAATGATACAAACAGTCTGCCTATGAAAAACAAACATCAGACAACAAACGTCAGCAGCTACGGTCCTGGCAAGCTTTTCAGACCGAGTGTAATACTACTGGACTCTCATCATTTCTCAAGTGGTTGGTTGTTTTTTTGCCCAATTTTAAAGATCCAACCCCAAAGTCCCTTCAGAATTCTGATATCCAGATTCAGTATGGCAATGCACAATCCAAACGATGAACAAATCTGGAACAAGCCTGATGATTTCTGTTCTCATGTACTGCATGTTCACAGCGAAAAGAGAGTTTATGGGTACGAGATTTGATCAATCATTTAAGCAAGTGCAATAATGACATTAAACAAACTTCACTAAAGTGTGTTAGCGTAAGAGGCTTTTGTAGTCCTCGTCACTCTGACACAAAAAACAATCACAATAACCATGTGTGTGTATGAATGAGGCCCACAGCCATAGTGATGAGTTTAGTTAATCATCAGATCAGGTTCATGGCTTTTCTTACCGCTGTGGCCGGCCGACTCTTTCAAGGGAAGAAACTTGATCTCTATGTCCTTGCACAGGGAGAGGGGAACAGAAGATAGACTGAACCTCCTCTCATCCTCTTAACCTCTTGCTTTAGGGTGTACAATTTAACAAAACCAAAGTCTCAAATCAACAGCACAAGAAATCATTTTTTCACCCAAACACCAACCTGGTTATCTTTAACAGCAGCTTCAGCAATTGAATGCATGTCGAAGACTATTCTTGTGACGCATTGACTTCTCAACGTTAATCAGACAGAAAATGAGATGCTAGTTTTAGGTCGGACTGAAATCAGAGGTGTCCGAGTGGAAGGGTTGATACTACTGGCCACGGGAGCACTCATGCTCGAAGGCAAAGTGGACAAATCTAGCAGATAAACATGAACATTGATTTAATGACCTGGAATCCCACTGTAAAACAACAGCCTGTGAAATGAGCCAAATAACAAGCTGGCCAGATTCGCAACTGGAAAAAGAAATCTGGCCCAACAGACAGAGGCAACAATGCACCATTCATCTGACATTCTGAAAATGCCTGAACCACAGTCTGTAATGACTTGATTAGTCTAGATGGCACCCGTGAGCAATGGAGCCGAGACCTCGCGGGTCACGTTCATTAGGCCATTGGGCTTCTACCTTTGGCTTACTGCTGCCGTTCCCCCACCATCCCATAGGGCAAGACGTACTTAAGCTATTCTTTAATATATTTTGCCTGCGTGAGAGAAAGGAAAGGATGTTTATTGCTTGTGGGGTACATGGACTGTGTAAAAGAACAGGCAACTGGGAAGCCGAAGA
The DNA here is from genome assembly GCA_029783895.1 of Triplophysa bombifrons. NCBI lineage: Eukaryota > Metazoa > Chordata > Actinopteri > Cypriniformes > Nemacheilidae > Triplophysa > Triplophysa bombifrons. The sequence continues at coordinate 1,639,983 of CM056467.1, read as the reverse complement.
ACAACAGGGTCGTCCTACTAGCGGGCAACAAAGTAGTTGAAAAAAAACCTTTCATGTGAGCAGGACTTGGCAACGTGCAATATAATAATACTACTTGTGTTTTTAAGGCTGAAGGACAAACCTCACAGATATCTAAGATGCACACAGAATATTAATTTATTCAGCAATGAGGAGAACTCGTAGCAAATTAGAAATCTGATTTTAAGTGAAAACTCACAGCGGAGGAAGACCAGCCATTATCTGGGAATGTGGTGTAACCAGGCAGCCGGCAAACAGCTGCAGGGGCAATTTCCTGTAGGGTAATGACGCTAAAAATGCAGAAGTCAAGCATGGCGCCCACTTAGTTGGCTCTGCGAAAGGAGTAAACAGCGTCTCTGCCGAGAGGCCGCCGCAGAGGATTTGGGCAAACCCACCCGAGCGAACGTTCATCCTCACAGAAGTGGGGGACAGAATCAGCAATCTTAGCCAAAGACCCTCGCCGCCATGACTGGACGAGCGTCACGAGACAATATCAAACGTCGCTCCATCAGCAGCTCGTACCTGTTATGCTCGCAGCTTTCAGGAATGTGGTTTACGGCCTCTCAGAAATACTCTTCTTCGCACAGCACCGTTTTATCTTTGAAATAAAATCAAGACCTGCAGTCATTACTAAGCGCTCAGGCAGTGGATTGCTGTGAGCTCTGGGGACTCTCCACTCTTGATGTTCCAGACTAAGGGGTGTATGAAGAGTCTTAATGGCTCTAAGAGCAAAGGGCCTCTTTTAGGTGCATTCCAGCCGCCTGTGCTTTCCCCATAGTGCTCCTATGCTCAATCCTGCCCTGAGGCCTGCTGACCTCTGACCCGACTGACCGGCTTGGCTGTAGGCTTCTCGTTTGTTACTGGCTTTATCCACTGACAAAGCAAGCAGGAAGCTGGCAGCTACCCAAGAGTCCCATGAGAGGATGGCCAACAGCTTGCTCAGCTTACCGCTTATTAGTGGATGGGGGTCAGCAGGCAGCACAAATACGAAATTCAGCTGCCTTTCTTCATTTTTAGTTTCCCAGATAATGAATCAGTGCAGAAAAAAACAAGTTTGATGAGCAAGGCAATCTTAAATCTACCAGAGCGGATTAACTGAAAACCCCAGCAGGAGCGATTGGTGAACTGGATTGAGTACCTGATCGTTGTGCCCTTGAGCGAGAAACTTGACCCCGAGGCTCTCCGGGCAGACTGTCCTTCTAGTAAATGTACTGTAAGTCCTTGTGGATCAGAAAGCATCTACTAAAATGGCAATTAAACTAATAACAGCTCCGGCTCTTTTCTTTCTCTCCCTGCCCTCGCACGGTGCGTACTGCGGGATCAAAGCGATCTCCAGTAATCCAAACACAGTCGTTACTCTGAAAGTTTACGCGCTGCCTTAGAAGGAGAGATAAAAGGGGATTGACTGGATCCACTTACAGCTTTCTGGACTGATCCAAGCCACAAGCAAGAACTGCCAGCTCAAAGCTAGCAGAGTGCAGCTGATGTATTGGACTCCAGCAGGACGGAAGAGCGAGGGGAGGTCATTAACCTCTGCGTCTAAAACGCACTCAGATGGCTCCCCGCTCTGGAGGCTGTTGACAAGCGTCTCTGTTCTTTTCACCAACTTGTTGAGCTGTCTCCACCATCCCCTCCCCCACCTCTGAAACTAACACCACCCGTCCTCATATGAGGAATGTAACCCAAGCCCCTCTGCCATCACTTTGCGAGAGAGCTCACTTAAGGTGTGATACAGCTGTTGTTGCGTTGTTGTGCATATTTTCTCTAGCGCTGCTCCTTGCATTTTCACCTGCTCACCCCCTGTGTGCCACTGCACATTCATTCATGATGCAGTGCAACTGAGCACAGTGGATGCTGACTGACGGGAATAGTACCTCCATAATGGTGAAAGTGCTTCGGTAAAGGCTATGCGATTGATGGATGGGCGATCTAGCGCCGAAGTCATTATCACATACTAAAAACAAACGAGTCCAGAGCATTTAAAATAAAGCTGTGCAGGGCAGGAAAACAGTTTCCCATCAGCTTTTCAATGTGGCTCCTCACCTTTAACTGCAGAGTTAAGGCTCCTGGGAAGGTCTGGGCTATGAGGCTGTCTGCTAATTCACATAATGCTTCGGGTTGTCATTTCCCTGCTTTCTCTCCTCATCCTATTGCAGACATCTTAGATTTGCTAATCCTGGACGCTCTCGATGTTCTTCCACATCTCCATTACTGTCAGTGGTTAGCACAATCCACTGTAGCAATTATGGCCATTGGATAGGTCAGAATGCTCCACGGCAAAATTGCTAACATCTGCAAAGCTCCCTCCACGTGTCAGCAGCTCGTCTTTGCCTAAGCACATTCTTCTTTTTGCCACAGCTTGTTTCAGAAGCAAACTCAACGTTTGTTTACTTAATTCTGCTCAAACTGTGCTTTAAAGAGATTCCTCGCTGTTTGCGTCCAGATAACGTAAAATGGTGCGTGAAGACTCGCCTTCCTGTGCTCCGCAGGCTTCATTACTTTTTAATATCGGCGCAGGAAGAGGGAAAAATGGCGTGGAGATAATCAATGGGACGGAGGCAGTAGCCCATTAATCTCCCCGTGGATTCCGTTCTAATGTGCACACTTGCTTGGGCAAACACGGGCTCTGGTGTTGCGCCCGTGTTTGTCTGGTTGGGCCACTTAATGAAACACAGTTTCCTTCCGAGGAGCTTTTGCTGAATGAAAAATGGATTGTTTGCGGCTTGCCGATGAGCAGCAACGTATCATGGAATTCAGGTGGGAGTTATACATAGCACATGTGAACGAGACACACAATAAGAGCAGCAGGCAGGAAACGGTGTGAGCACTAGAGCAGGTCCCAAAGGAGATTTTATCAAAGATCCCTAATGCAAACACAAGCACAGCTGACCGGGTGGAGGCACTCGAAAGAAAGGTGACCTGCAGCACTGAACCAGGACAGAGGAAGAAGATAAACTCAGCCCTGAGAGGCCTCTCGGGTACAGCTGTACATGTGGAGAGGGATGTATACAGTGACCGCCAGTTCTGAAACGAGAGCTAACCGTTGGTTTCGAAAGCCCAAACAACCACCTGTAGGCAGGATTAGCCTCCGTGACCCATCCCCAAAGGTAACCGAGACACACAGACAGGGACGCCCTCGCTCGCTCCTGTGGCCTTATCACGTGCATGTCGTCAGGCAGGGCAAATAAAGAGTACAAGAGAGAAACAATGTGGAAGAGCGGGTGGGCGGTGCAGCAGGCGTAAACAGAGGGACAAACACCAGATGAATGTACGGCGTAAGCCAGGGTGAAGTTTGATATGGTTTGCATGTCTGCAGGGAAGCCGGTGGGTGAAGAAAAACAAAAAAAACGTGGCTAAGAGGATTGAGAGGCAGGGATAGTGCACGCCGGAGCCTGGAGGTGCGGGAGATTTGTGCCTGTATGGAAATGTGTGATTCACCCCCTCCCCGAGCGCCGCGTTCCGCTGCCACGAACATGCTATACTTCATTTGCTGGCGATTATGCGGCTTGCTGGCCCTCTAAGCCCCTTTGAACTTGTAATTGCCGCTGGTTTTAAATAATGAACATTAAGGGAGATTCACAAGAGTGTGTGTAATTACAGGTTTTCCTTCTTTTCTTTTGCTCCCCAGCTGAAGAGAGAGAGGAGGAGGATCTGCTTGCTAAAATCGGCGATGTCTCGCCAAGACTCTTTATCTTAATCGCTGTAGATCTGCGCTGGGTTTGTGAGCCTGGCGGCTCCGGGGACACGACGACTACTGCCATCTGATCAATATTCATATACATTCACATCTGGAGCTAAGATTAGGTTATCCTTTTTTTTTCGTTGGATTTTCCTTTATTTGTATCTTCTTTATTCCTTTGCATGTTTACTAATGTTTTGGAATCTACTCACAGGTTCAGTCGTCATAAAAAATGGAAGCGTATCAATGGTGCGCGCTGGCAGTGCGCCACGGCGAGGGAAAGCCTCGGTTTGTCGACGTCTTGGGAGGCCAAACAAATTTAGTTTGCCGCCTTTAATGTGCGTTTAAAGATACACTCGGCCGCTGTTCTGCAGTGACAGAAGGGAGGTGCAAACCCAGCTTGGAGGGAGGCCCGTGAGGAGAAGTGTTGGAAAAAAACAGAATCAAACCAGCAGCAGCGAATGGGCGGGAAGATCACAGAGCGCTGGGAATCAGAGGAGCATCGGTCCCCTGACAAAACAAAACAGACAAAAAGAGTCTGTCTTTCATTTCTGCTCCACACACTCACACACACACGGCTGTCCTCTTCTGCTTCTATTGGGCTCCTGGAACACTCCGTTGGGCTCTAGACTTTAAAACAAGGTCTAGAGTACAAACTGTTCTGCACGTCCTTTTTTCTGTTTGGTTTCTCCTCAGGTCAGATCAAATGCATTCCCACACACACACACGTTGAAGCATGTTCGAGCCTGCTTTATTCATATTCACTCAGTCTGGCTATGTAAGAATCTGCAGCAAGATCATCCTTAAACTCTGAAAGATCTCTCACTGTCTTGGGGTATCTCTCGGATTGGTTAAAGCTCGAGAGATGTGCACCTTCATCAGTCATCTCTAAACAACATGATGAACATCCCACAATATCATTTTCTTACCACTAGGCATTATTATATAATTTCATTCAAGCAAAGCATAAACGATTTCAATGCATATAAATGAAAATGATTCACTTAGTAGCTCATGGTGATTTTTTGAAGCCTAGATTTTCACCATTTTATAATGAATGCATAAATAATCCTGAAAAATATCAATTAAACATAACCAATTTCAAATAAAAGAAATGTTAATACCAAACACACAAACTGTTAAACCCGTCTGACATGCACACGAGCAGGAGCTGTTCATTCATATAACTGCACAACACAAAGAAAAGCAAGCGACTGGATGTGAAGTTTGAGCTCTCTGTGTTTAACAGCTGACGGCCGCGGCGTGACAAGGATCTGCTGTAATGATGTTGCTTGATTTCCACATTCACACCTCAATATGACAATGTGAACAGATGGCCGACAGCAGCGTGTGTGTGTCCTCACTTGAGGGTCATTAGCCAACCAAGACCTTTCCATCCAATAATAAACAGGAGCAGAATTTCTCTTTCTGTAAACCATAAAAACCCTCGTTCACATCAGCCAAACACTGCATTTATGACCTTACAAACCTCTACATTTAGATCTCATCATTCAGCAGACTGTTTGACCCACAGCCACTTACAAATGAGGTCTCAGAAGCCTAAAAATAAACCCTCAATTAAATAAAACTCAGCTAATGTACGACCGTCTTCTCAAAAGTAACATTGTTAGGATTTTTTAAAGACTCTTTTATTGGTCTCATGAGAATGAGCAGAAGTGTCATCTGTAGACAAATCATTCTCATACTGTAATTCTTGTGTTTGTTTGATAGATTTACTGTTAATGTGGACTGATGACAAGAGTCATGAGCAGGTGTGTTTAAACAGATCCGACTGCAGGAGCAGATGATCATGTATGTATGATCTCCTTCCATCAGCTGCCGTTATTACTTCGATTCTTAAACAACGTGAGATATTTCTGCAGTCATCACACGTGTCCGGCTCCAGCGCTCTGTTTGTTTTCACTCTTGAGGGTCCATCACGGTGACAGTGCAGGCGTGGGGGGGTATCTCTGTATCTAAATGCTTCCTGTTTTCATTGAAGTCCTGACCCGCGTCCTAGCAGGAGACGTGCTGAGGGCAACAACTCCCTCATCGGCAGATTTCAAAGTTTGTCTCCTGAAACTGTTGGGTGGGTGACCCTGCATCAACCCCGACACAAGCCCCGATTCTCTCTCTTCCACACTAGCATCAATATGAAGTGTAGTAGAGGAAGCACCCCCCAGAGAGCTTTATCTTTCTGATAACAAAAACATATCTCCTTAAAATGTTTCCATTAGGTTAAAAAAACGTTATTATTGGGAGCTTGTAAACGTTTCACTGTTCAAACTAACGCTTTAATTACATTTATGGAATGTTTAGCAAAAGAATAACATGCTTGTTTAACGTTACTGCGAGAACGTTTTCTGATCATTTTAAAGAGTAGTGAGGAGGTTCTCTGGGGCGTCCCCTACACATCTTCTCTCAGGGATGGGCGTTCTCACTGTAAATAAAGGCTCAGCGAGGTCTCACCCATGGCCGGGTGGCCTCAACGCGAGCGAGAGTTCCCTTGGAGACGAGGCCATCGGTTTCACTGCACAATTGTAACTGTTAGTTGTTTTGTGAGCGTTTTTGGGGGGGGGTGGAGGTGGGGTTACGTCTTTTGAGCTTTTCAGAATAGGTGACAATGGCTCAACGTTGAGAACATATGTAAAGAGACCCCCGCGGCTCACGGAGGAGCAGCATCTCTTTGGCCCACTCTTGAGAAAATACAACCTCGCCGCTTTTCTTTTGGCCCGCTGAATGAATGGCTGAATGGAGAACGGCCGCTACGGGCCATTCAGGGCCAAAGTCCCCATGAATTCACCCGCGCACAAATGCATGCTGAACTGGAAAATGCATTTGCTTAACAAATTAAAATAAAAGGCCTGGATGTGTTAGTGTGTGGCGTGCACTCGCTCGTTCAGAAGCGTTCAATTAAGCCGATCTTTGGTGGGGAAAAACAGAAAGGTCCTCTTAAAAGGAGCATTACTCACACGTACTAAACAAATCTGCAGTGTTACCAGAGACTCTGCATGTCTAAAGATTTCAAAAGATTCCTTTCATTTTTAACACAACTGAGTTAATAATCACTAGAAAAGCAGAAAATCATCGCGTTTACAGAGCGAGTGAAGCGTGAGGGTTTGTGCGGTTTAACTGTACAGCATCGCATTCGGCTGTGGATGATGATGATGAGGAGGAGAGTACCACTGCATCACTTCAACACGTCTGCAGAAATTTCTGATGGATTCACAGAACATCATTATTCTGCCTTTGCTTAGATAATCAGGTCCAGAGGCCAGACGTGAGGGAGATTTGACCCGATCGCTCGGTTCGACCCACACACACACCAAACACAGAAGGACACAAATCGCTCATGTGCTCGGGGACGACATCTGACCCTTCCTGTGCCGATCGATGGATCCTGAGCCACGGATGATGTCCGGACATCAGAGAGGCCGACGGAACACGAGCCCCGCACCCCACACACACGCGCGCAAACTCTCCTTCTGCTACAACTCAACTCAAAATTCCCCTCTGTAAAACTTGTGTTTGAGCCGAGAGGTCAACGTGAAGCCGTGTTAAATAATAAACATGCATTAGCACGTCCAGATGCTATTTCAACAGAACACCACTTACTGTGAGATGCTGGAAGAGCCACGCCCGCATGATGTTGGTGGCCACCTTGGGGAAGATGCCGCGTTTTTTCTGCCTCTTTTTGTCCTTGTCTGGGTCATCGTCGTCGCCTGTGCCGGGTGAGGCCACGCTGTTGTCTAAACCATCTCCTGGACAAAATGAGAGCTCGTTAGAAACGAGACACAGCAACTTAATGAAAACAGCAAACTCATTAACGGCCGAGCTCGTGACATCGTCACCATGAAGCGCTTGTGCCATGTGTGTCCAAACACAAAGTAAAATCAATTGACGTGTAATAAAACAAGTGTAAATGAGCTACAATAAATAAAATATCTAAGTCTTCATCATAACGGTGTGAATACTCAATAACAATGAGTAACAATAATAAAATACCATTTAAATTCCCAAGACGCATTAATGCTTATTTCATTATAGAATGTTATTTTACACAGTGTGTCATCAGCAGCGACGCTGACATAACCAACGCAAACACTCGACGTGACAACACACACATCTGCATGCCGTGACGCGTCCGTCAGCGTGTGATCCTTGCATGTATGAGGGCAGGTCAGGTCTTCCTTTTTTTTTGCCCTTTCCTCTTCCCTCTGCCATTAATTGTGCATTAGCAAAAATGATTTACTTTTAAAAGTCGGTTATTTTTTCTTGGCCTTGGGCGAAAATGCCTTGAAAGCCTTCCTTCAGGGCATCTAAATTATGTATCTGAAAAGTCCTCCAGTGCGTTGTGGAAGCACCGCGGCACTGTACAAATTTACACTCGCACGTCTTTCTGTTTTTGGCCAGACATCAATCACGCGCACCTATATGAGCAATAATCACACATGAATATTTCAACTAATCACTTTAAAAAGTAGGAAAGAGAAGAGATCCGACTCGCGCCGTCATCAGATGCAAAATTCATGAAGAGCACAAGGACAGCTGAAGTCTTTCACCTCGCTCTCTTTTGTTTGTAGCTTTTGTGTCTGTCAAACTAAAATGTAAGCTTTGAATGCCACCTCAACTCACAGACTATGTAAAAAAAGCTTGAAACAACAAACCGGCCGTGTGACTCAGTTGTTATTTAATCATGTGTGTCGTTCTGTTGAACACAGAGATGACAGAGAGCAAATTCACCCGCTGGCTTATCATAATAAAAACATCACCAGCTCTGTGTGTGTGGTGTTGAGCGTGTGTGTTTGGTGTTGTGGTGTGTGTATCTGTGTTTGGTGTTGTGGTGTGCTGTGCTGTGAGTGGATCACAGTGGCAGAGAGAGTTAGCGGCCGGGCCAAAAGAAGGCCAGATTAATTTTATTGACGTTTCCATTCTGACTGCAACATGATCTGTGTTCACAGCGGCAGGCCGACCCGTCACTTCATTACCCCGCATCCCCTCGTCCGCACACACATACTCCATGTGCCGTTCGGTCATTTAACGACTGGAGACTTATATATTATTTTGTGTCCTGAAGTATCTTACACAGATGCTGAACAGCTAAATTATAGTCAAACCATAATCGTCCAATAAGATTGCAAGGTTCTAACCCAATATGGCATCAGAGTCAATAACAACATAAAAATTATGTTAAAACGTTGACGAAAAGTCACACATTTGTTGTGTTTGCCGTACTTGTGGACAAGCATTGAATGAACACAAATGAAGAGCACACACATGACATTAAGTCAAAGCGTTGGAAAAATCAAAAGAATTATGGATTAGAGTGAGATCTAAGAACGCAAGAATGAAAGAAAGAATGAAAGAAAGCAAGAAAGCACGAAAGCACGAAAGCAAGAAAGAAAGCAAGAAAGAAAGAAAGAAAGAAAGAAATAAAGAAAGAACTAAAAGAAAGAAAGAACGAAAGAAAGAACGAAAGAAAGAAACTTGCTCATTACATCTGAAGCCGCTAATCTACATGCCCCCCCTCACTCGTGCGTTCACTGGTTTGTGCCGGAGTGCCGCAGGGCGAATGGTGCCGAACGCTAATGGCTTCTGACTGTTCCCTGGCAACTCCACCATCTGAACCTGTGCTGATGTGAACTCCAGCGCAAACACGCAGCCGGAGAGGAGGAAGAGAGGGGGGAGGGGAAGTATCCCATCATGCACCTCTGAGACGAGGGCAGATGGGGGGGTGGCTATTAGGAGACGGCCCAAAGGCCTCTGGGTGATGAGCTGCTGGAGTCATGCCTCGGGCACTTTTGGAAAAGCAGTACCCTTGGAGAAAGAAAAATAACATGCCCTCCTTCTCTCGCTTTCTCTCTCTCTCTCCCTTTCTCGCTCTGTCTGTGTCTCACACGGGTCCTGTATGTGTGTGTGACAGGAGACCTCAACAACTCATACAAGTACATTCATTACCAGTCACACACTCACAACACCTTCATTCTCATTAGAAGCAGAAGATATTGTAAATGTGCTGCATTGTTAAGCTTTGGTTGTAAATGTAAGAAGTATGTACTAACTTTATATATGAATCTGAGCGCTTATTATGGGATGAACAGAAGAGAAGGAATGCAGAGGATGTCCAGCGGTGTTGGGGGGTTTGGACATTTGTTTCAGTGTAATGAAGCATGAATGTGGAGGTCGTGTTTAAAGACACTAATTACAGCCGCCATCCACACACCCTAAAGAGAGAGAGCGCTGATCCAGAGCACTGCACTCACCCGGAATCACAGAGGTCGACCCCGAAGAAGAGCCAGAAGCCCTCGTCCACACGCCCCAAACACAACAAACTTATCTTATCGTATGCAATTCTGATTCTCAAGCAACTCTTTCTGGTTTTTGTTTTTACTGAATGTAAGACACTAATAAAGATTGTAAAGTAGTGTGTTAACTACCCAACACACACATATCTTCAAGCAGCTACGCTGTGGACGTTTTCCTGCAGATTCATCGTGCTGCTGTTTGCACTGAAGAGTTAAAGCTTCTCTTTTGCTTGTAAATGAACTGGAATAAAAAGCTTTAATGAGACGTCTCCATGAGGAAGCAGCTTGTGCAAACACACACAATCACACACACATGGGGACATGCTTTTGACATCTATTGTTTTAAATTGAGTGAATAGTATTTTCTCTCCTCTATCTCTAAACCAAACACTCACACAAACCATTTTGCTTTTTTACAATCTCAAATAAACATGATTTACTTGAATAATCAATTTACAACGTGCAGACCACAATCATCTCAGGTTTAACTATCCTAATGGAGAAGTTAGGTCCCTACTACACCTGATCTCTCTCTCTCTCTCTCTCTCTCTCTCTCTCTCTCACTCACTCACAGTCATCTCAGTGTTATTCCAGGAATGCTGCAGATATTGGCACAGGATCTCGCTGAGAAAATGAAAATGGGGCGACACAGCTGGTCACACGGGCGAGAGTTCTAAAACCCTATCAGCGCGAGCGAAGCGCCCTCATGAAGCCTGTGACGATGATAATCATGTCAATAACAAGCGAGATCAACCTAATTCCACGTGTAATTAACCTGTAACAGCGATTATTTCATTACATCATAAACAGGCCCTTTGAGGGGCAGCGTCTCGTCTCTTCATTAGACTGTTAATCGCTGCGAGCGCTTGATGAGTTTACCAGTGACTCTCATTAAGAGCTCTGACTGCATCTCTGAGGAAACACGGAAATCATCCCACGAGAGAGTGTGTGTGTGAGTGTGTGTATGTGATGAGATGAGATGTAATCCTCTAGCTCAGTGACCAGCGAGTTCGTGATGTTATGTGCTGAGCAAAGAAAATCTTGAGTTCAGAAAAAAGAAATGAAATAAAGACGTGTGCAATGCTCAGAGACTGAGAGTCTGCTGCAGATGTCAGGATGTCATTTGCATGAGTGGAAAGACTAAATTACAGAGGACCAGCGAGAGACACCCACATCCCACCAGCCCCCTTTTGTTGAGTTGCCCATGAGTGCCCACCACACTGAAAAAAACAAAACACAGCCCAAAAACACACCATCACTCTCAACATACACACACACCTGACGCACAACCAATCACATCACAACACACAAGTCAAGTTCATGTCAAGCGATTCTGACCTGGATCAGACCCCCCCTCTCTCTCTCTCTCTCTCTCTCTCTCTATGTCTGTCTGTCTGTCTGTCTGTTAGCACACTCTGATGATTGTATTAGTGTGGAGAGCAAATAATGACTGTGTGCATGACGCCACTGGAGAAGCCACACTGCTTTTTCACTGCAGTCATTATAGAGTTAATTACGAAGATAATTACTAGAGCAAATTACATTAATTTTCACCAAAACAGGATTTCTGTGGCCTGTGAACGTCAGAAAAGACACTGCAACAACCCCAAGCAAACACCTTCTCTGACCGCTTTTCCTTTGCCTATCAGCGTCAAAATCCGGCCTGAACTGCGAGAGAACGTAAAGGTTGTGCATCAACAAGTCAACCATCAGATGGCGGTCTGTGTTGTGCAGGCCTCTCATCAGCCATCCGCCCTGAACTTTCACTCACAAACGTCCTGCAGGCACAGAACAAAGCAAGCAGAACTGATTGCTGCTCCATTCCGCCGCGCCTCAACTCTGTTTGGCTTCCTAATGAGCTCACTAAAAACCCAATTCATCACCCATAACCCCTTCTCAACCCTACTTGAGATGCAGGAGTTCGGGTGGGGCGGAGGCGGGGGGGGTTCAGCATGGCCGGGCGACAGTTCAGTCCCTTTCACTTTAGGAATGTCTCTCTCTCTTTCTCTCTCTCCAGCGGGCCCTACAGCAGAGATTTCCACATTAATACCCTCCTCATCCCCGTGAACGCTGGAATTCGGTGGGAAGGGAATGCAGGCGAGCTGACGGAGGGCTTGTGCGCAGACGCACTCGGGGATGGGCGTGTGAGAAAGGGGTGCGGGTGCTGTAAGGTCCCAGAGTTCCTCATTACACGCGGTTAAAGCCATTCCTCGGGGCACCTGAGCTGAAAGCGGGAGATTACAACATTGATGAAGACTCCGTTTAAAATGCAGCTGTTTTATTCTGCTTTGGTAATTAATTCTTTTTCCGATAGCGTATTGATTTAGAGCCGCCGCAGATGAAGTTCAAACTGCGCGGAGCTCCCCGTCCCCCCCCACGGGCCCGGCCCGGTTCATCTGCCGAGTCAATGAAAACTTCCTCTCGCTCTCTCTGGTGTGCTCTTTGCGTTAGTAAATTAAGCGCCTGGCTCTCGATACACTCGGATTGTTAATGATCCGACCAAGTAACATTCTCCGAAGTTCTCTCGGTTCCTGAAAAATGTTTTTGCTGTAACATTACAAAGAACATTTTAGCACCAGCGCACGGATAGAGGAAGCGATTCTTCCCCGAACCGACACAAAATTTCAAATGGCGACACAAGCACGCGGCTGCGTCGTACCTTTTAAGAGCTCGTTCACTGGGTAGGGAACACCTCCAGCCGTAAAGTTGACTTTCTGGAGCAGCTGTGAACTCCCAGCGGCTCCTCTGGGGACCCAACTAGCAGAGAAATCAGATACTCCTTTACAAGAGCGGGAGCCGCTCGCGTCTTATCCAGACACATCTACTGGCTCCTTTACAAGTCAATAACCGCGGCCCGCTGTCCTTCCCACACGTATTCCCCACGTTAAAGCTCTTCCACAAATGTAAAAATAATGAGCACAACCGCATTAAGGGAGAGAGCGAGCGAACGCGTTCTCATCTGCTTTACATCGACTGTATTGAAACGCCTTCATCACTCTTGGAAAAGTACAACTGTTTTGGGAACGGGACGCCTGATGCAGGAGCGCTGTGTGGATGCGTTCAAATGAATTTCACCTCCTATTGCCCTGAATTAGTCTATAAACACGGTGAAAATCTATTAACAGCTTCACGCCTGTCTGCTTCTTCAAAGCCGTCCTGCCCTCTGTGTATTTTCTCTACCTCTCACTCTTTTTATTGATTTTTCAATTTTCTCTTGGCCTAAAATCTCAGCAGCAGAGCACAGCCGTTCCCCCTAAAGCTCGTGAGCTGAGACGAGCGCTTCAGCCATCTCTGAAATCAAAGGCTGAGAGAGGGAGAGAGAAACAGCTTCTGCTGGTAAAACACGCGCTACATGCGTTGAGTAAAGAGGCGATTTGGGCCGGGCGAGTTGTGCTTTGACCTCAGCGAGGCGCTCGACTGCGAGCACACGAGGCCAGAGGTGTGGAGCCACAGAACCACAGTCAACGAGACCCATTTACCACAGGTCACAGTCTCGACTTCTGACCGGCCCGCCGTAACCTCTCTTCGCCGGATCTGAACTCGTGCAGGAGATCTCACGGGCATCTGAGAGCTCCAGCACGCTTCGGCCGTCTCTCTCTCTCTCTCTCTCTCTCTCTCTCTATCTCTGTCAGCGGTGGAGTTTGTCCTGTGGGCCGTGTAAAGGCTAAAGGCAGCATTCGTTCACTTCACAGTCTTTCTGAGGGTCGGCGGGTCGGATTCGCAGATGTCTCCCGCAGACGGCGGTTGTCTAAGGACCGCAGCCTGCCGAGTAACACAATACAGGCCTGACCCTCAACGCTCCTAAACACAACACGCTTTTCTGCCTTGTTTGCTTTTGTGCTTTGTCTGCTCCCGCGTTCTCCCTCGTGACGGGTGAAGCTTTTCCACTGGAGGATGTAGAAAGTGGAAAGCCGGTTGCTATCGCGAGACGCCATTGTTTGGTGTTACATTTCAGACATCTAAACAGTCTCTCCTTAAACTTCCTTCAATTGTTTGGGGAGATTCGGAGCTGATGGGATGAGAACGAACGCTTTTGAAATGAAAGAGCAGCATGTCGCAGTGAAAAAAATCACACGGGATGATTACGATTCTTGAGTATCAGTATGAACAAAGGAAACAGATTAAATAAATAAAAAACGATAGATGATATTTTTGAACTTCAGATTGTATATAACAACAGAAAGAAATTGAAAATATCTAAATTAACCAGCCAGATGAACATCATTTCCAGATATACTTCAGTCGGTTTATTGAAATCGAACTCCAAATCTCTAGTAAAAGTCATGCATACATAACAAATCACTATTCAAGAGAAAATGAGAGAAATACGACATACTTCTACTGTAATGTGCGTGTGTTGATAAGCTTGTAAATGAATGATCATGATGCATAATGAATGTTCTCTGTTCCTGCTCTCCAGCAGCCCTGTGAGGCACGGCCTGATTTGTTTTGTTGCACATTAGCTTCAGTTCTTCAGGAGAGCTCAACGCTCCGGGCGTGCAAAGAAGAAATTATCCTTGCTGACTAACACTCCTAATATCTCCTCAGGGTAATTAGAAATTATTAGACGGCTTCCTCCAATAACAGAAGCTAATGACACTAACCAGCACCAGAGCCCTCCATCCCCTGCTCCTCGTGCAAGAAGCGGGAGAGCGACAGACGGCGAGTGGATGGACGAAAGCATTGAAGCTCTTCCCCGCACATGATCCTTTCAGCTCGATGATGCGTTACAGCACACGCGGGAGCGGAAATCAGACTATAAAATTAGCTTATCTGTAATAATGCCCAGAAAGATTTACATAAACAAGTTAGCCGCGCTGGGGAAGAGAGCGTTTCTTTCCCGTACGCCCACTGGATTGTGATGTACCCGTAGGGCACACGAGCGGTGACGCGAGGACCGCGCCGCTCAGTGCTGAACACGCATGATCTGCATGAAAATGAGCGACACGAGTCTCCCACAGGTGAGCTCGGGCTTCAGGAGACTTCAGAAACCCCAACACATGCTCAATAAATAACCTTACACACTGAAGAGACCAACCGTTGTTCAGTTTGACACGTGTCATCATAACTCGACCCTTTGCTTTAGAAACGTCTAATATTTCATTTATGCATTGGGCAGACGCTAAAAAAGCGAATTACATTGCATTATACTATAGCCTACTCTTGTTTTTGTATGTGCTATCCCTGGGTTCGAACCCATGACCTAACGTCATACTCCAACCACTGAGCAAATTATTATTAAAAATCCTTTATGACAAGTGTCTAATTTGGGCGAAATTTGTGTTAAAACATCCCAATGGGAGCGCGGCACATTCTCATGAGAACAGAAGCGGTGGTGTCATTTGGGAAAACAGAGGAGGAGAGCGACGGGTGTGATGGGATTATCACCTCTGACGGGTGACTTCACAACTGACCCCCTCAGGCACGACAGGCTAAAACAAGAGAAAACGCTCAGAGCGGCCCGGAGACCTCAAACGGCCAGCGCTCGTAAAAATAACAGAGCTGGAAATAAGTGTGTAGCTTTGGTTGTACTTGTGAGGACACATTAGTCTCCAGTCAAAAATAAAAATCACGTATTGTGCAGAAGTTTGTGTGAAGGTTGGGTTCAGAGGTAATATTGTAAAATATTGTTAGCTTGATTTGAAAATAGACACTATAACATATAGTGAAACATATTGTGTGTGTGTGCGACGCTGGAGGAGCTCAATGCAGGACATCACACACACACAGCAGCTGTGTGTCCGACTGTATGTGCTTCTGTTGCCTGAGGGGAAGAATTTGTATTTTCTTATCCAAAAAATTCTCCTGGAAAAGGACAGAAGATTTCAGCTCGCTCCATCAGCTCTCTCTCTCTCTCTCATTCCTTTTTTTCCACTCACACTTTCCAACACAGTACCTCAAAGTTTTCAGGAACTAACACTCTATTTGTCTCTGGTTTGAGTGCATGTACTGCTACACTAATAGACATGTGTGTGTGTGTAGTATCTGTGTGTGTGTGTGTATATAAATGCAGCGTTTTTTGCATTGTGTAGTTCAGTTGTATATGTGTGTGTTGAGTCAGCAAGCTCTTCAAGCGTGAACATAATTGCAAGAATGTGAGAAAAGAGGCGTCTGTTGTAGTGAACAGAGTGAAGAGTCACAGCGCTGTCTGTCTGTCTGTGGAGTGTGTGGTGTGAGGAGGGTTTTGTGGGTTGTTCTGACGGGATCAGTTCTGGCCGGTTCTGTGTGTCGTACGGTAAGTGTGTTGGTCAGTATCGAGCGGCTGTTACTGGATCCAGTGTGAGAGAGTCAATAACTGCTGTGAAGATTCAGCGGACTGCTGCTTATGACTTCAGCATGATCAATAACTGCGCTTATCTCTCTCTCTCCTCTCTCTCTCTCGCTCAGTCTGTCTTTCTCAGTCCTGCTTTATCACATGATGTCATTATAACTGTTTTAATTGATTTTTGTATGGATTTTCGTTTTTATTTAAACATTACTTTATCTTTATTAATTATTGTATGTACCCAAATCTTTATCTACAATCTTAAGAATGACACACTTATTTATTTCTATGAAAATAAACTAGAGATTAAAAATAGAATCGTAGAATATTCACCATTATATTTAGAAAAATCTCTGTTTTTGTCGTTTACACCCTCTTGTGTGTGTTGTGTATACAGTAGGTGGGTATGTTTTAGTGTGTGTTGTGTAGAGGTGTGTGTGCGGTGTGCTCACCTTGTTCACTGCTGTTGTCTCCGCTCTGTGACGCGTGTCCTCCGCTGGAGGGTCCCGGCGTGCCCGCAGAGTGTGTGGACGTGGCATCATCGTGATCTCTCCAGGACGCTGGATTCTGCAGGGTGTCGGACCGGATCCATCCGTCCACGTGCCCCATCCACAGCACAAAGCAAGAGAGAGAGAGAGAGAGAGAGAGAGAGGGACATGAATGAGGTGGGCAGGTGTGCAGTAAATTGAACAGTCATTTAGTTTCCAGAATCTCACATGTCGTATGAATGACATTTATGACACTCGGCCTGCGGTGACATTCTGCTTCAGAGAAGCGTGAACATTCTGCAGTGTTCCACTGAAGGCGTACGGTTTTAAAACTTTAAAGCTGACAGTGAGTTCATCTCATCTGAGGGAGTCAGTAGGGTGGTCTACGAGGGGCATCTCCTCACCCTTCCTGAGGTTTGTCAGGGGAAACAGGATTTGTACTGTACAGGAAGAGTTTTATCTGTGTTCAACACAGCCAAAAGCCAACATGAGGTATTTCCTTTGTCACTCCAGCGGGGAGAACGCTTTACAGTCCCTCCAAACATGCACATGCATGCACAAACACAAACTCGACATGTCAACTGCACGCGCGACCCGACCACGGCCCTGTCCTCACAAACACGCAAATATTTGAGTTGAAGAAGCTTCTGTGTTCAGTTAGTACAAACCCAACCTACACCCGATAGATGAAAACAGAGATATAAAGTGTTCATTCACACAACAAATCTCAATTCTCTCATCATTTATTCTCTCTCATGTGTTTGTAAATCTATACATGAGTTTTTCTTCAGTGAACTCAAAAGAAGATATTTTGAGAAATGTTCATATGATGGAAGTCAATGGGGTTCAGTGTTGTTTGACGATCAAAATTCTTTAAAATATCTTCTGTTGTGTTCTGAAGAAGAGAGAATTTCATATAGGTTTGACACGACATGAGAGTGTGTGAATAATTTTTTTTTTTCATTTTTGGGTGAACTAAAAACATTTCCACCCCTATGATCGTTTATGAAAATAAGATGCTTTAACTGTTCCGTGGAAAAGGGTAAAAGTTATTTCAGTCCATCAAATGCATTTACTTCAAAGGCTAAATAAAATTGTGATGTTTGTCATCCTATGGTCCGTCGCTGGCGCCCTCAGAATTCTGTCAGCGTGTCCTTATGGAGCAAATTCAGCAAAGATGAAGACGAGAGAGAAGCTTACTGCGGTTCATACGCTCAGAATGAGTCTGTGTTGTTGTAAGGAAAGAAAATGACGGGGTTCTGTTTCCTGTAGCTGAGACGCCCACTGCTGCAGGACATGCGGAAAAACACACACTCAACCGCAGCAATACTCCACTTCTCCAGCCATGAAGCGCTGCATTTCTCACAGTCAGACATCATTTCGTCTGCACTTTCACAGAACAACCTTCATTCACATCTCATCCTCTCACGAGTCGACTGAACCAAAATCAACACTTCTTTCTCAAATATGACTAATGCGGCCCTTGCTCATGCCTCACATCACAACAAAATAGTCGTCAGGGCTCCCAAGACTCCATTAAAGTTCAAAGGAGCTGTAAAGAAAGCGGACGAGAGACATCGTGTGACCCGAGCGGCCGAGAGACCCTCTACCCCACCCAGCTCACATCTGACAATTCCCCAACGCTGCGGATAATTAGGAGTCAAACACGCCACGCTCTTATTGTGTGGAGGAGCCCGTTAGCAGACTGGCCACAATAGAGCGCGTGAAGAATCTGATCGAGGGCCACCGTGTCTCCGGGGGTCACCTCCTCGCCGCTGATAATGCAGCTCGTGATTAATATAAAGCCAGAGACAATGCTGACACGCACCTGCCCTGCCCATCAAACCCATCTCCTGACATCTTGTAACATTGATTTAGAGGCGTCACCGGATCCCTCCGCGGCTCCAGGCCCTCGCAGAAAAATGTATGTCGGATCGGGAATCCTGCAGCCGCGTGAAAAACTCTGCACCATCCTCACGTGCAAACGCAGAGAAGAGGAGATCTTCAGCGCCTGACCTTTCCTGCCGCATCTTCAGCCTCACACGCAGTTCCCTTGAATTTAAAATGTAATTACACACATCTGCTCCTAAAAACACCTTCCAGCCTGAAAGCGACTGAAAATGACTATTCAACCTGCCAATTATCTCACCGGAATGAAAACGGAGCGTTTATTGAACGTTGTAAATGACAGCTGAGAATTAAAATAAAACATGGCTGTTTAATTCTCCTCTACACGAGACAGACCTCAGTTAAATCAACAAAAAACCTGATCCCAGACACACTAGAACAGCAACAAGTGACAATTCAGACCAGGGGGCCTCATTCTCTGAACACACAATAACTAATTATCATGCATAAATAAACAGATTTGATTTCATGGATGTAGCATGCATTATTTCATGTCACATTTTTGCAGCTCTGCATTGAAATGTTTCTTTCTCTTGCATTAGTTAAGAATTGAATATAAATCTCACCTATGTAGAGAAACTACTGACAGCAGTCAAGACAATAGTGTCATAATACTTTATAATGTCCCTCAAAACTACCTACAGTCTCTGTCAAAAACATCAAGAAATGGTTAAAAAATCCAGTGCAACTATGAGAAATATGAGGTGTACTATAAAGTGAACCCCAACACAATGTTAAACACATAAAAGTGTCTATACTCACAGCACACACCAGGTACAGAGAGAGGGAGAGCAAAACACACATGGCCTTCATCCTAGCAAAGCAACTTTCACCAAATGATGTAGCCCAGGGCAAAATATATTAAAAATACATATCAAAGCAAAGAAAAATAGATGAGAGATATAATAACTAAATTAGCATATCCAGCAATCAGACTGCTTTCCTCTTTCAAACATCACCAGCAGACACCAATACATCCGGAGACAAAATAAAATCTAATGTTCGTATCCTTGTGTGGCTTCGGTGAATTTGTTAGGCAGAAATTCCAGTTTGCTGTGTATAGTTTTGTTGTCATTGCTTTGTATTTTGCACTGGACTGAATGAGAATGAGATGCATGTGAACTTCAGTGGTGCAGCAACAGGCCTGAATCATTTACTCTCATGAACACACACACACACACACACATCTGATAAATCCTGCTACAGAAACATTTAATTTTAATAACTGAAGGTTGTGGAATTATTGTGTAATAGATGTTTAAAATGCCATGCTTACTGAAAATCTAATCAGATAAAAATTACTTAAAGGAAATTTAAGCCATTTAATAGTGAGTTAATTTGCAGTGGTCAGTGTAAAACGAAGCAGCCCTCACAACTAAACTGACATTACATCTCTGACTAATTAAATCCAACGACAAACAGCCCGTGTCTCATATCTGCACTTTCACCGAGTTCCAGAGAAAATTGAGCTTTTGATTTATTCGCTTTTCCCCACTTAATAAATTAATTCCCCAGCTTGAGACAACACAACAACCAGAATTCTGCTTTCTTATCAGATGGAAATGAATCTACATACACGAATACAGCTGATCATCTCTCCATATGAAGCACGCGACGCATTATATAGGCTCCTCAACAGCAAAATAAACACGATTAAACAAGCTCATATAAATGTAAAGATTTTGGAAGCAGATTGAATTGAAAAAAGCGAGCAGCGGGCTGGTAAAAAAGACTCGAAGCACCAGAAGATCAATAAAAGACAATTAACCCCGTTACCATTAAAATAATCCAAACCCCGAGGAAGCGCATTATGACTGCCTAGTGCCTACTATAATCAATCAGTCTTATAATAAAATGATATAAACACATATCTCATTTATTTACGACATTATTTCTCAATGAGACAGCCAGGCACAACAATGTAGCCTACCTACTAGGAATATTCACGATAAACCCAAACTAAAATACTACTTGAAATAGGAAATACACAAATCAAAGCTCTTAAAAAACTTTTTTACAAAACAGACCCCGCATATTTTCCGCACACAGAGACATTAAACCCCTCCGGTTACTTACATGATCGGCTAAATTAGTTGAAGATCCCGAGAGCTCCTCGTGGTCTGATTTTGAGCTGCCGTCCCGTTCATCAATCACTAAATCTATCGGCATCTTTCCTTTCAAACAGCTGATGTACCGATGGCAGAAATTGTCGCAGAGTTCATGCACCTTGAGTAAAGAGAGAAAATGCGCACAATAAAGCGACGATATGAGCAGAGGCAGGGAAACAATAGAGACATTGTTGCTGGGAATATTAATCTCCAGAGACCCCAGCAACAAGTTCAACGACTAAAATAAACACCACAGACAAACACACAAGAGATCGTTTATTCAGTACAACGAAATGTTACTAATCCGTGAAAATATAGATTTCACTCAAATAAACGCTACAATGTAAACTATGTTCATACGGATCATGAAAACACAATGCATTAGCAAAGCCATTTATTGGCAACTCGGCTTTAATAACCAATTACGTTGCGGTAATTTGTGCAGCAATGTCATTTAGCACAATATCTGTTTTTTTTATTGCTACTTAAAAATAAGACATCGGGATTACTTCTCAAATGGACGATTAATGAGCAGTAATAGCATTCAAATTGTTTCCAAAATAAATCTTTTTTTACCTTTTCTAACTCCAAGAGATGAAACCGTAAAACTTGTATGGCTTGTATCATCTGTAAAGAGTAAAAGAAAGTTGTTAGCTGCACGGCATATTTACATAATTTTACGCTTAATGATATTTGCATATTTTTTGACGCAAAAAAAACCTTGATACTAAAAGTACGAAAACAATCAGGAAAAAAATCAGGTGTTCGTTATAATGCGAATAAAAAATACTGCACATTTTTTTGGCATTCAAAATTGTATTTATCTGCATTAGTGGTCTGTGTTAAAGGCGCTGTAATGAGTGACTTATTTCACACTAATGCCCTCCACTTGAGACTCGTGAGCGTCAGTTATTCACTGCAAACAAATCCAATCCACTCATTTTTACTTTCACTGTCTCTAAAAAAATGTCTCACGAATAACACAGAGAACGACACGACTATTCCGTGGAGTGCGATGCAAAATCTTACCAAATTATCCAACTCTGGATTTGACGAAAATAAAGGTTTTTCTGCACGGACCTAAAAACAGATGAGAAGCAGGGTTAATATCGATCACGCGCGAGGATACATGCAGCGATCCAACCCCTCGATTTTAATACAATAATAAAAGTCAATAGTCTAATTTACCACTCCTATAATTGAACTGTTTATACTATATAAAAATAAGGGAAACGTTAATTTAACCGCGATGCATTTATCTCTTTAAAAAAATGTTTTATAGGACTGGTGTGCGTGTGACCTGTTTGGCGAAGACCGCGATGTCCTCGTTGAAGGAGTCGGAGGAGCACACGTCTCCACCGGCCACCCCGGGCTCACGGGGAGTGCATGTGGCCAGCTCACACTTCTCAAAGACCAGAGCCAGCAGAGGAAAGAGAGGATGACTGCGGGAACAACGAGCCAAGCGATCATTTCACTGAGAAAACTGGAGATTCGAGTTTAAGAACTAAAGCGGATTTAAGTTTCAACCGCTTCTGTGATGCTGTGTTGTGGACTCGCAGTAAATTAGCTACAACAACATCGGGTTGTGAAACTGCAGAGAACTTACTATAAAGATAGAAAATAGAACAAAGAAAAAGCGGCATTCGACCGTATGTCTTATAAAGTCTCTTAATGATGAGCAAAGGTTTCACATTCGTCGATTCTCTGTCGTGTAACTGAAAAATAAAATTGCAAAATTGAGAGCGTTGCTGCCAAAAATACAAACAACACGCAAGTTTTAGTAGCTAAGCTGTGGAAAACTACATTGGGACAGAGAAACGTTAATATGGAACCCACCCGTAAATTTGATCTTTATCCCTCTTTAACACGTCGTTGACAGCTGAACCCATGCCGGTGGGCATGACATTGGGATGGGGGGCATGTGTGCCGTAATGCTGGCTGGCGTGGAGCGGAGGTCCGTGATTCAGATGATGGACCTGCGGTAGCGGCCGAGGCGCGTGAGGATCCCCGTACATACCGACTCCGTCCATGCCGCCGTAATGAGCCAGCTCATCGTACTGCAAGAGAAAGTCAAGAAAAAATGTGTAAAAAAGAACAAGTAACACGAATTCAAAGACAATTCCGTATCGGTCCGGTGCGCAATTCAACTTTTTTTTGCTAGTAATAATTACCAAAAACATTTTAAAGTTGTGCTTCCCAGAAAAAGAGTCCCTCTAAAAAGTAGTGCTGCTGCAGCTGCTGCTGTCGTTGCCCGACGTCGACGGAGAGTATTCCCACAGTAAAGTGCGTACGGACTGAAGGAGTTTTGCTTGCGCAGCGACACTCGAGGCCTGTGATAGTGTATTAGTGGAGGTGAGTGTTGGAGATTTTAAACCTACCCTTTGCGCCATCAGCCTGCGCTCCAATAAACCTCTGGATCTGTGTCGTCGATTTAATTTCCCAGTCCGCTCCCAGACTCATGCACCGCCAAGATTCCTTTTCCGAGCAACTTGCCGAATTCTCCTATTCTCCAGTATGCTTGAAAACGAGAGCGGGCATCGGGAGTTTTTCAGCAATTATTCTGCTTTTCCACTTTGCCCCGGAAAAAAAGTCAAGCGCCCAAGCGAAGGTTACAGCCGGCCCATCAACAACCTGCATGTAACTAAACTGTCGTATCTCATGGCTTTTTGCCACTCCAACTGTCAATCAAAGCCAGGGGTTGTCAAGGTAATGAATGAATGATGGTCGGTGATGATGTTCAAGAGAGGATGAATCTTTTTAGCCCGGTTTTCATCCACTGACTCCCTGTCTCCTTTATGCCTCCGGTCCGCTTTCTTGTTTTATCACAGCCGAGGAAAAGTGCAGAAAAGCGCCGAAGAAGAGTTTTGAAAACGCGGCGCGATGGCAGCGGCGGTGTGTGATGAGTGAGTGTCAGGGAGTGTTGGCAGCTCGGCCGCTCGCGCGCTTATAGAAGAACACAGTGAGTTGAGCTGCGCGCAGCGGCGGCAGAATGAAATGACGGAAGCCGGAAGTGGCGCTGAGCGCAGCCAGTCCTGCACGAGCTCCAAGCCAAATCCTGCGCGAGAGGCGAGCGTCCACTGCGCGAGGGGGGAGATCCCACTCACATGCGCTGAAAACATGCAAGAAGGCGAAGTTTTCGCGTCGGATTAAAACAGCGCCGTCATTGTCATCCAATCGATGACCCTCGTTTTAATCCAACGTTATTTTACGACGCATTTAAATCGAATTTTTTTCTCATTATTATTTTATTCTCGTGCATTTGAATAAAACAGTGATGATCAGCGCGTGCATGGGCCCTACTCTAAAACAGTCAACTTTTCCACATCTTTAGTGCTGTGCGTAAGAGAGAAACGCGATCCGTGCATCGCAGTCAATTATCAAAGAGACCCAAGATCATCAATCATGAGCCTGAAGGCCTGAAGTTTCAGAGGAGGGGCAATGATATTGATTGTGCTACAGATGGCCCCTAATACCATAAACAGACCCTAAAAATACCGCTCCCCGTCAATGATCTTATAGCTTACATCGTTGCGCGTGTGACATCATCGTCCTATCGATCGCTTTTTACATAAACGGATACATTTAGCGCTCGCTGACTTGTTTTGTTGTTGAAATTAACAATTCGCGGCTTAGTGGAGCTGAACTCGTGGAGGATTGAGCACACTTCAGCAAACGAGGTCAGTAAAGCGGCCCGCAGACAGCCGAACCCAGTGGCTCGTGTTCTAACGAAGTAAGCAATTAAAAAGGATTTGATAGAAGCAACAACTGCTCTGTTTATGACAGAGGGGAGGGAAGAACACAAGGGGAACGTAGAAGTGAAGGTTCACTGTGCAATAGTGACTGCAGTGGACACAGAGCGCGCTCGCGCTTGCTGACCACTGCTGCTGCAGCAGTACGCGCGCGCGGGGATCATTCCAATAGAAATGCGTGAGATCTGATGAACGAGTGCGGTAAGTGAATCGCATTCTTACAGTCGGACAACGACGCCTAAAATATCCGTAGCTATACGTGAGAGCAACAATAACGGCGCTTAAACTATTTCATGCCATTTCTTGGAGCGCCTTTAACAACTGGAAGTTTAAAGCAAATGGTTATAAAACAAGTTTAACTCGTCTAACATATCCGATAAAATAAAAAGCTAATTATTAAATTTATATGTTTTTTTAATCATTCCTTTTATTGACGTTTTCGGGCGCTTTAATAAAAAATAACATATGTGTGATGCGTTTGAATGTGACGCGCAGTGGTTTACTTTTTACTGTAAATTCATTTAATTCAAAAAGAGATTCACCGTTATAATTATATGCGTCAATAAAACATCTAACAGCTCATTCTCTCACGACAACAAACTTTACTGGATAAAAGACACGCTTCTGCTATGAAATTAAATGAAACTTTTTTATACGGGTTTATTTTAAAATGGCATACATTGGTTATCCATCTTAATGCATAAATTTAATTAGTTGCTCTTTTTTAAAGAAGTAACAATCAAGCTGCCGATAAAGCTCACATAATGAAATACTTCATAGATAATTTATAAAGCTGAAATAAGTGTCTCCTGCATTATCAGGCAGTAAAATTTCATCTGCTGGTGTCCAATTGAGGTCATGTGAGGGTTAAAGCTCTCCGTGTCTCTGTCCAGCTGCGGCTGAAAATCTCTTTCAATGTCACTGCAACTATAATTTAGCTACTACAATTTTACACTCATATCTCCAAACCCATTTCTTTATATTTGATAAAAGTGTAAAATGTAAAAGATCATTCAGAGATTTATTTTATCCTTAAGCCTCAGAAATGTTTTTATTGTGAAACAACTTTCTCAGATATTCATCATGTGAACCAAACCGTTTAACCAAAAGCTAATTTACCAAAGTGAATAAACTTTTGAATAAATAATATAAATCTTTACCAAAATTTGACGCAATACAATTGATATTATTAAAATTGATGCAAGACTTGCACAGAACAACAGGTCATGGCCATTCGCGTTTTAACAGCTTTTTCATTTGTAATAAACAATCAACCTAATGTTTACTTTCCCTTTAATTTTTTTAAAATCCATAACATTTTTTTAAATCAAGCATGTTTAAGGCTATTTACCACCTTAATTCGCATATATATTTCGCAATTATTATTTTCCTCGGAGTTTTATATTCAAAGTGATAGTAATAATTTATCTGTTTAATGCAACTGCTTAACTTCAACTCTCTGTGACGAACATTTGCGTCCCTAAAAAAAATCTCAAGATGTTTGTAAAACTTTTGTAAGTAAATGTAAATGATCGTGTGTGAAAGGCGCATTTTCCTTCATGGTGCTCAGTAACATTATTCTCACGGGACGCTATGTGTGTGTGTGTGTGTGTGTGTGTGTGTGTGGGTGGGTGGGTGGGGGCTGATTTAGCGTTTGCGGCTCTTTAGCGACACCTGCCGGATCCACCTTTACTGCATCAGTGCTAAAGTTAAGCAAACTGCTTTAAAATAAACACTTCTATCTAAAAGCTACACGAAAACTATTTATAATTGATTAAATTACATCTACAATAACATTACATTGACGGTCGGGTGATGATCTCCGAAGTGTGAAGTAAAGAAAATAAGCTTTTTAGAATAGCAAATAGTTTTGCACACCAGACACTTTATTTTTTATTATCATTTTGCATGAATTTATTCGTTTTGTTTCGTAAAATAAAATGTAGCCTACAAAATATATATCTGTTAGGCAGCTTACCACATTCTGTGTTCTATAATCTGTCTGTTTTATTGTGGATAAAACAATAAATGTTAAAGAATAAACAAATATAATTTTTTATAATTAGCCTGTTGTTTTAAAAAAAAACTACGATTGTGAACTTTAAAACGTTGCTACATATTATTCAAAATGTATCTTCCATTACAAAAATGTGCAAACCCGTAGCTGTATAATAACACATAGATATTTAAATTATTATATTAACATATAGTCACAAACTCAAATTTTCGTATTTTGTATTTTATTCTGCATTAAAAATCAAAGAAGAAAGCAAAAACGAGAATACTGCACGTGCCACTGAACATATCAGAATATTAGTGTAATTCGATGTGATCAGTAAACCCGCATTCAGACATTGAGGCAGATAATCGACTGTGATCGGCTCAATTCTCTATAGGATATTAAAGCCATCCTGGAGCACTGAACCCCGACCAGCTCTTATTTACTTTCATTTTAATATGTCAAGTATCACATGTATCTAAAACATTTTGAATGCTTGTGTGTCTTCGATAAACAAGATATTTATGTAGACGCAAGAAGGAACATGATATGTATGGGTGGATTTGAGCAATAATAACGGGTTATTTTTTTTGAAGGCTGTCGCTCTTCTCGAGAGAGTTAAGAAGATAAAAGTTCTGACTTCAGTACATTGGACGCTTTATATTAATTGAACTGAATCGTGAAATAAAGTCCCGCGTGCCTTGCGTCATTATGGAACACGCTTAAACAAATATACTCTGATTCTTCTTATACAACAACCGACATGTTAATTACTATATGTGTGCTATTTATGTAACCAGCTTACATACATTGTTTTCACAAGCATTTATATATTTTCTATATGTCTTCAGAGCTGTCTTAAATTATCCAGCCACGTGTTAAAAATGTTACAAATAGTTGTGAAGAAATCCGTTAACTGCATAAACGTGTAAAGCTTTGCATTAGTGTGCTCGTGACGCATGACATTTCGTGACTATGTGTCACTGCAGTAATGAAACACGAGACACTCCCATGGACCTGACATATAAGCTCAACAGTTTTTACATGTTTTATTTCATTTTTTTAATCTTCCATCTTATAGACAATGACTTTAATTGGAGTAAATAACTTTTATTAACCATTTCAAGCGCAGTTTACAGATCCAGACCGTAGAAGAGGAATACAAACGTCCTAGACGAGATGCTTTTTTATATGCATCCTCTGGAATCTTATGCCCACACTCTGTCCTGTTTCAACAAATAACAAACAGAAAGAAATGCTTTTCTATGACTATTCAAATGAATTGTGTAAATCCACACAGCTATGTGTTCAAATAAACGCCTTTGCCATCTTTGTTGTTGTTTTGCTTCTCTTACATCTTCCCGTTTGACTGTATCTCCCTTGTTTCTGGAGGTGTTTACCCGGGTAATTACCGCACGCTGTCAAACAGTGGGAC
The DNA here is from genome assembly GCA_029783895.1 of Triplophysa bombifrons. Taxonomy (NCBI): domain Eukaryota; kingdom Metazoa; phylum Chordata; class Actinopteri; order Cypriniformes; family Nemacheilidae; genus Triplophysa; species Triplophysa bombifrons. Next base: position 1,612,029 of record CM056467.1, on the reverse strand, counting down.
CGCTGATTTAAATGCGGAGTGAAGTATCAAAGCTCCGGATCCACGAACGAGACGCGGCGAGGATGCGACAGCAGCGCGTGTGATGTTGCTCTGCACGCGCATGACCAAGATTTTTACAAGGATTCCTGGTGGCATCTTGCTTATTGATGCTTGAGATTTTAATGAAAGAAAATCTGATATGGTCTTGAAATGATAATTAGCATGCCAAATAGTAATATTTGTTGTAGCATCATCATGAATAGCTAATTGTAAAATATTTGAATGCAGGTTGTCAAGCTTAGGCAACTGTCAGGTTATCTTGTTATTGAAATGTATCGTTATTTAAGAAGTTTTCAATATATTTTTTCTAGAAAACAAGACAAAAATGCTGAGGTAGAATGTCATTTTTTTTGCAGTGTTGCTGTGCTAACGATAGTAAGGAGACCAGTCTCTTCTATCTCATTCTGAATCTCAAAAGTCAAAGTGTTGTAATTTTGACTCAAGTCAAGTTTAACTCAAATTGAAAACAGTACTAAAAGCAAAGCAGCAGTAAGTAATAATTAAGTCTAAAGTAGTTACTAGCAAACCTGCTGCAAAACTCTTCGATTTTCTGGGTGTGCAAATGTTTGAAGCTCACTCCAGTCTGGAGGGACATGGGAAGTTTAACATTATGAACATGCCTCACCCCTGCAGCTCGGAGGAACACTTCACGCAGGGAAATAGCCATGAATTATTGAGAACCAGCTTGCGTTTAAGCTTGATATTGAGAATCAACTCAGAGAGCGGATGAGGAAGAAACACACATTCATATATAAATCTATATCAAAGTTGCGACAGTTGTTTTCCCAGTGAAGTGAGTTTGGATGAATTCTGGCCTGTGACTGAACGTTTGACAGTCTGTCAGGGGCGGATGGGATACAAGTGCAAACTCTACAAAGCCAGTTCTTCATTTCTGTGCTTGACTCATTATTATTAAAGAGGTGAACACTCACTGAGCAAAACTCAAATGTGACGGATTAGTTTTAAACAGAATGAAGCTTTTATCAGTCATGTAGCCTAAGTGTGTTTATGTCCAATGAACATGCTGCGACAGTTTATTTATATTTATCATAAGGTCATTTTACTGGGCAATGATCATAAACATCAGAAAAATTAAACACTATTACATCGATGTTTCTCTTATTACAGTCGAAATGCCAACGATCCGCCTTGGTTTAGTGAATTTCTACAGTAATTAAAATAATGTATTCAAAACTGACATCACTGAGACTAGAAGAGCTTTCTTAAAGCTTACGTAACAGCTCGATATAGCGTTAAAAAATCTAACGGGATGTGACGTCACAGCGGGTCAATATTTGGAACCCTTCCTGTTATATCCACAGGGGGCGACATCGGATATTTATACGCAAAGAGCGATTTAATAATAAAAATTTGACTTGTTCGCTGCGTAAATACTATTGAACATTAGAATGAGTGTCTCCCAAATGAGAGTATGTTGAGATAAAATGTACAGATCCAAGAAAACTCTAACGGCTGATATTGAAGCACAACTCACTGCAAGAATGGTTGTAAGGTTAAAATTAGGCATGCACAGATAGGATTTTTTTTTTTTTTTTATACGATTTGAACAAAAAACTCTTTGCCGATACCGATATGGGTAAATTGCATACAGTACTATACAATACTAGCTAGTTTTTCTGCATTCAATTTATTTTACTGAACATGAATTGGATCCATTTAAGATTTCAAGAGAGGCACAACTGTAAATGTGCTAAAATGTAAATGTAAGTTAAGATTAAAATACAATAAGACAACATGACAATCTTTAATTGCTCTCCGATATTTCTTTAATTAAAAACATTAACTCAAATTTGAACTCAAATGGATAATTTCTTTTATATATTTAAATAAAGTCTGTGCTGTCGTAATTTACATGAACTATTTTTCTCAGGAAAAAAATTGGATATTCAGACATCCAAGTCATTACCTCCATGCAGTTAATTAATGAAATATAGGACCTATGAAATTCGTTTGATTTTTTCCCTAAATTCCGTTTGATGTTTTCCCAAATTCCATTTTTTCGATTGATTTTTCTGGATTCTGTGTTTTCTTTTTTCGTGGTGTACAACTATGTTAATTAGAACCAGTATTACATAATTTGTTTTTTCTTTTGCTGTTTTAAGTCTACTTACATTTAATAACTTGTTTTGTAAATCTTTACTAGCAGTTTTGTTATGCGGTTAACTGGACTTTTATTTTGACGATGGACTTTCATTTTGACGTCTTGCCGCAAAGTTTGACAGCAGCTTCACTCAAATGAAACTGTAAAATGCGCCTGAGGTAAACTCTTTTAGAGCAGCGCTGATTCAGTCCATGTGTTCGCCTCCACCAGATGCTAAAAAGTCCACTACAGTAAGTTACACAAAACCACACCACTCATTCACACGCAGAACTCGCAGATTGCATATTTAAACAGCAGCTGAATAATTATTAGCGCTATATACAGCACAATTTGAATTTCGTAAGCTGTTCAGCGGTACTTTCGGTCGTGTTTGATACTTTCCATCTGTGTTTTCCGCTTCACGGAAATCAAAGGGCCCTAACAAACCTAAAACAGGCTATTGCCGATATGCCGATGGTGTTTAATTAATCCGATATAGCCGATACATAGGTGCATCCCTAGTTAAAATTCATGGTGAGAAGACTGAAAAAAAAGCTTAATAGGACAAAGTGTGTTTAGCGCTGCTAATATTATAGAAAACGCCTAGATAAGGTCAACCTCAGCTGTCTAACAGCGGTCTTCAGTGCCAGTCTGATTGAGATGGTAAAACATGCAAAACGCTGGCGGGTGTTTGCGCTTCCGCATTAAGCACGCTTGGCGGAAAACAACATTTAAGTAACAAACCGATTGTAATATCCAGTAATGCAGACTAAAATGCTGAAAACATATCATTTTCATGTTAAATGTCAGTGTGACGATACAAAAACATTCAGAGACCTTCACTAGTTCACGCTAAACCACATGGCCTTGCCTCGGGTGTATTGTTAGGTTGTGGTTAGCCTATGAAAACAACAATATTAGTTCCAAATGTATTACCTATAAATCTCGTTCCTTCATTTTGTTTCTACATTATGTGTATTTGAGCTATTTTAACTATAAACCCCAAGTGTCTACAACTTTTGTCATTTGATGTCTATGCTGTAGCTACACAGGGGTTTCATTAAAATATGTAAATTATATGATCACTTGCTGACTCTTATGTCATTCCAAATGCTCTTTCATAAAACATAGATTGTATTCCAATCTGGTAATATCTATTGACCATGTGTTTACTTTCTTCACTGACACTTACGAGCATGAAAAGACAAGACATGGTCTGAGCTGTTGTTATCTAATTTGCACTCCAAATGTCTTAAAATGCACATGTGTAGATCAAGGAATGTAAAAGAAAATGTTTTTGGACCTTGGTATTTCTAAATCCTGCGTACGGCCCTGACTGCAACAGGACAGACGATGCACTGAATTAATCAATTAAATAATAGCCTACAGTAAACATTACATAAGGAATGAAGAAAAGATTAAATGTAAAGTGGAGTTGTATTTTGATATGTGAGATTGTACACAATTACAATGTTCATTTAGGCCACAACTGTCAAATTCCGTTATGCATTAATGTGTTTCAGTAGGCTACTTGCAGTATTCTTTTGATTCACTCTTAAAGTTTATCATTCACTGCTTTCGTTAAGTGTATACTATAACCAGAAGTCGTTTTGGTTTTTCTTCAATATAGTTGTATTAACAATATTACCTGACCTTTAAAAAATTTAAGTCAAATCTCTATGCAATGTACGCATCCTAATCCCCACACAATAATGAGGTAATTGTGAATTGCTGTACTATAATTGTGCGAGTAAACTAAAAGTCTATTAGCCATTTAAATCCCATACACAGCGGTGCACTGCACACAATTCACAAGAGCTTCTAATGTCTCTGAGGACTTTTAATATGTATGAAAAACATCAAAGAGCTATATCCTGACATGTGGCGTCTCCAAGTCAACAAGCTTATTATCACATATACTGTATGAAAAATATGTTTCACAATGTTCTTGCCTTCTGTTTGCAGCAGACCCATGGCAAATACAGATCATACGTCTGAGTTAGAAACTGATAATAATTACAGGAACTCCTCGTGTTTCAGTTCCACACTATTTTATATTTCATGTGTATCTTTTTTTAAATCCCATGAATGGAGCTAAACTTGATGATGTGAATGACATTCAGAGGGTCGTGAGAAGTTTGTTTTTAAAACCTGATTGCATTATTTTCATTTAAGGGCACATCTCTTTATAATGAAGAGCTCATCTCATACAAATATCAAATGCTTAACATTTGGAGTCGATTCTAAAAGTTATTTGCCATTGTAACAGATCTGTTTGTCAGAAATCTCCTTTGTGATGTTTATGGTGAATTAATACATTTCTTTGATCATCATAAACATGTCTAAAAATAATTTAGTAAGAGGAGACTTAACTGTGATTGGTTCATTTATTACAGATTGAAGATGATTCTAGCACAGTTATTCCTTTGTATGTGTTTTTTAAATATACAAAAATAAAAAAACTGAATGGACTGTCAGAGTTTGTCTTGAGGAGATGATGTCATTATAGATTCTGGAAATACATTCTTCCAGCATCTTCATTTCTATAAGAAGCAAATTTGTGCACTATTGTCATGATGATTTTTTTCTATCATTTAGGGTGCACATTCAAATCCTGAGTGAGATTTCTGAATCATTCAAACTGAATCATCAACTAATTGAGGCCACGTCATAAACATGTTTCTACAGTTCAGAGGAGAGATTAGATTCTTTGTGAACATCACTCGCTTTGAAACGCAGAACACAAGATGGGACTGTTGTGAATGCATGTCGCACTTATCAGAAACGCTGTTCATTGACCAGCACTCCCAGCTGAGTGTCCAGCGTGAAACAGAAGTGTGTTTTCATGACAGTGTGTACTGTAGGCCGCGGCAGCTTGTCAACCGGCAGGCGTGCGCGTGTGTAGATGAGAGTATCTATCATCACGTCCAGCAGAAATGATGGAATTGTCACGAAGCCGTCGCCTTCATCCTTTTGTTCCCCGCTGCAGTCAGAACAGAGCCGGGTCTCTGTGAATCTTGTATTCTCCTTTAATAGTCACTGGTAGTTAATTATTAAAGGTATGTATTTGAATGATAAATCTACTAGTTATACAGAAGTAGGCAAAGCAGGCACATGGCCTCAGGCTAAATTCCTCCATTACTCATTATTTTCCAGCCTCCTGCCTCCATTTCCCTGCTGCATCTCGTTTTTATGTCATCTCCAAAAAACATCCAGGCATTCCTTTGTACTTTCCATCTCCTCCCGCTATGACCACGAAAAAAAAGAATCCCTCCCCTCGGTACGTATAGCTGGCGCTTCTTGAAGTGGGATGTCACACCTGTCTTCCATTTAATGAATGGCTTCCTTCGATGTGTCCCAGAATTCCAGACACTCTCCTCGGGAAGCTGATGGCGAATCCACCGGCACGGCGCCCCGCGTGTCAGCACTCATCCGGCGTCACGCGAATTACTGTACATCATTAGCCGTGTCGGGAACGACGCCTCTCGCAGGCCACGCACGGTCCTGCAGACGCCTGCGAGGAGAGCGGCAGAAGAAAACAAAGAACTTTTCTCTCGGTCCCTCTCCTCCAGACCATCATCTCCTCTGGATTTATGAATAAAATAGTACACGCTCAGAATAGGATGACGGCAGTGCAGTAACTGTCAAATGCCGAGATGAAATAATAAATTCAGGTGCCTTTTTCTGCTCGGTTGAATGAAACTTTGTTCTTTCACAGGCTGGGTTTTCTTTTTTGTTTTAGTTGTCAGTGGATGATTTTAAAATATTTTTCTCCTACTTCTCTGCAAGTTTTTTCACGACTCCTTCAAGGAGCTCAAAAGTTCTAACTGTATATTCTGCTTCTTTTAAAGGTTTGAGAGAATGATTCTGTGTTAGAAAAAACCCAGAGCGCTTCGTTCATCTAATGCAGAACATTCATCGAATTTATGTCCTTAAAATGTAATAAAACCGACACTGAACATCATTATAGCTCACGTCAGTTTATTAGAATCTTTGATTGAAGTGCGAAATGTCTTTTGATGGCCGATTGTGTTGAAGAATTGTGCAGAGGCCCTTTTCAGTGTGTGTGAAACCCACATCAGTCATTTACAACTGAACGAAATCCTTGATCTTGAATAATCTCTTTGCTGCTCAACATTATTCATGAGTTATCTCACATTATTTGTTGTGAATGTTGATTAAATGGACAAAGCATCATTGTTTTATCATCCGATGGTTTTGTAATGTGATTGTCTGAGGCTGTTCATTCAAGTAACCATTGAAAAACACACAAATGTCAAGATTCAAAAGAACTATAATTTCATTAAAGCATTGGATGAATTCAACTTCACTTTGATTAAAATGCGTTTCACATTTGTGTCCAGTGCTTGTGTGTGGTTGGTACAGAACATCTCAACGTTAGCAGAACACACTTGACGAATAAAATAAAAACCCAGCTCGCTGTAAGCGTGACATATTACAGCCATTGACATGGGAGAGACTTCCTGTACCGCGACTCATTTACAAGTCGGGAATAATTGAAGAAAGTTGGAAGTCGTCTGTCAGATGTTGGGCTGATGGCCTCTTTGTCTCAACTCTGACTCTAATTGCGTGTGACGTTTATAAAGAGTTCCGATTCAATTTCTATTCATTTCCGTGAGTAAGATAGCTGTACATCCTCCTGCCATCTGCCGAGCAACGAGGAAGACGATCTGTTTGAGAACCTTCCATTCCGCTATGAAGATATAATTGTTCCCCCTTAGCCGCAAAACAAAGAGCAATCAAACAATGTTTATTTTTCATTTCCCATGCATGTTTTATCGCAGCATATGCCAGCGTGCGCTACAGCGGGAAGACTCTATCTACACGAAGAAAGAAATGATTTCTGCTGTGTGTATATGTGTGAGATAACCAGAGAGTGAACATTATCACATTGCTACATTATCATCGTTCATACTCTTAAACTCGTCCTGGGAGAGAGAAAGAGAGAGAGAGAGAGAGAGAAAGAGCTTGCGTGTGTTCTGGCCGTCTCAGGCGGCCGAGAGAGTTCAGTTCAGCCCCAGAGTCATTTCACCGACCCCCATACGCAATGAAAAATCGTTCTGTCCCAAACCGCCGGATTCGGCCTGTCATTGTCTAATATGCCGATTGATTCATTGTGTGAATGGATCAAGAATATGTCCCTCTGTCGAGACTATTATCCGCCTCTGCCCATCGCTCATGCTGTAATGATGACAGCCAATGTTCTTTCTAATTTTTGTTCTTGCAGAGCTACACGTATTTCTATTGGTCGGACCCTTTGACTGGGTAGAAAGGGCCCGTCTCTTGACCCGAGTTCACTGTCACATCCTTTTCAAAGATACTCAAGTTCAGTGCTAAAGATCTTCAAAAAACACATTTTGGTGAATTCACTCTTTGAGGTCTTTTTATGGAGTAACGTGTGACATATAAAATACTCATTACAAATATCTAGGCTAACGGTGCTTGGATGATTGTTTTTTAATATTGCTAAATAATTTAGAGGCTACGCATTAGGCTGTATTATTTTACTTTCAAGATAAAAATCTCTCATGATAAACAAGACAGAAACTCACTGATCCTCTGAGGGCTTCTCTGTGCTTGAAAAATATATGTATGTTTTCAGTTCCTCTGGATGACACTACAAACCACTTTTGGACCAAACGCTTTTACAAGCCAAATTCTCATGACAGAAGCATCTACACTGTAAAATCTAATTAGTTGATCTTACTTAAAAAAAGCATGCAAACCGATTGCCTCAAAAAAACTAAGTAAAGTGAAATGGTATTGTTGAGTTCAAGTAACTTAAAAAAGGAGTTCAGATGTAATCTTGACTTATTGTGGAGTACTCAGAATTAACTATTATTTCCAACCTAAGAATTTCCATTGGATTTATTGCATCCATCACTAGAGGTTTATGTTCACTAATTCTTTTTTTTTATTTCACATAGATGTGATTCTAAAAATGCATAAATCAAACACCTTTACTTGGGCAACACAAAATGAGCAAGAGGAGACTGATCTCAGAACTGTATGCACAGACTATGCTCATATGTAAAAAACACACCAGGTTCGTAGACCCTAATCACATGCACATGTCTTCTAAACACAAAACTGAAAAATATGTCACACTCTTCTAAATATCTAAGAGAAGTGAACATTAAACACTATCAAGTCTTTAATTTAACTAAAAACATAAAATAATCATATTTTTAAAATGTACTCTCCTAATGCAGTCTGGCGCAAAGCATGTTGGGAATCTTTTCTGCGTACAGGCAAGATCTGCTCTCCACTGCCTCTTGCTGGTGTAGTAAAGTAATGGCTTCGCTTGCCGCTACTTGCTTGATTTAAGGAAAATATACTAAAGGCGAAAAGTAAGTTGTTTGATTTCCCCTGCAAGTAATCGTAACTTAAATAAAAACTAGTAACATATATACATTTTGACAACTGAGTAAAGTTAACAAATAATTTCTAAGTAAGGAAAACTATTAGATTTTACAGTGTACAGTTTGCATTTGTTGTAATTAAATGATGCGTAACCACGACTACATAAACAATATTTCTGAACAGAAATTTACCCCAATGTTTTTTTTTAATGCTCAAGCATTTGTCACATAACATGTGGATTTATTATTGTAAACTATGACATACATGAGAACTCACCTGAAGAAACACCCAAGACAGGCAAGTCTCACCTTAAATATAGAAACAAACCCTGTTTATACATATAATTTAATCCACAACCAATGTGCTTAAGTAATCACTGTTTACACATTTAACTGATTGTCTATGTTAAATTTTTGATCTAAATCATAATACTTACAATTTCATTTTCATGGAGAAATAAATCTTATATGCAGATTTTTATGACATACACTATTTTAAAATATTGAAGCAAATGTACAGTCAATGACCTCTGGGTCTTGTAAGGTTAGAAAGACAAAGACCAAACAACTGTGGCACAGAGTGAAAACCCTAATTAATATTCATGATTAAAAGATCTGTCTCCTGCCAACACTGACCCCAAACATGCCCAACACTAACCCAACACACGCTCAACACTGACCAAACACACGCCGAACACTAGCCCAACACACGTCCAACACGCATCCAAAAACGCCAAACACACGCCCACCACGGACCCCAAACAAGCCCAACACTGACCCCAAATACACCTAGCACTGATCCCAAAACATACGGCCAACACTGACCCAAAACACGCCCAACACAAACTCAACACATGCCCAACACTGACCCAAACACGCCCAACACCACTCATAATTGACCCCAAACACCCAACATATGCCCAACACTGACCCAAAAATCACCCAACATAAGGCCAACACTAATCCAAACACGTCCAACACAAACTCAATCCACGGCAAACACTGACCCCACACACGCCCAACACTGACCCAAATACGCCCAAAACTAACCCAACACTGACCCCAAACACACCTTGCACTGTTCCTAAAACCGCTCAACATTTGGCCAACACTAACCCCAACAACGTCCTACACACATTCAACACATGCTCAACACTGACCCCACGCAGGCCCAACAATTAACCCAGCATACGCCCAACACTGACCAAAACACGCCCAACACAGACCCAAACACGCCCAACACCAACCTAACACTGACCCAAGACACGCCCAACACTAACCCAAACATGCCCAATAATGACCCCAAACACGCCCAACACTGACCCAAACACACCCAACACACGCTCAACACTGACCCAAATACGCAAAACACTTACCCAACACTAACCCCAAACACACCCAGCACTGACCCTAAAATGGCCCAATTCTGACACCACACACACCCAACACTTACCCCACACACGCCCAACACAAGCCCACCATTGACCCAAACATGCCCAACACTGACCCAAATATGCCCAACAATAAGCCAACACTGACCCAACTCATCGCCGACACTGAACCAAACACGCCCAACAATGACCCCGAACACGCCCAACCCTGACCCAAACACGGCTAATAATGACCCCAAACATGCCTAACACTAATCCAAACACATCCAACACTGACCCAAAGACGTCCAACACCTAGTCAACACTGAACCAACACATGCCCTACACGGAACCAAAAACGCCCAATAATGACCCCAAACACCCTCAACACTGACCCAAACACCCCCAACACTGACCCAAACACGTCATCAACACTGACCCAAACACGGCTAATAATGACCCCAAACATGCCTAACACTAATCCAAACACATCCAACACTGACCCAAAGACGTCCAACACCTAGTCAACACTGAACCAACACATGCCCTACACGGAACCAAAAACGCCCAATAATGACCCCAAACACCCTCAACACTGACCCAAACACCCCCAACACTGACCCAAACACGTCATCAACACTGACCCAAACACGTCATCAACACTGACCCAAACACGGCTAATAATGACCCCAAACATGCCTAACACTAATCCAAACACATCCAACACTGACCCAAAGACGTCCAACACCTAGTCAACACTGAACCAACACATGCCCTACACGGAACCAAAAACGCCCAATAATGACCCCAAACACCCTCAACACTGACCCAAACACCCCCAACACTGACCCAAAATCACCCAACACTGACCCAAACGTGCCCAACATGACCCCAATCATGCCCAACACTGACCCAAACGAGCTTAACACTGACCCAAACACGCCCGACACTTACCCAAACATACCCGACACTGACCCAAACACACCTAACACTGACCCAAACACGCCCAACACCAACCCAACACACACCTAGCTCTCACTCAAACATGCCCAACACTGACCCCAACAATGACCCCAAAAACGGCCAACACTGACCCAAACACACCTAACACTGACCCAAACACGCCCAACACCAACCCAACACACACCTAGCTCTCACTCAAACATGCCCAACACTGACCCCAACAATGACCCCAAAAACGGCCAACACTGACCCAAAAATGCCCAACACTGGCCCCCCACGCACAGTTTTTGTTTTTTTGCAAGTCACAAGCTAATGTTATTGCACTTGGATTTCATTTCTGGTAGCTGATCATTTTGTTCCTCAATTGAGCAGATTTACAGCATGCATTATATCTCCTGACCACAGCACTGCTCTTATCTGTAATGAAAGAAAGGAACTCATTAATCAACAGACCTGCCTAACACATTAAATGTACATGGTGAGTAAACACACTCCACAACTCATCCATTCCTGACCTGTGTAGAGAGAACATTGAGAAAAACCTTGATTATATTTGTCACAATTTCACATCTGCTGTTTTTGAATCAATGAACCATGAGGCCATAAACCGCATTACAACCGTGCATAAATTTGTCTGATTTGTGGCTGGAGTAACTAATTCCTTGAGTACATTTTAGAAAAACAAGCAGCCAGCCCTGAAATTGCAATTCTATAAAGGCTTTAAATTACTGAGTACGGTATCAGAACTGGCGTGATGTGCGCGTTATGGAAGGCGACGTTGTTCCCAGGGATTGAGTCAATAAAAGGCAAGATGACTGGGGCATGTACTCAAACAGAATTAAAAGGAGACGAGATAGAGGCCTGCAGAAGACGTGTCTCATTTACAGCTGCAGGCCATGCGTTTAATTCACACGCCTGCGGAGTGTTTTAAATCATAAAGAGAGAAGGGAGGCTTGAGTCTGAGAATGTGCTCGTGATAAAAGCGTTGAATCAGTGTTTTTTCATTATGGATGTTCTCCGTAAAACAAGTGATTTGTGTAGTTTTGTCCGGTTGGTCCGTTATACTGCAAATATTCCTGAAATACCGTTTTAGAACATTGAGCTTTTAGGCAGTTTTGGGAAGCTTTTCTTTCTTTACCACACCTATAATGCCCAGAAATCTCCTCCCAAAACCCATAACCCTGTTAATGTTCTGAAAACCCCTCACAACACCCAGAGCCCTCTATAGACGGTTTTAGCGACATCAACATGAACACATGTTATGTGGCCCAAACTTAACTTCCGGTAGACCTTTGCAAAGAATCAATAGATGTTAAGTAGTTTTAGAGGCCGTTTACACAATATACTCTTCATGCGTTTTGGCTGTACATTTACACAACAACGGCATTTTGAGGGACTGAAAACGCAAACTTTTGAAAACAGTTTTTGATGACATCATTATTTTTTCCGTGTAGACTTTGAAGGTGACGTTTTCCAAAAACAATGACGTCATACGCATGTGTATCACGCGTTCAGTCTGTAGGCATACTCAAGTATTGATCATGTGCTGCAGGATATACTCCTTATTATTTCTCCTGCAAAGAGTAGATATACTCTGCACCACTACAACCAGCGAAGACATAGAGCCTCATTCATAAAACATTCATAAGTTCAGAGTAATTTGCACTTTTAACAGACCTTCCCGAAAACTCTCCGGATTTACAAATACTTCGTAAATGTCCGATTTTATAGTAAAATATGTTCATGTTATGATTTTCAATCATTCGTAAACAGGGCGCGCATGCACGCTTATTCACAATTAGCATAATCGCCCCCTAAGAATTACAGATAGGCAAATTAGGCATCTAGGAATGCTGGCTTTCCTGTGGCTCAGTGGTTAGAGAATGGTGGTACCAACGCCATGGTCATGGGTTCGATCTAAGGGGATTTCACATTCTTGGAGAAACAAATGTTTAGTACAATGCAATATAAGTCACTTTGGATAAAAGCGTCTGCCAAATGCATATATCTAAATGTAATGTTGGAATCTCTTGTTTGGCTACATCATATTTCATAAATGCATAAGATACCAATAGGATATATGCTTGCCAATAAATTAATCAATTAAACTGTCCACCAAAGCATTAGCCAGCTAAAATAATGCCTGGTGGTCTTCTGACAACGACCATCTGGTTGCTCCTGAGAACCCTTTGGAGGCACTGCGGGTAATCCTGGAGAAAAAATGGAGGTTGCTGTGATTTGAAATATCCGCAAAAGTTAGCATACTTGTTACTAGTATCTTATTTTAAAGAACATAACTGAATATGAAAATGCAGTAACCATTAATATTAACTTCCCCATTGTTGTGTTTTACAAGTATGAGGTTGGTTAATGTAGTGTTTGTCCCATCTCTTATCCATTATGATTGGACGGCTGCGTAAAAAAGGACAGCTTTGGTTTTTACCCAAAGTAAAATAGGATTTAAGACGCAATCATTATGACACAGTGCATCAAAACGCAGTGTCATCATCAGTTTGTCAAAAAGAATACAGAATGTTACGTGCAGTTTACGCATCATAAAATAATTAAATATAACATAAAATGGTCATATTAATAGCAATACCGATAACCAAACACAGAACGGAAGTTAACTTCTGGCCAGGTGCGTGCATCAGGTGAAACTGTCTATAGTGCCCTAAAAAAAACTCAGGAACACCAAGAAGCATCTACAATTCTTAAATTCAGGTATTTACAGTTTGGACCAAAGGACCAAAATAACCAATTATTATAGATTCACAGGTATCTATGTCACTCTGTAAGAACAAAACACATGTTCTATAGTAAAATAGTTCAGACCTAAACAGATATTTCAATGGTAATATAAAAAAGTAAAAAAAATTGTAGTGATAGAATATCACTCGGCTAGCAAATAATAATTTATTTGAAAGCTCTGAAATTAAATTCATTAAAGGACTGTAGAGTAAAAAAATGATTGGAAGTATACCTAAAAGTGTCAGTTTTATAGCGCACAGGCCGTACGATATCATTTGAAAAGAGTGATTATATTTGAGATGTGTCCTGCAGCATTAGCAGAGAGCTCGTAAAGAGCAGAAATTTAATATGATGCTTTCAGTCAGTTTAATTGAATTTTAATTGCCACTTTGGGCAGAAGGTTTAGATCGGATCGATAAAATATGAAAGATTCAGTGCTTTGGTTTGGAACCCTCTCCAGTTTCCCTCCGCAGAGCATCTCAGTCAGAGAACGGTTGCGTGTTTATGAGCTGTTTTCAGTGTTTCTTTACATGACAGACAGTAAGGAGTGGATAAATTCCACTGAAGTGAGCGCTGTGGATTCCTGTAATTGAGGGGCGGGGAAAGAGCCCTCGGTCACCTTCAGAGGGAAACCCTTAATGTGCCAGAGCTATAAATATTTTGAAATGTCACACCTCGCCAAGACAGCGTCAGAGCCCGATCAGCCCGTATATCAAGCGCCGGGACAGAAAGATGGCTCTCTGGTATTTTAGAAATAATTACTAATGCAAAAAAGGGTAATGAATGGAGCTATAAATTCACCTTAAAAGGACTATTAGCAGAAGATTGTTTGATAAAACTCAAGAAAACGACCCTCACTGGATAATTCCCACCAGCCATCACTAATGGAAATATAAAACAGTTTGCATGATGTCATCCAAGGTGGCGATAAATGGTAAAGTGCTGACATCATACGTCATGTGACATCCAACGATTTGCAGGAATTTAAGGACTATACAAATGTTTTGAGTGACTCTCTAAAACAAGGGGTGCCAAAAGTGGTTCTTGTCTCGCAATCATAAGAGAACCACATTTAGTGCTCTATAGAACCATGTATCTTAATGCTTCGGCGGTTCTTCAACGGTTCTTCGGGGGTTCTTTGGGATGAATGAGGTGCTATATAGCACCGCATCTGTATGAAGAACCTGTTTAACCTCTGTGTGGTTCTTCAGCGATCCTTTATCTTCATTCCAAAGAACTGTTGAAGTACAAAGACATGGTTCTTTACAGCCCTTAAAGTGATTCCCCTATATGATTATGAGCCATGAAACACTTTTAGTGTTATAGAGAACCATTTTTGCGTGAAACGTTTTATTCTATATAAACTTTGCCAATGACACAGTAAATTCAGATAAATTAAAAAATGATTGAAATGAATGGTTAATAGTGTGTGTCGGAGTGGAGAACGCAGGGATCTTCTCGTCTATACATCACATGAGAAGGAGACGGTAGTCAATTTCAAACTTCAATGACAAACAGCCCAACCCACAGACTGATGGACTCCACAAACACGCATGTCCACCAGCTGTACACGTGATCAAAATATATTTAATGATTCCAAATTCGAAAGTTTATTACTTTAAAATTGAACAAAAAGTTAAATGTTGAATATAAAATGTAAAGGTTTGCCATGGGTTGGTTTGAAGTATAATGTAATGCACACTCACCTAAAGGATTATTAGGAACACCTGTTCAATTTCTCATTAATGCAATTATGGTGGTGGTGTAATGGTGAGGGGGATGTTTTCTTGGCACACTTTAGGCCCTTTAGTGCCAATTGGGCATTGTTTAAATGCCACGGCCTACCTGAGCATTGTTTCTGACCATGTCCATCCCTTTATGACCACCATGTACCCATCCTCTGATGGCTACTTCCAGCAGGATAATGCACCATGTCACAAAGCTCCAATCATTTCAAATTGGTTTCGTGAACATGACAATGAGTTCACTGTACTAAAATGGCCCCCACAGTCACCAGATCTCAACCCAATAGAGCATCTTTGGGATGTGGTGGAACAGGAGCTTCGTGCATTCCACAAATCTCCATCAAATGCAAGATGCTATCCTATCAATATGGGCCAACATTTCTACAGAATGCTTTCAGCACCTTGTTGAATCAATGCCACGTAGAATTAAGGCAGTTCTGAAGGCGAAAGGGGGTCAAACACAGTATTAGTATGGTGTTCCTAATAATCCTTTAGGTGAGTGTATATATAAAATGAGGAAATACATGCAGAAACAAGCGTTTTTTGTAAAGCAGCTATGAAAAAATAGAATGTGAATTAAACTGAAATACTTACAACATTCTTACTACAGAAATTGAATTCTGTGATTTTTCAAAAGTCGTATAGAATCTGATATTATTAAAACACAAGAATCAAGCTATACATTTTATCAGTCTGTGTGTTCTGTTCACTGGTAAACCCATAACATTCTGAGCTGCTAACACAATGATCAACTAGTTGGGCTACAAACTGGAACACCTACAGGTGTATGACAGAAATATCACATGTATCTCTCACATATGGGACCCTGGACCAGAACACCAGCAAAAAGGGTAAATATACAATAATAAGCTTTCCATTGATGTATGATTTGTAGGGATTGGAGAATATTTTGCCGAGATACAACTATTAAAAGTGTGGAATCTGAGGGTAGAAAAAAACACCTTTAAAGTTGTTAATCGTAGGTGCTCTGGCAGGCCGTTGCTCAGAAGAAACAGGTTTGTTTTAACACTGTTTATTGGGTTACTGCTGGAATGATGTTGCGGAGAGAAGATGAATCACAAAGCAGAAATTCTTATCTTTACATAGATACCAAACTTGAGTGGGTAATTCTCAAAGAGCGGCAGCAGGGAGTGAAGTTTGTAGGTGTGTTTCCGCTCATTTTTGTTCACGATTTTGCTGCTTCCACTCACAAAAATAACGTTTTGATATATTTACAGTAGGGAATTTACAGAATATCTTCATGAATCATGAGCTTTACTTAATATCCTAATGATCTTTGGCATTAAAGAAAGGCCCATCATTTTGACCCATACATTGTTTTGTTGGCTATTGCTACAAATATTCCTGTGAACCTTTCGGTTTTGTGCTCCAGGGTCACATATCTCAAATTTCTCTAACACATATCTCACACATGTCTCCAATATATCACGCATATCTCACATGTACCTCACAAATATCTCACATGTATCTCACACACATCTGAAATGTATCTCACACATCTCTCATATATCTCATAGATATCTCAAATGTATCTCACACATCTCTCATATATCTCACACCTATCTTATATATCTCACATGTATCTCACACATCTCTCATATATCTCACAGATATCTCAAATGTATCTCACATGTATCTCACACATCTCTCATATATCTCACACCCATCTTATATATCTCACATGTATCTCACACATCTCTCATATATCTCACAGATATCTCAAATGTATCTCACACACATTTCAAATGTATCTCACACATCTCTCATATATCTCCCAGATATCTCAAATGTATCTCACACACATCTCAAATGTATCTCACACATCTCTCATATATCTCACAGATATCTCAAATGTATCTCACACACATCTCAAAAGTATCTCACATGTATCTCAGACATTTCTCAAACGTATATCACATGTTTCTCACACACAATTCAAATGTATCTTACAAATATCTCACACGTATCTCAAAAATATCTCACATATATCTCAAATGTATCTCACATGTATCTCACACATCTCAAATGTATATCACACACATCTCACATGTATCTCACATATCTTCAAATGTTCATATGTGTCTCACACACATCTCAAATGTTTCTCACACACATCTCATTTATCTCACACGTATCGCGCAAATATCTCAGATGTATCTCACAAATATCTCACATGTATCTCACAAATATCTCAGATGTATCTCACAAATATCTCACATGTATCTCACAAATATCTTGCATATATCTCAAATGTATATCACACACATCTCACATGTATCTCACATATCTTCAAATGTTCATATGTGTCTCACACACATCTCAAATGTTTCTCACACACATCTCATTTATCTCACACGTATCGCGCAGATATCTCAGATGTATCTCATAAATATCTCAGATGTATCTCACAAATATCTCAGATGTATCTCACATGTATCTCACAAATATCTCGCATGTATCTCACAAATATCTCACAAATATCTCACACATATTTCAAATGTATCTCACAAATATCTCACACACATCTCAAATGTCTTGCACATGTATCTCACACACATCTCCAATGTATCTCACAATTATCTCACACATATCTCACAAATGTATGTAAGATGTATATAATATCGCACGTAACTCACGTAACTTCACAGGAGAAAATCATCTTCCAGCACTCACAGTACAAATAGCAAAAGATTTTGAGAACATTTTCCATGCAATCATTAGCACACGCAATGAAATGAGTTGATGTAACCTGTCGACTGAGTCGAGGTGCTGAGCCGATAAAAAACTCATGAAGTGACAAATGCTTTGTGGTTCAGGTCTTTGGCTACAGGCCTCTGAGAAACATTGTGTGAATATTTATACTCTCCTCCGAGACACGCTATGACAATAGCTGCTGTCATGTACATGCAGTGTGGAATTGCTTTAATACCCTTTCCTTGTACAACAGCTGAAAATTGCTTGGCTAAAACTATATATTATGAATCCTATATTGTCTCCTGCTTATGTATTATCCCCAAAGAAAATCCCACCCTGGGCCTGGTATCCTGTCTGACAGACACACCATTATTCACAGGCAACATTTCAATAGGCCGAGAGCGTTGCTGAGAGACGCTAAAACACTTGCTGAAGATTAATCCTCACGCTCCTGCCTTCAAACTCCACGTCTCCTGCTTTAATCAAAAACTTTTTATCATCCCCAGTGTATAAAACGCAATGTTCTCATTACTCTACACCGGCTACGATGACACCGTATTAAAGGAAGAATCTGCTCTGTTCTCACACTGCAAACGGTACGCTCTCACCAAGTAAAAAAAGTGTCATAGAAACACAGAATTGGGTTTGCGTTGCCCTACAAACGGCTGCTTTCATAAAAAATGAGTTCACTGCAAAACAGTCAGCGTAAACTAATGCATTGTCAGTTCACATGGTGTTCTTCCACAAACAGAGAGGAATGTTTTACGAGTGATCAAACCGAATATATGCTACAGCAAAAAGAAAACCTCTAAATGAGCATAAAAAATTCTGTTGTACTTCGGTTCTTTTTTTTTACTTGAACCGTGGCTGGAATGTAAAAATGAAACTACTGCCATGTTTTCTTATAAGCTGTTGAACTGGACGCATGTAGAGGGATTAACACAAATCCTAAAGCAAAGTGCTGTATATTTTCTCTGCTTTAGACTGAAAGAGGCCTGCACACATTTCACTGATCAAAAAACCACACCGACACTTCAAGACTACAGTAGACAGCACGATCAAAACCTTTAGATATGACTCACAATCGCCTGTAAGAAAAACTGTGAATGTAACACCCAAGACTTGACTTCAGGTTATGTGTAAATTAATTTGGATGTGAATTTGACGCCTGTCCTCGTGTAAATTAAATTTGATAAATTATAAAAATATTCAGAAGCGTGTCCCGCGCAACAACTACTGTATATGAAGGTCAGAGCTTAAGTTTTTCCACCAAGGTGAATTTTATTTATAATTCAGTATTAAATGTACACGTGTAGTGTTTTGTGTCAAATTCTAACATTTAATGAATTACTTCAAACAAGAAGAATACTGTAAAAATATGAATAATAGAAAGACGAAAACTGAGTTGAGTCAGAGGAACTTGTCATATCGGCGCCTAAAGAAAGTGAAACGTTAAATCAATAAATTTGACTTTATAGTGCCAAGGAAACTGTTTCACTATTCTTCATATTTTTTTGACGCCTTGAGAGTAAGAATGTGTTATAATAAATGAGTCGCACTGATCGTATGTTGTTTTTCACAAAGTCAGTCAGCAAACGCGTAGCGTGCCGCTACAAAACTGTTTTACACCGGTGACTCATCTCAACTTCTGATTGGTCAGTTTTACATGGAAAAAGAAATCTTTAATGCACTGCAAGTGAACGCAATGCTATTATGGACACGTTTCGTTCATTTTAGCATTTTATTTTAATCGTGACATTTCTAATACATTTAGTTTGATTACGCAGAGAAATAGTTTTGCCCTATTATTTTAAGTCATATTTGTTCATCTTGGTGTAATTTTGCACACAAAGCCTTTGCTTTCAACAGTAAAAGAAATTAAATATAGTAACTCACAGATCCATTTATGTTCTGTTCAGAACCACACCAGAAGAAACGTAAGCTGTGAAACAGACAGAAGGTTATATTAATCCAACATCTTCATTTACGTGCCCTTTACAGGTTTTATTTCAGTTCAAGATTTTTGACAGAGTATTAAACATGTTTTCAAATGTGATGTCAAGGTTTTAGTTCGACTGAAAGACTGACTTTTGCAAATTTAGACTATCATCGTTAGAGAATGCAAATCTCTTATACAAGATTCTACAAGACATATTACAATGTTCCTGTTAAATATAGAGTACACTGCTTTCATTCTTTTCTTGGTGTCGTTGCTTAGTATATATTTTTTCAGTATAAACAAAAGATTCAGATATCAGATTAATTCTGTTTAATCCAGCAGCCGCATGTAAAACAAAGACTTTTAGTAACAGAAGGTGTGAATCTGATTCCTCTGAATGAATGATTTGATGAATTTCAGCTATACTAGCACATCGGTCTGTTCTCAAGACAAATAACTAGAGTTTAGATTCTTATCATGTTCGATACTTTTTGAGAATGTACAGTTTTACAGAATTTTTACAAGGCCGTTGGCACATTGTTTTTTGGATCCTGCTAATTGTGAAAACTGCACGCTGGGGTTTTTTCTACATGCCGACAGATGCGATGAAAAGTTGCTGCTAAATTTGCAGCTGGCAGGCAAATGAAATCGGTGTGAAATGTGCCGACAGAAGCGCAGGTTCCTGCTGCTCCACCAACAAAGAGTCTTCACGCGAGACATCTGCCGTGTAGTTACGGGCGACGTTTTGTCACGTGACTCGCGTGAAGCGCTGCGTGTCTGTTACGATATCCCCAAACTTTCTCTCTGCAGTCCCTGCCATCCTCTCTCTATTCTGTCTTTCATTTGGATGATTTTGCGCTTGCGTGTCTATGTGATGTCAGTGTGAGCGCTCGCTGAGGCTGTTTAGAATTCTAATGAGAAGTCCTCAGAAGTAAATCGAGCTCACCAGCGATGATAAATGATCCTAATGAAAGGCATTGTTCTCCTCTCTTACTGCTCGCATGTGTGAAAGCCAGATGGTCGGTGGGTTTTCTGTTTATATTCTCAGATCTGATAACTGCCTCTCTCAGACACATACACAAATATTACAAAAACACAAACATTCACCAAAGCTGGAGTTGAATGTAAATGTTTGAGGAGAATGAACAAGGTCAATTTGAATGATAAACATTTCTCACGTACCTTCTGAAGAAGAGAAATCAAAATTGTAATCAGTAAGAATTTTCGCTTACGGCGGGGCAGTTTAGACAGCAATGACACCACACACATCCCGTTCACATTCACAAAGAACTCAACACGGAAACACAGATCTACTGCCATAACATCAAGAGTGATGCATGACAAAACAAAAACCTTCAAAACAAATCACTGAAAGAGAATTGAACCTACTACACGATTACTCCAAGCATGTATGGCAGAAGTTAAGATCGTAATATTGTTGTAGAATTTGCTAGTAAGATAAGAGAATCACTTGATCCTACATCATGTTTCTTTCTCTTCTAGTGTGTATTTACTGCTCTGCATCGATGCAATATTGTGAGAAGCACTACTGTATAGAAATAAATCTGAATCGAGTTCTTTATTTGTTTGTGACTCAGAGGATAGTGTACAGTGAGGAAACTCATGTCAGGGTTCATTTGGAGATAATCTCTTACACGTGATGTCGGTATATTTCTACAGTACACAAAGATATGCACATATTCACACACGCTAACAACACAATCTCGGAAGAGTCAGGGCCGGCTGGCGCGTTCACCCCAGCCTTGTTTTCAGCATCATTAAACCCCAGCGCGCCACAGTCTGGCTGACAGGAGGAGGACGAGCGGCGGGCTCGCACCCCGCAGGTATCTGCCACCATTATTACTGGAAAAAAACACTCTGCTTAGGGCCCTTGTTAGTGCTCGAGGGGGAGCGGCTAATTAGAGCTACAAACACGGCTGGAAAATGAGTCCATTACACCTGTGGACTTTCTGCTCTTCATTTGTGTCTCGTGAAAAAGTTAGAAAGAGACCGTCAAGCGTTTTATGACAATAATCATCCAATTAACACAAGCTTCTCTCTCTCTCTCTCTCTCTCTCTCTATGTGAAGATATATCACTGAAATCATTTCAATTCTCACTTCTCTACACACCAAACAATGGGAATGAAAAAAAATTCTGAAACTATCAAGCCATTGCAAATCTAATTTAATTACATAATTTTTCCAAAGATTAATCCAGTTCAACTAATCAATGCTTCATTAATACATGTTAATTAATTCGTAATTACACATTAATTACACGTTAATTAATCGCAAAGATAATTGAATTGTAGAGGATTGGCTGATTTTTTTCCATATGGGATGAGGTGTAATGACTTTTACTAAATCAATGTATTGCATTAACAGCCTTTAGTCTATTTTCATTCATACTCATATTTTCTCTAATATCACACACATTTTATCCTGCGTTTGATCCCGTTCCTGTGTGATAAAATATGACTTTCCCGATGCCTGACATACAATCACAAGATAAACAAAAAACAAGAGAAAAGCTGGAAATCTGTGTGCTCGATGTGAGCAGCGTGAAATCAAGACGGATCGGACGTTTTTTTTATGGCTTAATATAATGGGCTTTTGTTGAAACATGAGTTAGTTCCAGCGTTTAACCTCAGCACATTAATTTCTGCTCCATGCTCACGACGTCTCCATCATCAGGGCCTGTGGGGAGACACAGAGATGTCATTAACCAGCGCTTAATGAAATACACGCCTTTATTCTAGAGATTACTGCAAGAAAAAACAGGTGTAAATTCAGCCGTCGACCGTCCGCATGCACACAGGCAAGGTGTGATCCTCTTGAGGACAGAGAGAAACTCATCACTGGTTTTTATTTGGCATGTAAGAAGACACAGACTGTGACACTGCGTGTTCTCTCTACATTACTGGGTAACACTTTACAATGAGATTGTCTTTGGTAACCAACACTTACTGTATCTATACTATATATTACAACTATTCATCCTTGCTCATGTTAATGTCAACACAGTTTCTCATGTTTTTGAAATGTATTAGCGAATGCTTAAATTAACATGAACAAAGATGAATAAATGTAAAATTGTTAATTCTTATTTCATTTGAATTCATGTATTCAAGAATTCAAGATTCACTTTATCTATTTAATTCTTCAACATGGTTAAATTGTAAGTCCATGCACTTTTCTCAGTTGAATTCAGTTTGTATCGTAATTGTACTGTATAGATGCTCATTACATGTATAATTTTTGATTAGTTTCGAACAGACTCAGTGTTTTTAAAGCCAGGCCTCACAGTATTGTTTTTCAAATTCATCCTGACAGAGAAATGACCGTCTACTGAAGGAGGAGGCGGGACGTCTCGTAAAAATATACACCTTCATTATGGATGAACGAAACAGCAGAACAAAAAATAAAATGTCCATAGCTGAGAGCGGCGGATGCAGAACATTAACGCTGTAATTTACATAAAATTACTTACATACTGCTGCAGTAATTTAATTTGTTTGACCAGTACAGTGCAAGCGGCGGGAAGAGATTCAGAGAGACGCACACCCATTCTTCCACATGAACGACTCGCTCGCTCTCTCTCTCTCTCTCTCTCTCTCTCTCTCTCAGATTCCTTTGTGTTTTCTGCCTCATACTCAACACCGCCCCAAAAACTTTAAATATCATTTTCATTCTTCTAATGGCACCAGCTCGCAATTCGAAATAATCTACAATACTAATTTAGTTGCACAATAGTTGCACAAAACGTTACATATTTTTGTTTTTGGATTATTGAATTATGCGACCTTCAAGATGTCGCTGAATAAATAACGAATAGGTCTTTCACTGAAATTCAGGAAAGGAATGAAGAGAGCTAAAGACAAAGAGATAACTTCAATAAGCTCTTGGATACAATTAGCAGTTTTTTATGATGTGATATATCGTCACACCAATATTTGTTCAAGATGGTTGATGTGATTCAGGACAGTTACATGATTTGCTGCTTCATCTCAAACTCTTTTAAAGGGACTTTCATCATTTACTCACCCTCAAGTTGTTCCAAACCGGTATAAATGTCTTTTTTCTCCTAAAGACAAAGGAAGATAATTAGAAGAATGTCAGTTACCAAACATCTCTCATCCTGCATTCAATGCCACAGCAGGGAAAATAAATGCTATTAGAGTCAATGGGGGTGAGATCTCAAATCCCTTTATTGTCACTCAACTATATACACAAGTGCAACAGTAGGTGAAAAACTTGGGTGCAGTTTCAACCAACATGGCAGATATGTAGATCTGTTTGGGTACTGACATTCTTCCAAATATCTTCCTTTCCTGTCCCTTTAAAGGATGTCTTTCTGTTTCTAGTAATCATTTTGAACGAAAAAACTGAAACTAATGCATACATATAGATTTGATGTTGACAAGAGACCTTGACATGTGATTGGTCATGTGCCCTGTCATTAAACAGTGAGTAAGGGAGAAATGATTTGATAAGAATGCTGATGATGTATGTCCAGCTTCTTCAGCGACACATAACTGATGGTGAATGTTGACAGCAGACATTTTGACACGTATGTTGTGAATGCATCCGTGTGTTTAACAAGCTCTTTACCCCCCGTCAGCCAGCAGCATTCTGTCAACATGTCTCTCTCTCTCTCTCTCTCTCTTTCTCTCTCTCTCTCTCTCTCTGTCTGTCTGTCTGTCTGTCTGTAGGTTTCACTCTTTCTCCAGATTCAAACCGTCCATCTCAGCATTGCATTTTCTGCTTGTTATACGGCCGGCGTGTGCATACAGTACATATACTTTACAACATTACAGCGCTGGCTGAATGGATGGGGATGATTCTCCTGCTCGCCGGCTGAGATTTTTCCCATTTTTGGCGGAATTAAACGGGCTCGGGAGGCTTTGACAGGTGAGCTGTCACCTTCCGCCTCTCAATGGCTGTCCATTCACAGGCGAACCCGTCAACTGACAGCGAAATACCCGGCAGCCCGGGAGAAAGGGCCTTAATGTCCTATTCACCCCCGGTCGACGTTTGGAAAATCGCTTCTCTTTTCTGCTCACGTATTATATATTGTTTCTGTGACAGAAGCACTTGCTATTATTGCTCTTTGAAATATGAAAGTTTCAAAAAAGGCGCATTCGGAGAGAAAGGTTGCGGGGGGTTGCGAGGATGTAATTATTTAAAATCGCCGGCTAATGTGTATTATCACGCCATTAAATGTAAATGAGATGAGGCTAAAAGAACTGACTTGTCAATCGCTCGACTTGGAGAAATGGATGAAAAAGGGCAATTTGTGTGAACTCACATTCTGACATTTAGCGCGCTCGACGCGTCAGCTATGCCACGGTACACGTGCAAGGCTATCGCGTACGACACAAAACAAAACAAGGTGTCGCGTGTTTGTGTATAACGTAGCGTCTGGATACTTCCGGCCGTGCCGCCAGCCTGCTCTTTACGGCCTGAAGCCTGTTATCAGATACATTAGACTGAATATTAATGCTCCACAGTGAGATGAATACCATTAAACCCGGCCGGCTGGCCATTCCTCTCTGTCTTTATCTGCACGGGATGAGAATTAATGAAACACGGCTAACGTGCCGAGAGGAGAGAGAGATTTCACCGCCGTTATTTTTCAGACTTGTGAGACAAACTCGATTGCGCGGCCTGGATCTTATTCATGCCCCAGTAGAACAAATAACACGTTTTTGCATTTTAGTTTCGGCTTCTTTGTCACGTTTCCTGTGTCATCAGATTTCCAAATGAATCCGGGGTCCGCGGGACCTTTGTGCGGGTCTGATAATGACCCGTCGGGTGTGGAGATGCTCGGGCTGGAAAGCTCTTATTAAGCTCTAAGTGCTGTGCGACTGAAGCCGGACTAAAGTGAGCTGTTAACACACATCATGTGAGAAGAATGGCTGGAGGAGCCTTTTGATATGCAGAAGAGCTGTAACCCTGCACTGCTCCTTTAATTGGGTTTTTAATTTTCCAGCCCATCTGACAATATCAGACGTAATCCGCCAGCTTTGTCACACTCATTTCAGACTGTGTCACAAGAGGACCGCGTGTGTTTGTGTGTGTGTGTGTGTGTTTGTGTGTGTGTGTGTTTGTGTGTGTGTGTGTGTGTGTGTGTGTGTGTGTGTGTGTGTGTGTGTGTGTGTGTGTGTGTGTGTGTGTGTGTGTGTGTGTGAGTGTGTGTGTGTGTGACTAATAAAACAACCTCAATGTACAGAACACAAATGTTGTTTGATTAAGGCTACTAACCATTTACATAAAGTGATTAACATTTTAAATACATGAAAATATAGTTTAAAGTGTAAATCTAATCTCTTTGATCTATTTAAAATGCCTTATATAATAGAACCACATTAAAACTCAATGTACCATAATCAGAAAATGATCCTCTGAGCTGCTGCTTGAAGCATATACAGAAATATACACATTTATCAGAACAAATGAACAGAATAAATTCCATTAAATAAAAGAAAAATGGTAAGAATTGTAAAAAAGTTACAAATATAGTAACATATACATAATTATGTAGTAATAGTATATACAGTAAGGTAGTGCTAGAATAGTGTAAACACAATGACTATCAACACATTTCTCTGTTTATGTGACAATCAGGACAACAGAACACCATTGAGTCTGTGTGATGTCATGAGAGAATGTTTCATGAAACCTGTTTGAGATGAATGATGAATTGAAATCTAAAAGCGAGTGCGTTGTTTTTTGACCCGAACGGTTGGGGTCGTGATGCTGAGAGGAGTTTCTGGCCTCTGTTTGTACAATCAGCTCGACCACACAAAGAGACTCAACCTCCTAATCTCTAAAGCAAACAAGACACCAATTACACTCACTGATAAAGTGGCA
This sequence comes from Triplophysa bombifrons, assembly GCA_029783895.1. NCBI lineage: Eukaryota > Metazoa > Chordata > Actinopteri > Cypriniformes > Nemacheilidae > Triplophysa > Triplophysa bombifrons. The sequence continues at coordinate 1,585,149 of CM056467.1, read as the reverse complement.
ACGTTTCCATCCCAGCGCCTCTCGAGAGCGTCTCTCTCTCTCTCTCTCTCTCTCTCTCTCTCTGTTTGGTGTTTTGCAGATGCCCTGTGACTTGTAATTGTGTTCATAATAACAGTGCAGCTGAAGTTTGAGAGTCTGAGATCTGAACATGTACAGTACACTCACAATCAGTCTAAACACACACGCACACACACACAAACACTCACTTGTGTCCTTTACATGGCTTTATTATATATTCTTATATATTATACATTCTCACTATTGTGAAAGAGTTGGGGTATGGGGACAAAATGTTCCCACAAAGATGGCAATATCCAAAATGTATTTTAGCCCCATGAGGAAACAAGCTTATACATCATACAGAATTAACTTTTTTGAAAATCTAAAAGATCAAAGTATTGTGTGATTGTTAGATTTAGGGGGTGAGTTAGGGGTAGGGAACATGATATACAACATGTACAGTATAAAAACCATTGCGTCTATTACCCTATAAAACATGGAAATCCAATGTGTGTGTGTGTGTGTGTGTGTGTGTGTGTGTGTGCGTGTGTGTGTGTGTGTCCTGCAGGGAAGTCGAAAACACTTCCACCCTGCTGCCCGTTTACTGTAAATCAGGTGTGTGTGTGTGTTTGTGTGTGTGACCTCTGGACGCATCTTCCTGTTGTTAGAAGTGCAGAGATGTTAACACGAGAACATCAGTGTTGAGGGTCAGGGTAAGCTGCTCCAATCACTAATGCACATTTATAGTATTTGTATTAAATAAATCATTGTTTGTTTTGATTTTTTTACTTATTTAAAACAGATAAAAGAACCTGAGAGACTTTCAGCAGTTACACACATGAATATTATTATCACAATATTTGTATTTCTATAGAAACTTTAGCAGATGTGTAGAGGGCTGAGAGGATGATCACGTGAACATAACATTTGCACAGATGTTACTCACGGGTTACTACGGGTTCTTCATGAGTCTCTTTTGTTCATTTCATTTATTAAAGCTCAGGGTTTTTCTGTCTGATGAACACCTTTTACCTCAATCACTTCAATTAATGTTGCATTATTCATCTTTACTTTAAACTGATGTTAAAGGTGTTGAGGGTTAAATGGAGCTAAAGAAACGATGTCCAGAAACCGATCAGATCTGTGATTTTCATCCGAGAATCTATGAGATGTTTAGTGCGGAGGTCCAATGCTCATTTCCAATTGAAGAGAGAAGTGTTGAAGCATTGAAGAGAATCTGTTCTTCTTCTTCTGGGTCACAGACGCTCTGCGCTCTTCTGTGTCTTTAGGCAGAGCGGCGTTCTCTTCTGCCATTATTCCGCTCACTGATTGTAATAATAACTCCTGATTTCTTCTTTTTTTCTAAACAGTCTGCTTTAAAAGTCATCTACCTAAAAGCCTTTCCTCATTTCAGCTGTCACTTCCAGCACTTTACTGCTGCTTTACACATCACCTCCAGTCAATCGCTTATTTCTTTTACTTTGAGGCTTTGTTTATAGACATAAAATAAAACACCTTGAAAAAGATTTTCACAAATTAATTTCTACTTTCCTCATGTGAACACGACACACGACTGCTGGATTTCACATCCGCCTCATCTGATGCATCTAAATCACGAGAATCTTTCTTTTCACAAAAGCTTTTTTGTATTGGAAAAAGCTAAAAGAAATATAGAATTGTTTGAGAAAATGATTGTTTGGGTTCTTTTATGTTAAGAAGCTGAATGTGTAGAATGAAAGAATTGAATCCCAACATTATCAGTTAAACTGATCAACTCGGCTCACTGTGAAGTCCATATGAACTCTATATGAACATCATTAACACAGTGAAGAACACACACACATCTCAAACATGTCTAGCAAATGAATGCTGTGTGTGTGTTTGTATGTGTGTGTGTGTGTGTGTGTGTGCGCGCGTACAGAGGTCAGATCTTTTCAGGTGAAAGCATCTGAGTTCAGACAGAGTTCACAAGATTATTCTGAGCTGGTTGTTAAGGGACTGGTAAAGCCAGAGATGATCATTGATAAACACACCCCCATCTCACCGGTCCACACACACCCTCACCATTCACCACTGCTCTTATCTGACCCCTCCAGAGTCACACACACACACACGCACGCACGCACACACACACATGAGTGCTCATACTAAAGACATCATGATTTTTACACTGGATGAACTCTGATTCATCTTTTTTAGATTTTTCTTACTGTGCATTCCATTTAATATCAATTACAACTACTGTTGGTTTGTTTTGATTCAAGCTACAATTACAAAAATACAGCTAAGACCATACCTATATAATAAAAAACATAATTTTTGAATAGTTATCTCATTTTGAAACCAAACTCTTCATTTACATTTTAGTGTGTAGCAAAACAAAACGCACACACTGCAACAGATTATCAGGAAGCGGAAGTGGCATTTCTTTGCCTTGACAACATTGTGGCCATTAAGTTTATTGCAAAAAATAAATAAAAAAAGTTTCAATTTTTCTTTGATTAAAAAATACATAAAAAAATACGGGTCGCAAAAGGATAACTTAAGTCTAAGCACACTCTTTATAAAAATTAATCAATTACTCACCCTACATAAATTATTTAAAAAAAACACCTAAGAAATCTCTATTCTAGAGTCTTACACCTTTCCAATGATATAGTTTGTCATGATTCGATTAGAAATTACATGCACAATATTGATGCAAACTTAGGTGTCCCACATATGGAACGGGTGACAGTTTTAACTGTCAAACACACAAAAATACAGCTCTTCTTTCCATATAAGGTATTTATTCATTCATTGCTTTGTTTGTAATGTTTACTGTATACTTACATTTGTTAATTTAATGACGCATCAGTTATATCATTTATTAATGCAATGGAGCGCCACTAAACTTGCGGTGATTTGTGGCTAATATCAGCCGTTAGAGTCCGCATCATTCTGCACATCCAAATTCTACCCTAAGTAGTAGACCATCCGGTTAATCTTTGGAATATTCTTTTCGACATACTACGATTTGGTACATACAAATTCTATTTTCAAAAACTATTTGCGACGGATAGTAGGCTATGCGGATTGAGACGCAGCAAGGGACATGACCCGGGTCCCTGTGAGCCAACGGCTCATACTAGTAGTGTCTGGAGGACTTGCCACTAGACTCAAACTTTACATTTTCCTCATGGGGACCAAACACACACACAAAGAGAGAGAGACCTGCAGTGTGTCAGTGTGTGTGTGTTATCACTGGAGAGTTCCTTGACAGCTGGATGTTGTTTTTATCCTCAACGTGAGAGAACATTCCTAAAGAACTTCTAAAAAAGCACATCTGCCATGACAAGAGACACATTACTGAGGTGAAGTCCATCACCAGACACATGTGAAACACACATACCCTCTAAACAAATAATGAGTTATTTCAGCGTATGACTGAATCAAAATGGGAACATTTTTAAAGCAGCCGTGACCTGAAACAAGAATCATTTTAAAGAAGAACTAAAGATTTGAGTATTACTTCTGAAGAATTTGAAACTGTTGCTCTTGAAAGTTTGACTGTCTGATGAGATATTACATAGTTTTATTGGCTCTAGCATATAAACTCAGAGATTTTGATCAAAGGTGTTTCTTCTGAAAGCTGATGATGTTACTCATCTCCACTCATCTTGACAGCTTCTTCTGCCGTTTCCAGCCAATTATACATTTGAGAGACGTTCAGCCGTCAGCGTCTCGTGGACTCAAGCTCTCAGAACAATAGGAGATGAGCGATCCTCTCTGTCATCGCTGACAAAGACATCATTTAGCTTCATTAAATCAAGTCTGATTGTCGGCGCCGAACGCCATTTGAAATTCTCAGTTTCACAGAAATTCATTGGAATCTTGTGCCGTTGTAAAGCGGCTCAAAATGGAGGCCGTGAGATTTAAATGGAGCTCGCGGGGCCTGAAAGCTTTTCTTTCCAGCGCGAGAGAAGGCGGCGTTGCGTTCACATTGTGACGGATGAGGGCGGTGAGCGGACGTGTGATGGCGTCCCGGGCTCCTCTCTCTCTCTCCTCCTGCTTGACTGGGCGGTTTACTCAGGCTGAAAGCTCAGCGGTTGTCATGTTGAAGTGCACTAATTAGAGCGCAGCCTAATTTTCCGAGCCGCTGTTCTGCCCTTCAAGACGCCATTTAAAATTCAAAGTGATGGTAATTGTACAAAAGCATGCTGATCCCCCCCACCCCACCCCCAGTCACTCTTATTGTCTGCTCCTTTAGGCTCGTATGAAGAGGCTTTAAGTAGCCACACAAACTAAAAGCCCCATCTACTCGAACCCTGTCCCCGAGCACGACACCAACCACGGGTCAGACTCCCGACTGTCTCACGAGCGACGGGGCCAAATTAGATGTCAAAATAAGTGTCTACTTCTAACCGAGAGCCAGTGGGTGCATGATTTCAAATAAGAGTGGGGAAATGGGATGTCAAGAGACCCCTGAAAAAAGGTGAAATCAATAAAAGTGCCTCTACACACTGAGTCAAGTGTCCCGCTTGTTCAGGGGGCATCAACTGCGCTAAACGAACACACAGCGCTCAAACATCATCCAACAATCTGCCTTTCGTATAATTCGAACAGCTCACATTCTTTATGATTGTACACAACGTTTGATGCACAAACCCTTTTCTATTTGTCTAATGGTGCTTTGGGTGGATTCTCTTTCTGCACATGTATCTTCTGATCTAGTTATTATTTCGTTATTCTATTACAAAGTTAGCGATGCTAACAAATAGCTGTGTTGGAGCAAACTTTCTGAAGGAAGGTGGGAGTGTCTGTGGCTTTAGATGCGTTCTGAAGCAAAAGATCTGGCTGTGTTTGATGCCTTGTGTATTATGACTGCTGTCAGCGGCCGATGAAAGAGAGTTTGGAAGTGACTGTGGTGTCAGAGCTGAAGATACTGCAGGACAGATGTCTCAAAACAGCCCGATCCGCCGTCTGATCACACTTCACTGCTCATCCATCTGCAGCAGCTGAAACACAACACACACACACTGTCTACTTTCATTTTCACTGCTGTCCAAACAGGACTATCTACAAACTAAACTTTCAATAAACCACTGAACTAAGATTATTTTATATGGTTTTTATTTACTGCTATAAAAATCTTTCATCAGTTCCTCACGCTTTTATCACCTTCGAAGTTTATGAATTATTTATTTCTTTAGGTGAACAGATGATTTGGTCACACTTCAGTACAGGGGGCAATTCTCACTATTAAAAAGCCATTGACTACGAATTTCCCCCCAATAAACTCTTAATTTGTTGCTTATTAATAGCTAGTAAGGTAGTTGTTAGATTTAGGTATGGGTATGATAAGGGATGTAGAATATGGCCATGTAGAATATGTGCTTTATAAGTACTAATTATCAGCCAAAATGACAATAATAAGCATGCTAATAACAACTAGTTAATAGTGGGAATTGCCCCCTACAATGAAGTGATACCAATGATTTTATATTATGTAAATTGCTGGCGAAGCTCTAAAAAGCAAAAACACCAATCTTTAAACTTATCCAAATGACTCCAGTGGGTTAATGAAAGTCTTGTTGTTGGTCCTGTCTCTCATTTACCTCCTCAGTCTTTTCTCTCTACCTTTACACTTCCAACTACTACAGAGATAATTTGTTTTATAAGTTAATCTAAACCCCCTACCAACTTCTTTAGTAAAAGTATAGTGACCGGCCCTTTCGACATTGATTACTAAAATCGTCCACTCTTGTTTCTCGTTCTGTACCCTCATCTCTTAAATCTGCTATTATTACTCCTATACTTAAGAAACCAGGGTCTGATCCTTCTAACCTTGATCATTTCCGTCCGATCTCAAATTTACAATTATCTCTAAGATCGTGGAAAAGTGTATCTCAATTCAAATGCATGAACACCTTTTAATATTAATTTGTTTGAACAATTCCAATCTGGTTTTCCCCACCATAGAACTGAGACTCGTCTTGTTAGAATTACCAATGATCTGTAGCTGACAACTGACTCTGGGTCTTTTTACTCTACTTGTCCTTCTTGATTTGAGCGCAGCCTTTGATACTATCGCTCATGAGATACTCCTTGACAGGTTTGCTTCTTTTGGGATTACTGGAACTCATCTGTCTTGGTTTAGGTCATATCTTTTCGGTCGCACTCAGCTCATTCAATTAAAAAGTTTCAGATCCAGAACATCTACAGTCACCAGTGGAGTTCCCCAGGGATCTGTTTTGGGCCCATTTTTGTTCATTGTCTCATACTCCATCTTGCTTACATTTTAACAAAGTATGGTACTGTCACTGGTTCTTTCCTCCACCATTTCTGTCCAGTTGTCTAGTTGAAATTAAATTAAAAATTCTAGTTGAAATTAAATGGGGACAAAACTGAAGCCCTATTCGTTGGCACTAGATCGGTTTTGTGTAAATCTAATCATTTTTCCCTGCACATTGACAATAATGCAATTCGTCCTTCCTCAAAGGTTAAAAGCTTGGGTGTTATCATGGATAGCACACTATCCTTTGAAACTCAAATTAATAATGTCACACGGACTGCATATTTTCACTTAGGTAAAATTAACCATCTTTGCTCTCTCAACCAACAATATAGCAGTTCTAATTCATGCACTAGTCCCCTCGCGTATAGAGTATTGTAATTGCCTACTCACTGGTGATCCCTCCAAATTTCTATATAAACTCCCGTTGATTCAGAATTCTGCAGCCCGTGTACTTTCTAGAACACCTTCTACTGTGCACATTTATCCAGTTCTCCAGCAATTGCACTGGGTTCCAGTAAAGTATCTGATCCATCTATCTATCTATCTATCTATCTATCTATCTATCTATCTATCTATCTATCTATCTATCTATCTGTGTGTGAGATCCTCACAATGAACTATTGCTTGCATATATCATCAGACATCAAATAACACAAGACTCGCATTGAAAAGTTTGAGAGACTTGTACTGTTGAATGTTTCACACTCCATTTATTGGCTCTTGAGAAGAAATGTATTTGTTTGTTTGGATGGATAAACACAGTGGTCATATGCTGTCAGAACATGATTTGACAATGAAAGGCTTTCTGAGGCTTTCAGTCTGACACGTTTCACTTCACACACACATCATCAGACACAAAACACTGAAAATTTCACAGCACACTCCAGGTCAACCAATAAACAAGACTAAAAGACAAATATGTATATACATGTGACGCTAACATCATCTTTTCTTCTCATACAAAAACAAAAATTGTGCGGTACAACATAATTGTGTGTCTGGTCCCAAAATGTGTCGTCACATGCAAATACTTCTCATGTATATTTTAGATTGAACTGTTAAAGGGATACAACCCCTCCAAAATTCCAAAAAAAATTTTTCATATATTTCAATTTGAAAAAAGGTTCAAAACATTTGATATGTCACTAATACAAAAATGATCTGTTCTATTCATTCGCCGTGACATGGTTGAAATCCTGTATGACTTTCTTTTTTCTCACTAACTTTCAGTAAATGTGATATCGTGTTAGACATGTGGAACAGTAGGAGATGAGAAAGAGCGAACCGCTGTTTTCCTCCATGGGCTTCATTCAGGTCCTCTGCTCTCTCCCACAGGAAAAGCTCTTCAGACTGTTGACTTCTCATGAGTTTAAGGCCAGGACATTCTTTTCATCTGTCAGATTTACAGAGATTAACTCAATACTGATCCTATTAGCCCAAGAGAAAATGTGACTATTTACAATGGATTTATAAAGAAGGTCATTTTGAAATAAACCTGCTTCACTGACAAAAGAACGTTTTTGTCTCAATCATTCACGTGAGTGTTTGTTTCAGAGTTGTAATGATGGACGTTCTTGAGTTCTTACTTGATTTCTTTGAAAGTTTCTGAATTTGGGTTTAAGACTAGTCCTAGACTAAAACAAATGTAAGAGCTGTTTAACTGAAGACTGCTTGCACCGACATATTGTAACATACAGCTGTGCCATTGTTTTGCTTCAAAATGCACAACTGTTAAATTTTTTTGTAAGGCAATTTTGTAAAAATTACTTTAATGTCCTAAATTAGCCAATGCCTGGGCCTGGTTAAATTTAATCCCTGTGCGGGAAACCACACATTAATCTATAATTATTCAGTATTTAGCAGACAGGAACAAATGTGATTGAAGTTTTATCATGTTTTGGGAGACTCTGTAATGTTGTTTTGTGCGTGGTACTGACTGTCACGAAAACAGCCAGATAATCTCAATCAAATCATTTCTGATCGTCGGAGCCGATGGTCGAGTGGTTTGTGCTCCGACATATGGCACCGGTGCGTCCGGGGCGACCCGAATTTGAATCCCGGCTCGTGGTTCTTTCCCCGACCCCGACCCCTCTCTCTCATCCACTTCAATTCAATTCAAGTTTATTTATATAGCGCTTTTCACAATGTGTATTGTTTCAAAGCAGCTTTACAGGGGCAAACAGGAAAAACAGAAAAGTTAAAACACAGCACAGTGCATGGTATTCATACAACGAGTAAGATCATACTAATAAATAATAGCTAATTTCTAAATAAATAAATAAATGAATGAATGCAGTCTCCCGGTGAGCAGGCCAACACTGCCCTGCTGTGGCGAGGAACCAAAACTCCAATGATTAATTAATGGAGAAAAAAACCTCGGGAGAAACCAGGCTCAGCCGGGAGGGCCAGATCCCCTCTGACGTGTCATAGCTGCACTCAAACTGGTGACATGTGATTTAAGTTTAGCATTTAATACCAAATATTGTAACTTCAGCATTAATAAGACAAATAGTCCGTCTTTGCTCTTGGTTGGGGATGTAGTGGTCTGAGCTGGGATGGTCCGATGGTCATATTTCTCTTGGCTGGTGGTGGAATTGCCTTAGATGGAGCTGGGATGGTCAGTCAGTCTGCAGCTGTAGCTGGCGTGATCTCAAATTGGGGATGGGCATCTGTCGGTCGTCTGGACATGGTGGAACTTCTTCCTACCTCGGGATGGGCATCCCGAGGCAGAGGCGGAAAGAGAATAAAGAGGATAATTAGCGTAGCTGCTGTTCATTAACTATGCATTAAGTGAAAGCTTGGCTGAAAAGATGTGTCTTTAATCTAGATTTAAATTGGGAGAGTGTGTCTGACCCTCGAATAGTATCAGGAAGGCTATTCCAGAGTTTAGGTGCTACGTATGAGAAAGCTCGTCCCCCTTTGGTGGATTTTGTTATTCTAGGTGTTGTCAAAAGTCCTAAGTTTTGAGATCTTAGAGAGCGTGATGGGTTGTAACGTGATAAAAGCTCGGTTAAGCAAGTAGGTGCTAAACCGTTCAGGGCTTTGTAAGTAATTAAAAGAATTTTAAAATCAATACGATACTTAATGGGTAGCCAGTGAAGCAATGTTAAAACTGGGGTTATGTGATCGTATTTTCTTGACCTAGTAAGAACTCTGGCAGCAGCATTCTGAACTAACTGTAGTTTGTTTATCGATGATACTGGACAACCACTAAGTAGAGCATTACAAAAGTCAAGCCGTGAGGTCACAAATGCATGAATAAGCTTTTCTGCGTCTGTAACACATAAACTATTTCGTAATTTGGCAACATTTCTAAGGTGGAAGAAGGCTATTTTTGTGATATTTGAGATGTGATTTTTAAATGACAGGTTGCCGTCTAATATAACACCTAGATCTTTAACAATATTTGTTGGAGTAACAGTGCAGCCTTCAATTTGCAGGCTGTAATCGGAGATATTCTGTTTACTTGATTTTGGTGCTATAAGTAATATTTCTGTTTTGCTAGAGTTTAAAAGGAGGAAATTACTAGTCATCCAGTGTTTTATGTCCTCGATGCACTCTGCCAGTTTGGATAGCTTAAATGAATCATTTGGTCTTGATGAGATATATAGCTGAGTATCATCTGCATAACAGTGGAAGCTAATTCCATGTTTTCTAATAATGTTTCCGAGGGGCAGCATGTATATGGAGAAAAGCAGGGGTCCTAAAACCGATCCCTGAGGTAATCCATAATTTACTTGCGTAAGATTTGACGATTTCCCATTTAAATGGACGTATTGATATCTGTCTGTTAAGTAAGATCTGAACCATTGCAGTGCCTGTCCCTGAATACCGATATAATTATGTAAACGATCAAGTAGTATTTTTAGTCTACAGTATCGAAAGCAGCACTAAGGTCAAGCAGGACTAAGAGTGAGATGTTACCTTTATCTGAAGCAATAAGGAGGTCATTTGTAATTCTAACGAGCGCAGTTTCAGTGCTGTGATGCGGTCTAAAGCCAGACTAATTCACTTCGCTTCCTGTCCTCCCCGAAAATCACTGTCTGTCAAATAAAGGCAAAAACGCCAAAAAATAAATCTAAAAAAAAATATATATATATATAATTTCTGATCGGCTGATGCAGCAATAAGAGCACCAAGTTGATGATTGGTGTGTTCTTACAGTCACATGACTGAAGTGTGATGATGGAGATGGAGTTCAGGTAGAGTCTGTTGAGGAAGTTCTCTGTCTCTGAGGAGAGCTGCGTGTTGATGGAGCTCTTCCAGGATTCCCAGCAGCTTTTCTACTTGGAAACGACAGACTGCAGCTCTGATAAGATCATCTGTGTTACACATTTAGAAGCGAAGGCCTTCTGAGCAGACCGTCACAAGCTCATTGTGAGCAAGAAGCTAAAACTAGACACGTTTCCTCACATCTGCTGCTGGAGCTCTCAGTACGTCCACCACGCACAGTTGCTAGGGTGCTGTGACTGGTTGCTAGGGTAATACAGTGGTATTAGTAAACGGCTGTTTGCTGGCCCGTGTTTCCACAGTATGATGTCACTCAGTAACTTTACATGTGTTTTCTCATCCGCAGGTCTAAATCACAGCTAGCCATCCTCAATAACACACACATGATTTCTGCATCTTTTGATTTTTGTGAAAGAGAAAGAATAAAGCTCATCTTTATTTATCTTTTTGTTACATTTGAAGTGAATAATAAGTCAACACGTGTGGAGTGTTTTGTTGGGCTGCGCGGGGGAATTGAAGCTCTGGTGTGGATAATGAAAACGTTGATAAAGCTGTTAGATAATATTTAATTGCGGCGCCTTATTAAAATTCCTCATGCGTGGCCATTAACAGCTCATTAACACCAGTCATTCATTAAACAGCTTCTGAATATAAAACACTTTTCCATTTATAATCAGTCAATGTTTGTGGATTAGATTATCCTCAAAAGCCTCTAAAATAACTTAAACTGTGACAGCACACAAAACAAATCACAATTGATATATATGTGTGTAATATTATTTTAATCTGAAGCCAAAACATCAAAATGTTAATATGAAGAGTTTGGTTCCAAAATGATATAAATCCATTTTTTTAATTTGTCAAAAATCATGTTTTATTATTGTGGATTCCAATTAATATCAATCAAACTGCAGTTGGTTTGCTTTGATTTAAGACACAATACAGTATTAATTATTGAATAAAATACAGCTAACTTACACAATAAAACACAATAAAAACATGATTTTTGATGAGTTATCTCACTTTGAAACCAAACTCTTCATATAATCAAGTACTGATATGAGAGCTTAATTAATAGATTTATCATTTATCATTAAAAGGAGAAACATGAAGATTCTTGTGTATTGTTTTGTGTGTTTTTCTTGTCGTTTAACTGTAGATTTTGCTCAGTTTTTGTTTATTCTGTGCATTCAGTCACTCTTATTCTGCATACTAACTCAAAGAGCTTTGAAATGAGATTTTATTTTCATAATTGAAAAGAGGGCGGCCACAGAATACTTCAGCTGTAAACTACACACAGTAAACACGTCAAGACTAATTCACAAACACTACAAACGTGTTTATTCTAAATGAGATGTTCAGTGTTTGTGGACTGAGGGGATGTTTCTGTAAATGATGTAAATTCTGTATATGTCTGAACATCTTCATGCTCAGCTTACAGCTTTCAGATGAAATAAAGATTGGGGGGGTGATAAAGCAGCCGTCTATGTGATCAGTATTAAACCCCCCATGACCCCCCGCTGCTGTACTGTACCCTCAACAAATCCCACAGTCCACCCGCCAACCCGCCCGCATAAATAATGTGAGTTATCTCCCGTGGCCGTGCCGATCGTCCTCTTGTTGAGCGTGCGTTTAATCAAGCGGTCGGCGTCGGGATAGAGCCGTTTGTCAGGAATAATCGCAGGCGTTTGGCCTCGGTCAGATGTGCTAATCCTGCTTTCCTATAACCGGCCTTATCAGCAGCAAAGCTTCTCTCTCTCGGGATCCGCTCTGCGTTCCAGCAGCCGCTAATCTGCTGCGAGAAACCGTTAACCGGATGTAAATGGGTTTCAGGATCAAATGGAGGCCTGTGTAGAACATACGAGGTATTGTTACGCTTCTGGCATGTCAGTTATAGATTACACAGCCTGAACCCCCCACATGCTCCTGACCCCTGGAATAACACACACACACACACATCTTTAGATGTAAATGATCAGAGACTTCATATGAAAGACTTCTGAACTATAAGAGAGTCTCTCTCTCTCACCTCTGATATATTCCACAGAACTGAAGCATTATGGGATTCTGAGGGATTGGCCAACATCAGCTCACACAGTCAGTATTATAACGTTAAAGCATTCGAGGATCAGAAAATATTCTGTTGACTCACTTCATTGTCTGGCAGCTGTGGTTGCTGAAAACTTCTGTAAAAATACAGGCAACATTTTACATTGAATCAAGTGTTTTGCAGCATTACGAAAACACCACGATAAGCATAGTTTCTGTAAAAAAATCTTCTGTTATACTAACAGATCAGTTATATATTTAGTCTATTTGAGAATGAAATATTCAATGTAATATTTGTATTTTATTATGAAACAAAATCACTACATCCATTTGTTGAGAAATGTCAGACTGGATGTGTTGACTATTCCAGTAAACTGTGCGATAATGAACATACTGCGTTCAGATTAGTTTCGTTATCAGATAAGTCTCATCAAAGCAAGGCACACGTCACTTCATTCGTTTTCACAGGTGATCAAATACACGTAGACCTATGATGACGACCAACACAACGCACAAAGATGTATAAACACTCTGACCGTTGCCTCATTTACATCTCAATGCATAATGAGAGATTTGATTCGTCTGTCAGTCGTCCGGTGGGTGAGATTCCTCTTCATCTGCATGGTGGCAAGTTTTAATGGAACTGTTATTAAAGCAGATCGTCAAATGAGGAATGATTTCAGTGGGATCTCAGCAGAGGCTCGCGGTGTGCTGGTCCCCCTGCTGGGCTCTGATTAAACCGAGGCCGCGGGTCGGACATCGCCGGGCCTCCGGAGAGAATAAATTTACACCTGCGATCCACCGAACAATGGCCCCCTTCCCCATGCTCAGAGATGCGCTTAATTAAAACACACACACATGCACGAGTCATTTACACGAGCTGTGATCACCGTCTGAATGACAATCCAGTTCACCAGCCTCATTCGTGCTGGACAGACACGTCTCACCGCAAACTCATCAAGCTTCTCAAGAGCCAAGAAATGAGAAAAGTCATCTTGGAGATGTTGGTGACGGTGGATTTATTTAATCATCCACTCAGACGTCTCTGTCATATTCATTCTGTAGAGAAGATGAATTATAGCAGTCGTTATCTGCACGAGAGAGAGCATTAGAGCATCAGAAATTAGCCTGTCAATCACAGCGGCCAGATAAACGGATGGAGGTCATTCTGATACAGAATTCATCCTCAGCTCACATCACAGACTCGTGCTGGCTTTTCACGGATTCCCCCAACTTCCACCTCATGATTTCTGTAAGCAATATAATTGGTCAAATATTGTATATTTGCAGGGATTATGAAGTTAATCTGGCTGATATTTGATCTCTTAATGAACACTAACCTTCATGCTGTGAGGATATATTGACACCAGCTGCTCTTGTTAGACTGTTGCTTCACATAATCCTGCTGGCTATTAAAATGAAACAATTGTGTATAATTGATCTATATTCACAGAAAAAACCTAACATGCTCACAAAAGAAGTCACACTTTCTGTATTAATGACATCGATGTGACCTGCTGTGGCGGGTTGTATAAACTGCTCAGACTGTAAGTTAGTCATCTCATTATTTCCATAACTTTTTTAAGTGGCTTACATGAGAAGGTAGATTTGTCTAATTAGACTCCAGAATGTTACACGGATGAGTCCGGACTAATTATTATCTGCTCAAAATAGAACCTTGAGACACATGCACTTGCCCACTTCCATAAAGATTACAAACCATTTGAAGAACATTTTTTTTCATTTGACTATCTGAAATCGGTATCACTTGCTAACTTCATATCTATCGGATAGGCAGAGTTTCGTAAGGATTGATTAGCATAGATCTCATACAGCTACTGTCTCTCCTGGTGTACCACAGGGTTCGGTTCTTGGTTCGCTCTTATTTCTCATCTATGTGCTTCCATTGGGTCAGATTATCAGACGACATGGTCTTAAATTTCATAGTTATGCTGATGATATTCAAATTTACTTTAAAGTTGAACCTAGCTCTGCCCTCTATTGCCTCATGTCTTCGATAACTTAAAACCTTAATGTCTGCCAACTGTCTTGCAATTGAATGCTGATAAACTGAATTCATGATGGTCGGCCATAACTCAAAGTACCTGTCCCACCATGACTTTTTAATTGATATTGATGGTGTCCAGCTAAGGCCCTTGAAAACTATATGGAATTTGGGAGTACTGTTTGACTAAATATTAAGTTTTGATTCACATATCAGTCAGACTGTTAAAGCATGTTTCTTTCAACTGTGTAATATTGCTCGTATACGTCCCTCACTTAGTCTTCATGACGCTGAAACTGTAGTCCTTTTATTACCTCCAGACTGGATTAATGCAACTCCTTATTATGTGGCTTACCTGCCAAAGTTCCTGACCATCTTCAAATGGTACAGAACTCTGCTGCTGGAGTACTTACATTTAACAAAAAGTCCTCACATATCATTCCCATCCTTCATCAACTTCACTGGCTTCCTGTGGCAAATCGCATTCAGTTTAAAGTATTAATTTAGGTGTAATTTTAGGTTTGCATTTTTCCGAACGTCTCACCTATAGGTTAAATGACAATTTTTTATGTAATTGTATGAGTTTATCTGTTTGTGTCATCTATTGTCTGACAATCATTTGTTGATATTTGTCTTGACCCTGTTTGTATGAATGTTACCTGTTTTTGTGATCTGTTGTTGTCAATTATCTGTAGATATGATGACTTTTGTTGAATGTGTGAATGTTCCTTTTTGTGAAGTGTCCTTGGGTTCTTGAAAGGCGCTATATAAATAAAACATATTATTATAATGTATGAATTGAGCATGATGTAAATCTCCGAAATCCGTGTGTTATTTGTTTCAGTCATTGAAGGGAAGTCGGCGGCTCACGGTTGTTTATCATCACTGGTCGAGTGCGAGCGGCTGGCTGTGTTCTTCTTCTTGTTTGCATTGTGTTGTGTTGACGGAGGGTTTGTTTGTTCAGCAGGTCAGATGAGAAAGCGTGAGGACGCCGGCCGGCCGAGTGTCATGTTCACCTGATCTTGAGCTCCAGATAACTCCTCATTCAAACACATCTGTCTAGTCCTTCATACTTCACCACAATGAGGTCAAGGTCTGTCACAGAACACACAGCACATCACTCTATTACTCAATTACATTATAAACATCACTCTCATCCTTGTGTCATGTCAAACCCTTATGAGTTATGAGTTGACACAACAGAAGATATTTTGAAGAACGTTGATAATCAAACACCACTAAACTCCGTTGTATGAGCAGAAAACCACTGAAGAAAGACTCACATAAAGAGATTTACAAACACAGGAAGGAGAATAAATGATGACAGAAGTTTTATTTCTGACTGACCTATTCCTCACAAAACAACATAACTCCAGCTGTGAAACAGTGTATTGTTCTTTTTTTTAGAGAATGTTTTATAGACATAAAAGACTAATAGATATTTTTATGTAATTGTTGGCTGTATCTGTTTATTTTTTTCATACTGTCAGGATGTTGTTTTTCTCACTAAATGTAAATGAGAATGAATGATTTCAGTGGATGTGTTATATGAAAGTGTTTGTATCTGGATCAGCTTTCTACCAACACAAAGAACATTTTTAAGCTTTGTTTGATGGCTTTGCTCTAGTTCAGTGTACCGTACTCATTTAAGATGGACATCTGCTCACATCTTTGTGTTGTGTAACATCTGCACATTTAGATTATTGTATGTATTGTCCTACAGTCTATAGAGATGTTAGTGTTAATGTATGCCTCATTCTCACCTGAAGCTGTCAGCTGTTGCTCCTGCATTCAGCACGCCCGGCTCTTTTCAACACACGTGTGTCATGTTGTATATACACTTAATGAGTGAGCACACAAACACGCCGGCCGCAGCCACTGCAGCTGTTGATGTTTCTTCAGTGTTGACACTGTTACCAGTGTGTGTTCCGCCTCTTATACCTGACAGTCTCTCTCTCTCTCACTCTTTCACTTTCTCTCTCTCTCGCTGTCTGTCTGTCTTTGACATCATGTTAAACGTGATGACAGACGTCTATTCCCTGCAGCATGTGTTACTGTATCTGGCTGTTATAATACAACAACAACAAAAAACACTCTCTGCAGGTGCAGCCGGCCTCTACATCAACACACATTGTTTTTCTATTGTGATGGGGACCTTTGACTCTCTTATACTGAATGGTGTGCATGTGTGTGTGTGGCCTTGTTTTTATATCCCGGAACCTGGATGCACACCAACTCATGGGGACTCAAGTCACCGTGGGGACCGAAATTGAGCTCTCCATGAGCAAAAAACCTTATACATCACAGAACAATATTTTTTGGAAATTCTAAAAATGCATATAAAGTAATTATCTATGATCTTTAGGTTTAGGGGATAAAATATAAGGTTTGTACAGTATAAAAACCACTACGCCTATGAACTGTCCCCACAGAGATAATAAACAAGACATGTGTGTGTGTGTGTGTACCCTCTTGAAGGGATAGTCCACTCAAAGTTGTTCCAAATCTGTATACATTTCTTTCTTCTGATAAACACAACGAAAGATATTTGGAAGAATGTCAATAACTGACATTTCTGGGACATAGCAGACTGCCGTGTTACTGTAGAGAAAATAAAAATGTTAGTCAAAGGTGCCCCAGAACCTTTTGCATTCCTAATTTCTTTAAAATATCTTCTTTTATTTTCAACAGAACAAAGAAAATGATAAAAAAATTCCCACCGAGGTAATCAATTATGTTCCAGAACTGTAATTCTTCCAAATATCTTCCGTTGTGTTCAAGGAAATCTATACAGATTTGGAACAAATCTAGGTTGAGTAAATGATGACAGAATTTTTATTTTTGGGTAAAGTATCCATTGAAATATGTTTCATCCTCATGACGAGAAGTAAACCTGTGTGTGTGTTCTGAAGTCATTAAACCTGTCAAAGCCCTTTTTGAGCCTACACATGAAAACGCATGTTGGAACTAAAATGGCGGTAAATCATGAATTCTTTGGAATATAGACTTACGGTTGGTCTCCTTTGAAAAAAGAAAAGTAGCTGATTATTGCAACAAAAAAATCACACACACACACTCACCCAAACATTTTTTTTTTATGTTTTTCTTTGATCAAAAAATACGGGTCGCAAAAGGATTACAAAAAAATCTAATCACACTCTTTATAAAAAATAATCAATTACTCTCCCTACATAAATTATTTAAAAAGAATCTGTATTCTAGAGTCTTAGACCTTTCCAATGATATTTAGTTTGTTATGATTCGATAAGAAATTACATGCAGAACTTAGGTGTCCCGTATATGGAACGGGTGACAGTTAACAGGCTACAACATTATGTTGAGCCAGACTCACACTAACCCTTAACCAAACCATTACACAAACCTTTCAGTGTTTTACATTTTCAAATAAACATCATTTACTTTGATTTACATTAAATTTACATTATGGGAACCAATGAGAATGATCCAAGTAATCCATCTGATGTCAGGGTTTATCATCCTTGTGGACACACACACAGGTTTGTTTTGGTATCTTGCCATGGACCTCTAAAGTTATTTTACTGATCTAATGTTTTCTTTCCATCCCTGATGTATTTTAGTGTGTTAGTTTTGGCTTGGATACAGCAAATGATTATTTCCAGCAGTAAACAGAATCTGTGAAGACGGTTAAAAGAGAGAGACACACATGTTAACACCTGGTCAACAGCCTGAAATCCCTGAGAAGCTGAGAGAAATCCACCCAGACAGTGAAAGAGCAGAGCCGTTCTTCAGCAGGAGAACACTATTAGAGCTGACAGAAGGATGATGATATTACAGGACATTCCCACATCTTCATCCATCTTCTCCTGCCTCACCGTCTGCTCTCCTCATCCGTCTTGTCTCTTATCGCTCTCCGTTGCCTTTCTCTTCTCTTTGCCATCATCATTATCCTCTCGCTCGCTCTCTTTCTCTCTGGTGGACAATACAAAGACAAATTCTGCCCTTTTCTTAGCCCATGAAACATTTAACATTTCATTTCGGATGGTGGCAGACGCAAATAAAAAACGACCGGATGAATCTTTCTTATTGTCTGCCGCGAGCACAATTAAGAGGGAAATACGATGTAGATTGATTTGGGTTTCAGAGCTCACGAGTCGGCAGACATGAAACTCCAGAATTCTGTTCATGTTGTCATGTCCTTTCTTTATCTTTCTCACAAAACTCTATAAATGTCCTCCAGAAGCTGTCTGGACATCAGTAGCACACTCTTGGGCTTTATGAAGGTTTCTAACATTCATGTCACAAGCCTTCAATACAAACACAACAGTCAGTGTGCGAAAGGCTCAAACGTAAAACATATTTGAGTAATAGCACCTTGAATATATTTCAAAAAAACGTGTTGAAACTTTCCAATAATGTATTTCTTTTTGTATTCTTCTGTCACTAGTTTTATTTGTATAGCACATTTTGCAGCTGTACAGGAAAACAAAACATATTACGTAAGAAAGCACAGAATAAAAAATAATAAGAAATAAAATCATATGAAATAGAGACAGGTAAAAGAAATCTAATAAATACACATATAGAGACACATAAACATACACAATACATATGCACATACACAAAAAAAAGATTACAAAGTGAATATAAAATTTGCTATAACAACAATTATAACACAGGACACAAATTTAAAGGTGTCTTAAGATTACAGTTAGACAAATGTCAAATATTCTTTATTTTCTTGTTCTGTTGAACAAAGAATGAAATATGTTGAAGAATTTAGGAAAACAACAGTTCTGAGGCACCTCGGACTACAGAATATTGCAGACATTCTTCCAAATATCTTTGTGTGTTTATACAGGTATGAAATGACATGAGGGAGAGCAAATGAAGACAGATTTTCATTTTTGGATGAGCTGTGCATTTAGCTTCTGTCTGTTTTACATAATATAATTATTAATTAAATTATTTACTTTAAATATGTTTTGCAACGATGCAAACTAAGTCAAGAAAATAGAAATGTGAATGGATCATGTGGTGTTAATTGGGATGAAAGAGATCCTGTGAATATTAAGATGACAGGACACAGACGTGCATTCATGAAGAAATACTGTTCGCACACAGCAGGATCAGGGTATAGGTCAAAGGTCACGTGACTTTCCTCCAATCAGATCAACCTCTTCTACAGTAGACACACTACATACAACATCCTCCACACTACATATGCTATATAAACCATATACAGCACACACTACTTTATGATAGACGTCTTCATCTGGTCTGAATAGACGTCAGGTCATTAAAGGATTATTCCAGCACAGATGACATTCACTTCACACTGCACACTGAAGACAGTGAATGGTTGTACATGAGCCAGAAGAACTTCATTTGCACAGCTTTATGTAAAACGCAAGCTTTACAGGCGCCACAAATGAATAGTAAATGTTTACACGGGATTTTAGGAAGTGTGCTAAACAAGATAATCCCACCGCTGACCCACAGAGAGACCAAACCAAACCAAGACGCCAACACTCCCATCGTCTCTCTTCTTCTCTGTGATTTCAGTCTCCAGACGGGACAGAGTCATCAGCAGACGGACTCATTTCTGTAACACATGACACACAATCACTGCAGACAAAGAGAGAGAGGGAGATCTTTGACACTCTTGACAGTATGTGAATGACTTACCGCGGTTTTATCACCAGAACTTCTTGAGCTTCTCTCATGAGTGTCCATCTGGAGTTTTACTCTTTCTGAGTGTTCTTCTCTGACCACAGCTATCATATGATAAAGAAAATTCCAACGCTGTGCAGACCTCATTCCACTTGATATTAGACTTCAGCTTTATCTCTTCTTCCTCCCCTCAATCATCAATCAATCAGTCTTACCTGAACTTGGGTTTCACATTCTCCTGAAACGTCTGTAAGACTTTACAATAAGGTGCTATTTGTTACATCCATTAGCTAACTATGAACAATTTAGTTTTTTCAGCATTTAATTATTCTTAATTGATGTCAATAGATGCCTTTACTGTTAACATTGTGGGAGGAGCTTAGGTGAAGGCAGAAAGATCCCCCTGACCGCATTACTAATGCTAGGTAGCACGTTTTGTTTACTTGCTTTTTGACAAAAACTAGAAAAAAATCTGATTACATTTGAACATGTAAGGACTGTCTAGGACTGTGATTGATTTTTAAAAAGAGTTAACTTTACGCAAGGAACTGACAGGATTTCCTCCGGTTAAGTGGCCTGACATATACACCTACCAAACAGAGAAACCAAGCGTGTATAGTAAATATAATCTCAGGGCGTATACATCTATAGATGCCTGCATGTGCTAACATTGGCAAACATTAGTAAATGCATTTACTTGAACACAAACCTGACACATAACATGAGACTTTCACTGTTCCATCTCCCTTTATACTAATGCACTTGTGACGACTAAAGAGGGAGAGATGTCAAAACTTTTCTTTCAACACACTCTCACAGGAATTCGTGAAATTGTCACGAACCGTTATCTATTAATTCGTGTTCATCAACACACATTTCCACCTGTTTGCGTGTCACCCAGCACGACTTTCCATCAATAGTGCTTTTACACGCGATATCTTTCAGATTTTTTTCAGATTTTCTTAATAGGAGTAGTTGATATAATCGCACAATTTCAGTACAGTTCAATCGCCCAATAGGGGGAAGCAGTCAAGAATATGAATAGAGGAAAGGAGGTCTGAGGTTTCACCGGTTCATCGGGTCGGCATCCTCTGTGTTTGGGCATAAATGATTATAGAAATACATATAGCATACTTACCATTCCTTGCCATTATCAGATGAGTTGTGTGTCCCAATGATATATATCGACGCAATCTAATGGGAATTCATACCTATTTCGCAAGGTGGCTCATTCGTGTGAATTTCTATTTTCTACATCTTATTAGTATGTTGTTATGATATAACTTTTCCCCTGTGATGTAAGGTTTAGGGCAGCCATTCATCATTGCTTTGCCACCTTGTGAAACTAGCATTTTTAGCTAAATTAGCCTTTGTGGCTGTAATTTTAGGGTTTGGGGTGAGATACGGTGGTGGTTAGCCAACTCCTAAACTATTTACGACTTCTGTTGATATCACATTAGAAATATATAAATGTACATACACCTGCGGTCTGTGTATTGAAAGACTATCGTGCTGAGTGAAACGAATAAAAGAAAAAAATTGTGTTGATGAACATATATTAATAGATTACAGTTTGTGACAATTTCGCATATTCATGTGAGACTGGGTTGTTCCTTTATGTTTAGTTTCTGGCCGATAGTTGACTGCTAGTTGTATAACCAACAAATTAGCTAGCATACCCTTTGCGTTCAAAAGTTAACGCTACGTGAAAAATAACCTTCTTGATTTGGGCATTCGTGAGATATTTTTACACCCAAATCATAATCCACATCAACAAAAGACAGTAGTTTTTGATGATCGTTTCTTTTCAGTATGCTCATTTTATTGTGTTGTCGTCAGTGTTTTTGTTTGGTAATGGCAGCAGGTATGTGTTAAAATATCAAATTACAGTCTGTATTCTGTCGATTGTGGCACTAAACAACACAACAAGATGATATTTTAAATCCTTATGTAGCCAAATCTGTGCCGGTTTGTATTGGCCGCCTCCACTTTTCCCTTTGATTTGTCTCCAGCTAATGCTGTGACGTCAGCCCTAAAGGGGTCTATACTGTTATTCATGTTCGTTCATGGTGCATTAACGTGACAACGTTTGATTTTAATGATGTATTAGTAAATACATGAACTAAGATTAATAAATGCTATATTAGCATCGTTCGTTGTTATTTCATGTTAGCTAATGCATTAACTGATTGTTAACAAAGAGCACCTTATTGTAAAGTGTTACCGAAACCTCTTCAGCAGCCTGTAGTTTATTCTGATGAGCGGTGAGCCTGACAGGTGACGTGACCTTATTTTACATGACGATACTGGGATTCTTGTCCTCTAAACAGCTTTGTGTCAGAAATGCGAGGCTTTCAGGTTCATTTAACCAACAGCTGGATTTCTCCAGATATTACTCAAGGTCAGTGATAGAGAAGAGACACAACTCACCGGACATGATTTACAGAGTGAAAACCAGCTCATCTCCAGAAGAGAATAGTGTAGAAGTGCGAATGTGTTTGTGTGAGAATGTGTGCCGTCAGCAGAAGAGGCGAATGCGCTCCACACTTATGATTTATAGCCGCGTGAAGGTGCAGCTCTCGGCCCTGCTGAGTCCTGACAGAGACGCTGGCTTTATGTAAAACAAACGCAGGCTTTTTAATCTACTGCCTCTCTCCACAACTACCCGCTAGATTTCCCCGAGTGCCCGAATGACAAGACTCGCATTTAATTGTGTGAGGCTTGAATATGATAAGGCAAGCATAGGTGCAGGTTATTACAGCGCTGGGAGCACTTCTGAGGTAATAAACCCAGAAAGACTCGCCGCTCAGATAGATGAAGAACGGCAAACGTGTTTGCTCCCAGCATCCTTTGCTCTTTTATTCATCAGCATCTTTTCTCCCATGTTCTGGTGTTACTCTTTCTTCTCAAGTGTTCGCTCTTTCTGCTAAATGTTTTCAGAAACATATCTGTATGTGAATAGAACAGCCTGCAAAAAATAGTTTGACAAGCGGAGGAAGACATTTGAGATCCATTCTTACAGGACAGTAAACACATCTTCATTGATCTGCCGGACAAATAGAAAGAAGTATCCTTGTTTCTCCATCAAACGCAGTCTGCAAACACATCAGACTCGACATTTTGTGAAAGCGTAAATAATGGTGTGGATTATCAGGCCATCCATAAAGAGCATGTCTAGAATATTGTCTGTGGATCTCTCATAAGAGCGCTATGGTTTCTCGATTGGAGCCATTGAAGTCAACAGCAATATCAGTGAAACGACATGTCAACATGGTGAAAGCGGGCGTTTCAAAGCGAGAAACAGTGAAGAACTCCAGTGTGTGAGTTCATTTACATTCATGGCCTGCGCGGATGCTAAAGTGCTTTGTGATTCATAATAATCTTGGATTTAGCCGGGCTTGTTAAGAGGAGAGCTCGCTCGCAAGTTGGTCGCGCTGTAATTTAAAAATTGCGCTGGTGAGTGAATTGAGGGCTGAGGGTCTCGCAGCGGGGGTCCGGATGAGAGGAACACTGACATCTCCAAACGACGGGACACATTACCAAGCAGATAATGTCAAGCTTTTGCTGCAGCGTTTTTTTAATATTGGGTTTAGAGTAATCTTTCTCCTCTGTGTTTATACCACCCTCTCTCTCTCTCTCTCGCTCGTCCTCCTGTAATGAGCGTCAGAGACTCACAGTGGGTAATTCACACTATATTAAAAACTGTTGGTGCAACACGAGGCGTCTAATCAGCAGCACAAACCATCAGCTCTAAATGAAGGAATAATGTCACAGTCTCTCTCTCTCTCATGTTTCTGTAACACTTGTGTTTTGTCTCACACATGTGTTTATTAAAGTCAGCAACACATTCAATTCAATGCAAGCGCCTTTGTGTGGTGCAATGTGTGTACTTACAAAGCAGTTTTACAAGAATGTTATAGAAAAGTGTATGAAAGATAATGAATGTTCTTTTCACATTTACATAGTAGAAATCATTCAAATAAGATTGTATTTGCGTGCATTGGTAAACTGTGAACAATATAGTTTTACAGCCTTTATTAGACGTTGTTAATGTTTGTTTATGCCAATACAATTGTTCATGTTTGTTCATTTAACTCATGTTAACAGAAACAACTGTTCATTCAAAAAATGCCTTAGTAAATTCTCAAATGAATTTCAATTAAATTCACATTTCTTTCTTTAGCATTTTTCACAATTTCACATGTGTTGCAAAGCAATTTTACATACATGAGTAGAGTGGAATTATGAATAAATACATAAAACATAGAACACACAGTATTATTTTTGTTCAGGTTTGTAGAGCTGTTAGGAGCTGTGTGTGTTTTATGTATATTAATATATCGGATGTACTGTATGTAATTAAACATACTTGTCTGTAAGATTAAAATCATTTTATCTGTAAAATGACCGAATCAATGACAAATACATAGAATGTAAACCTCCAATGTAGATGGGAATCAGAAAAGATTTCATCCAAAAGCATATATCAGTATTTTATGAAAAAAAAAATATCAGTTTAGGGTATGTCATGTGAGAGTATCAGAAATTAAGTAAGCATGAATTTTAACATGAATGAAGGCCGTAACAGTATAATTGATCACAAATGTTTGTTAATGTTCATGCATTTACGAATGTTAACAAATTAACTTAAAAGTAAGAAAAGCAGGGCTGGAGTGGGACAAAAAAATGGCCCTGGACTTCGCCGTCTGTTCTGTTGTCCGATCACTCTTGTGTGTGCGTTCAGGGGGGGTCATTTCATGTTTTTATTTCTTGAGCATACATGAAGTATAAACCACCAACTTGAGCTTTCACCATATGAAACAACTTTAATTAATAAAAATACGCTTCACGTGCAGATATTTAAATATATTGCAAATAAAAATGATATGGCCTATTCCCCATCGTTTCTGTGGTTGCTTCATTTTGTGTTCAAGTCTATTTCTTTAACATGATTCACAAAATATTTTTAACAGACTGGATATATTATTTTAAATATATTCATATAGTTTCATCAATTCAACACTTCAGACATGTTGATGTATTAACTGTGTTGCAAATGTGTCGATGTGATATAATTGTGTTAATAAGATGATGAGACTCAAAAGGGCTTTGTTGTGTTATGTATTTCTATGTATGTCAATAAAACATCCTGCTGTTTAATTCAAACAACACTGGTGCAGTTTAAACGAAGAACTCTTGACTAACACACACACACATAAATCATTGTTTTCTTCATGTATCATTTTAAATCTGTCACAGATTATAAGGTTCTTCCTCGTGGGCTCTTTCAGAAGAGCTCCAGCATCTTCTGTTTACATTGAGAAAAGCCATGAAATGATAATGACAATAGCGACTGTAGCCTCTCCTCCTCTCACGCATGTCATCGCATTATCACCAACACGCAGTAATGCAGCATTAGCGTGTGTGTGCTTGTGTGTCAGCCCAAACAAAACACCAATAACACAAAACAGCTCAAGCTAAAGTTGCCTGTGAGACTTTCTTATGTTCAGAGAGAGAGAGAGAGAGAGAGAGAGAGAGAGAGAGAGAGAGAGAGAGAGAGAGAGAGAGAGAGAGAGAGAGAGAGAGAGAGAGAGAGAGAGAGAGAGAGAGAGAGAGATTGTAGAAAACAAGCACATCATAGGCCAGCGTGGGGGGGTTGCGGGGGGTGTTTAATGGGTTTTTTATGCACAAATCACTAAAATCACACAAATCACTAAATGCATTAGACTGATGTGATCAGACCTCACAGCACTCTACATGACT
Source organism: Triplophysa bombifrons (assembly GCA_029783895.1). Classification (NCBI taxonomy): domain Eukaryota; kingdom Metazoa; phylum Chordata; class Actinopteri; order Cypriniformes; family Nemacheilidae; genus Triplophysa; species Triplophysa bombifrons. The sequence continues at coordinate 1,559,173 of CM056467.1, read as the reverse complement.
TTGTTCAAAACACACACAAAACTGGAATGTTTCTGTGTTCAAATCATTTTTAACAGATATAATTTTTACACTTTTAGAATAGAATTGAATGCAAAGTGAAGATGAAGTACTGTCATGTTAACACGTTTTGAGTTAAATAGGAATTGTGTCTTATTTGTGCAGGATTTGCAGGCGCTGATGGGTTTAGATCTGATTCCTGAAAATTACACCAAAAAGCCACGAATGTATTGATATCACATCCCCACCGTTCATCAGAATAAAGTGAATTGTCACGTCATCATCGCACCTCAGTGAGTGTTTGTTGTGTATGGAGGAGCCGTGTGTTTTTAATGGACACCTTCGCATGGTTCTATAATGACTGTTATCACACCTGCACCTGACCGCCTACATCACTGAAATAATCAACACAAACATCACATACGTTACATTAATATAGACAACTGGCCCTCCCAGTTGAGTCCGGTCTCTTCCAAGGGTTTTCCCCACATTTAAACATATATACATTTATAGAGAACTGTGGTTCCACTGGCTTAAACTGGAAGACTGTTCATTCTCCATAAATAAACATCTTATGTATAAAGACATAAAGACTAATTGAATGAAACGTTATGTTTTTATTACATCAAATCAAGAGCCATTAATAGGGAGAGTCGCGTTTTGGACTTCCGTTGGCAGAACTCTCTCTCTTCCAATGACTCTGCTCAGAACGAGCTATTTTGATCGTCTCACATGAAATTCACGGACAAACTGCTCTGGAGAGCACGTTTATCTCATTCAGGAAAGAAGTGAATACGTGACGACAGGTGTGTGTGTGTGTGTGTGTGTGTTTGTTTGTGAACCTCTTCCAGTTGAGCTACAGGAACTCATATTCTCTTCATGTGAAATGCATCAATTCAAAACTTAAAAAGTCTTTTCATCATTTTATTTCCAGTTGTATTAATTATTTACCCTTTTAGAAGAAAAAAATACTACCGATATTTAATCTGTCTGGCGTGATCATTCAGTATATTCTGATGAATTGATGTCATTGGAGGCGTTTGGAATAAGATTTTCCTCTCGACTGGAAAAATAAAACCTGGTGAAGATTCTCAGTGATCTTTCTGAAGGTTTCCACACAGTTAAGTCGATTAGCGCCGAGAGTTTAATTAACTCTGTTTGAATGTGAATTAAATCCAAAGTGCTTGGTTGATTTCTGCTGACCTCTCGTTATAAAGCTTCGTTTACACATGTGACGGTAATGAGAGAGACTCCACGCAGTCAAACGCTGCTTGCACATCAATAAACATCTATTATTACTGACACGCTGCTCACGTCTGTCATCACAAACACCATCAATAACACTAAATCATTCGACTGGAGAGAATTAGGCTGCCCCCCCAAAAAATAATACTAATTTACATCTTAACATATCAGGAGTAATGTGACAGAAAGAAGGTTCATATGAATCTGTTTCTGGTTGTTTCTCATGATCAATAGTAATGCGGGAATGCAGTCTAACAGCCTTTAACATGTCAAATGCATCTCCGGCATTTGTTCGGTCCGTTTTAAACATCTGAGGTCTTTTAAACCTCTTAAGATCTTAGTAACAGTCGGTCGATCAAAGGCACGTCGCTCTCCGGTGACCTCAAACTTAAACACAAGTTAAAGCTATTGTTTGACTTCATAACCTGAAACCATTGAAGTTACAGAAGAATGCAGGATTTGGGTTTTTATATCATTATATGATGACAATGACTTGTTTATACAGGTTTATTTCACTGCAGCGTGACCTCTGACCTCCTCAACACATTTCAATGATTAAGCTTCTTTATCTTGATTAATAAATGTTGAGACATCTCTGATAAAACATCTAGACCAGAGCGAGGATGTAAATGTAGATTAAATTCAAGTGTCAGGGACATTTGAAGCCCATGTCAGTTATGTATACTGTATATATATATACAGTATAGTAGTTTCTCATGAAATGTTAACTACAATGAGAAACAGTGTTTCAGCTTGACAGAATCAACATTGTTAAATGTTAGATGGCTACATAATATGTTAAATTGTTGTTGTTTACTTACAGTTTTTCATAAAAATGTATTTTCCACAAGTAACTAAATATCAATTATAAATCAATATAAAAAAAAGGTTTTCGTCTTTTTCTGCGATGTGATTGGATGTATAAAAACAGCCGTTTTGAAACGGAACTGGAAGCAGACTGACAGCTAAAGGGGAGGAGTTAATGAATGCTCCGCCCAAGCCGTCTAACATACATCATCTAAGATGGATAGTCATTACAGGGCGGAAGTGCATTTTCAGATTTTAACTGGAGATTATGAGGGCGCATGAATTTTAATAAGAGAACAACGCACATTGAGAAACTATTTACAATAAACGCTGGAATATTTCATGAAAAGTTTGCAATATCATTTTAATTTCACTGGGACTTTAAAATAAAGTAGAGCTGCTGTTTGTTTAACTGCAGACAGTTTCAAATGTACGTGACAGATTTGATGTGGCATTCACACTTTCTTGCTGTAAATAACGGACAATGATCTTTTCATCTTTAATGGTTTATATAAACACGGAGTCACATGTGTGTTTAAAAGTGCAGTATGTGATTTCTGACACTCAAAAAAACACACCCCTGCCTTCATTGCTCCGCCCTCAAAATAATAAATATCCCCTATTCCTGATTGGTTACAAGTAGTGTTGTGGTTCAGTTAACTTGTTTTTTTCTCTCATTTACGCATCAACTTTCTAAAACGTGATAATGTGGTTCATGAGAACTGACTATAAAAAAAGAGAATGTAAGCCTCAAGTGTTTGTGTGCGAAATCCATTCCAGATTAAAGTTACACTTATTTACATTTAGTCATTTAGCAGACGCTTTTATCCAAAGCGACTTACAGAAAAACGTATAAAGTGCTTAGTATAATTTCTCTCATCTTTATGAGATTTCACACGGAATAAAAGCAGATTATGTGTCGGCTCTGTTACTGGAAGCCGAGCGGCTCGTGCGCGCTTACAGTTTATTTTATGTGTTAATGAGGGTTGCTATTTACGGCCATTGGAGAAATACGGCGTGTTAAACACACGTCCTTAGATTCCTTCCTAATGGTGACATGACACGCGATCGGCGTCATAATCCAGTGTAAGAAATCGCTCAGTCGCGTATTGATGCAAAAACGACGTTCACGCGCTTCGCTGCTCGTACGCCGGCACTGAGCCGAACAGGTCCCGCGTGTCATTTGGAGACGTGGAGCATAAAGCGATGGTTCTGTCACCATTCTCAATTGCTTGTAGGAATTTCAATAAAAGGCGGTTTTGGGCTTAACTTGGATTTGTGTGGAGTTTACACTCTAATAACAACTGACTGAGTTTGAAAAGGAGGATCAAGTTATTGTGGAAAACGTCGCCTGTAAATTGCTAGCTAATGGTAATATAAGGTCTGTAAAAAGGCTGACAGATGAAATTGATGGCGTGTGAGAGAAACACAAGGTGGAAGGAGTCATGAACTCTCGCTCTCTTTCCAAAGGAAACGGCAGCGTCTTGTCACGCAGTGTAACGAAACCTTTAAAGGAGCGAACGAGATGCAATTAGCCAAGAAATGACTCTGATCTTAGTGACATTTGAGCGAAAGCGTAGCAGAGAATAGCAGCCGTCCTCTGACTGACAGCCTAATCCAGGTTTGATGGGCGCCGGTCCGCGGCGCGTGAGCCCAGCGCCTCGGCCGCAGATAACGGATACAGCTGCACCGTCCTGATATGTCCGCTGCCACTCGTCACCGACGATGAAAGTATCGACCGTTAATGACAGGATCATCTCCCTGCCTGAAATAAACGCTCTAATCCCTTTTGCCAGGTCCATGAATTCCTAATATGACTTGTATAAACTGAGGTAATAAATCTATGTTAGCTCAGTTGTGTTTGGAAAATTGTGCAGCAGCGTCTCCCGCTCGAGACACCAGACTGCGGCAGCAGGACGTTCTCTTAAGCCGAACGGCTGCTGATTTATTACTCCGGATAGATTAACTTTCACCGCCATAAGAATTGCAAATGAGGACGAGTGCTTTCAGACTGTCAGCCATTGTACAAACACGACTCGTATTTAAATACCAGCACAGACTCTGAGTCTCAACACACAGACTTGACCATTTCTCCAACATGAACTCAAGAACAGCGTTTGCCGTAATGATCACCTGCATGTGTTTATCAAAACCAGCCTGAAACGATCATGACACGAACAGAAACTGGGAAAACACCAGAATCCCCAATAGTATTAGACCCAGCTCAGATGTTTCTCCTTAACTTGAGACAATAATTGTTGAGACACATGAAGAGTCTGGAGGTGTAAATGAAGGTGGATTGTAGAGGTGAAATCATCCGGATTTGAGTGAAGTTGATGAGAAATGTTTGAGTTGATATTGAGACCTTCTATAACATTGACTTTTGATTGCAGACGAGACAAATCTGAGCTCAGTTTGACACATTGAGTTGACATCTCTTCTCAAACTGTAATCACAGACACATTTGTGACTCTTTTCCATTTGCTCTCCAGTTTTGTTCCGAAATGTGATAACTCATTTTTTTATTGATCAAAAATCATGATTTTGTATCACGCATCCCCGTTTTGATTTTAGCCGTAATATCTTAAAAAATACAGCTAACTAACACAAGAAAAACAGGAATTATCTCACTTTAGAACCTAACACTTCATATTTTTATTGTGTTCATTTATCATTTGTCAAGGACACTATCACACACGTGTCTGTGATGCGGATAATTTTTATTTTGCGGTCTTTCTTCTTCAGTTTAACCTGTGACTGCGGCGTGGAAACATCACGTGACCTCTGACGTGTCTTGACACCCTTTTCTATCAGACCTTCGCTCCGTGCAGCCCATAATTCCACTGCCCTCCCCGACATGATTGTAGCTATTTCAGAGGTTTGAAAGGCGTGATTACGGCGCTGCTGTGAATGCTTTATGAATATTTCATGTAAACGTAAGCAGCACTTACTGGACACAAGGCATGATTGATGTGAAAGTGGCTGTAAATGCAGAGCGGACGCCTCCTTCAGCTTCAGCAGAATAAAGATGTATTTAACACAAGAGCTCTTCATTAATGCTCTCCTTTAAACAAAGCTAGAATCCAACGGGATTTGTGTCAGGAGACCATGAAAGAAGAGGGAAACAAGGCTTGAATAAAGCTGGACTTTATTTGTGAACGTCACACAAGAAGCGCTGGAGCTGAATCTGAGGTGAAGAGCAGAAATGGCTGCGGTCAATGTGGATGGATGGACGGGCTGACCGCCTCCTCACTCTCTCATGTGTTTCTCCAGTCAGACTTCAGCAGACTTTGACTCTTTATTACTGAAGCGATCCTAACGTCTTCTTTAAACCACATATAAGTCACTGTTAATGCTCAAAATTGTCATATTTTAATCATTTACTAGATCGGAATGAAGGTTAGTTGTGATGAATTTATATTAAAATATGACATTGTTGTCATTGGTACCGCTGTTTGAATCTGAGTGCCGTCTCCCGCACATCACATCCATTTCTTCAATTTCATCTGACATCATCTGTTGATCTATGTTTGCTCATAATGACTGAATATCTTCACATCTTCAAGAAAGAAGGATTTTAATGAAAAGAATGAAAGAAAATGGAATGGGGAATAAGAAAGAAGGGATTTTTAACAAAAACAATTATTTAGTAATATCCACAGCAAAAACATTTAAAATCATCATTTCTATATGTATTGTGTTAAAGTCTGTTGAATTTCCATCAGGAGTGACATAAAGTCATCCAACAGACTGACAGCATGACAAGACACATGAAAACATTTTCTAAATTCATGTAGAAATATGACTGTAGTATTGGCTAAAAGTGAATCTGAACTCGCAGTATGTGAGTTGTAAAAAAATACAGAGCATCTTTTCTGTGATTTTCACCTGTTTCTCCAGTTTTCATTTTCTGAAAATGAATGCAAATAGAAAGAAGATTTTGATTTGAAATTTGGATGAAATATCTATAGTATTTCACAGAAAGAAACCAATCAGTAACAGTAACAATCTCTGAAATGGTCTGTTAATTTTAGCTTTATGTCTAAGCTGTTTTTTTCTCTCATATTTAACTCTTGTGTGGTGTTCATATTTTTGTTAATCAGCCAGTGTTTGTGGTTTTCATTCAACCCAATGAAACACTTTATGTTCAATTAATGAAAATGTGTTTAATTCATCCCAAATACAAGCAATCTAAACCACATATCTGATTAATAGTTGGTCTTTGTTAGAACACATATATGAATTGAAGTGCTCGGGTTGAGGGAACCACAGGGGCAGAAACAGTAAACTCGAACACACACAATCTCTCCCACACACAAACATACTAAAAGGAGGCCCAGACATGAAGAGGACACAATGAAGGTACAGAACCTACAGTTTCCACAAGAAAAAACTGAAAATCTGTCCTGATATGTGTTCTTCACAGAAAATAAGCCAATGCCATTGAGTTTGAGTTTGAAAAAATAATTAATTGTATCATTTTTCTATTAGTAAAAAGTGAAAACGGGTCCCACAGACCCGAGCACCATACAAGGGTTAAACCTCTAAAAAAATCAATGTCTATAGATGTTTTAAATTATTCCCAAAATTCCAACAAAATACAGTAATAAAACAAGGATAGAGGATAAAATGTAAAATTTAAGATTAAATGTCAAATAGAAGGTTTTGCTATATATGATATTTTTGCTTATTTTTTAACCAAATAAAAGGAAGATGTGTCATGATGTGTAACTTTGTTGTCATTTCTCAGGAATGTTCATGTAGGATTGTGTTTGTAAGTCACTGTAAAAGTTATTATTATTTCAAAGTAATATGTTTTCTAAAAACATCATCTACATTGTATTTAAATGACTCATTATTCACAATGTCTGTAAGCAACTGCATGGACAACAGAAATGAAACTCTCTCTTTACATTTGTAAAACGGTCACATTTTAGTCTATTGTAGAATAGTTGAGTTTTTAGTTGAGCATTTACACTTTTATAATCCCATAGCCCTTTTTAGTTAACAAAAAACACACGAGGTATCTAAACATGCGAACGCACTAGCACGCACACAATATCTCAAACTCGCCTAAATGTAGATTGTAAACTCAAAGAGTTGACAGTATGTACATCATCACTAACTGTAATAATACTGAAGGTGTGTGAAGATTCAGTACGAGCTGTGAGACTGAAACACAAGCAGAAACTTCAGCCGTGCTCTTTCTGTCTCTCGTGCAACACGTTTAAGTGCAGTCATTTGCATTTTCCTCCATCAGTAGCACTTTTCCGCTTGACTGCACAAAAGGGCCGGCGTTTATTTCAGCGGGCGAGAAGTGAAGGGAAGAGTGCGGATAAAAGTAGAAAAACACAGGGCTGCCGCCCCGTACCGCCGCCCTCATTGAAAAGGAAAATGACACCATGACAAGCTTCATCCAGTAAATGGATCTTTCTTACTGCTATTTGTCCGAGCTTTGATTGACGGGTCTCCCCTCCTCTCCACTATCAGAAAGCTCAGAGTCCGGCCTCTATTACACAACCCTGCAGAATAATTGCCCTTTGGGTCACGCCGGCTAAGACTTATATTTTCTTCAGAATAGATGGGACGCCCTTTTTTGTGCCTGTTAAAATGTGTCTATTTACACGGGCACCATAACTACTGGCTATAGGAAGGGACGGCATTAGAGCGGACGAGAGAGAGACAGTAAAACAGAAAGAGAGAGAGATGCCTCTGCCTTCACACGCCACTGGAGCAAAGCAAATTGGCTTCTTGTTCTGTAGCGATTTACACACAGAGAGATGCTCTCCGACCCTCAGACAGACAGACAGATGTGTGTAAGAAATCCATCATTTGAACCACATGAACCTCTCTAAAAAAGCCCAGACATTACATTTACATGTATCCTTTTATCAGGTAAAGCAGAGAGCACTGATGATTGTGTCCGCGAGATAACAGTAAGTGTATACAAATCCATGTGCACAACACAGGCTTTATATAAACAACATTTACTTTGTTCATCTGGATAAATGCTGGATCAGATGTAAACATCACTGTTTGTAAGTGTGTTTGAAGTATCATTGAATATAAATACAGTACATATACTATGCATTATTTGGAGAGTTTATCTGTGTCATGTGGATCTTTACTTGTCCAGCAGCCAACCACGAGCTTCACAGCCCCAGGACACGCCCCCTGAGCCAAGAAGAATGATGCTTCCTCCACATGCGTCATCCTCAAATCTGATCCGACACGAACTGTCAGCTGTTCAGCCCAAATCAATTCAGTGTGTCTAAAACATCAGCCAGACTCTCTTCTGAAAGCACAAGACCTTTACGTGAGAAAAACATTTAAGTTACACTTTGCCTTGAAATGAAAATCAGCCTTTAAAAGTCATGCAACTCCAGCGAGAATTTAAAAAAAACAACCTGTATCTAACCCCGAAAATTAATACATCCGTGTAAAATGTAAAATCGCTTTAAATTCTGCCTGACAACATAAGTTCACATTTTCTGCAGTAAATCTAGGAGTGTGTTGTGTTGTAAACAATAAACAGTAATGAAAACTGAAATGATTGTTTGAGGGTTTTTTGCTGCATTAAACGCTGCCCCTCAAACTCCACCACTGACATCCAGAGAGAAGAAACACTACGTGTATTTATCAACACAAAAACACAGAAATATGAGTTTAGTTCAAGCGCAGTGTGAGCAGCTTAAAGCTCATCTTTTGTTTCTCTTGTTTGTGTTTGTTATGTGAAGATTTCATGCAGGAAGAGTAAACTTATTTAGAAGCTTAAAGGATTAATACACATGAGCTGTGATAATGCATATTTCCTCATGAGTGTTTGCGCGCGTGTGTGTGTGTGTGTGCGTGCTTGTGTGTGTGCGATCACGTATCTGTGTGTGTGTGTGTGTGTGTATTCGCGTGTGTTTCTGTCTGCAGCTGATTTGAGTGGAGCTCTCGTTCTGGACTCTTATCTGCTCCTGTAGGTTTCATAGCAGCAATTAATATTTGAACATTCTTTACCTTTGAAGTTCACTAAGAAACCAGAGAGAGAGAGAGAGAGAGAGAGAATAAACATCACATCATGTTCTGGTTATGAGATCCTTGTTGTGTTGTGTTGTGTTGTGCTGGAGGTGAGAGGATTGCGGATCCCAGGGTTCATTTTCATTGACTTCTGAAGTGTGATTTTTTTCTGCAGTTGTTTTGAAATGCAGGGCCGTGTTAAAGAAATCAATGCAGATGTAATAATATGTGTAATTGTGCGCAGGTCTCAGGGGACGAGAGAGAAGCTGTGGATCAATGCTGACAAGCTCACATCTAAACTCTTTCTATCATCAGTGGCCGCAGCTTAAGACCTCTGGATTCATTCAGATGACAAAACAGAAGATGTCCGTGGACTCTCAGAACATGTGAAGGTTAAAGCTGTAATGAGGATGAGTTGAGAACGTGTGTGTCTGTCGTGAGGTCTGTGTGTTAAAGTTCACAGGTATGAATCCTCACAGTTCTTTGACTAATGACCTCATTAAATCTGTCTGAATGACCCTCACATGCGATGATCACACTTCACTTTCCTCTGTGTTCATCTGCACATTCAGGCTTTATCATTCAAACTCACACACTGAATCAGACAATATCTCTATCATCACGATGTTAATAACTGTGATTATTGATGTTGTGTTAATACTACACATACTGTATGACAATATTGTCAGTAATGATCTTCTGGTGCTTTTACACCCCTTTAACATTCCATCTCAAGGGAACACATTAAGTGCTTGAAGTGGGATTAAAAGGTTCTGGGACTCTCTTGTGCACGTTGACATACGCAAATTATTAACACATTCGACATTTCTAGAACAAAACAAACAAAACTTGGACATAGTGCTGGTACAACATATTTATTTACAAGCATTTGCCAAACAACCGATTAAATAATGTTAAATATACATTTGATCATTTCATTACCTCTTATAATAGTTCTGCATTCAGTGTTCTATGTTATGATTTTGTTGTATTATGTGACAAGACACCATAGTTTTCTTTAAAAACATCAGAATTCACAAAAGAGAAGTAGTTTGCGTCTCTGAAATCTGACCATTCATCATTTTTATGGTAAATTTGTTGGCTTTGTAATGTTTGTGATCTCACATCTCACCCTTCTGCAAATCGCCTTCTTTAGTTTTATTGGCTGAACTGCTGCTTGGCCTTTGTCCTTTGATTGGCTGGAATTCCGTTAACCCTGTTTGATTGGTCAATCTGTTGAAATTGTGTAGTTCCGCTCAAAAGACACTAGATGAAATAGAATTTTATTCAGAATTTTCTGTTGAATAACCACTTTTCACTTTATTGAATGTACTAAAACAATTGAATCTGAAATGCTGGAATTAATTTTTTTTTATATAGTACTAACAATTACAGTCAAAAGGTTAATAAATATGGGGGGAATCCCAAAACATTTCATCCAATGAAATTCCAGGGCTGCAATTATAATTACTTTTCGTGTTTCGAACATTTCCTCTGGTAAAAGTCTTCCTCGGGTTGTGGGTTCGATCCCAGGGGATTGCGCATACCTATGTATAAGATAATGCAATGTAAGTCGCTTTGGATAAAAGCGTCAGGTAATGTAAGATGGTTTATGAATGACTTTTTCTTTACTAGGATATTTCTGTCATTTTAAGGGGAAGCCCCCACATTTCTAAGAATTTTCCTCAAACTTTGACACTAGGAGCAACTCATTGCGCTCAGATTTTTCATGAATACAGGCCCTGATGTTTTTTTCTGGAAATGCATCTTGATAAATACAGTGTGAATACCTAATCCAACGCTGACAGTCTTCACACTCACATTCATGTACAGTAAAGTCCTCTAGTCATGTAAATGGTGGTCAAAACATGTTTGAATTCATTTTCTGATATTCTGTATTCTAAAATAAAATACAATATAAGCGTAATATACTATATATTTTAGGTAAGATAATTACTGCAGAAACGCATTCAATTTGTCATCACTCTGCTTGAATGTGTTTTTAAGCTGTTCGGAAGCAGTGTGTTAGTATTTGAAAGATGCTGTGGGTATATGATATTGCGTATTGAAAGAGAGATGTGACCAGTAAGAGTCATGAATGTCAGTAAACAGTTTTAAAAAGTGACGTTTTACCGACACGTTCAGTGGTAATAAACACACGTTTGTGTTATTCAGCTCATGCGTGTGCGTGTGTTGTGTTATCAGCGTGATGGATTTTCTCTCATCATGGCTTCAGTTCATTAATGTTGTTTACAGTCGGTGTTTGAGAAGCAACAATCAATCTCGTTCTCTTTTGCTGGCAAATTAATTCATGTTTATATTTGAGAGCGTTAATATTGTCTGCCGTTTGCCAGACATTGTAATTCCTCCATGAAAAATTCACCAATTACCATAAAACGTATGAATGATAATTATGGGACAATGTAAAGTCAATGGATTAATCCTCCAGAGCGCAGCCAAATGGTGTACGCAGACGCTCGCTAATTGATAAGCCATTTCATTTATTCTTAATTACCGCCAGACGCGATTATACGGCCAAATACGACGGTGGCGGCGGCGCGCTCGGCCTGGAACGCCTCTTCGGCCCTTTTCCTCCCGTGTTCCTTACGAGAAGTAAGTAAAGCATGCGGCGAGGCCCAGCGTGTCCGTCCCAGAATGCAATTCCCTGGCGATTATGTGCGAGCCGAATTCTTGGTTTGGTCACAGTGCTGCTCGTGAATGCTCACCTTTCAGAAGATTAACCCTGCCATTAAAAACACCCGAGCGGGGTCACTCGCCCGACCGCCTTTGATCCATCGGCTAGGGAGAAACTATTAGCGCTCCCTAAGCCCTGCCATGTGATTTGTTTTTGTAAATTTCTAGAAATGATTTCTAATCCTATTACGTGGCCCAGGGGAGAACCTGCATTAAGTATTCGGGGAGAGCCCGCGGCCGCCTCAATCCTTCCACCCCACGAGAACATCCACCGGCGACGGTGTGGGCTTTTCGCTTTCTGACGCGAACCGGAGGAGGAAAAATCCTTTGCAATTTTTACACCTCCAATCTCCTTTTCAGGGCCGAGGACTTCACAGAACAAAAGTCAGCCCCTCAGCTTAAATCCCGTCTGACAATGCGTAGCGGCCGCGCTATTTTGGGCCCTTTGTGGTGCCAATCTCGCATCTCTCCTGTGACACTTTTCCAAAGAAAGAGTAGATTTCCTAGAGACTCGCGCCGCTGCCCTTTGAAACTTCTGGCACATTGGTGCTCCCTCACTAACACGCCACCGAATGAAGAATCGCAAAGAGAAAGAAGAAGAAGGTGTCATTTACATAACGTGCAGAAAGAGAGTTTTCTTTCCATGTGAGAGAAGATATTTACTCTTTATCTCTCTCTCTCTCTGCGTGTGTGTAATGATTTTACCTTCATTAACACCTCGTGTGAATCTCGTCCCGTTCCAGTCGTCACAGACTGCTGGATGTGTGTGTAACTTTCTTTTGGCAGAGAGAGAACATCACATTAATTTGTCACAGAGGATTTGGATATCACGCCATGTCATTATTCAGTCAAATGAAAAGTGGGGGAGAGAGAGAGAGAGAGAGAGAGAAGTCTCTCTAAATAACACACTTCTAATTGGTTGTGTTTTCTACTTAATTTCCATAAAGAGGCTGAGAGTGGCCAACCTCTCTCTCTCTCTCTCTCTCTCTCTCTGTCCCTCTCTCTCTCTCTCTCTATCTCAGTCTGGGATCTTTAATCAGGGAAATACGGATGGAGTTAGAGTTTCAGAGGGCAGCGGGTCGCTCTGTTAAATAGGAAGGAGTCACACTAGCTCTTCTCTAGAGCGCTCTAATTGTATAGGTGTAAATTACTGTTAGAAATGCTCTCTCTCTATCTCTCTCTCTCTCTCTGTCTGAAGACGGTCAAGTGAGAGAGTTTTTCAGATGGAATATGAAGATGAAATAATATTGCGATCATGTGATGGGTGCTTAAAGCGTATATTATATCTATATTTTAATTGTGCACGCGTTCAGTATGTTATTATAGCAGAAATATATTAAACTATTCTTTGAACCAAAACTCTAAAGATAACCTTAAGAACATTATTTTGATCAAACTCATTAACTTTGTGAATATTATTGTATATGCGTGTGGTGTTGACGTTCTCTCAAGTCGTGATCTGTGTGTAATCACAAGGAAACATCACTGATATAAACAATTTCATTATTGTTGAGTTAGAATCACATCATATTTGCACACAAGCACTCTATTGCATTGTTGACTCTTTATTTCATGCGGTCATTTTTTATATGTTTAAATGAATGTTTCTTATTTTAAATGCATGCAAACGATTGACCATTAGAAAGAATGAACACAGAAAGTGAAAAGCGCATTATTGTCCGCAGTGTTTTCTGCAGTAGAACTGTATTGTGATGCGGTGAGAAGCGTTACTGTACCGCCGCTGTGGAGGAGCTCATAATGCACCGTACACAATCCTGCTGTTGAGATTTCACGCCTGTCGTTTCATTCCCAGCGCTGAATAAAGGTGAGGGGACCCTCGGCATCACTGCATTCAGCTCACACAAGTTTAGCATCGCGCTCCTCTGACACCTTTCTTCATACTGCACTGCCTTTAACATCATACCACTCAAATCATTTCTATTAACAAACTGTCTTTACACAAAAGTTAAAGCTTGTATATAACTATTGCATAGAGCAGTGGTTCTCAAAGTTTTTCGTTGTAAGCCCCCTTTGTGTAGGGTGCATCGCCTTGTGGCCCTTTAAAATACAATATCATCTCAAAATAGATTTAAATAGAGGAATAGACTTATAATATTAAACTTAGAATTTAATTTCAACCAAAAAACATATTCAGGTGTATAATGCTGGAACCTTAATTCTTTTGGTTGGTGGTCTTATTTTTCTTATGTTGGATTGCATAAAATGTATGATACATTTCTATATTTTATAAAATGCCACAAAATCTGTGTCCCCCTGGATTCATCTTGGGTCCCCCATTTTGAGAACCACTGGTCTAGAGATGTGTTGTGCAGTTGTTGGTGAAGATTCTGCAGATGATGGTGATTTTTTGAAATATTAAGAGCTGTGCTATAAAGCCTTATATAAAGAGGGATCTTTCGATACACTTCATAAAAGGTTTTCCTAAAAATAAATATCAATCAGATTAGAATCCTAAACATTGGCAGAACATCCTCACAATGACATTATTTGTGTTTCTTTTTTTTGCTTAAAGAAATCATTTCTTTTTTTATTTCTATAGTTTTTTTTCTCTTGTTTGAAATGTATTTACTCTAAAATGCACAATTTAAAAAAGAGCAAATTTAGCAAAAATTGTGATTAGAATTTAACCAGCTTTAAGAAATCACACAATCACTAAACTTTCAACTGATTCTAGTGTTGCTTCTGTGCAAATCTGTTTTTAAAAACAAAAAACAATTGAATCACATCATGAAGTTACTACAGTCATGATGATATCACAGAATATATTCTCTCTATCTCTCTCTGATATTAAACCTGGCAGGACACATTTGAGGATTTTCAGGTTTACATGTTGAAATGATAATGAATGAGACACGATGACAATTTAATCTTGTGGTTGTAGAGATTAAATGAAGCTACTGCAGCATGTGTGTGTTTGTGTTAATCAGACCCGTCGAAGGTCCAAAATCTTATAAACGTGGGTTAAAAGTGTCCAGAGTATTGTCCCAAATGTTGTTTACAGGGTTGCAGCACATCGAGGTTTCATGTGTCTGGATGATAATTACAAGTCGAATGTTGTGCCGTCGTTGTTTTGATCCGCTCATGAAGAAGAGCAGTGAGATTTATGAGGATCACTGAACATCATGATCAAATAAACACAATAGTCAACATAATTCTGACGGACATTATTACTACATTCCAGTGATATTACTTTATGCCCTAAATGACTGTTTTTATCATTTGCAGTAGCTTTACATGGTTTT
The DNA here is from genome assembly GCA_029783895.1 of Triplophysa bombifrons. Classification (NCBI taxonomy): domain Eukaryota; kingdom Metazoa; phylum Chordata; class Actinopteri; order Cypriniformes; family Nemacheilidae; genus Triplophysa; species Triplophysa bombifrons. The sequence continues at coordinate 1,544,162 of CM056467.1, read as the reverse complement.
ACATTGAGTGAAAACAGCAGTCAATGAAAGAAAGGGTCTCATATAAAAGCCCATGAGAGACATTTAACAGGAAGGTTGCTGTTCAATATTTGATCATTTTATAACTCATTTTTTTACACGTATAGGGTATGTATTTTACAATAAAGAGGTGAAATTAAATGTTGTTTTGTGAGTCTTTTCAGCTCATAAGTCAGTTTTTAATGCAGGTATTATTAGTGTGAAACATCTGATGTCTACTTTCATATATAAACCTTTAAATTTTGCTGATGTATATATTTATTGTTAAACATATTTTTTTATTTGTCATTTTAGTAAGTGTCTAATCTCAGCCAACGCCCCGGGCCGCTGGTGTCTAGATAAGTATAGCTTCATCTATCTGAATAACATATTTTAGACTAGCAGTAAACTCTGACATCAGTGTTTTTATAGACGGTTTCACAACAACATAATCTAACCTTACGTGGCCCAAACTTAATTGAACTGTTTGATCTTCGCAAAGAATATAAAACTGCTGAGTAGTGGATACTTAAATTAAAACAATTAATTGACAATAAAACGATAATATAAACAATATAACCAATCAAATATAAAGTAAATTGTTAGATCATAACCAAGGATAGACCGGAAGTTAGCTTCGGCCATGTGTGTGTGTCTGATGAAACCGCCATGTTACTTTTACTAGTGTGTAATCTTCATTTTCCTATGATATCGCACACATTGCGTAATATCATGCAATAATTATAATCATTTAATATCAAACAATACTTTATCTCCACATTGTGTTTTCTATCTCTGTTGAATCCACCAAGAGATTTTCGGTGTATTGATTATTAATGGAAAAAACATGATTTTATTACAGTTCTAAATACTTTACTACTCAACCAATTAATTAACGTTTTTCGCGTTTATATGCTTGTTAAGCTAGAAAAACGATCTCATGTTTTGTGTGTTTTCACACCTCTGAAGGAAAGACGTCACAGGTTCGGTCCGTTTTCAATCCCCGCTCAGCTCGCGTGACTCCGCCCTCATTTCTAAAAGCGCGCGGCTAATTTACGAGCGCGAGCGACGCCAGCTCTCCCTCTCTGAGGAGCGCCGATTTTAACATGTTTAAATGCGTCCCAGCTGACCTTCATTATAAAAGCAGACGTGTCGTGAAGAGAAATCAATGACAGCAGAAGAGTGTGTTGTTTTGCAGAATCTTTACATTCGCTCATAACATTGAGTTACGACCTGGAGCTCGTGATCGTGCTCAAATTCTTCTCATTCACAGCACAAATATTATGAGAAGCTCACGAGCTGTGATGATGTATGTCTTTTATCTATAGTAGGCGAACTATACATCGAGTTATTCATCGCATGTGATTGGACGAGCAGCTTGTGTTTTATATTTGGTTATATCGAGCGTTCTGTGTAAGGATCAAATTAAAAACATGAACACATAGAGTTTATAAGAGTAGTGTAATAAGTCATTGGTGGTGTTGTGCTGAATCGCGGCTCTGTTGTGTTTTTGTTTGTACTATCAAAGCGTTTTCATACTAGCAGTAACACGTTTGTGGGGATTGAATGGAAGTGAACTTCTAGAAACATCTGCGTCTCAGGAGAGCGAGGCGGATCAAAGCCTTGGCCGATCTCCAGCATCACACACCTGAGGCTGAGGAGAACTGCTCTCAGATCTGTGTAATGTGCTCGGACAGGACGGAGACACACCTGCTGTTTGTGAGAGCCACCAACGCGGAAAAGTCTAGAGCTTCATCGGGCATTCATTCATTGTTATCACAAGAGTTGTGAAGCTGGCTGTCGTGTGTTTCCATTCCATCTCACGGGACTCCGGAAAGAAGCTTTTAAAAACATTGAACTGGAGAACTTTTATAATCGTGAATAAATGAGCGGATCTCCAGACACGCACGCTACGATCGTCCACACCGACAGCTCAGGCGGGCCGTTCTCATCGACCGGGTCTCGGAGGGCCCGTTGACCGGCCCACCCCTCGTACCGCAGTAAGCCAGGTTAACCAGTTAAATGGCAGCAAATCCCGCACTGCCCTGTGGGAAATTTGTCTTTAATCCCAAATTTATAGGCACACAATCAAAGCCAAAAACCCCGAGCAACAAATCTGATCCTCCGACCCCCCAAGACCGCACAATCCGCAGCCTCCTGGGAAAGCGGCGAGTAGCAGGCCGAGATGGATAAATAGCTAAATGATGAGACAGTCGGGGGATGTGGGAGCCTTGTCTGGCTACGGCCGTTCACCTCCAATTTGGCAGGCGTGCAAAGAAAGGCAATTGTGCGTCGGCCCCCGTGCGGCAGCCGGCGAGCGTTATTACTGGCTGAAGTGCGGCTTCGCAAATGATTAATGACACGCCGGGCATGAAAGCAACGCGTGCCGCATCCACCTGCGCCTGCTCGGACAGGTACGGCCTTGTGACACGCTATCTTCAACTCTAATACACACTCTCCATACACACTGCTGTATACACACTGCTGTAAAAAACACACACACACTCCATACACACTGCTGTAAAAAACACACACTCCATACACACTTCTGTATAAAACACACACTCGATACACACTGCTGTATAAAACACACACTCCATACACACTTCTGTATAAAACACACACTCCATACACACTGCTGTATACACACTGCTGTAAAAAACACACACTCCATACACACTTCTGTATAAAACACACACTCCATACACACTTCTGTATAAAACACACACTCCATACACACTGCTGTAAAAAACACACACACACTCCATACACACTGCTGTATACACACACAAACACACACTCCATACACACTGCTGTATACACACACACAAACACACTACATACACACTGCTGTAAAAAACACACTCTATACACACACAAACACACACTCCATACACACTGCTGTATACACACACAAACACACACTCCATAAACACTGCTGTATACACACACAAACACACACTGCTGTATACACACACAAACACACACTCCATGCACACTGCTGTAAAAAACACACACTCTATACACGTACAAACACACACTCCATAAACACTGCAGCATACACACACAAACACACACTCCATACACACTCTATACACATACAAACACACTCTCCATACACACTGTTGTAAAAACCACACACTCCATACACACCACTGTATAAAACACACAGTCCATACACACTGCTGTTTAAAACAAATACTTAATACACACTGTTTTATAAAACAAACACACTCTCCACACACACTTCTGTAAAAAGCACACACTCCATACACACTGCTGTATAAAACACACACACACACTCCATACACACCGCTGTATAAAACACACACTCCATACATGCACATGTATACACACACAAACACACACTGCTGTAAAAAAACACTCTCCATACGCACTGCTGTATTAAACACACACTCCATACACACTGCTTTATAAAACACACACACACACACTCCATACACACTACTGTATAAAACACACACACACACTCCATACACACTGCTTTATAAAACACACACACACACTCCATGCACACTACTGTATAAAACACACACTCAATACACACTGCTTTATAAAACACACACACACACTCCATGCACACTACTGTATAAAACAAACACTCACTACACACTGCTGTATAAAACACACACTCGATACACACTGCTGTATAAAAGACACACACACTCCATACACACTGCTGTAAAAAACACACACTCCATACACACTGCTGTATAAAACACACACTGGATACACACTGCTTTATAAAGCACACACACTTTATACACACTGCTGTATAAAACACACACACACTCCATACACTGCTGTATAAAACACACAATCCATACACACTGCTGTAAAAAATACACACTACTGTATAAAACACACACTCCATACACACTGTTGTATAAAACACACACACACACACACTCCAAACACACTGTTGTATAAAACACACACTCCATACACACTGTTGTATAAAACACACACTCGATACACACTGCTGTATAAAACACACACACACTCCATACACACTGCTGTAAAAAACACACACTACTGTATAAAACACACACTCGATACACACTGCTGTATAAAACATACACACACTCCATACACACTGCTGTAAAAAACACACACTCCATACACACTGCTTTATAAAGCACACACACTTTATACACACTGCTGTATAAAACACACACACACTCCATACACTGCTGTATAAAACACACAATCCATGCACACTGCTGTAAAAAATACACACTGCTGTATAAAACACACACTCCATACACACTGTTGTATAAAACACACACACACACACACACACACACTCCAAACACTCTGTTGTATAAAACACACACTCCATACACACTGTTGTATAAAACACACACTCGATACACACTGCTGTATAAAACACACACACTTAATACACACTGCTCTATAAAACACACACACACTCCATACACACTGCTGTAAAAACACACACTCGATACACACTGCTGTATAAAACACACACTCCATACACACTGTTGTATAAAACACACACACACTCCATACACACTGTTGTATAAAACACACACTACATACACACTGTTGTATAAAACACACACACACTCCATACACACTGTTGTATAAAACACACACAAACACAAACTAATGATGTGGAATGATCTTACCTCTGAATGCGCGTGAGGACTGCAGCAGGATTCATCTGACTGTGTGCACATCTGTATGTTTGTTGCATGCATGCTGCATTAGTGTGGACATGTGTGTGATGAGCTGTATTGAGACTGTAGTCAGACAGCATCACCTGCAGGATTACTCATGAACTGCACACATTACATTTACGTTTATGCATTTGGCAGACCATTTTATCCAAGGTGACTTACATTGCATTGTCTTAAACATTTCGTTTCTAAGTATGTGTAATCCCCTGGGATCGAACCCATGACCTTGAAGTTGTTAACCCCATTCTCTTACCACTGAGCTACAGGAAAGCTCGTTTTACTCATCATTTACTAGTTTTGTTTTTGTGGAAAATCTTATAACATGAAACAAAATTACATTGTGAATTTACACAAACCATTTGAATCCGAGCAGATGACATTGGTTCCTTTTTTTATTTTACCTGGAATGGTTGATTTTCCTCATGTTTTCTCTTTTTTATTGTAATGGATTGATGGCAGCTTTTGAAAAAATGAACAATTAAAATACGAAACATTAAAGATATTTGCACATGTAAGTTTGAATGTAGATATAAATTTGAGACGAGCCATTTTTCTCAGCATTAGAGATCTACAGATATAATGATGTACAGTGTGCACCACATACAAACCACACCACAGAAAGCTGAAACACAGACTGAGATCGACATCCAGAGGATTCTTCAGGAACTACACATGACATTTACTTCACGTGTGGAACATTGATTATATTCATGATGAACATGTACTGAAATCATTTAACACAACTCAAAAACTTTTCCACATAACGATTGACTAATCTCTCCATCCACAACCACATTGTAATCATTGTAATACATTCTCATATGAAACAGAGAATCACAGTTATTATTCAGACTAAAATACACTCCACCTAGACAAATAATGATCATTTCAGAGGGGAAGGGTACAGATCTGTAATGAGTGCATCATGCCTGAATGACATCTCAGTCTGGATGAAGGACCATCACCTGCAGATGAACCTTAAAACGTAACTGCTCGTGATCCAAGCCATCCAACAAGGTTCATTAACCATCACTCCTTCCAGAACGGCCAGAAACCTGGGAGTGATAATTGATGATCAGCTGAACTTCTCAGACCATGTTGCCAGCACCACCTGGTCCTGTAGATTCATGCTCTACAATATAAGAAGATATAGGGAGAATTAGACATTTCCTGTCTGAGCATACTACACAAGTTCTTGTCCAGGCTCTTGTCCTGTCCAGAATGGACTACTGCAATGCATTACTGGCTTGACTTCCAGCTTGTACAATCAGACCTCTTCAGATGATCCAGAATGGAGTGGCAAGAGTGGTCTTCAACGAGCCGAAGAGAGTGCACGTCACTCCTCTCTTCATTAGGTTGTACTGGCTCCCTTTAGTCGCTCACATCACATTCAAATCTCTGCTCTTGGCCTACAAAACCACCACAGGTTTGGCACTCCCTAATCTTCAGTCGCTAATTCAGATTTATGTACCCGCCCTGTGTCTGTAATCGAACAACATCTTGTGGTGCCGTCCCACAAAGAGAAAAAAATGACTCTCAAGCACTTTCAATGGATGTATTTCACGAACCTGGAACAATCTCCTTCTTGCCACAAGATCAGCAGATTCTTTAGCTTCCCTCATCAAAAATAAGTTTATTCAAGTGTGCTATTAGTATACATCTTTTAAACTTAAAATAGGAATACTTTCATTCTACTTCTGTACTTCTCAGAAAAATAATTTCCAATAAGCATGTTCGTTACTACAAAATAAAAGCATAGAAACTGAAATAGACAAGTCGGCGATCTTGTCACCATGACAATGCTGAACCAATCATTGGATAAACACAACGTTCAAGTGCAAAAAGGTGCTCTCCGCAGTTAATTCCAACACAAGGTTTTAAAGTGCTGACTCTTTTAAAGATAAACAGCAACATTTTTAGTTTCAATGAATTATCAAATGACTGGGTTGTTACTGTAAGGGAACTGCAAGGAAAGAAAGTAAGAGCCAGAAATATTTGTTCTGATTTTGTTCTAAGTTGTTCTCTTAGAGGGATAATATTGGGGGTGGGAGGGAACTATCCTTTTATAAAGTTATAAAGAAAAGTTATAAAGATGTGGTTTCTGAACTTGCATTTTGATAGTTTAGCAATTTGGCAACATGTTGTTCCTAATAAAACTACTTTATGCTAAACATTTTTTATTACCAACATTTGCTTTACTTTAAATACTAAAGTAGATTTAAAATAAAATGTTCTTTGGATACTTAAGTACAATATTTATCTGATACTTTAAGACTTTTCCTCAAGTCGTATTCTAAAAGGTTACATTCACTTCTACCAAAGTAATTTGCTAGCAAGGTATTTGTACTTTTACTCAAGTGTTGCTTTTAGGTACTTTATCCATTACTGCTTCTAAGTATACTTAGCTTGTCTTTGTGTCTATTCTTTTGCTTGTGAAGCCTATTAAATATTTTTCCCTCAAAGTTGGTAATGCTCTTCTTATTCCATTTTTTTCAGGACAAATTTTTTCTCACTTTTTTCACTTTTTTTCTGGACAAAACTTCGGTGCATAACTTGTCTCGCAACGCCCTGTTTGTTGTAGACCCATAAATGAGCTTTTAAATTGAGCAGCTTATTGAGGAGAAGTGTGCTATGACTTTTATCAGCGATCGTGCATATGATGTCGCTGAAGCTATCGAGCCATGCACCAGCAATTATTTTGCTCACCCTAGAAACCACCTCACAACACCTTTGCAATGAACCAGAATGCCTTAGCAACAGTGGGAGCAAACTTCAAAGTGTACTTTCATTGACTAAACAAGTGCTAGAAGTATTGAGCTAGTGAACTATCAGTATACCAACAAGTTTACATGGAGTAAAGTTGTAGTACAAATGAAAACCTAATTGTAAACTTGTTTAGTACTGTTACACTTAAAGTACACTTAAAAGTATAATTTTTAACTTTAATAAACTAAAAAGTGGGCCAATTTAGTCCCAAGTGGTATTCAAATATTACACTTTCAAGCATACTACTAGTCCATTGATATTAGTATACTTAATACAAAAAGTATACAAAAGAAATAAATTTGAAATTTACTTAAAGGTCCCATTCCCCACGATCCCATTTTTCAACCTTTAGTTAGTGTGTAATGTTGCTGTTAGAGCAAAAATAGTACCTGCAAAATGATAAAGCTCAAAATTCAGTGCCAAGCGAGATATTGTATATACAGAATTCGCTTTTCAAGGACTACAGAGAACACCTGGAATGGACTACAGCCCTCTACTTCCAGGGTACATGATCTCACTATTCCGAGTGCTAGTAATAACCTCCGCCCAAAGGAATATGCCAAAAAATGTGCGAGGCCTTCCTTAGAGAAGAGGAAGAGCCACGGAGTAATGTTTGGTTATCAGAGATTGTAAACATTTGACTGAGCTACGCCCAAAACTACTTTCACTTTCATCACAATCCTACAGCTGATAATAAGAATTCAGCTACACACACTTAAGATAACCAATGGTCAAATAACAGCTTCCATGACTTTAACATCGACTGTGAAAGCTGTTTTGTGTAATACACTGATATTGTGTGTGCGCTTACCTCTTAAACACTTCTATGAAAAGTCCTTTGAAGTTCTGCTTGCAAATGTCTCCTGGTCAATCTGCTTGTTTTATTATCCAACTCGGGTCCAATATAAAAAGCCTAAACTAACGCTTCTGTTATAAGTGTTAATTAATATAACCGGTCTGACGCCATTCGGTCCGGTGTCAATTCCCTCGCCAAAGTAGGAAAATAATTTGCAATCTCTAACAAAGATTGACGTCTGCACGTGCACTAGCAGACCTCCGTCACACTTCGATTGATCCGCATGTTTTTAACTGATAAAGTAAAGTTGACCCCATTGTGACTGTTTATTGCTAAAAGCCAAAGTTTATATTCTGGATAGCCTACATTCAAACTATTTAAATGACATTTTTATATTGAAATATGAATGCAGCCTGTGTGTTGTTAGTATTGTCAAGAGATTTCCTATTGGAGGAAAAATCTGATTTCTTCATTCTTTTGAAAGGCAAAAAGTGAATAGGTTTGTCCACTGGACTAAGGAGGCAAGGTGCCTGACCGAAGGGACATAACCTCTTCACCGGCCTTTTCCAGGGCTGACTTATCCTGAGAGGAACCGAAAGTCATCCAACCAAGCACTGATGGACTTCATTGATAATCACATTCAGGTACATGCGTTTTACATTTAGATTTTTTACTGCACTTCAAACCAACAGCCTCATCAACACATAAATGAGTTATAGAGACATGTGTCCACCATTTCTGTCGACGGGGGAGGGGGTGTTGTATGCATGTCATTGCGTTAAATGCATACGTGTCCGACTCGCTAATGCCTTCGCGTGGCGTGCATTTGCGTTTATAATACGTCTGTCTCTTGCCCGAGCGTCCATTCCGGCCCCATACTATAGTGGCCCACGGAAATAGTTCCTGTACTCCAGATGGCCAGTCTGCCCCTGGTCACGGCCATAGACCATCGGTGGGAGGGCCGTTTTGGACTTTGACAGAATGTCCTACTGGTCAGTCCGCCCCTGAGTGTGAACCATCTTAACTCTTTCTTTGGTAGTCCATCATCTGTGCTCTCGCTGCTTTGGAAAATCTGACCATGCTGGATGCTGAGGGGAAATTTCTACAAGGGTCTGTCATTACCAAATAAGGTATAAGGATGCTAGAAAGGAAAAATTGTCAAGCACGACATTCTGCCATTATTTCCAGAAACAATTTTGTCTACAAATTTTTCTTTTATCAGTGAAAAGAACAGTTTGACAGGAGGATTAAGAATAAATGTGAAGAAGAGTGGCAGCCCAGAGTCTTTATCAGGAGCCGTCCTGTTTTTGATAAATGGTCTTAATAAATAATGTTGTTCACAAGAAACTTATCACTTTTCTCTTAGAAGATAAATGACCCCAGAAATTTCATAAAGGATAAATCAAGTTTATCTCCATAAATCTGCTCTAAATACACAGCAGATATTTTATTGATGGTTCATATGATTGCACTTAATGTCTGATACTGTCTAAATCTGGTTAATATTTGAATGTAGCTTTATACATTCACAACATACACTCAAGTCTCCTGTATATTGGAAGATAACTACGCTACAGTTGATTATATATCATTGTTGTACTGTATATCTGATGTCCATTATTCATTTTTCAGTTCACAAAAACAGTAAATTGCAGTTTATCAGTTCTGATATCTTAATGCAATGTTTATATATAAATTCACACACATAAAACAGTATAATGTCTATAGATGGGGCAGGTAATAATATGTACGTTTCTAGCGATGTCGCACCAATTGTACCTGATGTTCCGACTGTTATGAATTCTGTACCATACACACACAAGTATTTCACATTTATTGATTTGTGTGCAGCTTTTATTCTCTGTACCTGTACAACCAGACACTCAGCCATTGTTCGCTTTACATAAAGGTCAACAACATTTCTTGGAAACGCCTTGCACAGGGCTATGCGGATTTGCCAGCCATTTTTTCTGCAGCAGTGCACAAAACTGTGGCCAAAATCAATCAAATCAATTGTATTGCATGGCCGATGTACATAAAACCGCAAAACTAGTTTTGGACACATGCCTAGCATGCGCTCAGGTAAATCCACACAAATCAACTAAGCACGATGCGTTGCCACATCCGGAATCACCGTTGCAACATGTGGGCTGACATTCTTCACACACCCACCAAACAAGAGAAAACGTATCTCAAACCCTGTTGCACACCGTTGGAAACCAGTTCCAGGAAACATGTCTGTAACGAGGTTCTTTAAAAGGAAGGAAGGAGGCGGGAACCGGCAGACATTGAGATGCAGGACCGGTGTGCCCACAGCTGATTCAAACTATCAGTCACACCACCGGCCCCGCCTCACGGCTCTCGTCACGTCTTCCTGACCACAGTGTCGTTCAATGTGCGCACCAGTTTGAGCTGGAACATTCCCCAGTTCTTTCTGGTTCTCTGATTGGCTAAGAGCCATGCGATCCTGCAATATCACCACGGGGACTGCTTGTATCACTCCACCCCTCAACTATCTCAGACTTAGTCTCAGACGTCGCGTCCACAGACCGTTGGCTAAACGTCTGATGCTTAAGGCTCACTTTTCTGGAAACACGTTCGAAGTCATCATCTGATCGGTTGAATTTCACAGGAATTCCGGGAGACGTGGGTGTTGTGTTCTTTAACGGTCAGCCTGGAAACAACACAAACCCGTCTGATCTAAGAAGTAAGCTGTTGTGTTTACAACAAAACCAATGTGATTGGTTGACTGTCAGTAATAAGGCTTCTTGGCTGGGCCTTGGCCAAAGAAAGCAGCGAGAGACCTTCAGTATGAAGTTCAGTATGACCATGCTGTCCTCAAAACTGCATCAACGTGCACAGACTGCTAGCTAACAAACAAAAGAAACAAACACACACGAAGAATGTTTACTTCCGTGATGCTTTCTCATTTTTTGTAAAACTGAGGTAAAATAAACAAGGTATGAAATTAAAAACTGCACATTCATTTGTTTGGTATACATATAAACGACCATTGAATCCAACAATCGCGGAAATGGTGTTGCCATTGAATAATTGAGAAGTCTCTCACAAGAAAAGACTTTCACAAAACTTGAACCAAATTTGGTAAAATAACTATTGCATTTAGTTCTGGTTGAAATACGATTTCCATCAATACTTTATGTGGGCATTGTATTTGTTTCTTGTAAGAGTGTTTGAGTTTCTCACCTGCCCAACATTCTTTTATTTTGAATCTGAGAAAGTACATTGGCGCTGTGTGCGTACATTGGTGCACTGTCCATGTAAAGCATCACGTCTAAATAATGTCACCTGATGAGATGTATGTATGGGGTTCTTCACTTTTTGTACAAGTTAATGGATTCTTTCCATAGTACTTATTAGTTCCTGGCTAAAGAAGGCCACAAGGTACAGTTTTTAATTATATTGTGTTTACAAAATTTGGGGAACTTTTGAAGTTTATTGTATTAATGTTTTATGAAGTTGTTAGCTAAAGTTTAACATGTTATTAGCATATATGCAGGTTTGGAAAACCACAAAGGGCCGTTTCAATTGTTAATGTTGCTATGCGGATTGTTTAAAACTTGCAGTAACTTAGATTTCATTTACATTTAGGCATGTTTATCCAAAGTGACTTACATTACATTATCCTATACATTTTACATAGGTATTTGCAATCCCCTTGGATCGAACCCACAACCTTTCATTGTTAAGGCAATGCTCTTACCACTGAGCTACAGGAAACTTAAGTGTTTAATTGGTATTATAGATGTTTATGGTTAGTTCTAAAAATGTATATTATCCATGCTTTTTACCGAGCAGAAAGGGTATTAAATTAGGCTGTATGCTAATTTTGTGATTTATTGTCACACTATAACGTTAGTACAACTAGACTGCAGTTGTGTATACAATTTTGAATGTTTAATTATTGATGGTTTGTTTGTTTGTTTTATTTAGTGTTTTTTTTTTTGAAGGAAAAATAAAACCCTTTATAAAACATCAGTTCTCGAGTAAAGTCCATCAGTTCATCTGTGAATGTTCCATGCACTGCTATCTGCACACGAGTGTATGTGATGCGACAGGACTTTCTTTCATTTTCATATTATATCGATCACATTTTAACTTCCAAAAATCAATATAAAGTTAAAATAATGAATGCTTAGAGGTTGTAAATAAAAGTACAGGCATATGTTTCTCCAAGGCGAAGATTGTTTGTGTGCCGAACTTTAACTGATGTTGACGTTACCTGAGGTCTAAATCAATACTCCAACAAACTTCAATACTGTAAAATGGCCGCTAGATGGCGACTATACACCATGATATTAAAACACGCGTCACTGTTGGCAGCGTCTCTTTTGTGTCTAATGTCTAATGTCTGGTGTCTAATGTAATGCTGTGTCTAATATTCCACACCCTCTGCATTGACTCTATCTCTCTCCTTTCCACCGATAGCTGGTGTGTGGTGATCGCTCTGAAGCCGTTGTGCTGCCGTCGCATCATCCAAGTGGATGCTGCACACTGGTGGAGGGTGAAGAGATGCTGAGGAGAGACCCCCTCATATGATTGTAAAGCGCTTTGGGTGTACAGCAATACACTATGAAGCGCTATATAAATGCCTCATTCATTTCAGTGGCCTAGCCAGAATTTTATTTTTGAGGATGCCTGGCCTGTCTGTAAATGAGGGGCCATTCTGTATATACGTATGGGTTTCTATACATGTAGATATTTATAGGTACTAAAATGTTACACCTGTATTATACAGCTCATTTCACCGTTTTAGCAAACATAAACCTAGTCTAGTGGCTCATAATCTGGTCCTCGCATCCCCCATATTTTGCGTCTCTCACATTTAACAAACCTGATTTAAAGGTCTCATGAACTGGCCTTGTTTATTGTTTTATAGTGTTGTGTGAGGTCTAGTTATGACGTTCACGTGACTTTTACATTAAAAAACATCAAAATCAAGAAGCAATAGGCTATTTTCTACACTGGTTACAATGGGCGTGCCGCATTGGAGACTATAAGTAAACGGCCACTGCTTTGATTGGATAGTAGTTTGCGTAGTGAACATAGTTGGAGCCTTATGTGAATTTGGTTCGAGATGTAACCTTAGGTAACACATTAGCAGCATTCACAGTTTTCGCAGCGCATTAGTATCTGAAGACATCTGTGATTTATAAATGACCTCCCCACATCAGAATTTCATGTGAAGCATTCGCACAGGATGATTTTACTCAAATTTACTGACTTATTGCCCGGATGTGATGGCAAGGCTTTGCGTATAGTTTGTATAGCCTATAGTTGTATTTTGTTGAATGATATATGACCGAACCTGTCAGCATTTGAGACCAGTGATCCCGAACCGGACCAAAGATCACCGCTATCACTGGTCTCAAATGTTACGAGAGTTTCAATGATGAATAAACAAATGGGAGACTCCCGGTAACTTATTGATATCTTACTGACCTTCCGAAAAAGATGCCCGAGCCACCTCAGCTGACCCCTCTCGATGTGAAGGAGCACCGGATCTACTCTGAGCTCCTCCCGAGTGACCGAGCTTCTCACCCTATCTCTAAGGGATCGCCCAGCCACCCTGCGGAGAAAGCTCATTTCGGCCGCCTGTATCCGGGATCTTGTCCTTTCGGTCATGACCCACAGCTCATGACCATAGGTGAGAGTTGGAACGTAGATTGACCGGTAAATCGAGAGCTTCGCCTTGCGGCTCAGCTCCTTCTTCACCACGACAGACCGGTACAGCGACCGCATTACTGCAGAAGCTGCACCGATCCGTCTGTCAATCTCCCGTTCCATCCTTCCCTCACTCGTGAACAAGACCCCCAGATACTTGAACTCCTCCACTTGAGGCAGGAACTCTCCACCCACCTGAAGTGAGCAAGCCACCCTTTTCCGACTGAGAACCATGGCCTCGGATTTGGAGGTGCTGATTCTCATCCCAGCCGCTTCACACTCGGCTGCAAACCGTCCCAGTGCATGCTGAAGGTCCTGGTCTGATGGGGCCAGCACGACGACATCATCCGCAAAGAGCAGAGATGAAATTGTGTGGTCCCCAAACCCGCCTAGAAATTCTGTCCATACAAATTATGAACAGAACCGGTGACAAAATTCATTCATTCATTAATTATTTTATTTACAGCGCTCATGGTAAAAAATGACAGCGAGGGGTTTGATCGCGCGCTTTAGATAACAGAAATTGCCGTGTTAACTTGCCACAGTAAACGAGCACATTTTTACATTAACGTGGCACAGTGCATTGGCATTAACACATTCTCTGTGATATGCCTTTTAAAAGTCTCTCTTTTTCATTCACTTTCATTCACTCTTTACTGTCTTTTTTACCTACTGGGTATTTATCTACTTGTGTATATATATGTTTGTTATTGTGTGACCTGGAAATGCAGCATTCACTTAACCCAAGACAAGTTTCCCCATGGGGACAATAAAGTATACTGTATTGTAAAAACCCACAGCAGACTGTCTATAGTCCTGATATAAAGTCATGTAGATGTTTCATTTAGTGTTTTCTGTGTTTCGTGTACAGATCTGAGGTCAGTTTCTCATTATGGGGAATACAAATAGCATTGATTCTGAAATGATACAGCAGAAGAGAAAGAGTCAGAAAGAGAGTCTTCTCCATGGCTCATCCACCTAATCTCAGTATCATCTGAACCTCTGTGAGTATAAACATGTTGTTGTTGTTTATTTAATGTTGTGAAACTAGGATTAGATCACAGTTTGGTTTGATTTGCTCACTTTCGTTTTACTCTGAAGTAGTTTGTTGATATATTTTCTCATGGAACACAAAAGGTTAAACTTAATAATGTTCATGATCTTTTTTATACAGCATGGATAGTATGGCTGGGCGGAATGATGGAATATGAAGCGGAATGTAAATAAGTAGGCGTGGTTAACTCGGCGCTCTGCAACTTGGGCGTTATGTTGAAAAAAACATGTTATTTAATGCCCCCATAACAAAGTATCAAATCAAAAGCTCTTCTGGTGCTCGTGCAGGGATGCATATTAAAGATGCTTACTCTCCCCTATTTCAGAAGTCAGATTGTTTTGTAAAGTTGTTCATAGTTTTAATAAAGATCATCTTTAGAAGAGTTGAGGAAAACTTGTGTTAAAATGCATGATGATGCTCGCCGGGTGAGCGCTTTAACATGACGTGGGCAAACCTCCGTGAGACGCAGAATAGACACACCTAAAGAAACAGAGTCTCAACACACTAAAAGTGTGCATCTAATAGAGAGTGAAGAGCGATCAGTGTTTCCCACAGGATTTTGAGACCGTTTTGCTGATGATGTCACACACTAGTTAGCATGTTTGTGACGTCATCCCCCCGTGACCGGTGTTTGCGTTTGGCCTAGTTTTGGCACTTGAAATCTTTTTGTATATACTCTCTGATCACATGTAGAATTCTAACTAGTGCTGTCAATCGATTAAAACATTTAGCAATTAAAAGCCATTGATAGTCTGGACTTGTGCTTGTGTAATTCACTAAAACAGCCAAGTGACTTCGCACAAGCCACTTCATCCCACCCCAGTTTAAAACCCCCTCACAGTGAAGTTGGATAAGATCAGAGCACATGATGGGTGTAAAGCCATCGTCCATTTGCATCTTGGGAATTTACTTGCATCATGTTGAAAAGCAGATGTTTCCGGATAAAAACAGAAGTGCTTTTACGCGCATTCTCTTGAGAATCTATCGCTTCTAAAAGTTTTAAACTCAAACATCTCTTTATAAACTTGTAAAACTGAAAGGCAGAGATATTACATGTTTGTCAGTACGTTTCCTTCAGTGTAACACTTAAATTGTTCATATATACACTTCTTCAAAGCATCATTGTGTGCAGTTAACAGTTAACAGTGACAAACACCGCTAGGCGTCTTTCACGAGGCACTGATGGAGAGATCCTGGGTGTGTATTTTAAGAACACACTTCATGCTTAACTATCTGTTCATGAATTGTTTTAGTTTAAGAGTTTCCGCCCTGTGTAACCCTTTGACATTAATGCTTCACTGCTGTTTTATAAAAAAAACTCACTCGACATCTCTCTGAACAGACAAGATCTCAATAAAACAAACAGCACCAATGGGCCTGGTAAGCAATTCTTAACATATATCATTTCTAGTTTTATACAGTGGCCTATAAGGTATTTAGACACTTGCAGCCAAAATTATTTTCAGGTTTTCTGAATGCATGTATAGGCATTTGTTTAGGTAGATGATCGTTTTTGTCTCATTCTCTGAACTATTTTACAATATTTCTCTCAAATTTTAAATAAAAATATTGTTTCGATTTGCATTTATTTGCAGAAAATGAAAACAGGTGAAAATGACAGAAAAGAAGCTCTGTATTTTTTCAGACCTCAAATACAGCAAAGAAAACAAGTTCAGATTATCTTTTCTTCGTATTTCTACATGTATTTCTGTAATGTTAAAAATGTTTATTTAAAGTGATGACCTGGATTTTTTCATCGGTTTACATGCGTCTCGTCATACTGTTAGTCTTTTACGTTGCTGTTGGATGACTTTGTCACTCATGAGGTTAAATTTAGTTAAATTCAACGGACACTGGACTGACCTGACCACAATACATCTAGAAATGCAGATTAAATATACATTTGAAACGGTGTCTTCATCTAACAATGGAAAATGAACTGTCTTTTTGTAAGGGTAGGTCGTCTGTTTCTTGGATGCTCGTCCATTTTTTTAAATGGTCCTTGTCTTCAATTAAACAAACATTTTTTTCATTTAAGATTCATCTTAATGAATGTTTGAAGAAATGCAATCTGTACACACGGTATTCTATATATATTCATGATTTATTTTTTTCCTTAACAATGCAATCTCAAAATGTGCTATAGAAATGAATTGAACTGAACTATGATTAAAAATATCTATTGTCTTGCCATTACACACAAATCATATAAAATGCATTGATTTGTAAGAAAGAGCACGGGCACTTTTACTCTTTTGGCACGCCTGTGTGACTTTATACATTCTTTTAAAATCACATTGACAACATTAAAAGTCATTGAAAAATTGTTCAGTTCTAATAAAAAGGAATAACATTTGTCATGTAGGCCTAATGCTGAGACGTTTATTTTTTAAAATCTTTATCTTCATTTATCTTTCTGTTCATCAGCATAACTCTCATCCGAAGCTTTACCCCGGTGATATCCTTGAGTTTCCTGGGAACAAGTATTTTTCTCATTTCGGAGTTTATTATGGTGAACGGGACGGGGTTCCTTATGTGGCACATTTGACCTCTAGAGGTGAGTCATCCTGTGTCCCTGAGCACCTTTAACTTCTGTTTGAAATTCTCGTGACTAGGCAACATTTCTTTTTCAGATTCAGACACAAAACTCTTGCTTTTCGGCCGAGCTTTGAATTCCTCGGTGAAGTTAGACCCGATCGATGTGATCGGGAAGAAATACAAGGTCAGGAACTATTTGGATGAAAAGCACCCACCACGAGACTTCTACACTCACATCAAAGCGGAGATCGACGACGTCATGACCAAACCCATCACCTTTGACATTCTGTTTAACAACAGTGAACATCAGGCCACCATGTTACGATACGGGGTGAAAAAGTCAGAGCAGGTAAAAAATGTCACACTAAATATGATTATGCTTTAAAATCGTATTTATTAAACGCATTAATTTGTTATTTTGTTGGCACCCACAATAAATGTAGTCAAACTTGGATGCAAAGATCTGAAATATAAATACTTTATATATTAATGTAAACGTCATATGTTTTGAACAACAAAGGCCATTGGAGTACATGTGTTTATTTAACATATTTTTATCCAAATTAAACTTATTTTTAAATCGCTTTCAGATTGAGAAAGTCTATTCCAAGATAGTTCCCACCTGGAAGGAATTATTTGAGAAGAAAAAGCTTTAAGAGACATGGCATCAGGATACACGAGAATTCAAGATTACACAAAACAATCATTCTGAAATTGAAGAAATGAATTCAACAAAGTTGTACAGATTGCTCTTAATTTTATGTATAAAATAATACAGTATATCATATAATCCAAATAAATTAAGCCCCACAATATCTGTACTGTGATGTATTTTGGTGTCTCTGAATGTACGTCTCATGTCTGTCTCACAAATGGCCACAAGGTGACGGTATAAAGTAAATGTTTGCTATATTGAGTGAAACAGAGCATCAAATGTATCACATGCAAACCATCGAATTTATCCATAATATATATAGTTTAATGATGTTAAATGTAAATCTATATGAGAGGGCTGAAACAAGGATATGTGTTGTGTGTTTTCTTAAACTAGACCATAAAAAATCAATGTGTTGCTCTGAAAAAAGGACACGGTCTGGTTCCATACAATTTAAATAAATATATATAGTCCACATTACATTTTGGTTTATTAATATTATTACTCATTTGAATTTTCTCAATTGTAAATCTTACATAACAACCAAATGATTATTTCTAAACATACTATTTTATTGAGCAGCATAGGAGTAGTTTACCACAAAATGAATATTATGTCATCATTTATTCATTCCAAGCCTGTATGAGTTTCTATCCTCGGCTGAACACAAAATATGTTTTGAAGAACGTTGATAAGCGAACAACATCGAACCCCATTACCTTCCATTATATGAACACAAAACCACTGAGACATTTCTCAAAATATCTTCCTTTGTGTTTCACTTAAGAAAGTGTCAGGTTTTTATACAGGTAAATGACAGCTTTTTCTATTTTTGGGAGAACTATTACTTTAAGACTTGTCTTTGAAATGAAAGCTGTTCATATTTATGTTCACATGTGAATTTAAGAATGTCTTTATTACAGAGCTGCACACAGCATACAAGAGAGACTTTAGGGCAGGACATGGACACCACATGATATCACATCTGACTGTAAATGACAACGTTGGAAGAAAGCGAAACGAAATAGCTCAGAGCTCAGGTCGACTCAAGGGACCGAGCTGTTTTTTCAAGGACAGGAAACCAAATTCAACCCGAGAGTCCCCTGAAAATAACAATATCATTTGGCTATTTAATGCTAAACCATTTACAGTAGGTCAGTCAGAAATGAGCTGTTTCCGTGCCGGATAGATAAACTGCAAAGCTCTCTAAAGAAAATCATCAAGATGTGAAACAGGGAAAGCTTTTTGAACAGGGAAGCTATTTGAAAAAAGCAAGTGTACTTTAGAGAGGGGGTTAGTGCACTAGCGAGTGCATGAGATGTCAACAAATTACTGAGTAAATGAAGGTAGCATACACAAGATGTGGAAGTATGATCTCAGCCGTGAGGTCAATGTGACGTAGAAAGTGATTCTAGAAAAAAAATTCATTGCTGTACTGTATGGGTTTGGAATTACGTATAGCTTTCGGAATCTTAAATGTCAAGCAAGAGGAGAAGGCGTCTTGAACTAATACGTTATCACATAAAAATGCAGAGTTTTTTTCAGGGACATAAAGCTGCAAACCATACTTGGATTGCAGATTAAAAATTAAAAATTATTTGTATAACCTTTTGGGGAATCAAGGAGTTTTCAACACAGAATTACTCACTTGTTTTTACAAAAAACATTAATGACTGAAGTTTTAAAGGGATAGTTCAGCCAAACCTCAAATTTGCCGTTTATTTGCTCACCCTCAGGTCATCCGAAATGTAAGTGACATTTTTTCTTGAGTAATACCATATAGAAGACTGTTTGGTAAATCCGCAGCCCTCTCTGCTTCATATAATGGGAGTATATGGGGTCCACCTGTCTAAGAGTTCCTAAAGCACATAAATCCAAAAAGAGGCTCCTGGCGAAACATTGACGTTTTGTGAAGTGACTCGCTCAATATTTTCATAAATTTGAACGTCATTTTTTATAATATTAGCCATACTGTACGCCCTCAACACTCCCTTTCTGCAGGTGGCGCTAAACGTACCAGACGCTGCTATGCCATCCACCACCAAATACTACAAATAGAAGATTGCGATTGTGTGCAGAGGCTGCACATTGTCTAATATGATTAAATATGAAGTTCAGTCTTATGAAAATATCAAACGATTTGCTTCATGAAACGTCAACATGTCGCCTGGAGCCGCTTTTTGGAAACATGTGCTTTATGAACTCTTAGACGGGTGGACCCCATAGACTCCCATTATATGAAGCAGAGAGGGCTGCGGATTTACACAAAATACTCGCATGTCCATCTTTTGAGCAATATGTTCATTTGATGTTGTTAGTTTGAAGAAGGACATTGCAGTGTTATGCTGAGATTAGTAATGCTGTTTGATAAGACGTCAGTTTAGGTGAACAAGTCAAATGCCGTTTCAAATCTTTTGTCAGAATGAATTATTCTTCATTGCTCAATTCTTTATTGCGGCGTCTCTGTTTAATAAAAAGGTTAATACATTTAAACAGAAAATATATGCTGGCTTTCATAATGAGATTAGTGTAATTTGTCTGTCTTGCTGTATTAAGTCACAATGTTTTCATTTTAAAAAGACAAATGTTTCTGGTCATATATGAACAGGAAACAAGTAAACCGGTTGATCTGCAAAAAAATTGCGCAAATCTCTCATGATGAAATATGGAGGATCGTTCCTTGAGTTTGCTTGTTTCTTTTATAAGTAACTCTGAAAAGATCATCTAATAATTATATGTGGACTGTTAAAACCTGGTTCATTTTCCTATTCTATTCTCACTATAATAGAAATCCAGCTGGGATAAAGGAAACCGTTGAGGCGGAACTGCAGTCTCATCTCTATTGTTTGCAATATGAAAGCTAAGATTAAATCTTATAATAAATTCCTTCAATGCAACATTAACACACAAAAGCAACGCTGAGTGCTGACAGTGATCTCTCACGTCAGTGGAAATATTCAGACCCGACATGCGCAAATGAAAAGACAGATCTTTATTTTTAGACAGTACAGATACAGATAGAGAAAAAAAATCACATTTCTATATCTAATAGTTCCTCTAAACACTAGTAACAGAACAGAAGAGATCATTTACTGCCTTACAGAAGATGTGTTTGTCTGTACTGTTCATCTTAAATTACGGTTACTATGGTGATTTAAAGTGTTTCAGGATAAATGTGTAACACAGAAACAAGTAATCCGGCCTCAAGAGACCCAAAAGTGTCTTGGAGTGGCCACGCTAAGAGATCGAACAACGTGACCGAGCATGACACTCATGCATTTACAAAGAACTAACAGAAGGATCCATTCACAACGACATGTTGGATAATAACCCGTCAACTGAAACACATCCGTTCACATCACATTATCTGTGATAAACACTCTTCTGTCCGTTGAGCAACCATGCCGAACATCTGAGAAACCACCCAGAAAAGCGTGTCGCCCAACACTCACATTTCCTCAAATCTAAAAATCTAGCTGAACATACAACACCAAACCCAAAAGATCTTTGATTAAAAGTTTGTCTAACCCAAAAAATCACAGATGAGATCTTAAAATCACAGTTATTATGTTTCCTTGACAGAGCCCACATACTGTTATTTGATCTAAGCTTATTCTTATTATTATTGTTATTATTCTTGTCGTTCCCAAAATTTCCATAGACCTTTCAAGCTACATCCACCAAACTTTCCACAAACCTTCAAACTGGTCTGACTTGATATGCTATATCTTTTCCAACTGATTCGGGTGCTGGTTTTCGAAAACGGGACTCTCAAAACCACCTAATTTCCCATTGACTTAACATTGCGACGAACTTTGATGGCTCAGTTAACACATTTGAAGAAGCTGGCAGGCTCTGTAAGAACTTACCTCACAATGGGGTGTAAGTTGTACCCCTGGGGTGTTAGAGCCCCTCAAAATCCCCCCTATACTTATAATGGGAATATGGCTTATATATATATTTATAAAACTGCCAGTTCTGGTCCTTGATTCTGATTGGCTGAGCGGAGTTCTAAGCCGTTATAAAATACCCCGATATATAACGGCTGACCGCACCACATAGCCTAAATATCATTTTATTTACTTTATTTAATGAAACCTTGCTAAGCATATTGAGTAACTGTTTTATAAAAGCAATAAGCCCCGCGAAGCCGTGAGTTACAGTGCATTTTATAACAGCTAAGGGGGTTTCGGCACTCCGCTTCGCGTCGTGCCTAAAAACGCCCCTTAGCTGTTATAAAATGCACTGTAACCCACGGCTTCTTGGGGCTTATTGCTTTAATATATATAGCTTAGATTGTCATCAACTGAAAGATGCTAAGTCACACCCTTAGTAACCAAACAGGTTAGACTAGCAACCGTTTTGCAATGCCTATATCTTTGCATCAGAGCTTCGTAGAGACACAGGAGTTGTTTTTTACTCATAGTTTAGAGTATCATCAACTGACAGATGCTAAGCCACGTCCATAGCAACCAAACAGGTTAGCCTGGCAACCGTTAAGCAATACCTATATCTCTGCATCAGAGCTTCGTGGAGACACAGGGGTTGGTTCGTTTTGCTCATGGCTTGGCGTATCATACTAGCAACATGCTAATTATGCCAGCAAACATGCTTATCTTGTTAGCTTCATGCTAGTTAACATGCTTACAGTGTAAACATCATGCTAGCAAAATGCGAATCATGTTAGCATCATGATAGCAAACATGCTAATCTCATTAGCATCAGGCTAGCAACATGCTGATCATGCTAGCAAAAATGCTAATGATGCTAGTATCATACTAATTGTGTAAACATCTTGTTAGCAATCATGCATTCACTCTCATTTTATTTCTCAGAAACATACAAACCAAGAACTCCATCAAGTCTCATTGAGCTATAAAAGAGCAACATATGAGAAAGAGCACTTTCCTCTAGTTAAGTTTGTAATTTCCAAACAATATGTGCAATGCATCTCACATTTAGACAATGGTCAATCGTTCCTCGAACAAAAAATATGACTAATTATAGAGATGAAAAACATCTGATTTTGGGGAATATTTTCATGGCCCTTGAATCTAAATCTAACCGGTTCTAAACATCACCTGTGGAATTGAACATTCTGGTGGATGGTCCCACGTGAACATTAAACCTTGCTCTCCATACACCCTCGAGCATCAGCGGGTTACTGATGAAGTGCATGTCATCCATTCTCTGTGTCCTTCATCTGATGAGTACAGACAGAGACCATTATTTTTACATCTGAAGAGAATGTTAGAGATGCTTTTATGTGCAAAGCCTGCAGGTGGTTGCCACGGCGTTGGTCCCGCATGTTGATCTGATGCATGACAACTAATCAATATGCAAAAAAAATAAAAATTCAATGCAATAGTCCATTTTTGACCCTTATTATACGTTTGTGTTTGAAAAAACTGAATTATTAGTGATTTCATGCGACTACAATGTGAGCTTAAAGATTTGCTTCAGAGTGGAAATTTCATTTGAATCTTAGCCCGAGGAAATCTACATATTCTATGTCCTCGTAGAACATATTCTAACACGAAAAGAAGCGTGAATATGTTGTGTTAAAAATATCATCTTGCTTGTTACCGCGAAAAATGAGCTCTTTTGTATGTAAAATCATTTGGTGTTTTGAAAGCACCAAAGCCATCACAGATCCCAGAACAGCTCCGTCTCTCTCTCTCTCTCTCTCTCTCTCTCTCTCTCTCTCACTCCTCACTTCATTATAAAGCAGCAAGCTCAGGTCAAGCAATCAGACGCTTTTAACAAAGAGAGCTGCGCTGTGTTCTTAAAGACTCAACTCACTGAGTGTAATCAAAGCCAAGCCTCAGGAAATAACACAAACCAGTCTGCTCTTGTCTTTTTTACAGATTTCTTCCAGCATTAGACATGGACAAAGGGGATATACAACACCAGAAAATTGACATCTTCACTTTTTATTTAAATAAATGATGTTTTTAAACTGTACTTCTGTTGTGTAATTGTGTTTGGAATGAAAAAGTAAAAGCTTGGCTTTGAGGAATTTAAGGTCTGGTAAAAGTATAACACGTGAGCAAAGCTTTCTGAGTCAGGAGAATGACTGCTGTCATCAAAAACATAATATTAATAACTGATAAAACTACTCAATGTTTGCTTTATAAAATTTTTATTTCAACAATTATGTTTTTACTTTTATGTGTCTTGCTGCTGTATTTGGATGTCTGCGCTAAAAGCTTCAAGTTATAAAGAAAATTCCTTTACATTCAGTGTTGGGTGTAACTACCCACTGGGATTACTTAAGGGATTACTATCATTTTTCTGTAATTTAATTATTACTTTTGATAAAATTTAACTAAACACTGTGTGCATGTGTGTGCGATAGTGGAAAATGACATCAACTTTAAAATCCTTGCTTTAATGCATAATTGTGCACATTTGTAATACTTTGGTCAGTTTATAAGAATACTTTATGTAGTTTAATATTATTTATTTGCATGAAATAAAGAGACATTTCATGTCTATCCTTAAATCACTTCACTAATAATAGTTGATATAGGATACAGAAAGTATTTAGAAAGAAGGAATTAAATACTTTTTTGAGAAGGTTATTGTAAAGTAATCCAATTACACTATTGAATATGTAATTAGTAACTAGTAATTAATTACTTTTTTCAAAGTGACTTGCCCAATACGGTTTACATTTACATTTCTTCATTTAGCAAACGCTTTTATCCAAAGCAATTTATACACTTTTCTTAAAGCATATATGTTTAATGCATTATAAAAGTTGTTTTAATGTATTAATTATGCCTTGTAATCCACCTTAAAATGTCTCATGAATAAGTGTTACTACTGCTGATACATTATAACACTTATCTATTAATTTAATGTTTTACAACTCACATTATAAACAACATTAATGCATCATACCATTTAATAACCCTTAATAAGGCATAATACCTAAAGGCTTTCAGTAAAGTTGTAATAAACTCACAAAAGACAAACTTCTCTCTCAGATTCTTGTACAAATCATTGACGAGTCCGTTCATTCAAGATCTTCAAAATTCAAAACCTTAAAATACTTTTATTAATATTAAAATGGCAAAATGGAAAGCTGCGCTTTTTTTTATTAAAAATGGTTACAAAAGACTTCATTGAAAACAAAGAACTGCTGAAATAACACATGACCGTGTTCTACTTTCAGTGAGGCCAGACATTAATATGCGCTTAAACAGCTCAGACGCTTTATCAAGATCATCTCACAGCTTCGGCTGGACAGGAATGGAGGCTTTCTGGTGCGTTTCCTTCAGCCAGGAGATGAGGATCTTATTCACTTCTGCAGGTCTGATGAGAGAAAACATAACAAAAGATCTCATTTGAAAACATCGCCTGGTAACCACAAATGAGCTCCACTGTTTCTGACCCCTCTGTAAGACACAAATATCACATTTAAACCCTTCTGATGGGGTCACAGGGTTACCTCGCTTGTCCTTTTTTTAAATGAACCGAGGCATTTAGTGTCAGGTTGAAAATGTCAGCGTTCGTCTATTGATTAGTGAAGTTCAGCGGAGGGTTTGATAGATTCACAGGGGTCAAGAGACATTCAAATAATTTACAGCCTCAGGGGTCGAGCTATCGAGCCCTCGGGTCAACACGGAGAGGAATGTTAAATCTCTGTCTGATCAGATCCACTCATTAACCGTCACACTGAGGATATGAACCATAACTTGGGGTGTTGAAATAAAAATAAAACAGTAATCTATTATCAGTAAGCTATTGTCGATGGCTTTCAGGAAGACAGTTGATGGAGTGAGAAATGTGGCATATCGGTGACCGACGAGGTCTCCATTTTTTGTGATCTGATAACATATGACAGCAGTTTCTGGCCAGTTGCAGTTTAACTACTGTATATCCCACAAATACCACTTTATGAATTCTTAGTAAAGACATTTAATAAAAACTAACGCAATCATTTCACAACAATGCACATGGTTAGGGAGGTCGTAGATATTTGGTAACATAACAGAAGTAACACTTCTGTTAAACAAAGCTCTAAAAAACATGTCACATTTCAGTCCAAGATCAATAAAAGAATGCATATATTTTCTACAGCTGCGGAAAAAAT
Organism: Triplophysa bombifrons; assembly: GCA_029783895.1. Taxonomy (NCBI): domain Eukaryota; kingdom Metazoa; phylum Chordata; class Actinopteri; order Cypriniformes; family Nemacheilidae; genus Triplophysa; species Triplophysa bombifrons. The sequence goes on along the minus strand of CM056467.1, from coordinate 1,517,846 downwards.
TAAGAGACCACTTTAAACTTAAAATCAACATTTCTAGATGTATTGTGGTCATTTCAGTCTAGTGTCTGTCGAATTTCATCAAAATCTAACTTCAGGAATGTCATAAAGTCATCCAACAGCAATGTGTTTAGACACATGAAAAGTGTGATCACGAAAGTAAATCTGAACTTGTTTTCTTTACAGTTTCTGAGATCTGAAAAATGCAGAGCATCTTATTTATTAGTCATTTTTCTCCCGTTTCTCTAGTTTTCTTTTCTACAAATAAATGCAGATAGAAACAATATTTTTGGTTCAAATTTAAGGGGAAATATTGGTAATAGTTCACAGAATGAAATAAAAATAATTATTTGATCTAAACGCAGACCTATAAATAGTACATTACAAAAAACGATTTTGATTTGGTCTCTTTGTTCGCGGCTATATACATTTCTGTCTGGCTTCATCATTATTTCCAGCAAAAGTAGAGTCCTTGAGGAAGAAGGGACTCGTGTCATTGTTTAAACCACAGTCGGTATACAATATGAAGAATGTTTGTCTGTATGGTGAAATGCACATTAAGGTGTCATAACCTTGGAGGCCAGATGATATCTGTCATCTGTCATGTATGTGATTGGATGACGGTACTGTCCAATCACTAAACCCGTTTTGTGATGGAAGGCCTGCATCAGAGTTGTCTTTCATATAAATCCCAATGTCTGCAATATTTCCTAGGACACATGTTGTACATGTTTCTCTTTCTATGACAAACTATTGGCTGTAAGAGTGAAGTCAATAGGCAAAGTCTACATCTTTCAGTCCATTTGATGTTAACACAGACTTTAGGTTGAAGGCACATTTCATTTTTCCCCAAGCAATTTACCGTTAACAGAACAACATTATCTTTTTCATGTTTAAATTACTATACTCTTCATGAAAATCTGAATTGTTTGTAGTTTTTTTCAAACATTGATTTTTCATACAGGATTCATAAAAGTAGTGATAGTTGACAAATTCAAATGCACTTTCTTTGATTCATTTTTTATCAGCATATATTCACTGGAAATCCATTCCATTCATGAATCTTTTTGCATGTAATCTAGCAAAACTACTTCATGGTATAATATTTGACAGAATGACAGAATGAGGATAAAGTACTAAAGGTCAGAATGCCTTTTTGTATACCTTTCACTGTTTTCCAATTTCCTGGACAGCACGTTTGCCTAATACTGACATTTCAATAGATGTGTAATATGTAATATGTAATTTAAGAGTCATTCAGACACGTGACCTGCCGCTATAAAAAGCTATAAAGCCCTCGATGTTGTTTAACGTCAGTATATCTATATTCATTATGAATACATCATTGAACGCTACCTCTCCATTTGTGTCCAGTGTCCACACTCCTCAATGTGTCCTCTGCTGAGATTTGGAACCTTCAGACATCGAACAGACAAGATATTAGTACAGCAGACATGTCAAATGATACTGTCTGACATTAAACATGGCAGGATTACCACAATTACAAAATATATGATATCTACTAATTCTTGCGCTTGCGCTTGACCGGTTTTTGTTTTTATTATGCAAAAACAAACAAAATGGAAGCGGCCTTAAAGCGTTTGCGTTGACCATTTGGCAGGTGCTTGAAATCAAAGTGACACAGAATGAAAGATTAGACATGTGAATGAAGATAACCACAGGGATATCGGCAGAGACAGATTTATAGTTTTTTTATTTAAAATAAGTCTGCTTATGTGTGCTAATAATATAAACATATTTTTTGTAAGGGGCAGGAATTCCACATGAACACAGAATGAATTGTTATGAGAGAATCAGTAATAAGTGATCTCACCAGCTTCTCCATCCCTTTGGCAAAGACTGGCAGAAGAATGGCGTCCTTTCCTGCGGTCACCATCAAAGCTGGCATCATAATCTGTGGAGGACATTTGATTTTTGTGTGATTATGCATAAACTGATTTACCAACCGTGTTACTAAGCTAAACGTGACTGCCGAAACTTGGGCTGTTAAATGATTAATCGCGATTAATCGCATCCAGAATAAAAGTTTGTGTTGAACTAATATATGCGTACTCTGAATATTAATTCTGAATTTATGAACCCACACACATAAATGCATATATTTAAGAAAAATAAGAAATAAAACAATTAATAAATGTTAATATAAAATTTTATTTATTAGTAAATATAAATAAATATATTTAAATATTTCCTAAATATACATACATAAGTACGTGTATGTTTTTGAGTTTATAAATAGAAAAGTGTATCAGTAAAGTGCTTCAACCGATGTCACGTCAGAGCAGATGTGGAATGAGTTGCTTTTGGCTGCTTTTGACAGTGACGGTGTCAGAGATCTGCTTTTCTGGCAGTGAAGCGTATCATTTGGCGGACACTTGCCTTGCCCCTTGGCCTGGAACACATCCAACGCCAGTTCCTCTCCCCGTTACGGTACCAGTTCAGAGGACCCCTGAGACAGAACCATACCCTCGGTGAAAACATGTCATCTACGTGTAGTGAATGAACATCTGTATATTATCAATTCCTGTGGCTGAACAGACACACAAGTCACCTGTAATCTTCTAAATCTTGCAGAAGAGAAGAAAGATGAAGCCATGGTATGTGATTTAGGACATTGAGTCTCAGACACTAACAATGCATACACATATGCACAAACGTTTTTACCAATAAAGCAATTATTAGTGCACGAGACCCCCATTGAGTTTTCAAACATACCTGTAAAATCATCAGACGCAAACAAAACTATAAATAATGAATAGATTTTGGAGTAAATGTACCTGAAGCCGCTCTTGGAGTATTGTTGAACGTAAAAACGCAGTGCAGACTCATTCAAAATGGCACTACGGGGCGGATCATCAGGAGCGCCCACAAACAATCCACCTGATAAACAAAACAAACACAACATAACACTCATGTCTGATGTGTGCACAAATGTACATTGATGCATTCACACCGTTCACATTTTTCACATAATTCATCAAATCTGTCATATTGTATTGTCATTTCTTACCTCTCTCGCAGACCCCAGATGAGCGTAACGGAGGATGTTTCTGTGACAAAACAGAATTAAACTGTAATGCCTCTTTAATAAAAAAATCTTCACAGTATGTTGTGCGTTGCTACAAAGTGACGGAAACCCCACATTGAGAATATTGTTCTCGTTGTTTTCGAGGTATCCCTATTCCTGCTCGTAACACTTTAGAATTAGCAGCGAATAAAAAAACGGTGTGTTTGTTTGATGAATGGGAGTGATTCGTGTGAATGTGTCTCTGACAGCATGCATCCCCCTCAGCCGTGGAGATTTCCCTTGTTTTTTTATTGTCAGCAGGTCGTGCATCACTCAGGGTTTGTGCTTCATTAGAATTCAGTGTGAGTTTTTCTGAAGCTGATGTTTGTCGTTCATCACTTGAGGATCACAGGGCCGGATGGGAGCCCTTTAAGTGGCCCTCATTATGATTCGGGTCATTCGGTGGACACTGCACGACTCGCCTCTTTCATCTGCACTACTTGCTTTTGCATAACACAATAAGATGCCTGTGTTACCAGATTCTTGCAGTTCACTAGGGATCAATTCCACCACCTTGCATTTTTGCGTTATAATTTTTTTTTTAAAAGATTTAAAAAACAAAATGGTTGTTTGTGCAAATCCTGTAGGTTTTCTTTTTAATAGAATGTACTGTATTAAAACACACCAATGCCATAAACATGACAAACTTATCTGATGTACAGTTGTGCTCAAAAGTTTACACACCCCTTGCAGAATCTGGAAAAAGCTGAAACATTTGGAAGAATAAGATAATTTTTTTAAATGAATGTTTATTTTTTATTTAGTCCTGCCCTGAGCAAGTTATTTCACTGAAGAAATGTTAACATAAAGTTCACACTAAAGAATAATAACAGAATTTCTCAAAATAGCTCTGTGCAAAAGTTTACATACCCTGGTTCTTTATACTGTATGATGTTACCTAAACAATCAATGACAGTTTTTATGTTTTGTCATAGTTCTTTAAGTGTTTCTTGTCTGTCATGAGTCATTAGAGTGTCCAATGATCTTAGAAAAACAATCATCCAGGTCCTCCACAATCTTTGCTTGTCCAGCAGTAACTGTATGATGTTGTAAGGCAGCTGGAGAAGTTCTAAGAACTAAGGTAGTTTTTGATGCTAGAACACAAAACAATCAAACCCCATTTGTTTCCAGATCCTGAGGAATGATATCCTTTCTTCCCATCAGGGGTTGATGTTCATGAACTGAACCCCTCCTCTTATCACACCTCTCTCCTCCCCTTCATCTCTTCAGGCCTTGATCATTGGAAAAGTGCTTCCTCGATTTTGCCTGGTATGATAAACTTTGTGGTTTTAATTTGATACTATGTTGATAATCTTTGCTCATTAAGTTAGAATGGTCTTTGTATGCACATTCTATGATTTTAATTGATGTTGTACCTGCCTGGAATAATGTGCGACTGCAGGTCCCAATCGAAAGAATAACTATAAATAATAAATATTAAAGTATGGAGATTTATAGATAAGTTAACTTTGATCAACAGATGCATTTGAAATGTCATAGAAGTTTTTTTATATTATATTAAAGTTGGAGTCAGATCGGTCTTAACCACAGAGTCATATAAATTGAACTAAATTGTAACTTAAAGTTCTGAAATAACTTCATGTAGAAATCGCTGAGGAGAAGCAGAACACGAGACCCCTTCAACCACACCACTGGATTCTGTCGTTGGGCCAGTGGGTGGTCTTTAACAATGTTGAAATGATTGAGGACAATCAAGAGACTCATACACAACTATTACAATAGATAGAAACATTCAGTGCTGCCCACAAAGTCAACATCACTCATTTAAAGTCAGGTGGGTGTACACCTCTGAAAATGGTTTTGGTGTAAAAAAAGTATATTTAATTTTCTGAAAAACATTTATGTATTTTTTGTAAACATTTTTACTTTTTTCAGTTTTACAACCACATGATCTCAACATCATTACAGTTATTGCTGGACATGAGTCAAAATAAACCTTCATTTTCAAAAATCTTCTTATTTTTCAAATGTTTCAGCTTAATCCAGATTCTGACAGGGGTATGTAAACTTTTAAGCACAACTGTAAATAGCCAGATAGATGTGTAGTAAAGTACCTGATAACAGTGTCACCACAAGAAATTTCTTTCTTTTGTTTTTTTCTATGTTTCTTATGGTAATCTGCGATCTATGTCTTAAAATTGCCGGGTCTGTTTTTTTCTTCGTCCATGACTTTCGTTATGTCCTGTGTTACTTGTTTATTCATATTAAAAAAAGAAAATATGCTATTAAAGTAATGTAAATTAAATGTTGCAATTTGAACTTAAATATTATATTAAATAAAATAATGCATTACATTTTTACAAAATATCTAAAATATTTAGTATATATATCATTTTTATAACACTTTTTAGATAAAATTTGTAATATATTTTAAAAGCAAATGTTAAGTAGAATGTATTATTATGTGTAATATTCGAAAAGAAAAGAGAGGAAAAAAAAGGTGGTCATCTCAAGTTCAAACACAATCTCTCTATCTTATCTCGATCTTTGACTTTTTTACAAACTGCTACAGTAACTAAACACATTTTTTGAACATGTAACTAACTACATTTATGGAATATATAGCAGATAGCTGTATAAAAATTTTGAATAAAACTTACAGTCTCATAACTTGCAAAGAACATCAGTTTGAAAGTTCTCTCCAGGTTTTTCTCTAGTTCGGCCTCTGCAACGCCCTAAAACATGGATGGCATGGATATCAAGTCATTAAATACCATCTGGATAAACGTCACATGAATCAGTGGTGTTCTCACTTACAGGCTTCTGAAAGTAGAGCTGATAATCAAAGATGGGTATGGCCTTGAGTTTCTCCAGCGGGTTTGTGTTTGGATCCACAGGAAACAGAGGAGTGTTGAGAGACGCCACGGCTCTAGATGTCACCACCGGGGAAACACACAAGCTCTAGTTGAATGACTATTTTCCAACCAAAACACGTGTTTGGTTTGTAATGTCTGAGTGTATTTTGTGGGTACCTGACTCTCTCCGGGTGATACTGAGCCATGTTCCACACCAGAGAACCGCCCCAGTCGTGACCCAACAGAGTGACCTGAGCAATCCCCTGCAGAACCAAGACCAAGACCATACACATCAATGCACATTGAAACGTCTGGGTCACATTCATCCTTAAATATTAGGAAATCAAGCAAAGATTAATCTGTGTAGTATAGCACCTGATAACAGTGTCACCCAAGGTAATTTTTTTCTTCTGTTATTTTTCTATGTTTCTTATCGTAATCTGCGATCTATGTATAGATTGTATTCCTCGTTATCGTTCTGTCTTAATATTAGTAGGTCTGCTTTTTTCTTTGTCATTGACTTCTGTGATGTCCTGTGTTACTTGTTTATACAAATAAAAAAAAGGTATTCCATTAATTTAAATTAAACGTAGAAATTTTAACTAAAGTATTATATAAAATCAAATAACTACATATTTCCACGTCAAAAAAACAAAACATTCGTCGTTCAGCTCCTCAGTGTCATACATTAACTCCAAGTCTCACACAGAAATAAAAACCATTCCTCGCTCCATCACAATGATTTGATTTTCTCTAAAGCTAATTTGCATGATTAGATCATTAACTGTAATAGATAATTAGAGAATAATAACCTCCTACACAACAATATGACACGCTGCCCTGCAAACCCCACCCTGATACTGTCTGATGGGAAAACACATTGCACAGAAACTCAATCGCAGCGTGACTGGGCACATACAACTAAAATTAGAACCAAACCAATAACGTATGACTTTAGAAGGAGAGCTTCGTCTATCTAACAACATTTCACTTCTGGTTTTGTGAAACTTTAAATACAGTGTTATGATAAAAGCTTGAACAGAAGCGCGGGGTCAGTTTCACACATCGACTTCAGCAGAAGTCACACATCGACTTCAGCGACTTCAGCAGAAGTCACACATCGACTTCAGCAGAAGTCACACATCGGTCAGATAACCAAACGGCAGTAGCTGCTGTAAGTCTCAAAACAACAAACTTTGTCTACTGTCATATCATCTCTGTCCTTCTGCAATCTTGGATGTCTGAATTTTTTCAGTAAATTAAACTCACACACTATACTTTTGTCAAAGTTGAAAATCACGTTTTAATATATTTTATTAGTTAGATATTTCCAAATAACAATAATAGTAATGATTCATGAAACAAAATTAAAAAAATAACGAGATAAAGGTTTAAGAAGGACAGCAGCGAAATTCTCGCGCTCGACAAACTAGACAAAACAATTTTGATAAACAAGAATGTGTTTTACAAATCTAAATGTGGCTGCAAAAAGAGGAAACGCTGTGGCAACTTATCTCAACACTGTAATGTCAGTGGAAACTCTCGATTAAAACCAGTTTGAAGATGTGCAAAACTGCATGTGGATTCTCTGCTAACACTTTAAATGACTCCATAATATATCTCCATACGATCCGAGAACAATTCAGTCATCCTTGAATAATGTTAAATTTTTTAATTGCACCATAAAGAGATGATATGCGTGTGTCAAATAAAAAACAGACTTACCATCTTATCCAGAAAAGCCACCAGATCCTAAAATAAGTTAAGAGAAGAACGAAGTTATTAGTTTTAAGTGTAACATAACATGTCATCATAGGGTTGTGCAATTAATCAAAAATTAATCGTAATCGTCAACATTGGACTTGAAGGTAAAACAATTATTGTGCCGCATTTCATTTTGCATGTCTCCTCTGTTTTCTTGAGGTATAATTCCACCATATTAATATATATTTATATAACCTCATATAAAGCGTACCCCTTTCCACATGGTTCAGCTGTGCTTTTTCTTTACATTAATTTTCCAGTTGAATTCACAGTTTAAAAGGGAATGTATTGTTCATTTTTCTATGTTTTTTTTAAACACAAATGCAAACGCAAGATTGTTTTCTTACCAACATAATCTGTTCTTGAGAGTATTCCTCAATCTCTGCCGGACCCATGGAAATAAAACAGAACATACGTAATATCATAAGGAATATTATAAAGTTTCAGTATGATTCTGTTTATCACAGTGTAACTAGAAGCTGTCTGTTAAGTGTAGGTCACAAACTAATCCGACAGAAGGATGAAACTTGATCTTATTTATTTATTATTGTGCGGTGAGTTGTGCTGTGAAATGTCAATTTCCTGTTAGGATTAATAAATTAAATCAATTATGAAAATATTTTTTTACTAAAAAGGCTTTTAGTCATATTGAGAATGTAGTCATGCAGTTGTGACTTTATTCACGTTATACTTGTTGCTTGACCTCGTGAACCTCACTGCCTCAACAAAACATGCACTATCATGGCACGCACGTCTTTATGTTAACTCGGAATGCATCACACAAGTATCCAGCACACATGGTGAAGAGCAATGCTTCTCAATTTTCTTCTCAGCGTGATGCCGCAGTGATCACAGAGCCTGACGATTCAATACCTCCAGGCCTATAATTCCATTCCCTGAAAATTCATGCCACTTTCAGACCCCAAAACAGGATTTTTTTTAAAAGTGGTACAAGCACACGTTTTAAATGCGAACTTCAAAATCCTTCACTTGTAAAAGTTCTTATCATTTGAGAAAGCATTTTATTTGACAAAAATACGTGTGGTCCCAACTGCAACATAAACGTGCTGTGTACTTTAAACCGTGCAAAGATTACGTAAAGTCAAATGACACTAACTGACTTTTACCGCAAAGTTATTATGAAATAATGATGAAAGTTTCGCAAACTTCAAATTTTGTTTCATTTTTAAATATCTGCCTTTAATGCGTATGTCTGCTAAACATTTCTGGAGTCAAATTTTGTTTGTACTTGCACACAAGCATACAGATGATGTGAAAACCAACAGACATGGACTAAACGTTCAACTTATTGTTAGCAATCTAGGGGTACCCCCGAACAATAAAAATGATGAGAATTAGGTCTGACCTTCTGGTGCAGTAGAGTCACCGTAACCTTTCATGTCAGGGGCCAAAACTCTGAATCCAGCCGCGGCCAAAGCAGGAATCTGAATCCACCACAAACAAAATATAACACCGAGTAAAACTCTGATACAAAGCTACTATTAGGTGCTGAGGTCGGTTACTAAGCTGTTGCTATGCAGTTGTGGAATGAGTAATGCAACAAGATGAATAATAAGAGTAAGGGCTTTTTTCAATTGATTTAATTCAATTTAAGCGACCTTTCAAATGCATGGTTTATAAGGATAAAAATCTCATTGATCCTCATTGGTGCATTTGTCTTTCTTCAGAAAGACCTTTGTAGCAAAAAGCAATTTATATTTTAACCACAGGCACAATCCTTCTGGAGCAGCCTGTGGCTCCGTGTTATGTAATCTTTCATAAATCACCCCGTTTGGAGTTTGAACCCACGACCTCTCGCCTCCACTTCAACCACAAAAGCCACATCATCCTCATACCAATGAGCACGATTCCTTCATCTATCAATCGTATTGTGCAGTGAACAACATCTTCAAGGTCTGTGATCCTGATCTGCTCTCCTCACCTGGTACCTCCAAGAAAACCAACTCTCAGGAAATCCATGGCAAAGAAGAACAGGTGGCCCGTCGCCCATTTCCACAAAGTGAAGCTTCACTCCTGGCTGAAAAAGATCAGAACACACTTAATCAACTCCACGCTTCAGGTGAACGCTCACAAACGCAGTGTTTTACATTACCTTAACATTCACATATCCATGAGTGACATCTTCAGGAAGACAAAATGGTGGTTGGAGATCATTGGTGACCTGTAAAGAAGAGCAGGGGTTAACGTGAAATCTTTGTCGATTGTGACATGTTTTTCTCCCTTTAACAGCCTTTTGCTTATTCTTTTATAACCAAAATGCACGCAGATTTCGTGATCTCATTATACATTATTTGTGTCATATCACTAGATCATGTAAATAGATAAAGACAAACCCATGATTTAAACATGTAAGATTTAGGGCCCTATTTTCACAATCTAAGTCTAAAGCGCAGGGTGCAAGTGCACTCGGGGTGTGTCCGAAACCACTTGTGTTAGTTTAACGATAGGATATAGTCGGCGGCACCTGGTTGCATGGTCTAAACGGGTCGTCCCGATTCTCTTAATGAGTAATGGGTCTCTAATCTCTCATTCCCTTTAAGATCCAGTTGCGCTCGCGCCATGGTGGATTCGCCATTTACACGGCGGACTTTGCAAGAGCAAAGACTGGACGCTTCTCTAGAGAGGAAACGTATCTACAGGATGTCCACAATAATCATCTTTTACATTGTACTACATTTACTTTCAAATTTGGCATGTTTGTGTCCTGCTGCGCTTCCCTCTGTGTAATAAATTAAGTGAAAGCTCTTTAAATAACACAAAAATATTGCGCCATTGGCTTCTGATCACTAGATTTTCAGTTCCTCAATTCGCCTGAAAACACCTCTTTTTTAGACCAACACATGGGCGCACAAATGAGCGCAAATGCATTTGCTATTTAAACAATGCAACACAGGACGGGAAAATTAGAACTGCGCCGAGCTGAAACTAGCAAAAACACTTGGGCCGAGTTGCGCCGGGTGTATGATAGGGACCTTACACTTTCCATCATGGAATAATAAAATTTATAACATGATCTGTTTGAATACTCCATTCTGATTGGCTGAAAGGTGTGCTTTAAGTAATCCCCAGCTGGACTGGAGCTACCCGTGGAGCTACCTTCCTCCAATCAGAATCGAGTATTCAAACAGACCATGGTAAAAAAACCCTTTAACGCACAGGTAGCACCAGTCAGTTTGATAACATAAAAAATCTAATTATTAAAAAAAATAACTGTTAAATTTCACCGGTTTGATATAAAATTACACTGTAAACATCAATAAAAGCATTAACATGGCAACTTGGTTCTTGGCCTCCACGTTGTGCATTAAAACCCTTTTAAGTTTTTGTATTATCCCTTACTTAAATAACTTGATAACATAAATATTTTAATGTCAATAAACATAGATTTTTATCTCAAGTCTCTTAATATGACATGGTTTCTCTACCCAAATGGTTTGGAATCAGAATTTTGCACCTCTATTCCCGTAAACTTCTTGATTTCCCGGAGAGCCTCTGTGACGTCATGGATCTGAACAGCAGTCATTCCCAAGCCTTCAGCTGTCTTGACACTTTCTTCAGCAACATCGAGCCAGACTGCCTTAAAACATCAAAGATTTATAAAACAGAATCATGTTTATATAGTGCAGCAGCGGTATGTCACAGGTTGTTTTCTGAGAGGTTAGAAGAAAACAGTGAAGCAATATAATGAAACACACTGCAACAACGCAAAATACAATAAATCTAATTGTGCATGGTTAAGATAACAAATAAACAGACTTGTCAAAAACAATAAGAAAACAATTCACAATACATTTTAGGGTATGTATTATTATTAATCTATCAATATTCTAATTTGAAAAAATAAGACCCGGATAAACTCTGCTTGTTACAGTATACTGATATGTTGGGGTAAAATGTCCAGATGCTGCAAATAACATCACTAACAATCTACGATGTATAAAGTTTGTATTAACATTCATCTGTAATAATATTTGGAGCTCTGTGAGATAATTTCCTGCACCTACTTCTTGTGGCGTAACAGCAAGTTTCTTGAGGACATTTTTGAAGATGTCCGGCTCAGGGACTCGGGCACCAGCATGGCAAGATCTCACAACCAGGTCAAAATGTCCTTCCAAGACAGAGATGATCCTCGCAGTGCTCTCTCTCTGATCGGTGTCATCAACCCAGATGTTGGCCAGAACGCAGGTGGTGATGCCTCGAGAAGAACCAATAATTTTTCAGAAAATGCATTTCTTTATAGTGGCCTTCAGCGTTGCAACAGGAACTTTATAAAAATACCATGATGACGCAGGACAGATGCTGCTTCAAGAATAGGCTTGTTGAATTCCACCTGCCTGATCTTATCCAAAAGCTTCTGAACCGAGAACTGGACTGGCAAAGACAAACTCTTTTCAGATGCCACCTTCTGACACTCCGCTTCAAACTCAGGAATCATCTGAGAAGTTTAACATCAACCGTATCATGTCAGTCAAAACCATTACAGATGAAATATAGCAAAAAACACAAAATAATTCATGCATATACGATATGTGGTTCAGAAGATGATAATGTACACGCTTTTATTCCTTGCAAACTTTGATATTTTAACAATTAAAATGACATGCGAAATCAGTCAAGTTTTGTCATCACTTGTTTGCATGCAGAGCTTACATGGAAATGCAACATAGTTGCATAATTTCAATAAAAAAAAATGATATTAATCATAAACGACTTAAATTATTTGTAACATATACAATACATAAATGCAGATTCTGTGCACGTGTAGAAAAGTAAGGCATGACAGTAAATACATCACCTGAGTCAGAGTTATCCTCCCTCTCTCCGCTCGATACAGAGCATTATCAATGCCAACATTTGCAATGACATCATTTATGAAACCCCTGAAGCAAAAGAGTCATAATTGAGAAACTAACGGTTGTCATTGTTTTGCAAAAACGAAAAAAGAAACGAATAAAGAAACAAAAGACGCATACCCTGAAATATCAAGAGTTTTCTCAAATTCCCGAATACTCTGGACAAGTTGAGGAGTAACAACAGGCCCCCACAGACTCAAGCACACCGCCTTCTTCATCTGGAAACACGTTTATTTTCTTACACTGAGAGACAAACAAGCCACAGAAGAAGCACAGTGTGATAAATCTGTTAATTTGTAACTTTGCACACATAAGCTTGCAGCACAAAGTTCGTGGAGTAGTGCAAACCAAAATAATAAGTAAAGTTAAACGTTTACCTTCTGTTAGAGACTAGCGAGCGTCGTTGTACAGTACGTGCAGTACAGTGTCCAGCTTATGAAAAGAATGTTGTTTTGGCACAGCTTTGGCACAGCTTTTTAAACCAGCCGGAACGATCTGTGAGTTAAGAGGTGTGTACGTTCTCCGGCGCTGCGCAAACCGATTGGCTTTTGACGTCACTATACCGCGAGAAGATTCATAAACACATTCGACGAATTGCTCTCGCGATGCTTTATTATCGTACGTCGATAGGTCTGCGCAGCACAAAGTTGACCACTAAACTTAGTTCGGCCATAGGCATTGGTTATGAATAATGTGTTAAAACGAAACGGGACATTCGACCAGTAAGAATCTTGCCACAGTGAACGCACGACTAATGAATATTAACTATGACACAAGACCAACCAAACGAGGGAATCATGACCTGTTTAACATTCATGACCACTATGTAAACGTACCCCATCAACAACAAACTTCAAGAACAAACTCTTCTGTGTTCCTCTCTTTCTAGACACATATTTGACAATAACACAAACGCACACACTATATTAAAACATATGCCACTGTATATAAACCGCGGAACACTTTTACTTTGCACAAAATAACACCGTTATATCACATATTTTAAAAAAGATGGATTAATGAATAATGGAATAGCGTTTATATAAGGGGTTATGCAACTCACATCTGCGGCCAAGACAGCTGCGGTCTCAAAATACACGGTCAAGCTAGCCGCCGTTTAGATTTAAATGCGCGCATATTGAGGGTGTTTACGGTAACCGGAACGCAGCTAAAAGGCCATCTAAAGGCATTAAAATAATAAATATTTAAGTTACAGAGATATTGGTTTCACAATACAACGTTACAGCAATCATATTGCAAACATTGGGAGAAAAAAGTGCATCAATCACGACAAAACGAGATATTCTAAACGTAAAACAAGATTGTCACGAGACGCAGATCATCATTAAATAAAGCTTTACACACGCGCATGTTCCTGGAATTTACCGTAAACCGCTCATACGCGCGCATCTGAACCTAAACGGCGGCTGGTTTTTCCAAGTTTTAAATTCACAAACCTTTGCGATGTTTGTATTGGAGGTGTTTGGGGTTTTCAATAGACTGCCTGGGTTTTTGTTTATTACTCATAATGGTGCGTGTCTAAACTCACTTTCACAAATCCAGTGATGTCTTGACACGCGTCAATCTTCACAAAAAAATGCAAAAGGAAGTTTTAACGACGGGAGCGTTTCTATGGGTAACGTATGTTTTCAGCGAAGATCCATGCACGAGCGTTTTCAGTTCTACGGAAGCCGAGCGAACGTTGGTCTTCCGGGGTGTGAGCAGTTTAACTTTTCACGTCTAACGATCGAGATTATAATGTAAGTAACGTTAACTATAGACTAAATTGTTTGGTAAACCATTATAAATTGGTTGAGAAATGTAAGTTATTCTTTTATGCCATAAAAGCGCAGATCTCCCTTTCACTTAATACAGTTAATCCCTATCAGTTAGTACAGTTTTGCCCTCTCCAATATGGCGGCCGCGTCGAGCTGTTTACCTATCGAAGCAAAAATTCCCTCAACGTCTCTAAAACGTTAATTTAATTATTGTGGCATTTCCAGAAATGACAGGTGTATAGTGCAGGTGTGACATAGAATATAAACTCAATTCAGAGTTATTTTTTAAATGCTTTATTTTTTTCGACGATATTATATTGACTGCAAAATATATATTAATGGACTAATTTAACACTACTATTTATTTCACTTTGACATATCTACAAATCTAAATGTTAACCTTTAAGGTCATTGCTCTTTTTCATATAAGAAAAACACAATATGACCCCGCCCACTGGAGACGCACGGGAATCTCTTTAGCTCGTAGACTCCGCCCACTATCCTCAATGGAGACGCACGGTAATAGCTCACAGTCCATCCATCAGGATGTGATGCAGGACCAGAGCACTGCACGAGCATGACATGAACACAATCATGCTGGATTATTTTAAACATTCCTGCGGATTGAGACTTCTCCCTGTGGCAATGACACTACATCATCCAGGAACATTATTTCTTGAGACTTTATTGCTGTTTTTAACTATTGTGGGAACTGTTACACCTGGTAAGTGTACAATTCTTATTTTGTTAAATATTGCACTATTCGTGTTTAACATGATCTCATTAACACTATATATATTCTGGTTTATTATAATTGCGTGTATGTAACAGGTGTGTATGCAACACACTATGATGAAGAGTATATTGCTTTCAATGAAATACATGCATATGATGGTAAAGTTTGTAATGCATAATCACATTCATATTTTTATTTATAGTAGACATAGTCAGTATATTTAAAGCAATTTACAGTGTATGGTGACAGTGATTATACCATTGCAAATGCATATTTTGTTTTCATTTATTTATGGAAATGAACAGAGTGAACAATGATTTTTGAAATGTTGTGATGCAGAATGATATATAAATGAAAAATATTCTGCACTTATAATCAAAATGTGTGACAACAGTGTTAACTATTTTATTTAAAGGGTCCAAAGAATGTGCTAATTTGATTTTCAGTGGTTTTCTCATTCATCTGAACCCCACTGTACCACCTAAACATGAACGTGTTGCCTTTGCTCTTCTGTCTGTTCCTGTGTGACTCCACTCTTTCCTATTTGAATTCAATTATAATGTTTCCACCCTCTTTATTAAGAAACAATAAACATCACAAATCACAGGCAGGCTGGACTAATGAAAGCTGACCGCAGTGATTAAAGAATGAAAAGTCATTACATTAAGGGGGCGGATCTTCATGGCCGACCTCATATTTTACACTTTCATTACTCAGTTTGTGTGAGGTGACCCCACCTGCGTTCTCTGCTTTTTACACAAACATGTATCACACACGTCTTAATCCATCATAACATTCAATGCCTGTTTTGACACAACGTAAAACAATCCATGAGAATTAAGATAAGGAATGTCATATTTTCTTTTCTTTAAGTGCGTCGTTTCTGTGAATAACATCAATATCTCTTGCAGTATTATCAGATGGTTGGACTCACGCACATGCAGAGGACAAACTCTTTAAAAAACTCTTCATTGGTTACAATAAGTGGTCCAGACCCGTGCGAAACATCAGTGATGTGGTCATCGTGAAGTTTGGCCTTTCCATCGCTCAGCTTATTGATGTGGTAACCGTTTTCGATTGATGTTTCAATTCATTTCAGTTTCACATGTTTTGAAGCAACAGATGGAACTATAGGACCCTTAAAGGCCAATGTCAAAATGTATTCTAGTTTTGATTTTAGTTTGATTAATATTTTAAATTAGCTTTTATTTTTAGATCTTTAGTTTTTATGTTACTTAAAGTTAAACGTTTTAGCAATTTTGGTATATGCTTTTGTTTCTTTGTATAATTTTTTGTTTATTGTTCATGTTGCTATATAATATTAATTAATTTATATTTTAGTTTTTTATTTATTATTATAATTTTATCCCTTTAAACTTATTTCAATTTATTTTTGAGGCAACATTTACATTTTTCCTTTTAGTTTTTCCCATAATTTTTAGGTCAATATTTGATTTCAATGAACAGAAACGTTTTCAAAGTTTTCATTTTAGTAAATTAAAATAACCCATATTCAGCCGTGACCTATTAACATATATCTGAGAATCTTAGATTCATTGTCCAGTTCCTCTGACCTTTATTTGAACCCGACCCTGTCCTGAGGCAATTGATTGGCTTTTACATACGGATCTTCCCTGATGTTGTTACAGGATGAGAAGAATCAGATGATGACCACAAATGTTTGGCTAAAGCAGGTGAGACTCTTCATATTGAATTTTAAGAAAAATATCTAATGAATTAATTTTGCAATGAGGCTTTATGAGCCGTGCTAAAATGACGGACTATAACTTAACGAAGCTTATAAATCTGGTTGGATGCATACGGCCACAAGGATAATGCATTCAGTCAATGCGTTTGATCATTTATGATCAATATCAGTCAATCAGTTATTCCTCCACATGAACACGACGTTGTTCAGCTTGCTTCAAATATATTTTTGACATTGATTGTTTTATTTAATAGACCAAATGGTATCTTTCAATTTGTAAAGTTATAACCCCAATTTTGTCTATAATGACTACACATGGACAAATGCACTCTCTCTCTTTGTCCCTTGTAGGAATGGAACGATTACAAATTGCGCTGGAACCCATCGGATTATGATAATGTGACATCTATCAGAGTCCCATCTGAGCTGATTTGGGTCCCTGATATTGTCCTGTACAATAAGTAAGCATTGATCTACATTCCTGAAATGGTGTTAAAATGAGCTGTTGAGGACATGATGTGTGAATTATTATTCTGTTGTCAATGGTCCTGGATATTAAAGATTGTAGTTGTTGTTATGTGGAAAAAGAGGGCGGTCCGTGTCTTAATGACTCAATTAATATCTGCAGTCTGTGGATTCGGCGACGCTCGCATCCACATCTGACTGGTGCTTCTGTAACATTAATATGTGAAATTAAACAGACACACCGTGAAATAAGATATTGGGCGCTGCTGTAGTTATTAAAAAAGTTGCACGTTATCATCTCCTAGTAAAATGTCAGACGGTTTATCTATTTTAGGAACATTACGTCTCTTTATCTAGGAGGCATATTTAATCTCAACATAAGAGAAATTGAGGTCCGCTTGCATCATCATAACACTCCTGAAGGAAGAAACGAGAGTGGCTGTAGATATTTGAAGTCATTATTGCGGTTGCTGTTGAACATGAGCCCAGAGGCATGAGGAAGGTTTCCAGACACCTCCTGTATTCCATTCACATTACAGCAAGCACTTTTAAAGGGTTCATATCATATGTTTTTTATGGGGTTTTTTTCTTTCCCTAGGTGGACCTATAATGTTTTCAAAGCTGTTTGTGCCAAAAACACAAGCATATAGCATTTATTTTCACATTTGACTGTGGAAGATAATATGTTTTTTTATGTAAACAACCTCAGAAGTTTAGAAAAGGGATAGTTCACGTAAAACATGAAAATTAATCTCAAACCGGTATGAGTTTCTTTCTTCTGCAGAACACAGAAGAAGATATTTTAAAGAAACGTTGAACCCCATTGACCAAACAACATCGAACCTCATTGACTTCCACTGTATGAACTCTTGAAATATCTTGTTTAGCGGTCCACTGAAGAAAGAATCACAACCGCATGAGGTTGAATAAATGATGAGAGATTATTTATTTTCTTGGCCGAGCTATCCCTTTAAATGTGTTCCCTTCCTATTTGATTATCTAGCAAGATATTTTCAAAGATTTTTCTTTATTTATGAAAGAACTGCATTGTTCTACATGTACTACGTTTCTATTATGATTGTTTCTTTTATTCTTTCGTGTGCAGTGCCGATGGTGAGTTTGCTGTGACTCACATGACCAAAGCCCACTTGTTCAACACGGGAAAGGTGAGCTGGGTTCCCCCGGCCATCTACAAGAGTTCCTGCAGTATCGATGTCACCTTCTTCCCCTTCGACCAGCAAAACTGCAAGATGAAGTTCGGCTCCTGGACCTACGACAAGGCCAAGATCGACCTCGAGCAAATCGAGAGCACGGTGGACTTGAAGGACTACTGGGAGAGCGGAGAATGGGCCATCATGAACGCAGTGGGAACCTACAACACCAAAAAATACGACTGTTGTCACGAGATCTACCCGGATATCACCTTCTTCTTCATCATCCGTCGTCTGCCTCTGTTCTACACCATCAACCTCATCATTCCCTGCCTGCTCATCTCCTGTCTTACCGTGCTGGTGTTTTACTTGCCATCGGACTGCGGAGAGAAGATCACGTTGTGCATTTCCGTCCTTCTTTCTCTCACCGTCTTCCTCCTGCTGATCACGGAGATCATTCCATCGACGTCGCTGGTCATTCCTCTGATCGGCGAGTATCTTCTCTTCACCATGATCTTTGTCACGCTTTCGATAGTCATCACTGTATTTGTGCTGAACGTTCATCATCGTTCTCCCAGCACCCATGAAATGCCCCGCTGGGTCCATTCGGTGTTCCTGAATTTAATCCCTCGCTGGCTCTTCATGCGCCGTCCAGAACCCGATCACAAGTGTCGTCCATTCTTCGTTCTGCATGAGAAGAGCAAGACATCGGAGCTCAGCACATCCAAAAGCTGGCTTCAGACGGAGATGAATGCAAGAGGTTGTAAGGACCTGGAATTTGGGGTCGGGATGGAGAGACCAGATTCCATCTCCTCTCCGTCTGCAACATCTCTGCATTTGTCCGACTCTGAACCTTCGCTTCAGAGGTATGAACTCCATCAGTTAGGACACATGATGAACTCTTGCCAGCGTACAGAAGAGTTTACAAATCTCGCCTTGGAGCAAAATGTAACCGTCTCACCATGTGTGCTCCGAGCACTGGAAGGGGTGCGGTACATCGCCGATCACCTGCGGGCTGAAGATGAAGACTTTTCTGTAAGTGGACCTTTTATTGTTAAACAATATTTCTGTATATATTTCAAAATACAATTTCCCAGTCTTTAGAAATCAGTTCTTTTTAGGAAACACTTTAGTGACTAGGAAAAACTTTTGCTGAAAGATGCTTTTTTGCCCTTTTGATAAAAGTCCCACCCTAAAAACAGCCTAAACATACAAAATGATTTTCGAGTCATTTATTTTAATAAATGTATTGTTGATGTTTTTTTGCAGTTCACACATCACCTCCTTAAAGAAATAATTCACCCACAAAGACTCCAGTGGGTCAACAAATCTCTCATGAAGTGAATTTATACTAACCATTCATATTTTCATCTTATTAAACCAATACAAATGAATACAAACAGCTACATTTAATATGTCGTTGATAACTCTCATTGGTTCTTGTGAAGGATCACGCATATGTGACCCTGGATCACAAAACCAGTCTTAAGTAGCACGGAGACATTTTCAGTAAAAGACAAAAAAACATGGTATGGGTCAAAATTATAGATTTTTAATTTATGCCCAAAATCATTAGGACATTAAATAAAGATCATGAAGATGTTTTATAAATTTCCTACCTTAAATTTATAAAAAGTCTATTTTTGTGAGTGGATGTCCTGCCACAGTGCCCCTGATTCACAACTGTAAAGGCAATTTTCTCAATATTTTCATTTTTTTGACTCTTAGAATACAGAGTTTTAAACTGCTGTATCTAAAAAAAAGTAAAAATCTCAATTTCGAGCCAAAAGACTGGTTTTGTTATTCACGGTCACATTTGACAACTAGTAACAAGTCATGCAGTAAACAACGAGATCCCAACTTGAAATTTAAATTGACTTATCTTTGCTAAAAAAACAATAAAAAGCATCAGAGAAATGCTTATATATTATAATGGGAGTTGTATCGGAAACCAGAATGTTGTCTGTGGGTATACTGGTAATGTGTTATTTGGGTGGGATGTTATCTGTCCTTTGGGAGCCAATAGAACACTACATACAGGATAGTTGACGGTTAATGGTAAGCAGCTTGTTTTACATAATGGTTTTGTAATGGAAATATATTTTAACAGCTATTGTGTCGACTAGAATGAAGGTCTCACAGCTGTAAGACAGAAAAAAAACGTCAACAGGAAATGTTTTTATCATGATGAGATGTGTTTAGCATAAATGATTAGCAATAAACATAGATAGTGACAAATGTTTTCCTTGTCAAGGAAAACCATTAAATCACTATCTATGTTTCTAGGTAAGTCACTTTGCATAAAAACGTCTGGCAAATATAAATACAAAGAAAGTTTTTTCCTTTAGTGCCAAAGGAACCCATAAACATTCAATCTGTCGTCTGGCCTCTTTCATCTCATCACTAATGTTTTTCCATTCAACAGGTCAAGGAGGACTGGAAATATGTAGCAATGGTGATCGACCGAATCTTCCTGTGGATGTTCATCATCGTGTGTCTGCTGGGAACCGTCGGCCTCTTTTTGCCTCCCTGGATGTCAGGAATGATCTGAATGTTGACTTCCCTGACACTGATCATCAGATATTTGAAGGCTGTTGTTGTACAAAAACAGACAGCTGTGATGTAACAGATATCTGCTCGATCTGGGTTTACCTGGGGACGCAGTTCATTGTTACAGTACAGAAATCACAGTTCACCTCTCAGTAAATGTCCTGGCATTTGCATCCAGCACGGCTGCCGTTTCCATGCATAAAGAGCAGAGGATTTCACGAGCGAAATTAACCTTTGAGAAAGAGGAAGCCCTGACCGATGGCAGTTCAATCGTTACCCTTCATCCGATTGTTAAATGAATGGCAGATTAATGCCTGTGCCGCTTTCAACATTAATTATCTGTGAGGTCAGAAGGCAACGTATTTATTTCCTTGCGGTCTTTGATAATGTGTGCCGTTCATTTGATGTAAAAGCAGTTGTGTATAGGTCACTGAACATGAGAAAAATGAGATCTTAAAGTTGCATATATATATATATATATAAATGTGTCATTTACTTACAATTCTGTAGTGATATCAAATGGAGAGCTTTTGAAACCAAAATCGGGACTAAACAAATGATTTTCTTTTGTAATATTTCTTCATAATTAATATGAATGAATCTGCCAGTCATATAACATCATAGCAAGAAATGAAACTACAATGTTCATATTAGTTGAGTTGAAATGTAATCATGTACAGTATAATGTGGTGCTGTGATAAAACCAGAAACTTTCAAATGAAAACGAGACAAATTCATTGTGACCTTTGTCTCCCTCTGCTGATGATGGATTGAAGTGCATCTGAATTAAAGTAATTTTTGCATAACAGTCTTGTGGCAAACCTGAAGATATCAGAGAATGTAACAACTTTGATTTCCAGACCTGAAAAATTCAAAAGTTTATTTAAAACTTTATGTAAAGTTATTCTCGGCTCTAAAAATGTTCCTTACCAAAATCCTTTTTTGTGAGCACAATCTTTAAAAACAATCTTTAAAAGAGAACTTATTAAAAAACTACAGAGTCGTGAAATTTAAGGTCAAAGATTCACAAAATCATCATTAAAATATATTCTCTATGAAATAGTATCCCTGATTCAAAATAAGTTATGCTACATAAAAATGCATATAATACTGACATATTATTTTCTTTCAAAACACACCTAGTACTATTTTGAGAAAAATAAACACGATTAACAAAAATGATCTCAAGCAGAAATCAGGTAACTTCAAATTATATTTGCGGAAAGCACTGCTTCCGCTGTCATTCAGGCATAAATAAAACCAAGTCATTTATCATTTAACTCAGCATCCATACAGAGATCAGAGGTTGGATGTGACGGGTTTGGCTATATTAGCTCGTACTCTGGCCTGATCCACAGCGTCCAGAAGGTTCTTGGAGTCCATGGCGAGCGTGTGAGCGGCCGTCAGCATCTGTTTCTTACATTCTTCCTTCAGAGACGTGACGGAGTTCTGCTGTGCGAGACGCATCTTACGGATCAGCTCGGCCAGATCTTTATTCAGCAGCTTCTGGGTTCCTTCAATCTGAAGGACGGAGAATAACATTTATAAAGCTTTGAATGAAAAGTGTTTGGCTAAAATGGTTTTAAAAAGGTTTAGAGGTCTGTGACAATGTCTTGAACTGGACAAGTCTGTCTGTGTCTCTTAAAGGGACAGTTCACTCTAAAATGATTCTTTCATCATTTACTCACTCTCATTTCATATCAAACCTCTATGACTTTCTTCTGTAGTACACAAAAGCAACACTGAACCCCATTCAAGACATTTCTCAAAATATCTCATTTTGTGTTCCACGGAAGAAAGAGTCAAACACAGGTTTAAAACCACATGAGGGAGAGTAATAAATGATGACATCATTTCTCATTTTGTGTTGATCTCAAAAAATCAATAATCAATCAATTAGATTTTTGGGTACTTTCCCATTCTAGTGTTTGGCATTACTAAAGATAGTCATTCATTATATAAATAACCAAATGTATTATGTGTATTTATAATAGTTTATTTGTTCATTAATACCTTCACTAATATAGAAAAAAACAAATCCTCTCTCTCTTTCTCTCAACAGGTATTGTTCTTGCTTTTGTGGAATCTAGTAACTTGGTATTAGCACCTATTGTAATGTATTATTGCTCCTGTATGACATATGGATTTATTGATAACTGAACTTGGATAAAAGCGTCTCCTAAAGACTAAATGTAAATGTAATATATGTATTTTTGTATGATGTCATCATTTGTTTGAGTGACATGAAGGGTGTATAACCTCAGATCTGATGGACTCATGCAGGGTCGGGAGGATGTCGTCCACACTATGGATCAGACTGCGCAACCTCAGTCCAACCAACTAGCAAATAAGAGACAAACATGTCAGACCTGTTTGACTTCACCATATTTCCTGTTCTTGTAAAACCCTAATCTCGTTTAAGATGCAGAGTCAAAAACTATTTGAGTTGAAAGTTGACTGACCTTCACCACGTTGACGTATTCTGAGGCTGGTAATGTGTTGACGTCATTCTTCAGCTGGACCACCTCCTTCACCATCTCCATGACATTATGATAAACCAGATCACCTGTGCGCTCCAGTTCAGCTGTGGGTGCCGGCTGTGACAGTCGGGATAACTCGGTTTTTAATATTAAGATTTGATATACTTCTAACAGACTTGAATTTGTTGCTTGGTGAGGCTTAATATCCCATTGCATTTCATTTAGCCGGGCTGTCTGAAGATCTGAAGGTTATAGCGACATAGCAGAAAACCTTTCTTAAGCCTCTCTGTACTGTTTATCAAACTGAGCTCACAAGCTCACAAGCTCAAAGCTCATCAGCTTTCAGTCTCAGTAAAACCTGCTGCCAGTTGCCCGTCTGGAAACTTCTAAAGAACGACTGTCACCTTTAACACAGAGCTCTTCAAAGAGCTGCTTTAACCCCGTCCCTAACCGTGTTAAAGAGAAATTACCTGAGTGGACACACGGGGGGGTTTATCCGGCAGACCCTGGAAATGAGCTGAGAGAGAAACACTATCAGTATAGATATGAACAAATACAGTGAGATGACAAAGACAACTTTACACTAGTAAAAAAATCTATTTCGCTGTTATTGTCATTATTGTATGTAAACACAGATGTTCCGAATATTCGCTTTTTCAAGCATTTTATATTTTTTCTGTAGGCTATCCAAACACACGTATCTAAGAAACGTATCTAAGAAAACTACTATAGTTGGAAACATAGGATTGGCCACGTTGTAAAAAAAACAGAATTTTTCGGTCAGCTGGATTGACAGAAATATACTGTTATATTACAGGAAATAAGTATAATAAACAGTTTTCCCCGTTTCTGGTGATTTTGTCATTTTACAGTTTTTATTAAATCTTGTTAAAAAACTGACATAGGGTGCCATAAAATAACTAAAATAACAGGATTTCCCTGTAAAAGAATTGTTAACATTTTCTGTAATTTTACAGTTTTGACTGTATTTTAAAAATACATAAAAATCTGTTTTACTTGTAAAATCAAAAAAATATCTGTAAAGTTATTCAAATAATGCAGATAAGTCGATAAGTTGTCTTCAAGGCGCAGGGAGATCAGTTGACCCCAAAATAACCAACCTTGTTCCGTCTCAATTTTAGACATCTAAAAGACAGAAAAATGTCACCGTAAGACATGTAGTTACATTAAGAATGTTACAGTGAAACTAATCAAAATGTATATCATTTACTATATTTGTAACATATTACCCTGTTGGTCTTTGAGTCCACATCGGCAAATGGATCCTGTAAGATAAACAAATAACACAACATGACAAAACTCTCTTCAAAATGTTACAAAGGTGAATGTTAAAATTATTTGTAAAATAATAATAAAAATATATATTTTGTCGCAGCTTAAAAGTCATCTGGAAGTGAACCATTGATCGGTTGTTTTAACCCAAATTGTGTCAATAAAACATTATCATGTTTGTTCGAGTATCAAACAATAGTGAAAATCTGGGCCAGGATTATTGTTTGTCTTGCCTCCACATTTTTTTTTCAATTGCTGGTGGAATAGAAATTACACGTCAATCATAAAGTCCTATTTGGACAGTTTTGCAGACACGCGTTATAAAGTCCAATTGTGCTTTTAAACTATTAAACCTCATGGCTCTGTTAAAACAACTCACAGCTCCGGCAAGACATCATTCATTACTAACCAAATGCTTTTCTTCCTTCTCCAGCCATTTATTGTCCTCCAGCATTTCTTGTTTTTGCCTCTTTAACATGTCCTGTATTTGCTGGCGCTCCAGATCCCAGATGCGCTGGGAGTCTTCTCTACTGCAGGGCTCCATGAGACCCTTCATAAACACACACACAAACATTCACTGACAAATAAAAGATACATTCTACAATCTAGACTCTTAAAGTTTTTCTTTTGATATAAAGTCTGGTCTGGCTGTTACCCCCATACTGCCACGCCGAGGGGGAAGCGTTTGCATGCCGGACGTGAAGTCTGGTTGATCAAGGAGAGATGGAGAACTGACGCACAGAGACTCAGACTGTGGGAAACACACAGAGATGAGAAAAACTAAACCACAAAAACATATTAACACAATGACAGGCTTTACATGAGCGAGTCAGGCTATAACCACATGTGGCTACATGACCTAGATAATCCGTAAAAACATTAAACCTTTTTAAGGTGAATGATCAGACAAAAAGTATCATGTGTTCTCTCAGTACTGTTTCATTCGTACGGATGTCTCAGACATTTCTCCTAAATTTGCCCCACCATGTTTTCAGCCCCACCGGATCCCCCTCACCTACATACACCTACATAAAGACATTCTTATGAAACGTCCTTTAACTGCAAACTCATAATATTTATTGAATTTTATTGGTTTTATTTTTATATAATTATGATTTAATTTGCACATGCAGAGGAAATACAAGTGTAAAGATGTTTAAAGCAAGCTCTTAGCAGTAAGCAGTAGGAAGGTAGAAACTAAATATTATAAAAAAATAATGTAATAATAATAATAATAGAGAACTGTAAGGGTTTTAATTGAAACATTGCAATAAGAGTTTACAACTATTAACACATTTTTCTTTATTAATTTATTATTATAAAAAAATATTGGCCTAAATTTTTATTAAAAAAAACATAAAAGAAACAAAAATGAGAAATGTTACCTAAGTAGTAAACGGAAATATAAATTGAGGTCAGAGATACTAATTTTTTCCTTCGATTCCGATAGCTGATTATTCAGAGTGATCATCTAGATACCTATAGTTTGGTGGTTATATTTCCTTGTATTAACTAAATTCTAAAGATTAGATTCATATTTCTAAACTTTATGAATGTTATTAATGAATATAATGACTGCTAATATTGAACATCAAACTGGTGATGTTTCTGAACATTTTCTATACAGAGAACACAAATTCATTGCATTTTCCGTTCCTCTTTAGATTGACAGGAGATATCGTCCCTGATCATCAGCTGTTTTTTAACATATCGGTGCATCTCTACTTGAGGTACAAAATTACTTACTGAAAATAAATAAAAAGTAAACTAATAACCTAAACAAAAATAAATTAATCTTATATAACAACATCAAAAAATAAATTAATAAATAATAAAATGGCAAAAGCCCACAACAAATAAAGAAAATGACACAATTAAGGGGGTTCACGATGCCATAGAAGAACCTTTTCTGTTCAAATGGTTCCATAGAGAACCTTCAAAATGTAAGAAAGAGATGCTAAGAACCTTTGACTGAATGGTTCTTTGTGGAACCAGAAACTGTTCTTCTATGGCTTCACTGTGAAGAACATTTTAAGCACCTTTTTTTTTAATGCTAGGTTCACACCAAACACGAATTAAGCAATTTGCACCAGTGAATACATTCAAAGTCACTGCAAAGACCTGAACTCGCAGCAGGCGATGCAAATGACGCATATCGGGCCGCACTATTGCGACTTCCGTGCAAATTAAACATTTCGAAAAGCTCATTGACATCTACTGGATGACGTCACTCAAGCAAACTTTTCCTGCGAGTAATAAAGTGTGTGGAATGCGATTGTTCGTGTTTGGTGTTAACCGAGTTCAAGATAAAAAGTAAAAACATCAAAAATCAAAGCTAATTCAAATATTAATAAAACAACAATAACACTGAAAAGAAAACCACCACAATAATAACTCGTAAAAATAAAGTTCTAAAACGGCTTTCAGCATTCAGTGATGAGAATAGAAGAAACATATTTTTTTCCCAAAACCATTGGGACAGATTTTCGTAACTGTTTTACAATTATATCAACTTCAGAAATAGTACTCAGAAGAATCACCTGGAGATGCAGATTTGGACCGAGAGTGTTGAAACATGATGATCTTATTCTTGATGGCTTATCATAAAACAGAAGAGGAGTCAAATATGAGACATAACATGAGAACAGACGATGAGAGAAAAAATGAGAAAATAAGACCGGAACCTTTGGTGGAGCGTCCGCAGACGACATTCTAGGGAGTGTGTTGACAGAACGGGCTCGTTCTTTCTGCTGGTCCACTTCCACCTCCTGCTCCATGATGTGGACATCACTGCCACCAGAAAAGAAAACACGGTTTGACATTAAGAATAATGGTAACACTTTACAATAAGGCGCTACTTGTTAAGAATTTGTTAATACATTAGCTAACATGAACAATACAGCATTTATTACTATTAATCATGTTAATTTCATAATGTACTAACACATTGTTAAAATCTTAAGTGGTTCCTGTTTACATTAGTTAATGCACCATGAACTAACATGAATAACTATTGACACAATGTTAAATTGACAAGGATTAATAAACGCTGAATAACTCAATGTTAGCTAATGTTCGCTAATGCCTTTACTAATGTTAACTAATAGCACCTTATTTACAAGTTTTACCAGAATAATAAAGAAATAATACACCCTAAGATCAGAAGTCATCATATATTAACCCTTTCTAGACACAAAAAATGTCTCTCCTTGATTTCAATGAAATGTGTAATGATGGTTTAGTCACCAACTAAATTTAATTTACTTTTTTTCAAACAAACTTTACAGGCACCTCATGTGCACGGTTTCAAAACGGTTCAAACTCTTTAGTTTACCAGCCCGGAAGTTAAACCCCACAGAACCGTCTGTCCCGCCGGGCAGTGGTGACGTACCTCAGCTTGCACACTAGTTGGGTAAAGTTGGGTCTCTCGTGAGGGTCATAAGCCCAGCAGCGTGTCAAGAGCGAGTAAAGGGCAGGCGGGCAGCGCTCGGGTTTGGGCAGACGTACGCCCTGCTCCAGCTGATTGATCACGTCCTTATTCTCCAACCAGAAGAACGGTTGCTGACCTCGACTCATGATCTCCCACAAGCACACAGCTTAAAGGAAAACCACAGGAGACACAGAACCAGGAACGTTTTGGTTGTCTGATAATTCACCACAGAAATCAACGGCTATTACGACACAAATGAATTCACAGAATGGTGAAATTGAAAAAATCAAGGTGACGTGGATTTATTGCGTAACGTGAGCGGTGATTCAGTCTACGCTACGCTCGGGAGATTCCATGGAGCGTGAACATGACACGGCACGTTTAAAGATGTTCAATGTGCAAATATACTGTATCACCAATGAGTCACTAACCGAACATCCAGACGTCACTCGCTGATGTGAACCGTCTGAAGTTGATGGACTCCGGGGCCATCCATTTGATGGGCAATCGACATACAGAAGCTTGAGAAAGACAACAAACGCTGTCACTCGAGAGAAAAAGTTGATAGAAATAAAATCACGGATATGAGAAGTCAAATCTTGCCTTTGTAATACTCCTCTTGTTCTATGTATCTGGACAAGCCAAAGTCCCCCAGCATTACGCAGTCCGGTTTGGCCACCAGCACATTTCTCACTGCTATGTCTCTGCATGTACAAAAAATATTAATTAAATGAATAAAATATGTGGGTTGTGTTTGCGTTGCTAACATTGGTTAAGTAGAACCACATATCAGATATAAATACACAACCAGTCAAACCTTTAGAGTCACTCAACCGCAACGATCTAAACTATCCTTTGATCTGAGGGTGCATGTTTGCAGTTATTTTTTGTAAAAACATGGTCATTTCTTTCATTAAACTGAAATTATATTTTAGACATCAGAATAATTGGGATCTCCTTTAATACTGTTTAGATTGCACCCCGTGGAGGTGCTCGATAAAATGAGAACATTTCTTGACAAACATTAATGATGATTATATAAAACAGTCTTAACAGATTTAAACTTTCTGTAGTCAAAACACTTTTCCCACAGTTACATATGTGTTACTGGTAACCCTCAACATTACAAGAAAAATTATTCAAGTTTGTTTTATAGCAAACTTAAAAAAATGTCCTAAGCAGTGTTGGGTGTAACGAGTTTCTAAGTAATTAAGAGAGTAAAAAAGGAAAGTAAGGGATTACTCTTGTTTTTTCTGTAATTTAACTACTGAAGTAATTAAACTAAAGACTTCAAAAAGTCTAACTTTAAAATCTGTGCTTCAATGTATAATTCTCACATTTGTAATACTACTTTATGTAATTTTAAATTATTTATTTGAGTGAATTAAAAGAGCCGTTTCATGTCTATCCTTGAATCACTTAACTAATGAAGGTTGATATGGGATTTAGAATGTTATTTATAATAAGTAATTAAATACTTTTTGGACAGAGTCATTTGTAAAGTAATCTAATAAAACTATTGAATATGTAATTACCAACTAGTAGTTCATTACTTTTTCAGAGTAACTTACCAAACACTGGTCGTAAATGTACTAATATTATGTAAATGTACTATTTCTATTTTCTATTGTACTCTTTTAGTTCTAAAGGTATGCTGTTTAAGTACAGAAGTAAAGTTTGATGATAGATATAGTAAACAACTGGTTTTTTTTCAGAAGTAGACTTCTATCAGGACCGCTGTGGTCAAATATTTCAACAATAGCATTATATATATTTTTAAAGATTTTTTTTGTCGATTTGCCTTTAATTGTACAGTTTCGTGGCAGAGAGGACAGGAAGCTAAGTGGGAGAGAGAATGGGGTGGGTTCGGGAAAGGACCACGAGACAGGATTCGAACTCGGGTCACCAGATGCGCAACCGCACCACATGTCCGAGCACTGCCCACTAGACTATCGGCTCCGACTAACAATAGCAATATTTAAGGTTGGCGGAATGAAACTGTTCTCTGCAAACTCGCCGCCTGTCCATGCAGACTTGCGTCCCCCCCCACCTGGGGAACCAGAACAGTTCATGATGCGTAACAGTCATGCGTTACATTTAAGTGATCCGGCAGATATGGAGGAGATGGGGATGGAGGTGGTTTTGAGTATGGCACGATTAAGCAGCTGATAAGGAGCAAAGAAAGGCAACTAAAATATGACGCAGTCTAATATGCGTAGTAAGACTATTGGTTAAAGTTGATTAGCAAAACCTGATGTGATTGGCTGATGCAAGCTTGACTCACACCACCTGGCAGAACTGACACCAAGCTTGAATTTTACAAAAGAATATATCTTGAAAAATGTTACCTGGACCCAATTCATATGCTTTGGTTTTGTGTCCACAGGTGAATGGGGTCCAGTGATTTGTTACCAACTTTCTTCAAAATATCTTCTTTTGTGTTCAACAGAATAAAGAGACTCATACAGGTTTTAAAAGGCAAGAGGGTGAGTAAATGATGACAGAATTTTAGCTTTTAGGTGAAGTATTACTTTTACCAATGTTGGGCTTGTTTCAACCCAAAATGCTGGGTTGTTTTAATAAATACACATTTTACCCATTTGCTGGGTTTGTTCACTTTTGTCCCAACTTTGAGTCAAAAATTACCTTTTTTTAAAGGGAATGGTTATCTGTATTGTGTATTGTATTCTGTCACAGTATGACCGTGTAGATGATATCCAGGTGTGTTGTTGTACCTATGTACCATGTTGACACCCTCAAGGTACGCCAAAGCTTTACAGATCTGCAGACTGAACAGGGTCAGAGTCACATTGGTAAGCGTGTGCTGGTTGTCTGCCAGGTAGTTTCCCAGCTGATGAAAACAGGGAGAAAACGGATTATGATAACATCTCCCAGTTGAAAAAAACAGCACATGCTGGTTAGGTATGTTTCTAAGAATGGTAGCTGGTTTGAGACCAACTCATAACCAGTTTATTACCAGCTCAAACCAGCTACCATGCTTCAAAACATACCTAACCAGCATGTGCTGGTGTTTTTCAGCAGGCCTGATGACCAGTACAGTGTAACGCAACATTCGCAAGCTCTCATAACGGATCTCACCTCGCCGAACTTATACAACTCCATCACAATCCACACCGGATCCTCTTCAATGATTCCTATGAGTCTCACGATGTGCGGATGTTCCAGTTTCCTCATGATCACTGTAAAAACAGTAAGCGAGGGCTTTAATTTTGTTTTTCGCTTGATAAAAGTCTTCGATTCTACCGGTGGAAACGTCTTACAGGCTTCACTCATGAACTTCTCTTTGACGTCGGCTGTGCACTCTTTGCATGTTTTTACGGCCACGTTTATTCTCTCTCCCGTCTGAAAAAAGACACAAGATTCACATCACCACCGTGTCTGTCTTTAAAGGAATGAGGTGCGACTTTAACGCATTTGTGTGTGACACAAACTTTGCTCTTGTAGATTCCGTCATGAACCTCTCCAAAGAAACCTTCGCCCAGAATGCGGCCCAAGACAATATCATCTCGTGACAGGCTGGCTTTACAAGCTGAAATAAAAAAGGTGCTTTAGATTGTGTTCGATTATCTGCAAACACAAATCCTGTTTCT
The DNA here is from genome assembly GCA_029783895.1 of Triplophysa bombifrons. NCBI lineage: Eukaryota > Metazoa > Chordata > Actinopteri > Cypriniformes > Nemacheilidae > Triplophysa > Triplophysa bombifrons. The sequence goes on along the minus strand of CM056467.1, from coordinate 1,486,105 downwards.
CTTTACAAGCGCAAAATTGTGCTGGTGTGTGATCTATAAAGTAAGAACTTTATTTTTTATGGCATTCGATTTTTTAGGGCCTCTCAAGTGAAATACATTGATTTACTTTATACCAGTTAAGCTAAAGTATATAAAACAGCCAGCGCTAAAATGAATAAAATTATATCAGATGATCATTTACAATACATGATGTCAATGGATAACAAGAAGTGGAATATTTCTCCACTCTTACTGGTTTCTGTTACATCTTCGTCTATTTCTGCATATATATCTGCATCTGTACAAACAGAAGAGAATTTTATCCAACAATACATCTTTTAGAAATAATGTATATACTATGGACATTATGAATCCTTTAGGTATACATACTTTTGCTTCCCGTGGCAGACCTGCCATTTTCCTTATTGCTGTTATCAATGAAACATTAAACAGGTTTGTTGAAACAAGATCAATCATTTAACATTTTAAATAAAATGACGAAAAAATAACAAAACAAAATAAAATAAAATGTGGCAGAACTGCCATTCTCCTTATCGCTGTTATCAATGTAAGACTAAACAGGTTTGTTGAAACAAGATCAATAACTTAAATTTAAAATAATAAAATAAAAATAAATAAATACAAAATAAAATACTATAATATTCAATAAAAAATAAAATCTCTGTAAGGCATATTTTTGTTTCCTGTGGCAGAACTGATATTATCAATGTAACACTAAACAGTTTTGTTGAAACAAGATCAATAATTTAAATGTAAAATTAAAATAATAAAAATAAAATAAGGATCTGCGAGGCTTATTCATCATGAATAAGATTTTATTCAAAGTACAATTAATTTTTAAACATAAATATGATATTGCTTACCTGCAGGGTAAAGGAGGTAGAGAAAGTCTATCTTTTCTGTCTGATCAACAAAAAAAATTAAGTCATATTATTGAAATATATTCATACTGGTTATCTTATATAATAATTGTGTTTGTTTCTATACTAGTGACAGTGGATTTACCAGTGGATGTTAATTTAAGGCATGCGTGCATGTTTGGCGGTTTTGACACATGAAGAGTCACCTCAACACACACTCATACCTCTAGGTCGGACTATTAAAGACGCCGTCGTGCCACGCTCCAGACGACAATAACCATCGATTAAATTCGCCAGGTTCTCAGCGATGGCCAGAGAGGCTGTGCTGATGGACAATGGCTGTAACATACATAATCCAGAACAAGTGAAAGTTTTATAATCCTTTCAATACACAAACTGACAGTCTAAAGAATTCAAGCCCTTATTTCAGCATCTCTGTATGAATGCACGTGTGGTCTACCTGTTTAGCTCCTTCTATTTCTACATGTACCAGCGTCTTACTGTCATTCTGAGGGGAGCATTTAATAGACCGAATCTGTGAAAATGTGGCTAGAGAGACAGGCTAGAGAGAAAACAGAGAGAAACACAATTCAATACACGTGTTACACAAAATAAGCTGTTCTCTATATAAAACCAAATGCAAGGAAACAATCTGTTGCAATGCATAGAAAACAAACAACTTTTTTTCCACTGTGGTCAATTCACAGATACATGTGTTGGTTGTCACCACGATGAAGAACACACGGATCATTTACCACTGAAGCTTTATCTGTGCGTTGTCGGATGCCTTTAGGTCCAATGACCAGATCCACAGACACGCTCCAGCCTTGCTGCAGACGAATGAGACGTTAATGAGAAACAGTTTAGGCCCCTGAAAACGTTCACAAAGGTGAACGAGGGAGAACTCACCACCAGTTCACAAGGAAAAACTTCTTCGTCAAAACTGGAGAAGATGAACAAGGTCTCAAAGAACTTCATGATGCACTGCTGTTCCTTCAGGAGGGAGAACTGCTGGAACGTCTGCTGGATGAGTTTTCTCAGCTGCTTCGACTGTCGAGAGCGAACAAATCGACGGATATTCATCAACATTCCTTTAAAACACGGAGATGTGAAAGTGGTGGAAAATCTTACCTTCATGTTGTCAATTAACTCTTGAGGGAAAAACAATTCCAGGCCGACTTCTTTCCTGACAGCAGCGTAAGAAAGAATAATCATATATGAGATTTTTTTAACGTATCTCATAATTATTTCTCCTGAAGAACTCGCCGATATTTGGTCAACAACAAAAAAGCCTTCCTTAAAAGAGTAGTTCAATTTCAAAATAAATGTTCACCCCCATGTCATCCAAGATGTTTATGTATTCGTTTCTTTACTTTAAAATAAATTAAGGTTTTGATGTTTTTTAGTAAATGATCATGAACATTTATTTTGAAAGTGAACTACTCCTTTAAGTTTCATCTGCGTCTCAGATATTTCTCCTCGAAATCTGACAAATGTGTCTGTCATTAGAGTTTGAGAAGAGATGTCGACAATATCTCAAACTGAGCTCAGGTTTGTCAAGCCTGCAATCAAACGTCAATAGTATTGAAGATCTCGGTATGAATTTAAACATTTCTCATTAAATGAACCAAATCCGGATTATTTTACCTCTACAATCTACGCTCATTTCACACCTTCATCTTCATGGATTTCACTCTCTCATCCGTTTCTGTTTTCATATTGAGCTATTTTAGGAGAATCATCTGAGAAACACAACTGTGTCCACCACAAAAAAAAACCTGAGCTTCGAAAGAGCAACATCTGAGCAATAAGACTGTACTTACTCCAGGAGTTCAAAGTTGGATTTTTTCTCCAGACCGTCGGCATTCATGTCTTTATAAAACCTCCTATTAGAATGTCAATTGATCAGTGATGTTTTCATGGAGATGTCACCTTCAACATGATATAAAAACCCTGTACCTGATCTCCAGGCAGCCCAGCTGTAAAGCCATCCCATCACTTACTTTACTAGCGTGAAACTGCATGTAATCCGTGCGGACCTGCGCAAACATTTCACATTCAGACGCCTTTATTCTCCTTTTAAAAGTGCAAACTACCATTTCAGTTTCAATGAAAATGTGTGGCGTTTCAGGATATGCAAGAGTGAATTTGAAACAAGATGTGTGACAGGCACCGACCTGCTGGTAGAAGTACAGCAGTGTAGTTTTGTCTTCTTTTAACTTCTCCAAGAAATCCGAAGGTATATAACGGATCCTCAAATCATATCTGATAAAGTGCACACAAAAAAAACACAATCGCAATTTACAGAACTTCATCATTTATTCCCCCTCGTGTCATTGAAAACCTGTACATGACACCAGAGATGTTCAAAGAAACCTTAGTGGTTTTGTGTTCATAAGTCAATGGGGTTCAATGTTGTATGGTTGCCAATGACGGTGTATAAAAATAAACAGACGCACCTCCATTCGGCCTCGATGTGTTGCTGTTCGTATTTCTGTTCCACCTCAGCGACGGTGAGGTCTGGATGCAGCCAGTGAACCTCGTCTGATTTCAGATGTTTCAGCAGCAGAGCAAAGCATTCTGGGAACAAGATGTTGGGACCGAGTCGCCCGCTGCCCAGGATGGACTGAATAATTGTCTGCGAAATAATGTTGAAGTTTTAAATATTTTTGCCAAAGTCATGGGTTCGATCCGATGATGCAATGTAAGTCGCTTTGGATAAAAGCGTCTGCCAAATGCGTAATAGTAAATGTAACAGACCGTGACATGTTCTCACCCTGATATTCCAGGAACTTTCACATTTCACCAGTTTAAAGTTCTTGCCCAGGTTGGCGCTGTTGCTTATAAAGCACACTTTGAGGATTTTAACCGACCCCCCGCTTGTACTCCTCGTCTCAACGACAGCGTTCGATTCCTGCTGTGGACCACCAGGAGGCGGTTTCCATGACAATGTACTGGTATCACCGGACATCTCTGCGTTGGCTGTAGTGAGCAAGTTTCCCCTAAAAAATATCAGCTCTGCGGCGAGATGGAAAATTTATAAAACCATGTTCAGACGCCGATATATCACACACGGAAGTGTGTCATTGACCGTGATCATATTTCTTTAGCTCACAATCACATAAGATGCTTTGTGGAAATGCTGGATAAGATACGTTATTAAATGACCAACGCAGCATTTTCTTAGTGATCTCAGATGTTTGGAGACTACAAATCAGATCATATCAAACTAATTTTCGGTCTCAAATGCAGTTTTAGCTTGAATGGTTTTGTTGGTTTTCTCTACTTCTGAAAAATGTTCAATTGCCCAACGTGTCGGAGTAACTCACACAACATTTCCTACCTGAACGTGCACCATGTCTGATGATGAACGGCTTTTCTCCTGCATTACACCATCATACAATCAACATAGGCCTAACCTGTAAAATAACAACAAAGAGAAGTAGTAAAATCTCTCAGAGAAGAGAAATGGGAAGTAACATTTAGCATGTGGGAGCTAACTCAGAGATCTTCGTTACATTTTTGGGAGTTTATTTTAAAATACATGCATTTGAAACATGCTTTGAAAGCCACCAGCGCTTCCTAAATTTACAACTGCACTCGTGTAAAGGTTTTATATGAAATACCTCAAAACAACTCACCACAACAATGGTTTCCTGTTGTGTGTGTTTTGTCGAGATGTTAAATGTGTTGGATATTCTGACGGTGTCAAACTCAAACACTTGACACTTTCTTGCTTGTTTATTCTGCAACAGAAACCAAACATTTATTTATCTACCTTACAAGAATTTCCTGTTGAAACAAACATATGCTGGGTAAGGTATGTTTTGATGCTTGTTTGTCCATCTTAAACCAGCACATGACCAGCTTAAACCAGCACAAACCAGCATTAAAACATATACCAAACCAGTGTATGCTGTTTTATTTCAACAGGGTTAAGGGTTTCACACACACAAATGTGGATGGATATATATGGGTTGGTTATATATAACCAGAGGTTAACAAAAGCGGTGAGTGGTTGGAGATCTGTTTAAAATGTGTACTTTGCAATGTTTAACTACAAAAGCATCTCATTGTAAGCTTCACACAGGACAACATCATTCAATACATTTCAATATTCATCAATCATTTGTGGCATCTAATAATCCACAATAGCAATATGAAATACACATCACCTGAACACCTGAAAAGCATAAAATAACGTTTCATCTGGAATAACAAGCATTCAGAGAACAGAAACATGTTTGTTAAACATCAGCTCTTAATGAACTTCCCTTTTAACAGGAAAGTTTCATACAGTCGAAGTGTCTCGCTTAAAAGAAGAGAATAAAAATGTGTTACATACCTGAACAATCCCAGTCCAGCACTTTCTCTCTCTCTACTACTGTGTTTGTTTAATGCACATGAATCTAAAACGAGCTCTATCCTCTGATGTGACGGCTCATGGACACACCCACGCGTGTCTCTAACTTCCTTAAACTCGTGTCAGTGCATCAGTGCTGCATCACAGCACGCGCGCGCGCGCGAACGCACGACTTCTTCACACCGTGTAAACTGCTTCTGCAACTTTTAATGGTTTGCATTGACTTTAATAAATCCATTAAACACTTAACAGCCGAACCTCCAAGGAATAATACTTTTTAAACCCAAAACCAGAACATTTCCAACTAGCTCTTGAGGAAATAAATATGTCAGTTTTTTAAGTTTGTGTTCCGTTTTTTATTGACTTTACCTTTTCCCTCTCCCACATACCAGTATGCTACTTCTCATAATTCAATACTATATATATAAGTATAAGTATATTCCATAATACTTATAATACCGTTATAAAACAACTACATATGTCTGCGTACATAAACCTTATGAAGGTGAGAATATTGAAACATTGTATCACGTTTAAAAAGCAACTTCTGATGATGCGACCGAAAAGGAAACATTAGTAACAGAAGACGATGATAAAAGTGTCAATGCGTGTTAGAATCAGATAAAGTGCGCGTGAGTCAAAGTGAAACTATATTTATGGGATGTTGCTGATGCGGAAGTGTGTGTGTATGTGTGTGTGTGTGTGTGTTTACAGTAGAGGGCACCACTGTATGTTCACTGCAGACCTGTCACACTTTAACACACGATGGATTAAAGTCGCGAAAGCTCATCTGGTGTTTGGGAAGAAAAAAATTACGGGAGATGCTGCTGGCAGTGCGCGTTCATGTGACTCCCGTATCCGTCAGATGAGAGATGCGAGACGGACTTCGCTGTTTGCACAGAGATCTCGTTTCACTTTCCAATGATGTGTCGGTATGTGTTTTACTAAAACGGGTTGTTATATGGACTTCATATAATTTTGTAGGGTTTATCAAGCCACAAAACTTTCAAAACGGCTTTTTAATATTGTATTGAATGATGCTCGCGAATGTAGCTTGTTTTGAGAATTCTTACCGCACCATTTTATTAATACATAGCTTTATACACACTTCCCTTTTGCTATAAAATATAATTCTATCAATGATCTTTGCAAAAAAGGGTAAAAATTGTATGCCCACATGAAAAAACACACTATATTACTGTATAGGCTATTCAATATTAAGGTTCATACACCAGTATTTAGCCTACTGAAGTGTTTCAGTATAGTAGTAAAACAACACATATTAATACTATAGTGAGCTATATACTACTTTAGTTTTTTGTTTTAGGGTTTCTACTTTTAACCTCTTAAAATGCAGCAATGGTGTTTCAGATTGAAGGTTTCAGTTAACAGGTGCAACTTGATCAGATAAAATGAAGATGTTTGGGGTTTTCATAAAGGCCTCTTCAAAAAATTACTAAATAATAATTAATAAACTTTTTGTCTTATTTAACATTTTTGAAAGCGATAATCGGCGTCTACTGTTTTAAATAACACAAACCAAACAGGAAAAACACAAACTGTGTAAGAGTGATTCCCGCGAAGCACACTTAAAACTAACCTGACCTCATGACATTCTGACTTTGTGTCGAATTGTCTCTGTTTACTTTGTATAATCTCAAGTAGGCCGATAGGAACATTCTGACTAAATAATAGCCTAGTTAGTCATACACCACACGTAATTGAATAACATTCATTTTGAAACTGTTAAATACATCAAATGTGTGCCAGTATGCGTTCACCACAAACTCATTCTTTACCTTCTGATTATATTGGTTGTAATGCACTGAGTGGCACATTTACCTTTAAAAAATAAACCAAAGATTCAATTTTATGCACTATAGAAGGATAAAGAGGAATAAAAGCATGTTAGAAAATAGCCTGTGGTTAATCCTCAGGAAGTACAAGAGCTTAAAGAGAAATACGACATTTCCTGAACTATATTGAACCCTGTGAGGCCATTAGACATCGCTATTGCTATAAGAGGACACAAGCAGAATTCCTTAGTCAGCACTTTTAACCAAACCGACTTCCCATTTCACAAACACTTCAAGTTATTGAGTTCTGATGTGTTTAGACGTCCGTTTGGCTCATATGTGTTTGTTATGATTTGGTCGAGATGCGATGCTGCGATGCTCTTCATTGGTCATTTTGAGGAGGCAACCTTTACTAAATAAGACAGATAAGAGAGGTAAGACCTTTATCACTATCTGCGAGACGTTAACAGACACAAATACATATATGGCGGAGCTGCTCTTTTTTCTAAAGATGATAGTTTGGATGTTGTAACTTTATTTTAAGTTTAGGAGCTTGATTCTAATCCTCGCTGAGAAACATTTAGCTCTTAATAGTGATGGTTGAATGGGATCATTTCAATAACTCTGGACTTGCGTCAACTGACCGCATCGACGGGGCTGCTGTTGAAAGATTTGAATTCTTTATGTCAGCAAACTTTTCAAAGAATTCTTGCATTCAGTTGATAAAATTCATAAGAGACGAATCAATTCAATAAATTATAATTCAATACACACATTACCCATGCAAACGCATATGTACAGTACAGTTTGGGAACTCTGGGGTGAGGCGGGTGTACCTCATTAAAAGATGATGAAGTTTAAGCGGGCAAAATTTTCTTAATGAAAGCAAAGATGTCCAAACAAAAAGTGTTAACCGAAATCTGTTAGCAATGTCATGCATGTTTTAATCTTATGCAAGCAAACACACTTATATGATGGAAATACATAATACTCCATAAACTTGAATACGGCTGTTTTTTTATTATTGTTAATGCAAAGTTGACTGTAAATACAGCTGATAAAGTCGTCCAGGTTTAAAAACCTGCTGACCATTTAACAATAGGCCTAAAAATAATATTCATTATGAATTTTTGCATTCCACTTAAACAATCTAAACACACAATGCCTGTTTATATTATTACCTCTAAAGTAAAACAAATGTCCTCAAAATATACCAAAACTGTCACACCGTAGCACATCATAATGTCAACATGAGAGAAAACATGCAATACGCTACAAATTAAAAAAGAAACTACTTTTTCATTTTACAAGTTTCCTTTTTTATTTTTAAATCTTGTTTGTGCGAACTCAGTATACTTTAAACTTTACATTTGTGTTGTTCCAGTAACCGGTCAAAGTCTGTCAAGTTCACACGCACACAACACAGACTAAAAAGTGAAGATGGAAACTTTGAAAACCACAACGGGCCCTTGAGCTTTTGACACTCGTGTGCTGTGTTAATCTGATTCAGAGCTAAACCAATGATCTGTTTTCACACCTTGAAAACATACTCAACATCTGCGTCTCATGATGAGCCACAGTCATAAGTGCACTGCGTTTCTAAAGGGAATTTTTTTGTTAGATGTCCAGTTAGAGATAGGAAAAATGTACTGTCGGAAAATAAGATGTCCCAAAAAAATAAGGATTTTTCACATCAATGTAAAATGTACTCGATATACTCAAAACGAACACCACCATAGTTTTCAAAAATAAAAAATGAAGAGAGATTGAGATCAAATAAGCATCCTATGTTCTAAGCAGATCATGTGACAGGACGTTATAAGATGGTGTCTAAACTTCATATGCAGATGAATAGCAGAGGAAACCTCAAACTGAGTCATGGTGCGACTTTACTGTACCTACTGTGTCCAAAAAAGAAGATATTTTGGGTTTGCTAAATTGTCAGATTCTTGTTTGAATAAAGGGGAGAATGATTTCATCTCAGATATGATTCAACGTTTTTCAAAGAAACAACAACAGTACGGGCAATTCAACATGACACCAGGATTTACTTTAGTTTCTGGACATCGATCCAAAGAAAAACTGAATATTTAATTATATCAAAATTATATTTGATACCTAATCTATATTGTAACCTAAAAAAGTAATCTCAAAAACAAACATAATTTAAAGTATTTGGTGAATTGACAAGCCTTTATACTCTCTTCTTTCTCTTTTTTTAGGAGTTATTCAAGCTGTGAGAAGAGTTTCATCCAAACAATGACAGCTCATTCAATCAATCAAAACGGTTTCATTTTCAAGTTAAATCAATTTCATGGTAACATCTGAACCATCATGTAACCACATTCCCCCAATTCTTTATTATAACAACAGCGAGAAAAGTGGCTGTTAATCTTTCAGAAATGACAGAAAATATTTACGAGTCCAGTCAGTTTACTAACCACACCAATGGGAACTATTTGTTCCAGCATAGCCCGAGTGCACCTCACTACAGTGTACCTAACGTACTTCACTCGTCTCCGATGTCTCCGTGCCTCAATCACGAGCATTTGGCATCTCCCATCCCTCCTGGAAATGAGCTTTCTCCATTGCTCGACATGCCAAACAGCGCTGGGACATGGGATTACAATCAGTACGGAAGGGGATCGTCATGGGGGTCTTCTCAGGACGAACCATCCGAGAGCGGCGGCGTGTCCCGAATACACCCTTTCAACATCATGTGTCAGAACGATTCCTCCAAAGACGGCTGCGGAGCTGTTATTCCTCAAAGGTTGGACTCGTTCTCCAAGGCATTCCCCTCCAAGAACATTCATCTTCTCTTTGAAGACAACGACAACAGGACTGTTGATAAAACCTCAGGAGATAATCACATTTCCAGGGGTTTGACGTTACGGCAAAGCGACACGTACACCGAGGGGTCCGAAAGACAATCTTTAGGGTCTCCTGTTTTTAACCCGATGGCTTTTCAGGGTCAAACGCAAACAATGGACGAGTTTCGCTTATCAGATCAAAACCCACTGCACGGTCTTTATCAAACCCCTCAGCATTTTCAATACGGATGCCAGCAACACAAACAGACTCACGCAGACTCACAGGCTAACCGAGGTCTTCATAAGCCACAGAGCCCTTGGCTTCACCAGCACGCCTATCAAAGTCATCTACCGCCGTTCCCCATCAACATAAACCAACAACAACAGCACCAATTACAACCCAGAGCAACGTTTTCGCATAAAACTCACCTGGACTGTCAAGAGGGCCACGAATCCACTCGATCTCCAACCTACAGGCAAGACTTCAGAGAGCAGCAGAACTTCCAGGGTGGTCACAGTTTGAGCCTTCATTCACCTCACTACCAAGACCAGCAATATATTCATCCGTTTTCCCATCCGAGCGGCGTCTACCAGCACCAGCAATCTCAAGAGCACATTCAGCCCGTACCTGTAAAGCAAAGCGATGTGTATCACGATGGCCATTTGCAGTCGTACGACAAACACTCTGCACCCAACACACCCGTGTTTTCAAATCCTAAAGACGACACCCGATCTAGCTTTAACTTCAACACAAATAGAAGTGAAGATATCTGCCTTCCTCATTTTTCAAACAAGAGTTCAGGAGTTTCACAATCTAATGCATTTCCACATCTGCCCTCGCATGCATCGCAGTGGTCACAGGTATTGTGTCTTTCACTTTATTTCATTGGGACTGTGCAGGATGGGGTTTTCATAAATGTCTTTGTTCTTGCAGGCATCTTCACCAGATATTCAGAGTGAAACCATCACACATTACAGGTATGACATGACCTGAATTACCTATGATATGTGTTTATATAATGTGGCTCTCATTTCAAGTTCATTTATTTATGAATCTGTGTTTGGCGTCAGGGCAGAAAATGGGCCAGCGAGAGCGGAAGGGTCGCAGGCTCGAATGAGATGCACCGTCTGTCAGAGGGAATTCAAAAGTCTTCCAGCCCTGAACGGACACATGCGATCCCACGGAGGATTTCGGACAAACTCCGCGTCTCTTAAAGCGGTACCAGCCACCTTCTGTAGAACATTCTTCATAATAATAGTGATAATAATAATAAATGTATTTTATAAAGTGCCTTTAGAAGTTGCTTTCTCAAAGCGCTGGATAACACAACAAACACAACAATATAAATTCAGCGTAAAGATTACATGACTACATAACTGCATTACACTAGAAATCAAAACTAAATTAAAAGCCAGCCTAAATTAAAACATTTAAAGATGGGATTTAAAAATACCTAATGAGTTTGCTTCCCTGATGTCGACCGGGTGCGAATTTCACAATTTGGGGGCATAAGCAGAAAAAGCTCTGTCACCCCTAGAACGCAACCGTGTTTACAGAACAACTAGAAGACCACTCTAGGAAGAACGCAAGGTACGAGTTGGTGTTAAAAGCTCGGACAAATACTGAGGAGACTCCAGAGCAACTCCATCTACAGATAAAGCAAGAGAACCGCCGTTACATAAGTGATAGGGAGAGCCAAGTAGCATAAATTCTGTTTTGGAACAATTCAATCATAAAAAAAATTGTCAGACATCCACATCCTAACTCCTGAAATGCAGTCTAAAAGATAGGGAACGATAACATCTTGACCTGGGATTGAGTGGAAGTTAATCTGCATAAAAATGAAGCCCAAGAGACCTTAATAATTGACCATAAGAAAAATATAAATGCTAAAAAGCAAAGGACCAAGTATCGAGCCCTGAGGGACACCAGCAGTGACAGGACCAATTGCTGATCTAAGGCCATCCATAAAAACAAAATGACTACGATCAGTAATGTAAGATCTGAACCGAGCCACCCCGAAGACTGATTCAAGTCAACAAATTAATAACGTGTGATCAACGGTATCAAATGCTCCACTTAGGTTCAGAGAACTAGGATTGAAACAGGCCCCGAGTCAGATGCCAATAACAGGTCATTAGTAACTTTACAAGTGCCATCTCCATGCTATGCAGTATTTGAAACCCAGACTGATATGGTTCCAACAGGTTGTTAACAGCCAAATGATTGTATAATTAAGATGCAACAACACCCTCTAATATTTTAGCCAGAAATGGGAGATTTCAAATCGGACGAATATTGGTTAAGTTGTTCACATCAGCATTTTGCTTTTTTAAAACAAGTGTGATAGCAGCAGTTTTAGTGCTGCTGGCAAAACACTGTTTGACAATGATTCATAATTTAAATTTGAAAGGACAGTAGGACAAAAAAACCCAAAACAAGATTTAAATAAAATAAATACCATCTACTTTTTCACCATATACTTTCTGTTCCATGGAAGAACATTTATCAACATAATGACAAAACTATTCCCATTATAAACGTATAATTTTGTTTGAACAGAAAGAGGGACAGCTTCATCTGTCGGGTGATGTTTTTCAAAGCAACCCAATCATCTTACCTGTGTCAGTTCCTGTGAAGAATTACCAGACCCCCTCCAAACTTCCCCTCGGTCCTCAGTGTCATCAGAAAGATGGCGACCGGAGCCCACAGTCGCCCCTCCCACCTGTGCGAAACCAGCCTTCCTGTGTGAGTGTTTGACATTCATAGAGGTATTTTTAGCTAATGTTAAAAAATAAATTGGGGTTTTGTGACATTTGGTGTGAATCTAGTTTTTAAAGTCATCTGTACTGTACGCTACTTTTGGAACACCTTAAATTTGACATGATAAACTCCCAGAAGCCTAAGAATATTTGTGACAATAAATCAAGCTCATGATTCAATGAACAATGCACAATACTAGACTCACAATATAATACTACACAACATGTTGATAAAAAATTTAAAGGGGTCATATGACACGGCTACAACAAATATTATCATTTGTAATGTAATGTGTGTACGTGATTTAAGGTTAAAAACGCCGTATTTTCGTGCATGTTTGTATCTCCTCTTTGCCCCGCCTCTCTGAAACGCCCAGATATTTTACAAAGCTCATCGCTCTGAAAAGCGAGGTGTGCTATGATTTGACAGTTAACCAGTGTGTAGTGATTGGTGGAATACTGCAAACGTGTGACTGAAATGTAACGCCTCTTACCATATTTAGAACATCATTGTTGAAAACTCTGCAGTAGTGTTTCTGTGTAAACAGGGCGAAAGCTTTTGGCCCACATTGGCTTACTGAGTGGGTCGTCTGTAAGTGCATTTGATTCCCTGATACGTTAAGCCCCCGTCAAGTTTGACTTCAAGCTGCGCTGCATACAAAGATCAACACAGTGACATTACAGCAACGAGAGTTTGTGAGAGAAATCATGCTCGCAGTATTGCGATGTCATCCATCTAACGTTATACACGCGAAGATGTCCTTGCTTTTCCTCGCCATCATATTCATTTTGTTCTGGCCGGTCTGTGACTAGTAACCAACTGTCATCAACAACCAACTTTTATCATTTGTTTGCGCTACCCATCGAGTCTCAATGGTCATGTCACATGCGTTTTCAGTAGTGGAGTGTAAACGCAGATTTTTAGGAAACAGCAGTATAAACAAGGCACAGTACAACAACGGGGTAATATAAACACCACCTAAGAAAGGTAAATCCCATGGTACTTAAAGGGATAGTTCACCCAAAAACATCAATTCTGTCACCATTTACTTACCCTCGAGCTGTTACAAACCTGTATACATTTCTGCTAAACACAAAGGAAGATATTTGAAAGAATGACAGTAACCAAACAAATGTCATTCCCCATATACTGTCATAGTAGGGAAAATAAATACTATGGGAGTCAATGGGGGATGAGAACTGTTTGGTTACTGACTTTCTTACAAATATCTTCATTTGGTTTAGAACAACTTGAGGGTGAGTAAATGATCTCTTTAACGCTCTAAAAGTTAAAAACAATCAAATGTTAAATTTCGATGCAGGCCACGTATTGGCAGCTCAGCTGAATAAATTCAAACAAATAAATACAATTTATATACATATATTTCTAATATGTATATAATGTACATACACATATAGACACACAGTATATAGAAGTATAAATTACCATTTATAATAATTCTTTATGTGATTGTAGATAAAGAGGACCGTCTCAGATGGAGAATGTGGATCTAAACAGGGGAAACAGAGATACCGTCAGTGTTTGGTCCCTCTGATGATTCCTCCGCCCGGCACCGTGCAGGCGTCCAGAGGAGCGGTTCTCTTCAGAAGTCTGCTGAGGACACCCGGCAGCAGGGGGGATGATGTACCGTACACCCCACCGCCCATGCTGAGTCCTGTCCGCCCGGGCTCGGGTCTTTTCAGTGCTGTGTGCGGTGGAACAGAGTCTGACTCTACTGCGCTCCACTGTTCAACAAGCAAGTCTTAACGTTTATTGAACTATTACAGTTGTCAAATACTTGCTTGACTGAATTTTAAGTGCTGTTGCATTATTGTCGAATAATGGAAGGTTCTAATGCATCTATCACCAACAGGTGATCCAGACAAGTGTGCTCTAACTTCAGGCCAGAAAGTCATAAATGTAACACCGTAAGTTATTGATCAGTTTTTTATTTCATGCAATAATGTGTGTTTTATGTTTTGGTGTGGTTGCCAATGTATTTCTGTGTGGTTATTTTACGAAATCAACCTCCATGAAGGACAGAAATCTGAACAAATGATCAAATTGTTCAACAGGATCTCATGGCAATTCATAACTTTTTATGAGGTGGTTAACTCGTATGATCTCATTCCTCATAGTTCAGGTTCCCATGTGAGCCAGCAGTCTCATAGTCTATTTATATTAAAGGGATATTTCACAGGCAAAACTAAATTTCCCCATGTTTCACTCAACCCTCAAGGCATCCTGTATGAATATGACTTCCTTCTTGAAGAATAATGCAGCAGATGTTATAATACCACGTGTCATTTTACTTCCAAGCGGTAGAATGGGAATGAACGGGTGTTGACTTTTTGAAGCTCCAAGAGGTGTATCCATCGATCTAATAACTGCTCGACACGGCTCTGAGGTTCACACAGGTCTTCTGAAGCGAATCGATGCGTTTGTTCAAGAGAAATATCCATATTAACAGCTCTATTAACGTTAATGTCTAGTTTCCGTTGGAGAAATTTTGTTTTGGCTGTGAAATATCCCTTTAACATTCAACTTCATATTATTCGACTTTGTTACTTTCAATTATTATTGTAGTTATTGAAAGTTTTACACTACCGCACAGTAATTGTATTATCCTTTAATCGCAGTCACATTAATATCGGTGAAGAATTTCAAGCCAAAATCCCAGAAATCAGTCAGTCCCTCATAGAGGAGGATACCCATAATGCATTTCTCCTGTGGATGCCCATCAATAACCTGAACACCCCTGATAACCAGCAGAAAGGTAACCTCCGTGGATTTCATATAGATAACGTACAGTGCTAAAGAAATTAGTTCATTCATTTACAAAATCTGCTTTATTTTCACATCTCAGTGGACAACCTGTTAAAAATGGCTTGTTCTAGTGTCCTGCCGGGAGGGGGAACAAACACTGAATATGTCCTACATTGTCTATTTGAGTGCAGAGGGGATCTAATGGTTAGTATGGTTTATTACAACATTTCAGTCTCTCAAATTTGTTCTCTAAAAACTATCGTAATTTTCATTGTTTCAGAACACCCTTGAGAAACTTCTCTTATCCTGGAGAAACACAACTGGCCCTAAACCAGACTATCATTACGGAGGTGTGAGACTGACCGTACGGTCACTTTTCCCAAGACTGTGTAGTTAAAAATAGCCAGGCTCATGCAAATGATGAAGTCATCTTTATGAATTTCTTCCTGGGGAAGTATAAAGAAATCAGAAAGCACATAAAATAATAAAGTAGATTACAATGAATCCTCTTTCTCCCCGTCTGAACCAGGTTCTGATACGTGGAGTCCTCAAGAGAAGCGACTTCTGAATAAAGCACTTTTAACACATAACAAGGACTTCTATCTCATTCAGAAAGTGGTCCGTTTAAACCGTTTATTCCGTGATTGTTTTTCATGCAATCTTTTTATTCACTTGAACTGAAAATTTTGTCAGTTAACGTGTGACCCTGTAGTTTGATAACTGTGAGAATCTTTTTGTTTGTTTGTTTTTAGGTCAAGACGAAGACTGTGGCTCAGTGTGTCGAGTACTACTACACATGTAAAAAACATTCGCGTTTGGGTACAAGAGTTAGTTCAGCTTTGATTACACCCGTTCACGACCAGCCGGTGAGTTGCAGCCTTGTTTTTAATTCACTGATTTTACTGATATTTTGCTAATTCTATATGGGATTTGGGTCACATTTCAATAGAATTTTAAAATGTAAAAACAAATGGTAGATAATGAACTTATTGGTAGTGCCATTGTTATCTTTTTACACTGTTTTTTTATGACATCCAAGCACATTTACCCAAATTCACACAACCAAAATTAAGCTGAATTTTACTAGTATTTATAAATTATGGTAGTATTTGTTGTACTGACTTTTTTATTTTAAACAGCTGTACTAAACTACTTCTGTCTCACTTTAACATCAAAGTAAAAATCTTAAAAATAAATCTAAAAAGAACTTTAGATAGGGAAAATGTTCTGAAGTGTCATAGAAATAATGTCATAATTTTGTGTAAGGGACGTAACATAAAAATGCTCAGAGAATGTATTTGTTATGAATATATCGAACCATCCGTTTATATTTTACTAAACCCTTGTTGATAGAGTGTAAATATCAGAAAAATATCAGTCTATGCACGAGTTTTTTTTATTTTGTATTGAGTAAATAAACACGCAAAATGCACAAACCTGAAGCAATTATACCCAACAAATGGAGAAGGGATGGCTTTTGAAAAACCACAAAATATTAATAATAAATTAATTATTTAATAAATTAATTTTCATCTGCCCATTTATGAGGAATATGTACCGTTATGAATGTGACAATGCTGAAAAAGGCACTTATCTGACTATGAAAAATGTGCACTAAAAATGAAATATAAAAACTTAAGAAGAGACGTCAAGTGGGAATTTGAACCTTCAACTGTTGTTGTTGTGCAAATGTGCTGTTAGCAAAGTAAAAACATTTCTTCGCGGTGAAGTTGACATTTTCAAGGAATTGCCCAAAATGCAAGTCAAGATTTCTTTATAAAATAGGCTTGATTTCAGATTCTCCTTTTAGAATTTAGTGTGAGATAAACATGTAGTTTTATGGCAATTATTAGTATTACTGTATTTCTTCACCTTTTCGAATACACAATTATTTAATGTCTCTAACTTATTTTTTAAATATTAAAATATTTGAAATATGCAGACCACAGAAAAAATTTAATGTTTTTTACTCAGTAAAAAAGCATTAATGAAAACCCCGACTATCAAATGATGCGAAAGCACATTGTACTAAAACATACGATTGGATTGAAGTAATATGAATTGGCCACATCGAAAAATCAATAAATGTTTTTGTTTTTTTACAAGCTCCCATTTTTGATCAACATTTGAAGATTAAAGTAAATTCAAGAAAATGTAACAATAAGCATGTTGCAATATTATACAAAAATAAAGGCTGTAAACCACATAGAGCAAAAAAGTATATATTGTTCTGTGTTATTGTCAAACACAACCATTTTAAATCTGTTATTTATGCATGTTTAACAGAATGAGATGTCATGATTTCATTTTTTTAACCCACAATGACTAATGTTTCATAAAAACGCCTTCGCTGTACCCAAGACACATTTACCTGCAGTTACACGGCCTACGGACTCATTCCTTTGCATTTAATGTCCTGTTTTATATTCTAACATCTATTTATCTAAATACTGAGATTAGATAACTCTATCTTTGAGCATTCATTTACGTGACCGACTGTTATGTGTGTATGTTACATGAATTAGGGTGACTGGACCGTAAACCTCACCACAGGAACAGATAGAGAAACCAAGAGCACAGACAACTCCCACACATCTCTGTTTGTCTGTGAAGTGTCTGTGAGTATATGTCAAGTACTGAAAGTCTCAGCCATTTTTTTCATTTCCTGTCACTTAGTAGTATGTACACACTAAACTGCCTCTGCAATTGTGTGAAATATTTGAAGAACTCGAGGATTTGTGTGCCATCATGTGCATCAATTTTCAAGTTTGGTGTTATTTTTTGTTTGTGGGTGTATTACTTTAATGTATTTTACACTAAAAATGTTAAAGTATATACTTAAAGTATGTCCATGACAAGAATCATGTTTAATTATTCAATTAAAAAACTACATTTGGATTAACTTGAAGTAAGAAAAACTTAATCGACCGTAGCAACAACAGAATAATAAAAGTTCCTCACAATAGAGGAAGGGTTTAGACATTTAAGACATCCTTAAGAATTAACCTAGCAACCACCCAACACACTCAAGCTACCTCACTGCAATGTGCGGTGACATCAATAGTACACAATACTTTAGCATATGCATCGCCCTGGCAACAAAGGGGCATTTACACTTCCGTTTTGATGACCATATATAGTAGCTGATAGTTCATTTGGGATTATTTAGAAGTAAATCTGCCTACACACGATCATTTTAAATCATCTGCAACGATGCTTAACGTGATAGTTCATCTAAAAATAAAAATCCAGTAATCATATATTCATTTGGTTCAAAATCTGTACAACAAAGAAGATATTTTGAGACATGTCTCGATGGTTTTGTGTTTATACAAAGGAAGTCAATGTTTTTTGGTGTGTTATTTGGAAGAAATACATTCTTACAGGTTAGACTTAAGGCTAAACACACTAAAAGACTTTTGCTCAGATTTTGCCCAGATTTTCAGTCTGGACTTGTTGGAGAAAATCTTTGCCAGTCTGCAGATTTGATCAGTTAGTTTCTTTCTGAAACTTTTAAAAAGTCTGCAAGTGTATGATGTCTAGTTAAAAATAAAATGTTCAGATTTAAAAGTCTTGTAGTGTATATTATGCATAAATAAACATTTCAGGATAAACTGTTCTTTTTTCATTCTTTTCTCTCAAAGCAAACAAACGGAAAAACGTGGAACCAGAACAATCCTGGCCTACTCTGTGGCTCTCCAGCAGAACACAGAACATCCACGCTGACTCCTTTGGGTTCTGCTTCCGTACGAAGTTCGCCTTCCAACAGCACCACCAGTGGAGATACGGATTTGGCTGTTGTATTTCCCTGCACCGAGTGCGGAAAGTAAGACTCCGAATCAGAAACATCTTAAAACAGTTATGAATCATAGCGGCTGTAATCTGATTCATTCCGTGCCTTATTTCACAGGGTGTTTTTTAAGGTCAAAAGTCGAAATGCCCACATGAAGACACACCGACAGCAAGACGACACACATTTGTGGCAATTTCCCCGGGTCCCCGAGCAAAATAATGGGATGGCGTCATCCGTCTGTCCTGTTACGCAACTAAAACAACCCAAAAGTCTTTATTCCGCTGACAGTGTCACAGATGCAAACACATTCTCTTTAAATGCCCTGCAGAGTCAGTTGGACTTTGTTCCGAGTTAGTCCTCGAGATGACACAGATTAACACACATAAGAGACTTGTGTACCATTGATATACTGAAAAACCTTTTGATGTTTAAATCTCTTATGAAATCTTGTATATTGTACAAACATTTTATTTTAAATAAACCTACAAGTTCAAAACATTCATGCACTGCTGTCTTGCACTGTGCCTTAATAATGACCTCAAGTTGCACTATAGCATTACGTATATATGCAGGCGAGGAAAAAACGAAGAGACTGTTTCAAAATGATTTATTTACTATTAAATTTGAGGTACAATTATCATTTTTGTTTCTTTCTGACAAAAAGATTGTTTCTATTTGCAGAAGATAAAAGGTGAAAATAACAGAAAAGATGCTCTGTATTTTTTCAGACCTCAAATACTGCAATGAAAACAAGTTTCATCCTCACTTTTAACCAACACAACAGTTATATTTCTACATGTATTTCGGAAAAGTATTAAGTTTTAATGTGATAATCTGGATTTTTATCCCAGTTTCATGAGTTTTGTTATGCTTTCATAATTTTTATTTGATGACTTTGTCCCTCATGAGGTTTGAGCTTGTTGAAATTCAACAGACACTGGACTGGAATGACCACAGTGCATCTAGAAATGCAGATTAAATAAACATTTCAAATGGTCTCTTAATTTTTTCCCATAGATGTATATATTTTAGGAGTATATCTTTAGTATTTTAATAGAGGATAACAAACTCTATTCGAACTGTTTACCATGTGGCACATTTTTGTTGATCGATTTTAATGAACTACAAAGTTTCTTTAGCAAAGACACTCTCAGAGTTGACGATTAGGTTTTATGACCGAAGACCCAAAAAGCTGGATATTAATTCAGTAACAAAATACATTTATTTAGGCTACATAAAGACAAAGTGTAAAATATGTCAGAAGTGGGATTCGAACCCACGCCTCCAGAGGAGACTGCGACCTGAACGCAGCGCCTTAGACCGCTCGGCCATCCTGACACAATTGAGAATGCTGGCAGCTAGTTGTTTTCGCCATGAATTCATTCTGTGTTTACTTTTCAAAGTAAATAAAATAAACAGAAAATGACACACAGTGTGTTACAATGAATCACAATTCCATGCCACAAATATGTGTTAATAATTAGCACATCTTTTTTAACAGTGTTGTTATTATTATTAGTAACATTAGTAGTATTCTCTTATTTTTATCACTATGGTTAGGCTAATATTGTTGTTGACATTTTTTATATTATTATCTCTGCATCCCTGTTGTGAGAACAAATGTATAGAGACAGTCAAAAACAAGTGAAACTGTAAATGATAAACTTATAATATGAAGAGTTTGGTTCCAAAATGAAACCATGCTTTTATTTTGTTATGTTATCATGTTTTAATGTGTCAGTTAATTGTATTTTTTTGTTATTTTGGCTTACACCGTGTCTACAACGGATTCGGCGCGATGCGACGCAACGTGCCGCTTGTTCTAACACTGGGTTAACACCAAATGCGAATTAAGCGTGTTGCGCTAGTAAATTACATACAAAGTCAATGCAAAGACGCGTAGAGACGCGCATTCGCGGCAACCGAGCCGCCCGATTCGCGTCAATGGGTGCGCGTCAATCTTTCTTCCGCTAACGTGGAAAATATTTCGATCGCGTCACTAACGCGAAAATAACTAAAGTTTCCCGCGAGTAATAAAGAGCGTGGAACACGATTGGTCGCCTTCGGTGTGAATCTAGCATAATGGGATTCCGGTGTGGTCTAAATAAATAAAAAAGGGTTCTAATGCGTTTTATTGTCTCTTGTCGCATCCGGTGTATACATAGTGTTAAATCAAAACAAACCAACATGAGTTTGATTGGAATGCACACAATAGAAAACATGATTTTTTTTTCTCACCTTGGAACCAATCTCTTCATATTTTGAATGAAGTATAAATCCTGCGTCACAGAAATAATTCGTCAGGTATTTACATGCATTTTATATTAACAGTAAATAATATAAATACATGCTATTTCTACTTATTTTCTAACCTTTAAAACGATAAAAAAAAAAAACTCTGCGCGTCCTCACTCGAAAAACCTGAACTTATGTGAAGCATTATGAAGGAGCTCAAAACTGTAATAAACGCGATCATTCCTGCTCTCATCAGTCCTGTCAGTTATGTCTGAGTGTAACTTAGATTATGGGAAGTGACATTATTGTCATAATTGAGATATACGAATGTAGGGACACAGCAAAACGACAAACACTCGATGCGTTCAGGAAGCGATTTCTGTCACATCTTGAAATTGCTCGAACGGTTGTCGTTCTGCCCAAACTTGATCAATATTGCTGCTCATAATTACACACATTAATGAGAGGGGGGACCGAATGTGGGGAAATGGTATATTTTAATACCAGATTTACCTTTTCAATTCATTTATTTATGTGTGTGTGATGAGTTCTCTCCGCAACACTGTGTATGATATACATATGTAGGAGAACTGATTAAGAAGTAAAAAAAAAAAGTATACCTTCACATCTTGTTTTGTTACCTTACTATCCTGGTCTCGACGTTTGGATGTCTTCTCACTAGACATCCGATCTCAGGCTCACTCCACGTGGTTGGAGGACGGGTGGCCTTTTCGATGGATTCCGCATTGGCATCTAAAGTGTACGTCAATGGCGCCGCCATATTGGGGAGGGCAAACTGTCCTAAATCCACATATAAGTGAACAAGTACATTTATATGCTGTGTTCTTTCTGGATAATACAACAATAACTTTTACATTTATCAACCGATTTTAATACAGTACGATCTTCGTGAATAAAAAAGACGTCTGTCTCCGTTTACTGTTTTACTGAGGGAATGCATATTTTGTCATAAGCATTTAAGTATTGAAAACATCTGACAGTGTACAGTAAACGTTATTGAGTGTTTTGTGCAGAAATCTTATTGATCATATGCGTCTCTGTTTATTTGTATGTGTATATGTTGACACTCATGCCCTTGCCAACATGGCGGCGCCGTTGACGCATCGAAGCAACGGACCAAAGCGCCCTCATGCGCGACCCGGTCACATTCTAGCACGAACATTTATTTACTGTATATGTCTGACGCCGATTTTTCAACAGTTCGACAAACGTGCTATTTCAGTATGTATCACATTTCCATTTTTCGTTAAGTTAATATATTGACATATAAACGAAATGCATATATTAAGAGAACGCGTTTGGAAAGCGTGTATTGTATTTATAAGCGTTCGATCTGATGAAAATCACCCCACTGAACTATAAAGCGACATCGAAAATAACTTCTGAAAATAAAAATAAATTGTTATTCGTCCCCAGTCCACATATATAGATATTTCATCTTATAAATACGATTCTATTCAATGTTATGAATATAAATGTCATTATTAACTGTCCTTTTTTTACAATACAATATTATTTAAATAGTTGATTGAAATGTATACTTGTTGAAAAAAACAGCACATGCTGGTTAGGTAGGTTTTGAAGCATGGTAGGTGGTTTGTGATGGTTTAAGATGGTCCTGAGCTGATTTAGGACCAGCTTAAACTAGCACAAACCAGCTGCCATGCTTGAAAACCTACCTAACCAGCATGTGCTGTTTTTTTCAACAGGTTAATGTCATGGTTTCCTTATACAAGTTTATTATTCAAGCTGTCACATTTTATTGTTACAGAGAAGTCATTGAAACTCATGGCCTCGGCACCGCCTCCAAACTTCTCGTGGGTGGATGCTGGTAAAGTGGCAGGATTGGCGATGCCCAGGATGACCGCTCACTATCAGTACCTGCTGAACAACGGCATCAAGCACCTTGTGATCCTGAGTGAGCGCAAACCTCCATATCACGACACCTGTCCAGATCTGACCCTTCACCATATCAAAATACACGACTTCTGCGCCCCTACGTTTGATCAGATTAAGAGATTCTTGTGTGTAGTGGAGGAGGCCAATGCAAAAGGACAGGTGAATACCATCTTTGCTTTTAAATACATAATGTTTTTTGCTGCATTAATAAAAAACATCTTATTATCTTGGGGGAAGCTAGAAAAACTGTTTGTTGTGTGAATGTGCTGTGGCAGGGGGTCGCGGTGCACTGTATGCATGGTTTAGGCAGGACGGGGACAATGCTCGCCTGCTACCTCGTGAAAAGCAGGAAAATTAGTGGGATTGATGCTATTAATGAGATCCGAAGCATTCGACGAGGATCCATCGAAACCAGAGAACAAGAACAAACAGTGGTGCAGTTTTACCAGCAAAATAAATTGTAAAATAGGAATATGTTTCTAAAAGGTTCATTGTTTATAAATAATGTACTGTAAAGCAATAATATATATTTATAAACTATGTAACCTTTTGTTTCTCATTTAATTAAGATTCAAAATTGTCTGAAGTTACTGCAGTTTGAGGACTTTTTGTTTTAAGTATTGATTACTGTCTGTATAACAATGGTTTTACTGCAAATGTCATGATCGCTCACTCTTTTTTTGTGTTTTTTTGCCCTGTAACTTCAGCACGTCATATTTAAGAAGCTCTTTAGGTTGCTGCTTGTTCATTCATCTTCAGATTTGTGAAAGGCCGTTTTCTCATGCCTTGCTGTGCCTTGAAGTGTTTTGGTTGGTCCGCTAGAGGGCGCCCTTTCTATATTCTCCAAAGATTACCTTTAAATTGTGTCAGTTTTGTAGGATATAGAACACATTCACTTTGTGAATAAAGATTGAAAAAGGTAAATTGAAGATTATGTTTTTCTCATCTCTAAAAAAAATTATAGAACAGGAGCTTACTTTCACCCAGAGATGATGTCTCAAATTATGTTTTGGTTAATAATTGGTGAAATTTTCACCAAACTTGCATTAAAATGGCCAGCACACTTTTGCATAATAGCACGAGACTAAATTATGTCCTTTTAATATGAATTAAATGTACTTTTCAATAATGTTCATAAATTGTCTGGTATACGCTAATGCAACCCAAATTGTTGGGGGTTATTTTTAAGAACATTAAACATTTCTTAACAAGCGCTGCACTGTTTCTTGGATCTGTAAATGATTTTCTAAGTTAAAGCGCAAGTCCAAATATTTCCTACCTCCTCACACTTCATTTACTGTAAATGCAGAAAAAAGATATCACGACACAGACATTATGTCATGGTAATGCTGTAATAAACGCTGCTTTGGAAATTGTAAAATGCCTTAATTTGTGTGTGGAACAACGACAATCCTTTATTTTAGGTGTACTTATACAGGAAATAAATTCAATGCCATTGGGATTTAAGATCATCATTATTATCTATATGTGATTTTAAAGTCAACTTTGCTTTGGTGAGTTGAATGCACTCAAAGCAGTGGACTCCGTTTACAATCCAGCCAAAAATGAGACGCTATTAAATCAAAGAGCCAATAGTAAAGTTTCTCTATATGAACTTTATTTGCGAATATGATAAATGACCATTCAGATCTAATCAACCGACTCCATATCTTTATCTCTGATCTCTTGATGTTCTTCAGACAGTGTGTCTGTCTCCTGTGTAAAGTTCTGCTGGATCTCGGCGTCGGCCTCTGAATCCTGCTGTTCATCCAGAGTGACGTCTGTGCTCTCAGAAAACTCACAGCTGTCATCCTCGTACGCTTCAAATTGCAGGTGACGGCGGATGGTGAAAGATGCAGCCAGCTCCTGAAGTCGAGCTTTCTGAGTCTTCAGACTGGCGAGCTCGTGGGTCAGAGGCGTCTCGGGCGCCGGGGACGAGCAGGTGGGTTGGGCAGGGGCATCTTGTGTGACCGCTTCTGTTGAGGGTACCACTTTCTCTTCAGTGGCTTCTGCATCTCCCACCGTCTCAGTAGTTCCCGTCGTGTCGGCCGTAGACTTTTGAAGCTTCTCATGCATGGTCTTTCTCTCATCCTGAAGCGCCCTACAGAGCTTCTCCAGTTTCTGGGTCTTCAAGGTCTGGAGTTCAAACTCTTTCTCTTTAATGGCTTTCTGCATGAGAACACGACACGTAAGATATTAGGGTGCAGAAGGATGGATGGTTTGAGGGGATGAACTACTCACATCTGTCACCATGTCGAGCAGAGCTTTGTTACAGCCATCAAAACGGGACTTCCAGCTCACCGCCTCTTTCTCCAACTTTTTCATCTTCTTTGTCATCTGTACGACAAAACGGCACGTGAACATGTGCACTAGATAGAACAAGCATGTAACGAAGCCTTGCGATGTTAAGAGTTTCTAAAGTGTATGTAAGCGGACAACTTTTGGGCCGATGGCATCAATTGTATTTATTTCAAGTTTGAAATCATTCATTAGTCTTTTCATTTAAAGCTTTATTATCATTTGTTAAAGTTGTCCTTTTATCATTTGTGGTTATGTTCAAAGCTTTGCCTCACAACATTTTAATTCCTGTGTAAATTAAGTCATTTAAGATTGGGTTTCGAGCTTTGTAGCGAAGATGCCTTCAAAAGTTCCCATGAACTGAAAGTCACCACCTCAGTATTGTGACGCATTTCAAAGTGAAACAAAATATTAAATGAGAAAAAACTGACATCATTAGTGAAGAATCAACACTTAAGAGCCTAAGAACCTTTTCAGAGTTTGTTTAAAGATTAATGTTATTTATCTATTCATTGTGGATTAAACAGATAAATTGCTTACTGTAGAAGTCGTGATGACAATGGGTACATTTGGTTTCATGCATGGGGACTACTTTCCAAAAAGCATGTTTAATGCTAAAATAATATCTTACTATTGAATTTTGATTATGTCAAATGGGTTTTATTAAAAGACCTAAAGTGAAAAGAAATGTTAATCACATTGATTATGTGAACCCTAAAGAATGAGAAATTAAAGACACGCACCTTATCCATGTCCTGTTTGAAGCTGGCATACACACCAGTGCTCTTTGATACTGTTCCTTGAAATTCATCAAACTTCTCAGAATACAGAGCAAGCTACAGGACAAAAACAATCATTTCTATCACTTTAGAAAAAATATGATTTAATCAAAAACAAAGGATGGTAATATTTGATGTACAGTAAATGTACCTGGGTCTTCATGTCCTTCTCTTGTTCTTTCAGATGTTTAACCTGTAGTTTGGCTTCTGTCGTCTGCTTCAGTAACTAGACGCACAAAAAAAACGTTTAAACACATCTTTAGACGTCTTTCACACATGAAATTCCCTCAGAATATAAAACTCACATGTTCCTTCTCTAGTTTGTGTTTCTCCTGAGCAGCTTTAAGCAGCATGTTGGCCTGTGCGAGTTTCGTCTCCTGCAGTTTCTGCTGCAGGTCTCGGTGCTTGAACACTTTCTCCAGATTCTGAACAAACCACAAAACATCTCAGTCTTAAAGGGACAGTTCATCCTTAATATTGAAAAATCTGTCATCATTTACTAACCATCTAAAAATGTCTGTTTTAGGTTAAATACATTGAAAGATATTTGAAAAATGTTATGTTTTGTCAAAATAAAATGGCATAGTCAAAGGTGTCCTCCGTTTACATTCCTAAACATATTTTCCTACTATGATAGTCAATGGTGCCTCAGAATTGTCAGTTGAGAACATTTTTACAAATATCTTTCTTTGTGATCATCACAACAAGAAACATGAAAGCATGGCATCGTCCCGTACAGCTTCTCGTTGATCATATTTGGAAATGAGATCTTTGAGTTTCTCAGCCAGGTCGTTGTTTTCTTTGCACAGTTGGTCGTTTCGGCTGCTGTGCTCCTCGATCTGAACCTGGATTCCTGTCAGGGTGGTCTGGAAATGTGTGGTGATTTCTTTCCTCTTCAGATCGTCTTCGCGGCACCTCTGTAGAGTTTCTTCCTGAGCGACACAGAAGCATAACAGAGTTTAATAGTTAGCTGACGTAGATCAACAAACTTGTTTCCATGTAACATCATTTTTCACCTTTAACGTCTTGTTGTGTCTCTGCAGCTCTCGGCACAATCCCTCCAGTTTGCTGCGGGCCAGTACGGCTCTGCTGTGTTCGCTCTGGAGCTGATCTTTCTCCTTCAACACCTGGAGAAATTTCTTTTGCAGAAGCTTCAACTGTTTCTCATCAGATCGATGCTCTTGTAGCTGCGAGGTCGGGATGTAAAATGAAAAGAGCACCAAATCAGTATTAACCCAGGATAAATTCCCTAGAAATCCCAGGCAGTCGTTGATGATTGTACTCACCAGTTCAGCGTGTTTTTTGATGAGAGCTTCCAGTTTCTGCTCCGGGGTATCCAGTTTATTCAGGCTTTGCATGAGCTGCGTGGCTTCCTTCCCTGTCATCATTCACATACTGTATTTTGGTCACAGGTTGAAAGCATGAAGATGACATCACAAATGTTCCTTGTGTGACTTACCGAGACCTTTCAGCATCTTCTTTTCCAGCTTCTGGTCTTTGGCTTTTCCTGGCTCCTTCTCGTCGGTGATGGTGTCCTCCTCAGCATCCTCAGGGTCAGCGGGTCGGTCGGTCGTCTGATAAGTGCTGATGATGTCCTCCAGCTGCTGACTGAGATCTTCAGTGAGGTCATGAGTACCATCTGTCTTACTGTCACCATTTGCGGGTTGTGAACCGATCTCCATTCTGATGTGCTCTTCAAACGGGACGGAAGGAATTAGTAGGGAAGCATTTACATTGGGAGGTGTGCTTTATTATTAAGTAAATGCAATATGCATCAGTTACATTTTTTTTTCTCTAGGCTGTTAAAATATCTGGAACTGGAACTTTTTTAACTTCTTTAAAGAATTGGATGCTTTATGAAAAAGTTTTCCTTTCCTTTTTCCTTTTCTGGCTGAAGAGACTATCCAATCACAACACATTTTTTAAAATGTATAAAACTTTATATAATGAAAATTAGCATAATATATTTTTTTATCTTACAAGCAACAACTTGTATCACAACATCTGGTTTCCTATCGCTTCACAGTTCCACTTCACACAACTTATTACCATTTATTATAAATGCATCATTCTCTACAAATCTTTATTATTTTGTATTATACTGTACATCTTTTTTTGCTCTTCACCATCTTTCTCCTATTTTGTTTAATTGTCTCTTATGTTTTGTTTATCGTTTATACATATGTGTGTGTTTATATATATACTGTATTTGTGTATATATGTGTGTGTGTGTGTGTGTGTGTGTATATATATATAAATATGAAGAGTTTGGTTCCAAAATGAGATAACATCGGTTAAAGAAAATGAAATATCATGTTTTTTATTATGTTATCATGTTTTATTGTGTTTTCTTGTGTTAGTTAGCAGTATTTTTTTGTTATTATGGCATAAATCAAAACAAACCAACTGCAGTTTGATTGATATAGGAATGCACAACAAAAAAACATAATATTTGGTAAATGTTAAAAACAGGGTTGCCTCATTTAATATGTATATATATAATACATTCAGATTTGACTCTTTAATGGTTTTATTATGTGTTCGTGTTTGTGTATACTTACATTATTTCAAAAAAACTCTTGTGTGCTCTTTCTGATCATGAATTTCTGGAAGTTTCTAATAATCGAATCACACCTAAGATACAAAAATGCACATTTTAGAAGACAGATCCGAACACGATATCATCGTGAATCTTCATGAATCAAAAGAGTTGTTGTTTTACTCTTTAGGGTTGTTTATCTCTTGAGCGATGGAGTAACTATCTGTCTGGCCCGTTCCTATGGTTAAATATAGCATCTCTGCTAACTCTTTACAAGCATGCCACATGGCACCTGTTCATGCTCTCCGGTCTATTTCAAGAACACAGACTCTTTATATGGTCAAAATTACTTGTTTGTTGCCAACATTTTATTATTTTAATGACTGTTCAAAGTACATTATAATGATTAGATTGCACATTTATTGATAATGCATCATTTGGAAAGGTAAATAAAGAATCAACTCGCCTTACACTGAAACCTTCACACATTTCAATGTATATTTACTCTTGGTAACGTTACTATCTTTTGTTGTCTTTTACATGCATTGATATTTCAGGGATTCAACAAACACACAAGAACTTAATTCAGGATGTAAGTATGTTAGTTGTTCCACATATGAGAGAAATGGAAACGAGTTACATTACGCTTTACATTTACTGAACATCACATAATGTTGTATTCATAAAACAGAGATTAGTAGAGATATTTATTAATGTTTAGAGGGAGAATTGCAGAAACACTTACCAGCAGAATCACTGAGAGAGTGAGCAGAGGAGTTCAGAAAGTCTCTGAGCGGCTGTCAGGGCTCCAGAGCAGCTGGGACGGGTGCAGACAGACCTCAAAATAATCCAGAGGGGTCGGGACTTCAGCTGTGTTCAATCTGAAGCGATGCTACACTTTATTCTCAAACTGCTATAAAACAATATGTATATCGTCGCTGAAACCTCGTCTGTCCAAATTTCCTGTTTTTCAGTCAGAGAAAAAACCCTTTTCTTTTTAAATGATTAAATACTGCGTTGTCAAAATTGAAAAGCACTTTTTAATACTTTTATTAGTTAGATATCTGCAAAACCAAGTGACAAACATAAAGGGTGATTGATGGGAATGATTTACAGCAACAACAAAAAATCACAAAATATGGAAAAAGACAACTGCATTATTTTTAACAAAAGTACACTATTCAATGTTGAATTTTGAAATTCTACAAAATTTTACTTCACTTAAAAAAGGTGCTTAAAAGGTTCACATCGAGAAGAACCTTTTTTGGTTCCACAAAGAACCATTCAGTCAAAGGTTCTTTAAAGAACGATCTCTTTCTTAGTTTTTTAAATAACTTTTTTTCGCCAGACAGAACATTTTGTGAAACAGAAAGGTTCTTCAAATGTTAAAGGTTCTTTATGGAACCAAAAGGTTCTTCTATAAGTGTATAACTTATGGTAAGCACGGTATTTGTAGTAAATATATACAAATAGCAATCAATGCAGCAAAAGATTTAGGGTAAAAGATTTTTATAGGGATTTTTCCTATAAACCAGGGTTTATTTTGATAAGTGGAAAGAAAAGATTACAAATGGATGTCCTTAATGTACTTAAACTGACATCACAAGCTCTTCATCAGCCAATACGAGAGCATTGGTGGTGCAGTAACCGCTGCGGTCATGAGCAGATATATTTGACCTCCATTAATCTCAGTGTGAAAAGCTCTTTTGATGAAGTGTAAGGCCGAGCCCGGCTCAATACATAGCCTTGTGTTTGCATTACACAGCTACTCTTGGTAAGCGCCACTGGGAAATGTTGACAGTCTTTCCAGCCCGTGACTTTATCAGCTTTGAGATCTTACGTAAGACATATTTCCCATGAGCTCTTGCTATATGTCCAAATAAATGAGGAGGACAAACTCTCCGCTCGGACTCAGGCTGGTAAGAGCAATGCTGAATGAATTAAATTGTTTTATTTATCTTTTATTTAAAGTTTTATTGTACATTGAATACAAAGTTTATTTATCATTTGAAGAAGTGAGTTAACATTAGTTAACACTCTTTTATAATTTGAAGAAGTTTTGCTATTCGTGCAAAATTATAAACATTTATTTTTGTTTCATAATTTTTCCAAGCTTTACATGTTTCAAAAATGTAAACTGTTCTGTCGGTTTCCAAGTTTTATGTGGTCTTTTGACTCCACTGTACACATACACTTACACATTAAGCTAAATCACAGGTCAAAGTTTGCAATCTTTTTGTAAATAAAAGATCAATTTCAGTTGTTCTTTTAATTTACTTTTTGTTCCTCTTAAATGCATTGTATTTTTGTCGCATATTCCCCCATTATGTGTGAACGGTTTGTTTTTTCGCTGACTTTGTTGAATGGGGATTATGTGTGGAGCACATGTTCGGTGCTTTTGTTTTTTTCTTTTTGTTGGTGTTTTGTACCTCATGGGTAAATTGATAAGGGTAGAGCAGATGAAAGGGAAATATGCGTTGACGGGAGCTTTTGCTCTGGGAAGGTCAACATGTAGGCAGAACAGAGTTTGAGGACACACGGCTGCAATGACGGCCAACAGTCGCAGAGTCATTCAACTTAAAGAATCATTATGTCTTTAAATTACATAAAGAACTTCTATGAGGGATGTGTAAGTAAACTACAACTGCTGTGTGTGTTTTGTTTTTAAACAGCTTTACAAACCCTCTGTTGTGTAACACTGTGACAGACAGATTAATGTGGCCGTTTCTTGGCATCGGTCAATGATCATGTTTTACCAAATTTACAAATGTAACGACCATGAAAAATAAAGAAAAACAAACCATCTTGTCTTAAATAATTGTTATATAAATAATGGTTTTATATATTAGTCCATCCTATTTGTCAATATTACATTGAATTCTATTAGAATGATATTTTAAACTATATTTTCTGACTTTGTTATGAAAAACGGTCTTATATATTAAATGTTTGTACCTCTTTTCTTAGCTTCGTCCTCCAACTGTTGTTGGTCAGTTCCACACCCTGTTTTTTGGTTCTGTACGCATGTTCTTCTTGGGAGTTTTGGGATTTGCGGTTTATGGGAACGAAGCTCTTCACTTCAGCTGTGCTCCGGACAGAAGAGAGCTCAACCTTTTCTGTTACAATCAGTTTAGACCTGTAACACCCCAGGTAAAGTTCAAGAAAGCCAGGAGAAACATTTGAGCATGAGAAGTGTCATTTTGTTTTTGAAAGTCAAACTAGCACATACGTAAAAATCTAATATTGTACTGAATGACCTTATTCTAATATAAGAAGGTGCTTGAAGGAAGCATTCATGTTGTTCTGACTCACGTCCTACACCTCACGTGACAGCCCTGTCTCTTCGCATTTGTTTTCAGGTGTTTTGGGCTCTTCAGCTTGTGACTGTGCTGGTTCCAGGAGCCGTGTTCCATCTTCACGCAGCGTATAAAAACATAGACCAAGAGGACATTCTGGAACGTCCAACGATCACCGTGCTTTACATCATCTCTGTCCTCCTGCGAGTCGTCCTGGAGGTTGCAGCGTTCTGGCTTCAGAGTCGACTCTTCGGGTTCCTGGTTCATTCTCAGTACTTCTGTGAGGCGAGTTCACTGGACAAGACTTTTAACTTTACCAAGTGCATGGTGCCCGAGCATTTCGAAAAGACCATCTTCCTCAGCGCAATGTACATCTTCACCATCATCACTATGGTTTTGTGTGTGGCAGAGATCTTTGAAATACTGTGCAGAAGACTTGGCTATTTAGCCAATCAGTGACATCATCACATCAACTGATATGGAAAACATTTATTATTTAATAAACATTGCATCCATCCAGGTTTTTCACAACCTGCTCTACCTCAGTTAAAGGCCACACAGCTATAAGGCAGAAAAGTTCTAGGATTCTAGTGTTGCTTTATGGGGGTCAGGGGTCAAATGTGACTTTGGGTAGAATATAATAAACGTTACAATATAGCATTATTTTGCACTATAATAAGTTTGCCGACTTTTGAGTTGTTTTCTAAGGACTGTTGTTGTTGTTGTCTTGGACTTCTCTGCATTATGTGTTGTAAATGTGTAGATGTGTTTTCCTTCCTTCATTACCTCAAATGTCCAAGATGGTACCAATATTTTATTTCTATTTCATTTAAAATATTTGATTCTTAAGGATCTGTAGGCTATATAAAAATAGCTTTTTTTTCTAAATTAAAAAACAATTCAGTGGCTTAGTAAATATCACAAAAATAAACAGCTTAATTAACTTAATAAAAAGTGTTTTTTTCACTGGTGCATATTAAACAGTTGATTAAAAATACAACAGCTAATTTCACTAAAATATACATAATTATTTATGTTTATTTAATGAAAAGAAATCCAACTATAAATTTATCTTAAATAAACATAATTATTTGTTAATTTAATAAAAATAAGTAAGTATTTAATTTACAAACTACATCTTTAAGATACACTGAATTCCAAAATAAATATTTGAGTTCCTCGGATTTCCTTAAATTTTTCCCTTATATTAACTTGATTTAAACAGTATATTAAATCAATTTAATATCTTTAAAATGTACTCAAAATTGTATTCATAACTAAGGAAAGAAATTGAGTAAATCAAACTTAGATTTTGACTAAATCAAAGCTAAAATTATTAAACGTTATCAATAATCATAAAATTAAACACTATTCTTTGTTTTCATTACGATTATTTTTGTTTGAGGTAAGAACGTCGTCAACAAGTATTTATAATACAACTTTAATATCATATTTTCTAAAGGTCATCATTTTATCAGAATAAAACAATTAAATGATAAATCAGCTGCCTTTGTGGGCAAAAACAAAACAGATCGATAAAACATTTGAATAACACAATTACTAAAATACCTTTAAATAACCTCAAAGTCTTAAATATGTAATACTGTAAACATGACATGAAAGTTCATTCAGTATAAAGTCAGTTTCACTACTACTTCACCATTTCAGTGTTTGTAACTCTTAGACTTTAAAACAAATACCAAGTGTTAATGTTAACACTTCACAAATAGGTTCAATATGTTAACATATGCACATAATTTCATGAACAAAACATTTCTACAACATTTATTAATCTTGGCTAATGCTCATATAAGTATACAACTGTTTATTGTTAGTTCATTCAAGTTTATATTGCATTAGTGACCATACAGTACACCCTTTAAAAATTGTATGTATGTAAAAATAGGCAAGATTAATAGATGCTGTAAAATTATTATTCAATGCCATTTCATGTTAAATATTCCATTAACTAATGTTAACATACACGACCTTATTATGAAGTATCACCAGCTTCGATTGCTACATCACATATCAAAATGTTTAATACGATATAGCACTTAGACCTCCTTTAAAGACATTTAATATGACTTAGTCTAGTTTCATACATTCAAACAGTCTTAAATTCACCATCAACCGAAAAAAGCAAAAATATCCTTCAGACCATTTATATTTGTATGCTTCAACACTCCTCAAAGCATTTACAGTACATGATAGCAGTCATACGTCTACGTGTGCACGTGTGTGCACATATAATTGACTAAACACTGGAATGTTGTGCCATATAATAAATTCAATTAAAAATCCTTGTCTAAAACGCTTCAACAAAGCTCCCATATTGATGACATGTCATTCAGTCTATCAACTTGCTAGAAAGTGCTTCAGTTAGTCATCTTAACGCATAATACTTACTACTTAGAATATAATATGATATCATACGCAGATCTAGGCCTACATTATAAATTGCTTGTAGCGGCATTTTGTTACATAAGTGCAGAAGTCATGGTACAGTTAGAAAAATACACTACGGTGAAGACGTTTTAAACAGAAGGGTCATTAAAAGATTGATCATGTTTTTGAAAGCATGTTACGTAATTAAGGTGCCAGCGATAATATACAACAGCAAAGGCAACATTATAGGACAGCTGAATACAATATGCAAACTTTAGCATACGTAATAAGTGCAATCTTTAAAGCAACCACAACACCTCATACTAGTTTAACTTTACAACCACCACAAGTAAGTGCAGAAACAGCGAATGGCCGTCTCTCATCGAGCAATACGCAGACGTGTTCTTAAAAGGCACAAAGCAAAGGTCGATGAAGATGATTCCTGTAAGAATGGCAACATTTTGTTACTCGATGACCTGCAGGAAAACATTTAACTCTCTTGCATGTGTAATGTACATGCAACTTATTCAATTAATATTAACAGCTGAGATTATTACGAAAGGCTGAAAGAACATTTTTTTCGAGTTGCTGTGCATATTCTGCGCATTATTTGATTCTACGGTACAAAAACCCATAGAATTGTGGTCAGGGAATACGTGAATGCAAATGCTTCGGGCTGAGCACAATGTCTTGCATTTTAAAATGCATTACCGTTCATCTAAATGTATTTACAGCACCTGGCAGCAGGGAATTTGAGCACTCGATGAAAGCCTAAGACAGCAATTCATAATGACACCCAAGTATGCATTCACGCAAGGGTTTACTGTATCTTTCAGGTCCACAACTGGTGGATTAATCATTAATCATGATGAGGCAACGGTTTAAAGAGATTGTTTGTCGATATGTTCGTAGTAAATTACCTGAATAACACATCCGGTTTCATGGCACAGACATTTAAAGGTACAGTAATTCTGAAGGGAGGTTGGTTGCCAGCAGAAAGATGCAGTTCATACAGTCAGTTTGTTCAACAGAACTGCACTCGCAATGGGCCGACCAAGCATTCCCTCTACGTTTGCATACTTGATGTTTCCGGCTTTTGAGTGTATCCGTACAATGCTAACAAATCAACTTTTAGGAGTTTGATGGGTAACATCTTCAGATGTTATTCTGAGAGACTCGATAGCTTTCGCACAGATGGAGACGCTCTCTTCCTTTTTATCGTCTTTGTTAGGAAGGCTAGCGTGAGGGTCTTCGCCGCTGGCTGATCCAGAATCAGAGACGGGGGCTGAGGTGCGGCCCGAACTAGCCCTTTCTAATATGTTTCCTTGTGGGGGTGATGGGAGGGAATTTATTTCCCCAGCAGCACCGGGTGTTGATGATGTGGAGAGCATCCTTAACCCTCCAATAGGGATCATCGTAACAGGCTTTGGTAGCGGTCCTTGAGAGTGCAAAGGTAAATGACTGAGGACGTCCGGCTGCAGGGTGGTGGAGGGATTTTTTTGGCCGAATAGGCCTACAGAAACATACAAAGGAGAATCTTCTCGATCCTAAAAGAAAAACATGGATTATGGTGCTGTTAGTTTCAAGGCAATGGAATTTCACACCTTGTCTTGTTTAACAAGATTTAACATAAAAAAACTGATACATGAAACATACTGCAAAGACCCAAACACTGCAATTTTCAAAAATATGTTCTAGAAACGTTTCACTAACATTCCTATAAGTTATGAAAACTTGATGTTCTGATTTGAAAACAATGTGTTATTGTCTCAAGAAAGTTGTGAAAATGTTTCCTGTTAGCAGGGTTTGGACAGATACTAAGATGGTAATTCTTTTGTAATTTTTGACTTGTTTAAAAGACCTTAAGAGACATTGATTTGTGAGTTTATCTATGCTGGTTGCCTATCCAATTAGATTATTTAAAAAATGGAACCATTTCTGTTCCAACCCCTAAAGAAACCTGCAAATTCATAAGCTTAAAGCAATGCGTAAATGCATACCGTTCCCAAATCTGAGCGCATTCCGACGACTTGTCTATGGGGTGTAGTTTGAAATCTCACACTCCTTCCCTGATCCACGTGGGCCCTGTATTGGTAAAAGCCCCTGCGTGGAGACGCGGCCCTGAGGAGCCCTTTATTTCGACCCAGCGGAGACTGCGCTCGCTGCCCTGTTGGCTCAGAACCTGCAGGTCTTACAGGCGAGAGCTGCCGAAGAGGTGAGAAATCCCCTCGGATGCTCAGATCTCTTCTTGGAGAATCAGCTCTCAGGGGAGACGAGTCTCGGCTTGACAACATGTACCTCTGGCAAGGTGAGTCCCAACAAGGTGACAGCAGCTGATGTGGACAGAGCTCAGAATAAGTGCTTGACTGCTCCAAAGTGAGATCATCTTCAAAACCTGGTAAGGAAACGTCCAGCTGTTCCTTCGGTGGATTGCGACCTGTGTCGGGATGTTTAGTGGCACGGCTGGACGAAAATGGCTTGTTGACTGCATAGGTCTGAGGACTTGTGCTTCTGGACAGCGTTTTTGGTGTGGAATCAGCATCGCATTCATCGTCTTCCTCATCGTCTGGCTCATCGCCATCCTCATCCGAGTCCTCCACATCTGAAAACTGATGTTTAATGGTTGTGTCCACTGGCCTGGTACCTAAGGACTTGTGGACGTCATCTACACAAGTGGTGAAAACAGAAAATGAGATTAGCAGACTTACATTCAGAGGAGAAAAGTTTGGGGATCTAGTTTTTTAAAACAAGCTATTCAAATAAAAAAACAAAAAGTTTTGGGTGAACTGCAGCAAGTGAGCTATTTATAAAACAATAAGTTGAGCTGCCCATGATTGCACTTAATATACCAATCCTACCTGCATCTTCTATATTGTCGATGGCAGTGGGTGAAACTCCCATTTCGAGACATTTTTTCATGTGAGACTTTGACTTCATATGCTTGGTGAGATTCCCTAAAACAAGTTGGATGTTACTTTTGGATCTCAATACATCTTAATAAAATGTGGTTGTACCAAAACCAACCTTTCGTTTTAAAGGCGAAATTGCAGCATTTGCAGACGTAAGGTCTGACATCTGTGTGAGTTCGGATATGTTTCTTCAGCATGCTTGGCTTCTTACAACGAATGCCACACTCTTCACAAATATACTTTCCCCTGCCACGGCCCCTCACGTACACGTAGTCCTCATTAGACTTATATCTGACACAGATAAACAAATAACAACACTTTTGTTAGCATGCTTTACTACACTCACCAGTCAAAATTATTATCTCAAACACGTTCATACCCTCCTTCAAAAATCTTTACACGAGTTGGTTCTGGTTGACGTGCAGACAACGCAACGTCCTCTCGTAAGGATTTGCACCTCTGGCCAATGTCTCTTAATTTTACATCATGCTTCATCTCTTCGTCGTTGCATTCCAGAGTAACCTGCATATTCAAAACAGAGACAATGTTAACAAAAAAGTCTGTCTGAATCAAATCCTCAAGTACCCGCTCCTGTTTACATACCTGTTCCTGTTTTGGTCTCCATGGGGTGGAGGTTACAAGTAATCCAGGTTGATACATGGTAGCGACTGTATAAACAATGTTTTGTCTGCTCTGTTTAGATCGGAGAAGAGCAAGGACCATCCCCGTGCTAAGACTGGGTGGATTGGGGTTATGGGATCTCACTAACCAAGAGGCGTACTCTGAGAACTGTGCAGCTGTTTGGGTGCTGTTTGGTTTGGTGGAGTTGAGATGGCACCAGCTCACACAAGTAGTGGTATGAAGACCTGGAAACTTGGGGGAAAGTAAAGCACCAGTGATCTCAGTAGGAGTTGGAGTTGGTTTGCATTCGATCAAAGGAGTATTTTGTGCAAAACTGGCAGGATACTGTAATTTTAGATTGTGGTATGAATCTAGGTTAACCTCATCCATATCTAACTCCTCGCTGAGTTTCCGTGGCTTCTGGGTAATTGCTGACTGAAACCCTTCGTTGGGACAATCTTTCTCACCTTCGAGATTTCCTAACTCTACAGCACTGAGCTCTTTAACAATCTGGCCGTAAATTTTCTCATCTTTAACTCGTTTTTGCTGCTTTGCTTCGATGAAAAGCTCAATGCTGCTTGCGGGGGAAAGCATGCGCTTGTTTGCTCCACCACTAGGGGCCTCTGTAGTTGAGATGGTTTTGGAAGTTAATGATAAAGGTATGCCTGTATTAAGCTTTGCTGGGGATGCCTGCGGGCTGCACAATCGTCCCCTACCTTGCCCTGACATTTGAGATGGTTCGCATCCTGTGTTATTGCGAGGCATGACGGTGATGAAACTCTCACTGATGTATTTCTTGTGTTCTACACATGAGACGGAACTTTGCGTTTGAGAATCCAGAATGTGAGATATACTAGTATACGTTATGCTTCCATAGGACGGCACCTGCATCTGAATTCTGACGGGAACTAGTAAACTAGACATCCTTTGACTGGCTAATGCTTGTTGAGCATGAGAAAGCACTGCTATTGAGGATAACACATTGCCCAAACTTCTTGAACAATCTTCTTGGGGGTTTCTTAAGCTGATATAAGTTTCAGCTGCCTGGAAACCCTCAGGTTCCTTTTTGATTCTATGCATTACGCTATCTATGTCCTGACTGTGGAAAACATTGGTTTGACTGTAATCCTTCTCAGATGAACTTTGCACTGAGCCAACTGGTTTGTGTTGTTGAAATCGGGAGCAAGAATATCTCATTCTCTCAATTGTTGACGTTCGTCGCCTGTTCACTTCATCTGAAAACGTGACATCTTTTGTCACATCTACATTTAAAGATTTGTCCAGCGCCTGGATCTGGACACCTGGAACATCTGGTTCGCCACTTAAAGATGCCTGTCTAACTAAGAAGCCCCTTCTACGTTCTTTAACATCCTCCTGCCTACATATAGATGATGGAGACAGACTGCCATAGTCAAATGACTTGCTTCTAATTTCAGAAACATCTGCGGGTAAGTTATAGGGTGCCTGCTCCGACGCAGAGCGTCGCATTTCTCTGTGACGACTCTGCGAAATTGCTGGAACCGATAAGAACTCTAATGGCTTATTATACTCATCTGAATTGCTCTGAGATGCAACATTAAGGATCTCCTCTCTGTCAAGCGACTGCGAGAAGCTTGAGCTGTAGGACAAATTGCTATCTTGACTCGGACTCCTGGAGAGACTTGTGCAAGCGGATTCAAAACTTGATTCACCTGAAGAACATTCCATCTCTGCTAATCGCAGGCGCTTCTTTTTGGGTGGTAGTTTTTCCACTGGAAACTGTGAAAGCGTCTCGCTCCTTTGTGGCCATTGGAACTCTTCCGTGGGCTTTTCTCGTTGCTTGATGCACGCTTGATCTAGAACCTTGTCCGGTCTGTCAGGTTCCACGGTTACTCTAATCTCAGGCACTTGGATACTGGACTGAGATGACGGTTGCTTTATAATGTGAGGTTTCTGGCTTACACTGCTACCCCATTGCCAATCTATTCTTTCCGAGCTGCGATTTGTGTCATTTGGGAGACCCTCTACACCATGCCGTGTAAATTTACAAATAGCAACTTTGTCGGAGGTATGTGATCTAATATCTGATGGTATTTCTGAGGTGTTTGACCAGTTTAATTTATTTGTATGCTGAATTACGGAGATAACATTGCAGCCAGCTCTTCTCTCAGTCTCAGAGTACGCAGTCTCTAAACCACTTTCCTTGGTTTCAGATACATGTGAAGACTTATCTTGGATATGTAAGTCTTCTTCCTCAATGACACTTTTGTCCTTTCTTCTTTTCCTTGTGGATGCTTCTGACAACTGGCTTTGAGAGGCCGTGCACATCTCAGCTTCTTGAAAGTTTTCAGCTGCCATTTTAGAATCTTCCACATTGTGTATTTTTAACTCTGATTTGAGGCAACAAGCCAGGTGAGCGTTACAGTCTGATTCCGCATGTCCCTCATTAGCAGAGTGTTCAAACGCACCTTGACGCATGAGTCTTCTTATACCAACTGCTCCCCGGTAAGCGACATCCCCACCGGACTTTCTTTCATCTAATGAATTACTGCTTCTTAGTCCTTGCGGTGTGTTCAGATTTGAATTAGTTGAAGTTGGAAGAGAGTTACTGCGTAAGAACATGGTACTGTCTAATGGCGTTTCCATAAGATCCGAGCTATACGTATCAGGAATTTGGCATTCTTGGTAATCTTCCTCTTGGAAAGACTCCGAATCAAATTTTAGAGAACGGACCAGATCTTTCTTGCTGGATTCTATGTCGCCAAGCTTCATGCTTTTGTTTAGTTTAATCATAAAACTTGATGGGGCTTCATTTATGTCCATCATGCAGGTCTGTACGGTGATGGATTGCTTCGGCCTGGTGGTCGGTCTGTAACATTTCCCAAACATGATTTCTTGATATGACTTGGCATTTGAGCTTGACGGGTTAAACTGCTGTTCGGCGCTCTCAGAACGTGAGAAGTATCCAGAATCGGTGCTACCTTTACTGCTGGAACTGGGGAGGGAAAGTGAACGTTCAGAGTCTTGACTTTTCTTCTCTGACAGCCTGAGTGCCAGTCTTTGCTTGATGGTGGAAAACTCCGCCATCTGGTCTACCTGAGCAATCACGGGTGGCGTCATCATTTCTCGAAACTGCCATAAAGTCACTTTTCCCGATGTAGTTTCCCTTTTGAGTGAACTTGGGGTGGAAAGCATGACGTCTTCTTTTTTTGCTAGTTTTCCACCCTTTTCTTGAAAGAAAGTCTCTGTGTCTTTTACATGGGTCGTTGTAACCAAGGACGACTCTCCCACAGGCTCTTCATCAGTATCGGTACTCTGCTCGGCATCCGAATGCATCTCACCAGCCACTACCGACGACTCTTCATCTACATGCTCGTTGTCTTGTTCTGAATACGGAACCATACCTGCTTTCACTGCATGGGCGTGAGATTTTCTGTGTTTGTACAGGTTGCTCTTGGTTTTAAACGAGAATCCGCACGGAATGCATGGATATGGACGTTCACCCGTATGAGAACGGATGTGTTTCTTCAATACACTGGGTTTGGCACAGGCTCTTCCACAATACTGGCATACGTACTTTCCTATCTTTGCAGTTTTCTGCTCCTTTTTGTCCAGACCCTCTGAGAGCTGAAGATCATACTCTGATAGTTTGTTTGGGAGAGAAAAAGTCTTTCTTCTTAGACGAATGTGACACTGTTCTCTAGATTTTGAGGTACTTTCTGAAGAGAGGGCCTCGGAGTCCAAAACAGGAGATGGACTTACATCTTCTGTCCGAGTTTGCTCTGCCACTTTTATTTTGTCCTCCGAGCCTGA
Organism: Triplophysa bombifrons; assembly: GCA_029783895.1. Lineage (NCBI taxonomy): Eukaryota > Metazoa > Chordata > Actinopteri > Cypriniformes > Nemacheilidae > Triplophysa > Triplophysa bombifrons. The sequence goes on along the minus strand of CM056467.1, from coordinate 1,444,176 downwards.
GGATTGGCCTCTTTGGGTCATCTCAAATGACGAGGCCTTTTTGTCATCTTTGAAACTGCTCATCTGCTCGGAGCTCTTTGAGTTTCCTGAGGTTTTTGTGGCCTCCATGGTAAAGATGTCTCTTTTCTAACAGTTGCTACATGGTTCTTAGTTTGGTCACAACCAGAATAATTTTGCCTCAATGAAAGTTTGTTTTATGTCCGTCTTAATCCTTTAAACAATTATCTGTGATTGTAGTCCAATGGTCAGCCCAACAACAGGTGGAGTAATCTTTTCCACATGATAAAAAGAATGGTTCAGTCCAGTTGTTTAAACATGTTCCTCATCTCTATGTAGATTTAAGACTGGGCACCACATCCAAATCATCTGCAGAAAAAAAGCAAAATGTTCTCAAATGTTTAAACTATAGTAAATAATAGTGGGACAATTATTCACCAGACTGCAAAAATACAAAAGGCCTATAAACTCACCCTGACCGGAGAGGTGTGTTTATGAAGGCAAACTGCCAGCGCCATCTCTGTGTCCGTCTGAGGGTTGTGATGGATGTAAAGGCCGCCTCAAACTGTAAGGTCAGGAAACCTTCTGTTAGAGATTTAACCAAAACTACACCAAAGCACAACAAACACAGGACTTCTCAAGTATGAGGGTGGAAGACTCTGGAGATCATTTGGTGTCTTTAGCATGACAGCCAAAGCATACATATATTAAACTAAATAAATAAATAAAAAATACTGCAATTAGGCGACAGTTTACCTTACAATTATTGTATATCGGTAATGTCAAAACATGAACAGATTATAAAACAATTCTATTATATCTAAATGGATTAGTTTACCCAAATATGAAAACTCACTCATAATTTACTCGTCCCCATGCCATTCAAGATGTATGTGACTTTCCTCCTTTCTTCTGCTCAACACAAACCAATAATTTTATATTAAAATGAAGGCATTTTCATTTTAAAAGTCACAATAGTGAAGCTCTACAAAGCACAAGAATGCCTTTGTGAGAAAATGCAGATCTGAGTGCTAAATTCAAATATGAAGGCACGTTGCTCATTTGGTTCTTACTCAATGGTTCTTGTGTGTCACGACGAATCACACATTTGACAACTAGTAAATCACCTACATCTGTTATTAAACGAGGGCTGGTAAATTATGAGATCATTTTTTATTTTGGGGTGAACTACTTTAAATCACCAAAAAACTTGAATTAGAGGGTGTGTCCAAATATAATTCACATCGTAACATCTGAATGAGTGTAATGAGGTTACGTAAGGTTAGCAGGTTCAGGCCTCTGAGCTTAACTTAATTAGGACATTCAAACACTGCAAGCCAACAGAAAAGAAAGACCAAGATCTGCTTATAAAACCTTTATCGAGCCGTCATGTGTGCTGCAACGAAGTCAAATCAGTTCTCAAAACATCTGAATGAACGTTGACCCAATAAATTACGGTAATGGCGAAACAAACCTGTCAGAGACTTCATGCATCCTTAAATGGGTTGATTGGTGAAATGTGTCACTTCTGTCACAGTATTCTCTTTTCAGACATGAATGAAGTGATGGGTGATAGCAACGTCCAATTTAATAATAAGATTGAAAGTAATGCACAGTAGCGCCAAAGTTTGACCTTGTATCATAACCTTCATGCGCACACACAAACATCTGCATTTACACCTCCACACCACATTAACAACCAAGAAACATGTTATAGCCAGTGGTGGGAAAATATTAACGCCATTACGTCATATATCGCCCCCCACCTCCACCACCACCCGGCATGCCTGTGACATGCCTGGCAAAGCATCTCGATACAGGGTTATCTTCACCTTGAACCTGCAGATTCAAACCGTCCACAGATGATCTTATAGAAGATCTTAAAGCAGAGCGCTCAGGGTCTGACAAGTCACCTGCTTCTGATTCCCTGTAACATACAACATTGTAATTACAAACCTGCTGTCCACAGTCCAGTATCTCCAGTCAAAAGCAGATGTTCTCATAGTTCCTGCATCCGGCGTTGCAGCGCATCCCCTTTAAAAAGGCCAAATGCAACGAAAATGCACCCCAGCAGTGCTCCATGTCTTGCTCAATGAGAGTACGTTAGACCTTCTGATGCTACCGACTCGCCACAGAAAATACCTCACTGAGATGCGTATCCAGGAACAAAAATAGAAAGGGGCCCTCTGAAGGGTTATGCAACGGCCCACACAGGAGGCCACTTTTGCATCAGCGTGAAAGAGATCTCGAAAACTGCCTGTTAAAACATCTTGCAGGCAATAGAATTAAACCTTTTGTATGCATATACATTTTTTTGTGTACACCCTGATTTAAATGACAGACAGCTTAAACGAATGACATAATCCCTGCACAGCTCATGAAGTGATGTCATTGAAAAGGATAGATGTATTAATCCCCACAACCACCTGCTGGTATGGAACGCCAAATTTCTACGATCCAATCATATCCCGAGGAATGAAATCAAGCTCCGCCTCTTCTCATTTGATGCCGGGATATTTTGCAGATTTGGAACATGAGACAAATAAGACATTTTGAAGCGTACCATATTTGACATTAAGGAAAAAGAAGTTCAGTTTAGGATGGTCGGATGGCCTTTACCCTTGACCGTTCAACACAATACAATTTGCACAGCTAAAAATATTTGACATGTAGGGACCAGCATCTTACATTACATTGGGGGAAGACAACTGCGTCCAGTGTTGATGAGGCGGAGAACATGATACGGTGTTGTCATCACAGCTCATTCACCAACATTACATACTTTGGACATTATAAACCTAAGATCAATTCACCGTTACTATTGCTAATACACAAACCCCAAACACATTTCATGCAACACGCCGTGTTATGTCTGCAAGCTGTCAAACCTAAAAGGGGGGGTTTATAGTTGACACAAGCTTCTTCGTCAACCAACTGTACGTTAGATAAATCAAACATGCTTGTTATGTGTTTTACGCCATCTCAACAATGCAAATGAATGGCCAGCATAAACATGACAATCGTTTCTCTGGTTTATGACAGACACATACGAGCATGTTAGGGCACGCTGACAGGCACAGACTTGAAAATACACGCTGGAATCCATATGGCTATATATATCGAACTCGGGTCACTGCGGCGTTCTGTATCCAGCGTACGGTCCTGAAAGGAAGGATTTTTCATGTGCCCTGAAGGTTCAGCTTCTCCTCTCTCTATAAATACGACGGTCTGTCCCAGTGGGTTTTCCATACCGGCACTCGGCTTTTCCACCGTCTAAGAAGCAAGACTCTGCTGACCGGCAGAAAGTCTCAACACATTTGCATGCGATTCGATAGCGCGCATGCCTTTTTTTAGCGCCGTGACAGAACAATGCATTACAGTGCTCTGTGAAAGTAAATAAACGTGTTTTCCAGGAAACATTAACTGAATATTCAAACCAGTAAGACGTGACATAAAAATGATATAATTATGTTATTTAAGAGCACTAACAAAACACTACCTGCACTACGATCAGAACTGGAATATTATATCAGAATCTATACTATCAAGCTATTTATAAAAATCAAGACAACTTGGTAAAAGGATAGTTCAACCAAAAATAAATGTTCTGTCATCTTTTGTTCATCCTCATGTCATGCTAATACTGTAAATGGTTTGGAGATGATGGCCAGAAGATATTTTGAGAAATGTCTCAGTTGTTTTGTGTTCATACAATGTTGTTTGCTGATGAATGTTCTTCAAAATATCTTCTTTTGTGTTCCGCAACAAGCCTCATCACAAAGGTTAAACAGCTTGACTGAAAGTGTGTCATATGCAAATGGTCTTCATCTCCAAATGATACTGTAAATATCTTTCGCTCCGCATGTGCTGGAGAGAAACGAGAAGCGTACCCATGGCAACGGAGCGACTGTTTTCTGCTGCGTTTCACATTCTTTCTCTCTTCCACCGTTCACATAAGTGGTTATTCAAAAGGCCGACAAGCATCCTCAAGTCACTCCCTCGCCCCCCCCCATTCCCCCGCACCGCTGACATCACATGCTCTAATAGCTCCTAATTCACAAGAGCATATCATATAATCATCAGTCAGTAATGTCATTTTCAGCTTTTTTTCAGGTAACCTAAAAAATGTACAGCATGTGATGAGATCAAAATGATCTAAATGCACAACATTTATTCTTCCTTGTGTCATCTCGAACCTGACTCTTTGGACTTCAGAACACAAAGAAGATATTTTGAGAAATGTCTCTGTGGTTTTCTACTTTAGTATTTTGGAGAAAGAAAGTCATACAGGTGTGGGATGAGCCATGATGGAAGAATTTTCGTTTATAAGCAACTCTTAAAAGGAAAAGTGAAAACTTAACTGAACAAAAACTGAAGGTCATTATTGGTCACCATTTTATATATTAGAGCTACTATAGAAGATGAGCGTTATTGATTTGTATAATTCTCCCTCTTTGTTCGCAGACAAATTTTGAAAGGCTTTAAGTTATAGGGGAAGTTTTCTTTAAATCGTCACCATATTTCCGAGAATAAAAAAAGAGTCACGAGCTTCAGTCTCATAATTTGCCTTGAGGATTTTTATTTTTATCTTGAACATTGTTCTGTAATCACCATGGCAACACACAAGCACTATACTTCACAGTGAAACCCAACCTTTACAAGGTGTCAATTCCAGTTAAGTTAGCAAACCATTGTATTATGGGCTGTCTGGATACTAGAGATAGAATGAATGCATGTTCAAACCTGTCCCTACAGGCTCTGTCTGGCACAGATGGAAGAGAGCGGTCAGCTGATATGCTTTGTTTTATTGGACAATGTTTGTAACGATTATCTACAGTGGCTGATGGATGATACAGCGCCCTATATGTTAATAACACCATTTATAATGATGAACACAAAATTGCAGAATTTAAACATTTGTCTCTGATGATATATAATCCAAATTTTTGATGCATGTGCATTTATTCCAATATGTTTCAAATGGATGTGTTTCTATTACATTCATTCATCTTTTAATACAGAATTCCCTAAGTCAGCAAAGGCAGGGGTTCTAGCATTTTTCAGCACCTGGCATGCATGAACATTTGTATTTTTACATCCGCTTTGTGATGTTACAACCATACTGAAAACTATTTTTTACAGTTAAAAGTGATCTTGAAAAATCTGAAATTAATACTATGCATCTACATACAATGTTTTATTTTTATTTCCTATACTGTTTCTATGGTGTCTGCATTCAATTCAATTTTATTTACATAGCGCTTTTAACCATTTTCCTTTTTGTGAAGACTTAGATTTTCATGTTCCCTTAAGACTTAAAAAAGAATAGTAACAATTTCAATTTTTGCACCAAAGTACATTACTGAAACTAAAATACTATGCTGGATTGTTAGAAACTTTAAATTGTTTAATCGAAGTATAACATTTTAAATATGTTCATTTTAAAATGACATTATAACAGACCAATTTGTAACACCATAACATTCAAATTAAATCAAATGTTAAAGTTATAGGCACTACGACTTAAATGTTTTCTGTAAAGCTGCTTTTAAACAATCCAAAACTATTAAAAGGCCTATAGAAATAAATATGAATTGAACTGAAATGAACTGATTTTTAAACAAATAAATAATGCACTATTAGTCAACAAAGCCCTTGGTCATTTTTTGGAGAGATAGAGTATGAATACTCATAATTAAAATGTGTCTAAATTTATGAAATAAAGCTACACATACTTTTAACAGCCAAAACAAAAAACCTTAAAAAGGCCTATATGTCCTGCATCCTATCAGCATGAAGACTTTACTTCTTTCAAATTTTCATTATTTTATAATATCTTAGTCAACACTGTAAGCTAGATCGAAAACAACAATCAAAATCACTCTCACCTTGTCACATGAGATGCCGTTGCAGTCAGGTTAAACAGGATAAACGTCTCATCCTCAGTGTTTGTGTGACTGCCAAGAGTCCTGTTTTACAGCGAGCGCTCTCTGTTAGGTTCTGCCACAATACTCGTACTCACTCGAGCAGTGGGAAGTAAATGGAAAATGATCATGTTTCTTGGCATAAACACTTGCGTGTTGATTGGCTGAGGGAGGCCGGTGGAGACGTCCATCACCGTGACAACACACTGCTGGCAATGAATGAGGCTGGAGGGGAATATACAGGGACAGAAATAGATTTCTGCTCACACCGGAGCGCCACGATCCCGGCACATAGATAGGGAGGGAAAGCCGGAGGGAATCTGCTCTGGAAGATGAACACAGACACAAGGCACCAAGGACATTCACTAAGAATATCACACCTGAGGCCGCCATACTCATCTGCTCTGTAATGTTTAGAGACCTTGTTGCAAAACCAGCATATGCTGGGTTAGGTATGTTTTGATGCTGGTTTAAGCTGGTCAGTGATGGTTTGAGCTGGTCCTTAGCTGGTCATGTGCTGGTTCCTCACCAGCTTAAACCAGCACATGGCCAGCTAAGGACCAGCACAAGACCAGCTTAAACCATCACATGACCAGCTAAGGACCAGCCCAAGACCACCTTAAACCAGCACAAACCAGCATCAAAATATACCTAACCCAGCATATGCTGCTTTTTTCAACAAGGGAAAGTTCTGTGACTGGCGTGGGGATATATTTAGTGCACAATATACAGTACAATTATATTTTTCTTTACGTTATTAAGACTTAAACCCCAATGTTGTTCCACAGTGTTTAGGGTGGTTGTTAGGGTGTTGCTAGGAGTAACTGGCCCAGGGCAGAGCCGTTGAAAATGAGAGTTGCGTCACGTGGTTCATCGAGCCCTTAATACTTCCAAACAAATCCGTGCATTCAACTTATTTAAATTGATTTTAAAGGGACAGATAACAGCAACTATTCGCGAACACTGATTACTACGTTGAATACATTTATGGCAGCATTTTATCTTGGGAGTAATGTGAATATAAGATCAGTATTTGTGTTTAATTTAAAAGTGTAATTTTAACCCCCAACTCGTTAAAATGTAAAAACTTGTTTGGAACTATCGGACGCGAGTTACTTCCGCATTCCATTCTCCATATGGAGGACTATGTGAGTGACTCTCCAGCGGCTCTGGCCCAGCGATAAAGGTGTTTTACCGGTCTCGAGACTCCTCCTTCAAAAGCAGGTCAATGGGAACCCTTAAAGTCAATCACACATCCCCTCCGTTAACAAATTCGTTAAGGTGTGAACGTTTACATTTTTACAGAAAAATGTTTGTATACGAAACTCGTAAAAATTCCAAAGAAGTCGTGTCAGAACAAATGGGACGAGTTACATCCCAAAGTGTACATATTTACTTATTATTAATAAATTACCTATAGAAGAACTGTGAGGAAATGTCTCCTCTAGTGTTCCAATGATAAAACACACCTTAACCTGAAAGTTTGGGCATTTGAATGACAGATATCATGGTGCAGATCTGACCCATTTATTTATTGAATGGTCACCACTTATGAGCAACCGGGTTTAAAGGGCAACTACAAACCGACTAGATTTATAAAAGCCTAAACTCATATATTCCAACCAGTGCCATCAATTTTTCAAGTGCACAAGAGGAAGTCCCCTCACAGACCCCCTCATTCTGTCATACTATACGCAATGGAAGATTGGCCCTGAAACCACGAAGGTCTGTGCGGCTCCATGTGCCAGCGGACTCACCCCATCACACCAGACACATGATCATCGTCTCAGCCCTCTCACCACACAAACATCTGCAAAAACATCGAAACGGGGAGAATAATTGATCGTAATAAATTGGAATTTCACATACAAGAGAAAGAGATTTGAACCCGGCAGAGTGAGTTAAACAGAATCTTAATAAACAGTGCAGAACTATTCTTGGCAGCGTTGCCCTGAATAACTCAGATAGGGAGTTTCTGATATGGGAGCAGCGGGCACGTGTGTCTGAATACAGCATGTGATGCTCTCCGATTCCAAAGACGTGCACGAGCTGAGGATTGTGGGTAGTTTAGATACAAACACATGCTGTTCTATTTAAATATCTGTTCGATGCGTCACATTTAGACAACAGAATGCATTTTAAGTTGTTATGCAAAAACAACTTTGAGAAAGTCATTGGAAAGTTAATTTATTCAAAACTGTGTCTGTGTTGGGCAGCTTGAAGTGTCACAGTATTTACTTTTTAAGATGAATAGTAGATGAATCTAACTTTACAGATTCCAAAAAAAAGAGAAACTATTAGCCTACTATTTGATAGTAGCGTTGAAGGCCTTCAGTTGCTTTCCAGGGGCAAAACATGATCGTAGCATGAAATATTTTATGAAAACAATTATCCGATCCATCTACTTGTAGATGTTCTAAAAGATACAACTTGAAGGGAGAACAGACACTGTAATGCTAATAAAACCATTTCACACTTCTGTTTATTCACTTGTTCAAACCTCAAACAAAGATTTATCATCAACAAACAAGTTCACATTTTTATTATAGTGCATTTTTAAGGCTGCCAAGAGAAAGTATTTTACCAGTGCTTTATATAAAATCAGCAAACGAACCAATATATGAATAAAGAAGAATTAAGACAAAACAGTTGTAGAAATACAACTACATATTATACAGAATCTAAATGCTAAATCAAAAACACAGCACTTCCAGGACTGTCTAATTCCAGTGCGGCAAAAACAGCTAACGTTTTTGTTTTGTTATCATGGTTTCATGTGTTAATTAGTGTCACTTAATCAAAACTACTCAACAGCAGTTTGATTGATATTACATTGAGTGCACAATAATAAAACATGATTTCTGTACATAATAAAGTTAAATGTTTTTGAAAATAAACGCCTCAAATTAAGAATCACATTAAAAAAGCATATAAATGCTAGATAAAAAAATTATAAAGTTCAAAATTCATTTATTTGGTACAGTACTAGAAGACAACCCCTACAGTATTGAAAAAAGGCATTTTCTGAATAGCCTATAACCCTGACTGAAAATGATTACGTGAAAATATAACTAGAATATGAAAGAAGATATTGTGTCCTTATCAAAATCCATTATCCCTGAGGAAAAGAGCTGAGTGCATTGTTGTTTATTGACTACGCTACACCGGTCAGTCGTAGAGTCCAGGCCCAGGAGCACGGCATCTGATCGGGGGTCAGCTGAGGAAGATACACCTTCAGTCCGGTCGGGCTGAGAGATTCCCACATCAGGGGTTTAGAACCAAGCAGCATCACCTGGATTTGAAATTGGGCAAAGATGTGAAAGAAGGTGAATGTGTGTTTCAGAATGGGACAGAATAAAGCCCTAAGCATCACCCCATTGGTTACTAACACTCATTCTCTAAAGCTTTACAAAACGACCAATGGAAATAAATTGTAGATGTGTGTATAACACAATAATTTCAGTAAAACGAGTTTGTAAAGAGGTACAAATACAATCAAAATTACTCCTAATATACTGGAAAGAAGTGTGACAAGCACTTTCTGATGTTTAAAAAAAACGGTGAAATTCTCTGTGCTACCATTATAAAATTAAGCTTTCATACAAAACACATAACTTCCATGAGCTTATCTTACAATATGAGGGCTTCTAAGGATGGGGCTTAGCGAAGAGAATCAATAACAATTTTGTTTTCCTTCTACGAGATACATTACCTGAGTCTTTGACTGTGACACAATAGGGTCCCTCAAAACAACATAACCACTATTTGGCCAGGAAAGAATAATGGCATAGACTGCATTCTCCTGGGGTCTCAATGTGTACCTGTTAGAACACAACAAAATGTGCGTCATTTCAATTAAACGTATATAAAGGTGCAGAACATAAAATAATTGATTGTAAGCATTAAGCTAACAAGCAGGTAATTGTTTATAAAAATATAATTCATAAAGCAACGGACCAAACTCCAGGAGTGACGGTGTCATTTTGAACTCTCCATGCGGTGGTGTTGTATATGGCCTCTCCGTTCACCTTGAGCCACTGTCCCATCTGTCGCAGACGCTCCTCGAAGATGGGCATGATGCGGCCGTCGTGTGTGGGACCCACGTTCAACAGTAAATTCCCCCCACACGATACGGTCTCAACAAGAGCCTGTGATGCAAAGAAATGACACAAAATGTATTTGGATATATGCGATGGCACGTCCAGAGCAACCTTGCTCAGAACGTTACTTTTCAGCGCCATCTGTGCAACAACTTCTAACCAACAGATCCGAAGGAGATTTATGCTAAATTAATGTGGTCAAAATTCTTGAAGTGTCCTTGCCATCACATTATATAGAAACATTGTATGCACAACTGCATACAAATTGCATAACTGTGTTAGACCTCAAATTGTGTCTGAATACTTTCTATTCTCATTTAAAGAGGATCTTGGAGGATACAAACCTGTGCTTTTGCTGTGATAGGTTGTTTACATTTTCTCAATACATTATATTGAGAGTCAATTACAGCTGCAGAAAAAATTAAGAGACCATTTCAGAGACCAATTTTCTGATTATAAAATGTAAAATGTATAGCTATGTGTTCAAGTAAAATTATCATTTTGTTTCATACTGTGAACAACTAACACTATTTTCCCAAATTCAAAATAAAAATATGCTTCCTGTTTGCATTAATTTGCGGATAGATAACAGAAAAGATGGTCTGTATTTTGCCAGATTTGCTTTTCAGCAATACAACAGTCATATTTCTACATGCGTTTAGAAAATGTTCAAAAAAATATATATGCGATAACCTTGACTTTTCTCACAGTTTTCCTGTGTCTTCGTCTTTCACATCGCTGTTGGAGGACTTTGTCAGATTTTTTTTAGATTCAACAAACACTGGACTGCAATGACCACAATACATCTAGAAATGACTATTTGAAATGAAAGTTTGTAATTGTCTCTTAATTTATCCGCAGCTGTTGTAGGCTATTCAGGTATTTTGTGGTCTCTGCTGAAATGTGCAAGGAGCAAATTTTGGTTAATTGCTGGGCTCAAACTAAAGACTATATGGTTGATTTAAAAAAAAGGAACAAACCATTTATTATATCCCACCACAACTACATGTTTCTCTAGGAAATACATCAACACTGAAAACAAAGAAAAATGAGCAGGTCCAGACATGTCGCAGGGTGAATAAAGCAACCGTTTGTTCCTCAAAACATCTCTGTATTCTTCATTTGCGATTTTACTCTGCATTCGATCGTAAATGTGAAAATAAACTCACTCCGATCAGCTCCTCAGTGTTGAGATAATCGCTTAGTTTGGCTTCTCTCCTGTAACCCCATGACCTCTTGTCGATGGACAGGCAGTTCTCCCATTTGTGTTTCACCAGATGTCCGGGGTTGTATCGATCGGTGCATGTGTAATATCCTCCATGTTTACATATGCTGCCGTAACCCCATCGGTCGTTGGTCACTACAGTGTCGCGAACTGGGCTAAAAACACACAAGTGTACCTGCTGGGTTACATTGTGGTACTTTCACTTGTTCTTGTTTACGTTCGCTACAATTAGGTTATGATTTAGTCGCAAAGCAAATGATTATACAGAAGCATGTATTACAGATATAATCTTACCTCTCATTATAAAGCCATGCGAGGAACCCAGTGCTGTTCCAATAACCGTCGGGCGCATCTCCATCCCCATCAGACCACAGCAATTCAGGTTTGTACTGGTTGATTAATTCATACAGTTCAGGCAAAGTCTTGGTTTCAGGGAACACGGTGGTGTTGAAGTGGTTGTCCGCATCTGCTTTGAACTTGGGATTAAACCACTCGAACAGGGAGTGGTAAAGTCCCAGACGCAAATCACTGTGTGTCCGCAGTGCAGTGGCGATATCACCCACCAGATCTCGCTTGGGTCCAATATCAACTGCATTCCAGTTCCACGAGTACTTTGAGCCCCACATAGTAAAACCTGAGGAATCAAAAGACTTTGAAAACAACATGTTTAGGTGACAGCCACCTATAAACACGCATTCTGATCAGGAACCAAATAATGTCAACTGCCAACTTTGCTGTTTCCTGATGGTACACATTTCATTGCACCCGAACGCCCACCACACACCAGCTTATTGGTGGAGAGGACAAAGACAATTAGTACATATAGGGATGATTAGGAGGCCATGATGTATAGAGGTGAATTAGGCTAGGATGCCAGCGTAACACCCCTACTCTTATTCTGGGATTTTTACTGACCACAGAGAGTCAGGACCTCAGTTTAACGTCTCATACGAGGGACGGTGCTTTTTTACAGTATAGTGTCCCCATCACTATACTGGGGCATTAGGACCCACACAAACCACAGGGTGAGCGCCCCCTGCTGGCCTCACTAACACCTCTTCCAGCAGCAACCTAGTTTTTCCCAGGAGGTCTCCCATCCAGGTTCTGACCAGGCTCAACCCTGCATAGCTCCAGTCGGACATTCATACATGAAATGAACACATTGAGAGAGAGAGAGAGATATGTGAGGTCGAATGCAGTCTCTGCAGTAATTTCCCACAAACCTTCATGATGTTTGGTTGTGAGGACTATATATTTCGCCCCAGACGAGGCAAAAATATCAACCCACTCCTTGGCATCAAAGAACTCGGCCCGGAACTGCGGTGCAAAGTCTGCGTAAGTGAACCCGGGTGGATAATTCTCAAGCATAAAAGCAGTGTAAGAGGGATATTTCTGGCCCTGCCAGTACCACCTGTTAAACACACAAGGGTTAACCGTCAATTACATTAACACTGAAATACCACTCCTTCATTTAACTTCACCCATAAATAGAGAATATAAATGAATAACTGATGGAAATAATAATGTTGTATTTCAATAAAGCAAACTGAAAGAATCCCAGACCGAGCAGAAACTGTTAAAACAAAATAGACTTTATTTTTATGCAGAATAAACTGCTGGGCTGAATGAGACCTGGACATCATTTAATGACATTCATCCATAAACTTCTGCACATATAAATACAGTATATATTTCGACACAGAGTACGCCATTGTATAATTATTGTAAATTGTTTTAAAATTAATCGTATTATTGCACAAATAAACTTTTCACAATATAACTACATCGTGTTTTCTGCCGACTCACCAGAACCACTCACTGCCGTAACTGGGCACAGAAAACACCCCCCAGTGAATGAAGATGCCGAATTTCGCTTGATCAAACCATTCCGGCAGAGGTCTCGAGTCTATCGACTCCCAGGTGGGCTTGTATTGACAGTAACAGGTGCCGATGAAAAGTAAATAAAGAGATAAAACACTCCAGTGATGCATCGTGCTGTTGCTCTGCAGTGACTTTATGACAGGAGTCTAAATCACATGATGTTGTTAAAATACCGAAGCTCATGTGACCGATCACAAACCTGTTTAACGTTATAAAACCCGGAATTGGTGAAACTTCCTCATTTAAACAAAGGTGTCCTCTCACAGAACTGCGCTGCACAGTCCGATCGGCGTATGACGTCAGGCACCGCGAGATGAATTTAAAAGATGTGCTTTCGAACCGCTCTCGCGATACTTGGTGTGGTCACTGCCCACGTGACGTTCGCCTGACTGGTTGGACTCAGAGACGTTGAATATAGCTGCGTGCTAATTCGCAAAAAAGCAAATTGCGTCAACTGATGCATATGTTGCGTGATGACAGCAGAGACGTTTCTGACTTGTTTTAAACAAATACGGAGCTGGTTAAAATGATATTTTATTTAAGAGAATATGATACGTTTATGATTAAAACAGCCCAACGGTATGTTAAATCAACCCACCGTATACATTTAAACACAGTAATGCACTTAGAACGTTAATTAAATTCATCATTATAATATTAAAAGACTGAAATGGACCGTTTTTGTGAATTACATACTTTAGATACCAAAGGAGAGGCGAGGTGTTGTGTGCTAAATGAATATTCATGAGGAAGGATTTTGTCGTACTAGGATTGGTGGTGTTGTCTGTTACGTCACTTCCTGCTCGGCTGCGTACGTTTGCATGGCGGTCATGTGGGCTTTTCCGTTGAACTTCCTGGTTGACTAATATTAATCAATGCGGGGCTATATAGATTGTCACTGTCATATATCTGCTGCAGATTTTGACAGTGTAAGACATCGATTTTATTCACAGTATTATGAAACAGTGTAAAAAGTTGTTGTAATTCGTGATGTTCTTTATTTGTTTAGGACATTGTTGAAGTCATTGAGGAGTCTAAAGGGGTAACCTAACTCGTTCTTTCAGTTAAGCATGACTTCATGTGTGTTATGTAAAGTTGTTTTAACTTTATGTCATGTTTATTGTTGTATTTTTAGGCTGGGCTTGTTGCCCTGCTTGCTGTAGCAGAGCATGCCGGAGAATTTGAGAAGATCATACAGCTCTCACAACGGTACAGACCAGATCCTATATTCTAATACAGTGTATTTTTTCAAGGTTAAAATTAAATCGCATTAAAAATAAAAAATCTGTCATCTTTTACCGACCCTTTGTTCCAAAACATTCATGCAATTCTTTGTTCTGCTAAACACAGAGGAAGATATTTGGAAGAATGTCAGCAAACAGATCTCATCCCAGATTGACTCCCAAAGTATTTATTTTCCCTACCATGACAGTAAATGGCGAATGAGATCTGTTTGGTAACTGGCATTATTCCAAATATCATCTTTTGTGTTTAGCAGAACAAAGACATTTATACAGGTTTGGAACAATCTTTTGGCGAGTAAATAATTACAGAATTTTAGTTTTTGTGTGTACTATCTCTTTAATTTATTTCCCAGGTTCCACGGATTTGTTATACCATGTCTTGGAGTTCATCCTGTCCAGTGTCAGGATCCAGCACAACCCAGAGGAGCTGTACTTCAGGTATGTACTGTATGTTTGTTCATATAGACATTGGAAATAAGTGTTTGTTAAACTAGCTTAAATAAAAAGCACAACAAATACTACCTCAAAGTTAACAATTTAGCCCAAACAATGATATATACATATAGCATATATTTTGATTTTGGGAAATAAGACCCAGACAATATTGACCAATTCTCTAGATGATCTTTTATTTGAGAATGCTTTCCTGATGTCTCCTCTACAGGATTTAGATGCTGCGTTACCCCTGATTGATAAATACAAGGAACACATTGTGGCTATCGGTGAGGTTAGACACGTATTGTTCGAATGTTAATACCATGTAACATCATTGAGCCATTCAATTTTTCAAAATAGACAAAAGTCTTTTAGTATTATAATATCACACACCGGTCGGCCTGGATTTTACGCCCCGTGTGGTCAGCAGTGATGAGGGAAAAGACAGTCAGAGACAGGTGCTCATTCAACAGGCAAATCTTGCAAAAAGGTTAAACCTCCCACTGTGAGTTCTGTTCTGAAACAAAACAAACAGACTATTGATCGCTCGCGTAGCATTACATTTTAAAATAAATCTGTCATTTAGGAATGTCCACTCAAGATCTGCAGGAAGACCAACCATCCATCTTTTGAAGGAGTTAGGTATGCATGCCCGCTAAAACCATAAGGTGTGCATTCATAAATGTGTCGCATTTTTATGATTATAATCTTCAATTAGGTGTCGAGAATGCTCTGCTACATGCATTTGATGGCAAACCCTCAGTTGCAATGGAGGGTGTGAAAGCTGGATTTTACTTCTCTATACCTCCATCTATTGTAAGAAGTGATCAGGTAAACATAGAACCTACTGTTACAAGTGACATTTGAGATGTCAAACCTCATGCCCAATGTTTGCATTTAAAAAAAATTACATTTACACCTTAACTGCCAGTCAAATTAAGCACAGCCTTGAGACCATCCGGCATTTAGGAATATAGCATATATGTCTGTCTTAACAGCAATGTCTCAATAAGTAACACAGCTTGTGCTTTGCCCATCTTTTATAAGAAGCAGAAACTGGTGAAGCAGATTCCTCTGGAGAGCATGTGTTTAGAAACTGATGCTCCTGCACTGGGACCAGTAAAGCAGGTACTCTTTATCTACCTTAATCTTTAGATCTTGATGTCAATTTGCATAATCTTAACATTCACATACATCTGTTCTGCTCTCTAGGTGAGGAATGTACCACGGAATATCAGTATTAGTGCGGAATATATCGCCAAAATCAAAGGAATACCTTTGGAGAGGGTCATGGAGGTCACTACACAGAATGCTCTGCGTCTCTTTCCTAAATTAAAGACATTTATTAAAGCTTGACTTTCAATGGAGATGTGTTTGAACAAATCGGGGGGGGGGGGGGGTTGTTTATCAATAAATGTGTTTTGAAAAAGTGTCTTACTTTCTTAAAAAGGTTTTTACTCATCATCTTAAAAAATTTAACAAATGTTTTATCTGAATGAAAAGATTATTTCGTTCACCCTAATGTCAATCAAAACCTGTTCATGTTCAGTAGAACACGGAAGAAGATATTTTGAGAAATATCTCGGTGGTTTTGTGTTCATACAATTAAATTAAATGGGGTTCAATGATGTTTGGCTATCACCATTCTTCAAAATATCTTCTTTTGTGTTCGGTAGAAAAATGAAACTCATACAGTTTTGGAATGAAAGAAATAATTTTAGTTTTTCGTCATTATTTTGTATTTATTGCATTCACATAAAGTCGAACCGAACTTCTGTCAGTCTTTTAGTTCATGGCACTGGGAGCAATAACTCCGGTCATCTCTGTATGTTTCTGTTTGAATGGTGATATTGTCGAATCCGTATTTCGACCGGAGTAATTTGGTCATGTCCATCAGTACGGTCTGTGGGTCTGTTTGCTCATCTGGAAAATTAAATAGTTTGGGTTAATACTACCGGGTGGTTTTGTTTTAAACATTAACAAATGTTGTGATGAAGTGTAACATCTTGCCTATGACAGCATGCACAGAAAGCTGGGTTTCACTCGAGGTGAGTGACCACACGTGCAGATTGTGCGTGGATTTGACGCCTCCAACCGATAACAAAAGTTCTTTGATGGAGTTGATGTCAACGCCAGGAGGGACTCCTTCACATCAAAAACAACATTATGACTATCATATTGTCATACAATTATGATAAAATTCAAGTGATTCAATCACTGGCCTTCCATGAGTGTGTGGAAGATATCTTTCAGAATGGTGAACGTCGACCCAAGTACAAATAATGAGAAGAGAAACGTGCATACCGGATCTGCTATTTTCCATTCAGGCTGTTGAGACAGAAATGTAATTTTAAAGTGTTGTCCCAAAAAATATTAGACACCATGGTTGGAAATGTCTTACATTAGATAACAAAAGTTGTGTTCAACTGAAATCTCAAATGTTTCTTCTAATATTACAAATAAGAGTGTAATTGCTGAAACAAACAAAGAGTATGGAGGTGTAAAATGAAGAGGTAAATTAATCTGGATTTGAATAAATTTGATGAGAAATGTTTAAGTTCATATTGAGATCTTCAGTAATATTGACTTTTGATTGCGGACTTGACAAATCTGAGCTCAGTTTGACACATTGTTGGCATCTCTTCTGAAACTAATAGACATTTGTAAGATTTCTGACTATTTTTCCCAGCAGATGAGACATAATGGGGTTACTTAAGAGATCTCATCTGTTTTTTCTTCAGGGGTGAATTCTGACAACTTTTGCATGTGTCAAAAAGAGAAGTTTTCAGAGAGGATGTTACTAACCTGAAAGTAAATGATCGTGGCAGCCATGAGGACACCAAAACTCTGAAGCAGATCTCCGAGTGTGTGTATGAATGCAGCTCTCACGCTGGTGTTTCTGTGTTCTTCTGTCAAACCATGAGAATGACTGTGAGACTGATGGAGAATTAAAACCAATCTGATGGAAACAAACATGAAAGCAGCTTCTTTACATCTCACCATGAGAGAGTTTTTAAACCGTAATCCCATCGATTCTGAACTCTTATTGATTGCTTATTTCGTCATTAAGATAATAAATAACAATTGTATCGAGTTGACTTAAAAACAATAGTGAGAAAGTGAAATGACATAAACGTGACCTGATGACTCACATGATGTTCAGTACTACAGCACATCCAGCTGTGATAAGCATGACATCACTATCTATGTCATAATCATCACTGATGATCCTCTGAACAGCCAATAGAACGAGAACTATCGTCACCGCCCAGATAGACACAACAGACAACAGTGCACCTAGAACCTCTAATCAATCACAAACAAATCATTCGTAATGAATGCATGATCTTTTTAAATGATCCACAGTCAAGGAATAAAGCAATGTCCATCTTTAAAAACTGAAGTCTGCGTTTTATTTCAATGTTTTATAAAACATCAAATAAAAAGCAATGACATTTAAAAAAAAAAAATAGCAACGTGTGATATTGATCGTTAAACTGGTTAAATGTGTTTGACCTGATCGATGCCAACCAAAGGTCAGACGTTTGGTTGAGGGTCTGGAGGAGATCCACAGTGAGAAGACACTTAATAAAATACTGCAGAGATCAGTGAGAAGATGAGCAGCGTCTGTCATTATAGCCAGACTGTGAGCAGCATAACCACCTACAAAAACAACACACGTACAGATCACACCACAGATGAACACGTTACACGAAACATACTGCCAGACTATTTATTATGAACTCCTTTTATTTAGGGTTATTTAAAACTAAAAGCATAATATAATCATATGAAAATAATAAACATATTTATTTTAGCTTTATTTTTATTAATATTAATTCATATTTAAGTTGTATTAATATTTTATAGACTCGTTTATACAGGCAATATTTTAGCTTTGGTGTCAATTTTGTTGTGTGCTTGTATTGTTTATTCAATATTTATATTTAAGTATTTTAATTTACAGTAGGTATTTTATTTCCAGTTGAATTTAATTGACTTTGGTTTATTTGCATTTTACATCAAAGTCAAATTACTTTTGAAATGTTATTTGTGATGGCAGGTGTGTTGAATCTCACCAATGACTTCACCGATCATGAAGATCAGACACACAAGTGATGTGATGATTAATTTTCTCTTGGCTTGTGTTTTGTGTCTCGTGCGTCTGCTGTCTTTCCGACTGTGACAGTTTAAAACTGTTGTGTCGGTTTCACACTCACACTGTGTGCTCAAGTATTCGTCCTCCTCATGATCCAACAGCCTTAAAGGAGAAAAGTTTAAAACAGTCAAATAATAGACAAGCAGAAAGCGTGATTGTGGGGGTTGAGAAACTTACCCCAAAACTTCAAGCGAGTCCGAAGCATTTTCACGCCGGCTGAGCTGAACTTTCTCCAAGTTCACCATGAAAATTATTGATAAAAAAATCTTTGCAAAATATAAATTAATTAAATAACTTTACTTTAGAGAGGTTTTAAAACATCTGGGAGAGC
The DNA here is from genome assembly GCA_029783895.1 of Triplophysa bombifrons. Classification (NCBI taxonomy): domain Eukaryota; kingdom Metazoa; phylum Chordata; class Actinopteri; order Cypriniformes; family Nemacheilidae; genus Triplophysa; species Triplophysa bombifrons. The sequence continues at coordinate 1,424,880 of CM056467.1, read as the reverse complement.
TAAAGTGAAGCGTGAGGTTTGAAATCAGCCTCCACCATATGTTGCTTCACATGCTGTTCCTACAGTCTAAAAACATGTTGGCCTTCGTAATCGGCTTTAGAGCCCACCAAGGTTACGTTCTGAACTGCAGATAAGATTTAAAGAACATTTAGAGGATTGAAAGGCATATTTTCACATTTTCAACCAACTTTAACTGGTAATCAGTCCAGTCATTATATGAACTTTAGAGACAAAATTTAGTGTTACTGCCAACTTTCGTCTATTTTAATCAAAGAATTAATTCACTGCCAAATCAAAGTTTAAAATTGTCTTCAGAGGTGACGTTACATTTACATTTATACATTTGTCAGGTTCTTTTATCTAAAGAGACTACACCTTACAAATCGATATAGAGCATATTCACATGATCATGGATAAACTGACTGAAAGGTTGAGCAGACAGAGTATTCATTTATTTTTATTTTATAATCCTCACAATTAATGTTGTCCTCATTGCAGGTGGCATATAAAATCCCTGAGGTTGTGCAGCATTACCATCATAAACAACAGAATAAACCACACATTTAATATGTACTGTATAAACTCTCATAATTTTAAACATTGCAAAACACAAAACGATCAACAGTAAATGATCAAATAATAAATTATGTTTTTAATGTGTCTAATGCAATGGTCAGTTCCGAGTTCAGCTCCATTCAAAGCTCACTGAAGTTGACAAAGCACTCAGAATAAATCATTCTGAATTTTCATTTCAATTGATAAATGATCCCTATTAATGTACACACAGATAGCTAAGATTAGTCGTTGTTTTCTTTATCAGACTGCATTGGTAGTCTCAACATCTTTCCTGAAGTCAACAGAAGTTCAACGTCCATTGTGACAATCTGCCGGTAATTCTGATTTTGATACATGTTGTGTTTCAGTGTACATGATGAGAACTCTGTAATTTAGGTACAACGTTGTGACACTACAAAAACTGTTTACGGTGATCGTACACAAGTGAAGAAACCTCAAATCAATCACTGTAATGTGGCTCGACAAAATGCTAAATCAACCTAACTTAATTTATACATGCAAAAAACAACAGCAGAAGTGTGAGCAACACACAAAAAGATATTTTGAAGAACATTGATAATCAAACAACATTGAACTCCATTGTGTGAACACAAAACCACAGAGACATTTCTCAAAATAGATCTTCTTTTGTGTTCCATGCACCGAAGAAAGAATCATACACATGTTTTCAACCACAAGAGGGAGAAGAGATGATGATATTAATGATCAGAACAAACCCGTGACCCATTATACGGTTGACAACCGTTTTTCTACAGGTCATCTATGTGAGCATTATTTGGGAGAATAAAGTGTCTTTGCAATACAAATACAGGAACATTTAAGCAATTATGTTACAAAAGAAACATTAAAAAGATGTAAACAAAGCCAAACATATTGCACAGACGCTGTGTGTAATACAAACCACTGAGACTAAACCACAGTTTAGCAACAAAAACCTTCAGTAAGACATCGGTGAGACAGAAACTACGACTATTATAGTGTCATATCCAAGTGTGTGTCTGGAGGGACGAGGGTGATGGTGTCTCCATCTACGGGAGAACATAGAGAAATACTCTCAGTATACAGTATAAACAAACTGTTTTCAAATACATTATACAGCACATTAAGGGTGTGATTTTGATGATCTTCACCTGAATATTCAGAGAATTGAGCTGGAATGGGCATTCCCACAATCACAGTGTTTTCTGTAAAACAAAACACAACATGAGAATATCAAACCGGACCAAAAGAAACACCTGTAAAACTGTATGTTTAGTCAGGTGTCAGAGCTGTGGACAGTTTTGGTGTTCATGCGGACAATGACATTTCTCGATCTCCATCATCATCTCCTTACCAACTTCTGCTTTCTTACAAACAAGAAATTTATGAAACTCTTTCAATAAGAAAGTATTGTCAGTCGACATTATGTACTTCCTAGAAATATATTTAAAATTGTACTTATGTACACGTTACTTATTAAGTTAGAGGTATATATTTTAAGTATTACAATAATATCTGAATAGAAACATAGTAGTAAGTGCAGAAATAATATATAAATAGTAAAGAGAAAGAATAATACTACACATACCGTACTAGCAAACTATTAGTACACCAGTAAGTTCAGTTGTAGTATAGTTTCAGCACAAACAAAAAAAGTATTTGTGTACTACAAGTTTACTACTGTTAATATAATTAAGTAATTAAATAGTACACTTTTAACTATACAACTATTACATTAATAGTATACTTACTACATGAGGTAGACATAAAAATATACTTAAACTTACTATACTTGAAATCCTCTTGATTTTACTGTAGTCACCATGAGGATGAATAATACACATGAATCTGCTTAAGAATAGATGGATAATAACGAAAACATATGCTCACCTGAATGTCCAGGTTCTTGACATGGAATCGGCTGTCCTGTGATGACTGTGTCATTGCCTATAAAACAAGATTGAGATTGCAAGATTGTATGTTTGAACGATTGCTCTAATTTCATCCATGTGCATCGGATCTTTTCTTTATTTGTCCGTGTCTCTCCTCCTCACCTCTTTTCTGCTCTTCTGACATCTCAGCCGCCAGCTCTTCTGGATCCATATACTCAAAATGATCTTCGTTCGCCGAGCCTCCACATTTCCCACAGCAGAAACAACAGCAGAAACAACAGCAGCAGCCCGTGAAGATCATCGAAAACACCAGCAGCGTCTGGAGACATTACAAATACCATCTGACCAAACACATCTAAACTCAAAAACTCGACACTCTGTCATCCTTTTTGTCACTCATTCTATTCAAACCCTAAATGATCGACGACATTCTTCAAAATATCTTCTTTTGTGTTGTGAATAAAGAAAGAAAGTCAGGTTTAGAATGACACGAGGGTAAATAAATAATAAAAGAATTAAGGTGGCGGGCCAAGTAAACCTTTCTCTCCCATATTTATTGTAATATCGACAGCTTTTGACGCCTCACCTTAAACCAGCATTTGGACGTCAGGAAGTAGTATTTCACCGCATCTTCTCCGAACTGGTCGGCGACGTACAGACCCATAGAGCCGTACTCGTCATAAATCTGCCGTTTGGTTATATCGTTGAGAATGGTGTTGGCATTGTTGATCTCTTTAAACTTCTCAGCCGCTTCTGGATTGTTGGGGTTTTTATCTGGGTGATGCTTCAGTGCCAGTTTCCTTTAAAACAGAGATAAAATACAGCTTTCACACACAATAACTGACACGAGCTGGGTTTATTATTCAAATACTTTTTTTATATCAGAAAAAGGAAAATGTGAAGGAATGCATGTCATGTTCGTTGATCTATGACATGTAAAGCTTGCTTTGTTGTTAGGTGACACACCTGTATGCCTTTTTAAGATCTTCAGCTGAAGCGCCTTTCTCCAGGCCTAATGTAACGTATAAACTTTGTCCTGCTGTGGACAGCTTACGCTGAGTTCGATTTGTGTCTGCCATTTTTCTGTTAAAGCCAATGAAGATTGAAGAAGATACAAGAATGTTTCTTTTTATTAGCAAACAGGTGATCACAATTACTGCATATATGCTCAATATCTTACCTTACGGGAAGAATTATTTCCAGTCTGAAAGAAATAGACAAAAAATGTAGATAACCAAACAGAACCATGAATAACCTGTCTTTACAGCATATATGTGTGTTGTATAATGATTTTTAGTATTGCTTTTGATGCTTTAAGGATTGAGCTTTCTTAATTCCTTTCTATATGTCATGTTAGAATTTGACAGACCTATTCAGTTTTTATTCATGTAGAAAAAGAAGGTTAATGAAACTTCGCATGTTGTCCATTTTTTTTAAAAACAAAAGTTGTTGACAATTGTCAATGTTTTGAGAAGCAAACTTCACTTTTTCACCAATTTCACTTTCGTTGTATTCAAATATCGTCACGCTGTCGTAATTGTCAGTCGTGTATTGTATCGATCGATCGCGAGCTGTGTTTTATTGTTACATTAAATTATTGTTACTGTAACAACGTTTGACGCCCTCGTGTATGTGTATCTGAAGTTTGAACTGACTTGAGATCAGGTTTAATCTACAGTGAGTAAATATCTTATAAGTAATGTAATCAGACTTACCCTTTATGAAGACAAGCAGCTGTTTGATAACATCTTGCGTGTATTGATTTAAGATTTGATGTCAAATGTTTAAAGACAGCGCGGAGTTGACGCCGACGGCGACATATTGATCATGACTAAAGTTTGGACCAGGAAGTAGGAAATAAAGTTTCTCTCTTACGTGAAGAAGACAAACTCACGGACGCTTATAGTGACCAATAGTGAAAGTGCATACATTTATCCCTTTTTGTTCTGTTTGTTATATATTTGTTTACAAATTGTTTCCATTTTTGATTGTAATGTTAATGGCAAACAACAAATCTGCAAACACAAAGCTGACGTGTTATGAATATAAACTATATCTAAAAACAATATCTAGTTGACAGAAAAGAAAGATTTAAGTTGTTATATGAAGTCTGTTTTATATGCCACTATTAAAAATATAGCATCTAAATCCGTGCATGAATGTTAAATCTTTAGTTCTTTTATCCTCTGTTATAACGTTTAACACACAAAGAATTAATCAACTATTACAATTACAAACAAAAAGAGTTTTGATTAAATTACGATTCATAATAAGAAAATAAATGTTGTAAAAGGGTTCTTTACCATTTTACAAAGAACAATTAACTTTTAAAATCATAGTTAATTTTTTATTAACCTTTGTAGTCTGTAAAATATTTGTATTCGTATAAAAAAGTGTTTTGCAGAAGTTAAAGTTTCTTTATGGAATCAGACAAAAATAGCTTTGTTTGCCATGTTTAGTTTGTTTACGTCGTGAGTACCATAAAACTATAATAATGATATTATTGTAATAATAATAGCCAACGCCACTAATAGAACACAAACTTATATCCTGTCTAAAACCTACAATCATGACGTTCTCTGAGGTATTTATAAGCTTACAAATGTGTTATTTAATATACTTTTTGGAAATGTGGCAGAATCTCCTCCGTAAAGCTACTAACAAGATCTGCTTTAAACTAGAGATAAAACACAACCAACTTGTGCTTTTAAATGATATAACCTTTAATATGTCAAAGTCAACACAATAGGAGTTCCTCAAATCCTACCTGTAAACAATTTGATCTGAGGACACTGCAAAGAAGACTGATTTGTTTCATTAAAAGCTTGCCAAGAAAATCTCCATCCACAGTTTTACCTCCCAACGCTCCATTCAGCACCCATCGGCGAGACCAAGACTTCTCATTGGGCTGTAAAAGATCATACACAACACAAAATAAACATATCACGGCTAACACAACCCTTCAAAGCACCGAGACACAAATGTTGTTCTTATTAGAAAACAAAAACTTCATTATGAAATGAAATAGAACAAGTTTTTTAAAGATGCATAATTTTCCAAGCTTAAAAATCCCAACCACACATGTATGATGTTACGTTACTGATGAGATGCAGAAGTTGGTGAGCAGTCAGCCAGGCCTGACAGAGAGCGAGTTGTGATGGAACAGGCATGACATATTCGGCATAGCCCCTCCTCCGAGCAAAGCCATTACTTTGTTTCCAAGCTTCCAGCTCCCCTGAACCCCGGGACCGATGCCAGCGATCACCCCACTGACCTCCAGACCCAATTTCTCACTCTGTCTGGGTGGAGGCGGGTACAGGCCTCTTTTCTGTCACAGGACACATACTGTAGAGTAAATCTATTGGGTTCATTATTTTCAAGAAAAACACTTTGACAGAACGTGGTCATCTTGTTTACCTGGAGCAGATCAGCTCTGTTTAAAGAAAACAGAAAGTGACTTTGATAAGCAGCTGCCATCTTTGACTTAAGGATGGGGAACATGCGTCAAATACAGTTTTGCAACTTTTGTTACACATACTGCCCGCATTGACTATAAAAGGATAAGCACAGATTCTTTTCTAATTTTGACAATAAATCAATATACAATAAAAATTTCCCCTACCGTAAATTAACCATGCTTTTATATTATTATAATTTTATAAGATTATACTTGAAATAATTTGTATTACCATATGCAATAAACCACAGTTTTACATTTATAGTGGTTAAACTACACACCTTTTTCCGTTTTTTTTGTGTCAATGATCAGATCAATGTTTTAGAGTATATTCAAATGCACACATTTGCATATGAAAATGTATTGCATTAGCTCACCATTATCCATGATTTAACTATCATAACCAAATTTGTGTTTATATTTATAGTAAAGAGTAGAAATGCCACATATTTACTATGGTCTCACTATAAACCATAGTTTAACATTTTCATAGTAAAACTGGTAGGCTAATGCATCCACAAACATCATTTCTACAGGCCTTATAAAACCATGGTTCATTTTTCTAGGTCAAGACTACTGAAACATAATAAACATAAGTTAAAACACTATATAAAATCAGTAACCAAACATTAAAACAAGAGAAACACCAAATGGACATTTTACCAAAGAAACTGTATTTCCCTCATGTGGTTGTAAGCCTGTGTGATTTTGTTTTAATTCAATGGAGGTCAATGTTCTTCATATCTGCTTTGTTCCGCATAAGAAAGTAATAAAGGTTTGAAATGACATGAAAATATAACTTAGTCATTTTTGGTGAAAATATCTTAAGGGGGTAACACTGAACTGGAGAAAGAACCAGGAAAACTGAAACCTGAACTTAAAACCTGAACTTTACCTCACAGCTTTAAAACTGGTTTTGTGACCCTGACCTTAGCCAGAATTGGAGGAAATGTTGAGCTCTACCCTCTTATTACTAACACAATAGTGGTCATGTGACCGAGTGACTTTGAAGTCCTACCAATATCCTGAAATCTGACAAAACTAATTATTGTTTACTGTATGTGTCATAGCAGCAGATTCTTAGTCTATGGGCTCACAGAAGACAACAAACCATATGCAGTAGTTTCAGGTATTGTAAATGTACTTATTTATTCTCGAAGTACACAATCTATAAACAACGGTAAAATAAACAAATCGGTCTGTACATCTAAAATCTTACGTCAAACATAGATGCTGTTTCATTTCATTAGTTTTCAGGTTGAAATCTCAATATGACAACCCAGTCAAGCCTCAAGAGACCCAAGTGTTTCCTTCACATGGACGTAAGATTACTAAACCACAGAGAAGACGTCCAACTGCAGTGGAAACTACACAGCATCAGCGCCAAATACAGACTCAACCTCAGACTTCTGGAACAAGAGCGAGAGTTAGTATTAAAGGAACACAAAAGACTGCTGAATTTGAGAGTGTGCGAACCACAAGCGACTGTAAACAACACAATGAGAGCCATATCGGAGGGCAAGATGGTGAAAAGTGACACACGAGAGAGCCGTGTTTCCAAATCCGCACCAACTTTCAGAACAGTAACTTCAGCGAAACATTTTGACGATGATAAAGAACTGAGGTTTGCAAAATCAGCAACACTTCCATGCAAGCAGGACGACTCATCTCTCCAAGTGTTTACGGAGAAACTCAAAGCTTCTGAAAACGGTCAGCTTTCCATTCTGCAACTGAAAGGCCTGGCGTTGATTGACAGCATCTCCCGAAAAGAGCTCATGCGGCAAGAAGAGATTTACAGATGGTATAAGGAAAGACTAAAACAACTCCAGAGAGAAAAGCTGCGGCAGAAAATAAAGAGTTTTCTCAACACTATTGAACATATTTGAGAACGCGTGCTATTTATTTGACGGTAAGTTAATATGATTTATTAATAGTTTGTTTGCCTAAAACTACCTCATATACTATGTGTATATAAACCTGAATGTAACAGAACATCTCTGTGGCATCATCATTTCATTTCTGTTAAAAGAGCATGTTGAATTGCAATATAATTATTTCAGAAGAGGACATCTGGTTCATCTTGGTGTAAACTTAAATAATGCTCCCCATTCTCTTCATTGTCAGTAGGGCCGTGTGAGCTGGAGACTCCAAGAACAGCATCTGGTTCTTCTTCCACTGTTCAGATTCTGAAAGTGTTTTATCTACAAGCCGATAAAAAATATCATTTTCAAATAATTCCTTTTATAATGACAGCGTATAAAGTAAATTCATCCAAACACATATTGTCATCATGTATTCACCCTCATGTCATTCAAAACCTGTCTATGACTCTCACAACAGAAGATAATTTGAGAAATGTCTAAGTGGTTTTGTGGTCATACATTGGAAGTCTATGGAGTTCAATGTTGTTTGGTTATCAACATTCTTCTAAATATCTTCTTTGTGTTCTGCAGAAGAAAGAAAGTCATACAGGATTGGAATGACATGAGGGTGAACGAATTATTAACGATTTTTCATTTTGGGGCAAATTATCCCTGAATAAGTTGAGAATCCCTCAATGTTCTGATCTGGAGATGACCTTTACCTTCGCTCTCAATGCACACCTGTGTAGGGAGATAGTGTGCGAGATCTCTGTACTGCAGTGTGCATAGAACCACCCCAGACGTCTCGCCTTGAGCTTTACACATTAGAACTAGAGTATTGCACAACTGATTGCTCTCCATCACTTCCACAGAACCAATCAGCTCCTGTCGCAAAGAGAAAAGAACCGAGTTGGAAAAACATGAAATCATGTAGTAACGGAAAATATATTTATATATACGGTATACACACACACCTTGATGAGCGAGATCTGTTGTCTGCGAGCAGCTAAAGCATTGAGGTTCTGGCTGAGCGTTTGCAGGAAAGCTTTAAAGTCTTTCTGCAAGTTCTGTTTGGCGAATCTCTCGAGTGGGATTGAAGGGGGAATGTTATGGCGAGCGATCTGCACAGTTTGTGTCATATCCAACTCCATGTTATAGGTGTCCAAGTATACACCCTCGAAGGCTGTGTGAAAGCACACACACACGCTTCTCCCTTCCTTACATTCCACCACATCGTAACCACCTGAGAAAGAAAGCACAACTCATCAGTTCCGAAACAGGCCTGTCACAATTATTCAATAATCGTCTTGTCGCAATTATTTCAGATAACTGCAGAAAAAGGATAATCTGCAACATTTTACATTCACCAACCTTGAGCTGCACTCACTGTTATGTTCGAATGAATTTTTTCATCATTAGAGTTGTATCAGATTTGTGTCAATGAATTTTATTAAAGGGGATGTGCAACGGTGTTTCATGGATTCTGACTTCTTTACAATGTTAAACGTGCGGTCTCATTAAAAAACGAGTTGGACGTATGACGTAGTACTTTGTGGGCTTTACACTCCCCCAGCGTTTGTATAGGTTTCAGAATTTTTTTTTTTTTTAATGAAAATCCGTTTCGCAACAACTTTCCATAGTCCCTCAGGCCTGATTCACATTTCGCGTCAAAAACCAGAAAACGCAAGCCGCTCCTCTTTCTCTCTTCAAATGATGCTCGGTGCACCGAAATATTGACCTATTTCCATCTCGATGTGCACACCTGAGGGGCGTCTACATTTAAAATAACAAATATGAGCACGGAAAAGACGCAAAATGTGAATCGGGCCTTATTGGCAATTCTCCCGGAAAAGCACGCCCATGGCAAGGCGAAAGAAAAAGCCTGCCCACGCGTCAACCGACAAGCAATAGGATGAGCTTGTTACTCGTGCGATAGTGAGAGAAGTTGAGGTGTGTTTGGAGTTTGGAGATCGTTTGAAACTGATAGATGGAGCAGTCCCAGCGCTAAAAGATGCCGGACATGAACTGCCCACGGTTCAGTGAAACGGAGTCATATGTCTGTGTTTTTTTGGCAATGGATGCAAGGTGCTTTAGTTCATAATTGTGACAGCCGTAATTATAATGCATTATAATTATATAATGTAATCATGATGAATAATCTACCATTACTTCATGTTGTTTCATTTCATGATTAATAAACCAATATGTTTACATAATTACCAATTAAGTGATGGGCACGCTGAAGGTCTTTTAACTGCATTCTCCAAGCGGTTAACAGGGACCTCTGTAGCTCTGCAGAACCTCCATCATCATCATCCAAAGGCAGACCGCTTTTGATTTGATCTTTTAGGATCTGAATGACAACAAGAATAAGTGAACATGTAGATAAATCAAGATTATAACACATCTGATTAATATCTCGGCAGGCTTCTCTCACCTTGATTTCCTCTACCTGACGTTTGAGTTGATCTCTTTTGGTACGATGGGTGACAGCTGTGACTTTGAGCATCTCTAATTTTTTAGACTGATGTGGGTCCTTAGGTACCAAACCTCCCCTCTCTAGTGCCATCAAATGACCCAGGACACCTTACATATAAAATAATACACGAACGCAGGATTTATAAACAAAATAATACACACAAAATGACTGAAACGTTACTGTAGGCACTGAAACGTCATTATTACTTTTTCCACAAACGCAACCATACCGTAGTAAGTTAAACAACACTTCCAAATAAGCCAAACTTATGTACTAAAGTGTTACAGAAAATGTAATATAAATCTAAATTGATCATAAAACTTCTTTACAGTTCAAATGTGAGAACGTTCCCTGTATTCCGTAAATAAGCAAATACACTTTGCAGATTGAAAGAGTGACGTAACGTTACTTTTTTCTTTGACATCATCAAACATTAAAACAATCATCAGTTTACCTTGTTGTGTCAGATCGTCCATCGCTTTTTGACTTTGACTCGAGGTTTCAGAATATTTGTTGTGTTTTTAAAACGCTGCACTTCTGTTTCAAAAATTGCCGCGCTGTTGTGACGTACCCCGGAAGTCAGAGAAGTTTCTCTTTTAGAGACATCAAACTCCGCTCCCTACTATTGGAAAAACGGAAGCAACTTGGGTCACGTGAGGCACCTCAGCCAATCAGTGACGGGCGTTGAGAGTGCTACGACAGGGAGTCACAGTTTGCGTTCCATATGCACTAAAATATGTACAGTTTTTGTAATGGAAAATTAATACATTTTAGTGTGTACACACTGGGACAGACTAACAGGAATGTGAAGTGGCCGTTGTTGCCAGCGTGCATCCATCTGCCAAACCGCAGGTGCGCTCCCGAGTCCAGCACTAAAGACTCAGTATTAATTACCATAATAATAGTTACCATAATCATCAACACATATTAACAATTACAACTCTGAAATGTAAAAAAGCATAACAACTTAAATTGTATCAAGGGTTTTTATTGTTTGCTTTTGTTGCCTAATCTAAAATAATAATATTACATAACTTATAAAAACTTTTTGGAAATTGATCTTACCCTCTGCGCATATGCTGCGCATTTTAACCATCACGAACACGCTGTCCTAGTCTACGCATGCGCAGAAGGCGCTGTATGTGACGCTCGTTGACATCAGCTCCGCCCGCCACATTTGATACTGCGCTTTACTCGTCGCGCTTCTGTTTGTATGCAGACGAAACTTGAAATATAAACTTAACGTTAGAGTCATTTAAACGGACGAATTCGCTGTGACGACATAAATCACATCGAGCTCTGATATGTTTGATTTATACGGCGCCAGTGTAAAGCAGAAAGCTTCATTGATATGATTTAGGTGTAACAGGATGGTTAGGGTGAGGGAAACATTCTTTAATAATCTGCGTTTCTTAATTCACGTTCACTGACGATGCTGATGCTACAATGAGCGCCAATCAGAGAACTTTATTCGAGTCGTGGGGCCGCAGTGTGTCACACACAGAGCCGAGGAAAAACATCTCCAACTCTGCTGGAAAAACATCTAAGAAAAAGACTTTGAAAGAGAAAGACGGATCCGAGCAGAGAGAGAGCAGCAGCGCTCTGTGGGGTGAGACGGTCCCGCAGGATGAAGACAAAGACGATGATGATGACCTGATGCTGGTGGCTGTGTATGAGGCAGAGAGATCCCTGCTGACCTCTGACATCACTTCCTGTCCTGACCAGCACGCGCTGCCAGAAGGCTACGACCCCTCGGCGGGGCAGATCTGGATCTACCCCACTAACTACCCCATCAGAGAGTACCAGCTGAAGATGTCAGAGGCGGCTTTGCTCCAGAACACACTGGTGTGTCTGCCCACAGGCCTGGGCAAAACCTTCATCGCCTCAGTGCTCATGTACAACTTCTACCGCTGGTTTCCTGCAGGAAAGATCGTCTTCATGGCTCCCACCAAACCTCTGGTGTCACAGCAGATCGAGGCCTGTTTTAAAGTCATGGGAATCCCACAGCATCACATGGCCGAGCTCACAGGTCACTGTCACACACACGCAATGGTCATGGAAACGACAGGCTTTTTACTCTCGGCTTTCATTCCTTTCTGATTGTTTGGTAGGAGCGTAAGAGTGTCAAATGATCTTTAACTTGCTGGCCTGGAAATCACAAAGTCAGAGTAAAATCTGTATGCAAGGTTCTATACAGTCTGCGTTTGATCTGTAGTCTTTAAGTTCATGTTTGTTTTGTGTTCGCTTTCTGCAGGAACCACGGCGGCCCTGCAGCGCAGAGAACTCTGGAGATCCAAGCGTGTGTTCTTCTTAACTCCACAGGTAATGGTGAACGATCTGTCCCGTAACACCTGCCCCGCCACCCACGTCAAGTGTGTGGTGATCGACGAGGCCCACAAGGCCATGGGAAATCATGCATACTGTCAGGTGACTTCATTATTTTGTTCATATCAGACAGGGACTCACCACTGACTGCACCGCAGTTACTATGAACAATAAACTGAGATCAAGAGAGAATCACTTCCCGTTCTGATGAATTCTGCTTGTACTTCAGGTGATTCGTGAGCTGTGGAACCAAACTCAGCAGTTTCGAGTCTTAGCTCTCAGTGCAACTCCCGGAGGAGACGTCAAGGTTTGAAACTCAATGAACTGCTGGGTCACACATAACCTTTATATCAAACTGTTCTTTAATAATCCGTCATTATGACTGGTGAGCAACATTACACTCACTGCATCAGTAAAGATTCATCATGTGTGTGAGATGCGTGAAGATATCACTGTAATCTGTGCAATTATATCGTCTCGTCTGTGATCTCTGACGTGTGTTTGTGTGTGTGCAGGCCGTACAGCAGGTGATCTCTAACCTGTTGATCTCTCACATCGAGCTGCGTTCAGACGACAGTCCTGACGTTCAGACACACATTCACCAGCGCACCTTGGAGAAGATTGTGGTCCCTTTAGGAGAGTCTCTCACGCAGTATCAGAGCAGATACCTGCAGGTCAGACTCATGCTTTATGCTTCACGTTTACAGTATGTGATGACAGTATCCTGGAGATCTTTCTCAAATCCAGTGATGTGTTGTTAGGCCTGTGAACAGAGCGCCTGGTCGGACCGGTCTCAATTAGATCTTTAGATTTGAGCAGTGAACGGAGAAATATTCACTTTAAACAAACACATCCGCTCTTCAGACAGTGTGAGACACACTCATCACTCATGAGCCATCATTGATCACGTCTCAGGAGTCACAGAACCTTTGTCCAGTAGTTTAAATAGCTGTGTGAAGTTTTAATGATATTTCACAGACATAGAGGAGGCGTGTGCTACAGAAGAACTTTATTCTCTCACAGAAAGCAAAAACGAAGAAAGCAGTGCAGAAATTCACAGAAGCTGTAGTTTCATCTTCTCATAGAGTTTATAGTTTACGTACAGGAGGACAAAAACCTCAACCTTCAGTGATCTGATCATCTGACATCCATCAGATCCAACACATAATTTCACACTCATCCTCCTTGATGTTACTCAATAATATAATAATAATAATAAACTCAACTGAAACGAGACATCAGACCCTAGTTTCATGTCAAGTTCTGCTGTGATGTCGCAGATGATAGTGATGTTCGCCTTATAAACACTCATAAACCCTCTTTTATTTACAAAAATATTCAAGCAAAATAGCACTATGAAAGTCAACATATATATATTTATCTATTTGTTTACGCGAGTGTCTATCACACAAGTCGAACAGGCAGAGAGTGAGACAGGCTGTCTGTGGTCATGGAGGATGTATGATTGTCTTACTGCATCCCACGTTGTAATGATCACAGAGTGTTCTTTGGACAGTGATGTTTGCGTTGGCGTGTGCAAGTTTCAGCTCTTTAATCAGAACTCATCTAGACAGAATAAATCAATCAACCTGAATGAACGAACAGAGAAATACGGCAGACACAAATAACTGCTCACATGTGTAGAAATACAACTATTCTCAGTCCACAGTGGAGGGGCAGAGGATTGTGGGTAAGGGGAATGCGCGTTTTTGGTGAGCAGCTCACGGCCTCTCATGGAACCAGATTTCGTTTTGACGATTGACCGCCGCGGGGTTTGTGTATCCGGCCACGATGAAGGAGTCGTTCACACAAACAGCCGAAGAGTCGAGGACCTCAGCCAGACCGCTGATCTCACCAATGATTGACAGCTCGTTCGTGGCACCGGCGAACGGCCTGAAAACACAGTCAGTGATTTACTGCAAAACACTCTTTGTATGAAGTGGTCTGTCGCTCTACTAGCGAGTATCAGATGGAACAGGACTCTTGTGGTCGTGGGGGGAACACACCTGCTGTAGATTATGGTGCCGGGCCAGTGCTCGATGACAATCTCAGGGTCGGACGGCCGCGGTGGGTCACTCTGGTGCGAGACGGGCAGGTAATACGCTACAGTAACGGCTCGGGACAGGGTGGTGTGCATGTCATCTGTACGTACCACCGTCACGATGGGTATCGTCATTCCCAGATAACTGCCTGAGAGAGAGAAACAGGCGAGTGAGCGTGCTCATGTTTTTAAAGAAACATCTGGAGACTTTAATTCACTCGACCTGCCGAGTTCTGCTGACAGATGTATTTCATGATCTTCATGAAGCCGTAGCAGATGCTCTGTTCATACGTGTCTTCATAGACTGTGATACACGCCCAGTTAGCCTTCTCATATTGTCTCTTCTCCCACAACACCTCTCCACACTACATGTCGAAAACAAAATAACTATCAATCCGGAAAGAATTTAGTTTTTCTGACACACAAATTAGACTCAGAAAGATATGATTTTTCTAACTATATGAAAAATGTACATTCAACATTTGAGTTGAATAGCTGCAGTAGATTTTCAGTGTGAACGGTTATTATGTTAGCGAATGGTCTTGTATCACACTGAAGGGACTTATTTTGCGATAACAGCCGGCTGCTTATACATTATCCCGCTTATTACACATTAATTGGAATGAAATGTGATATTTTTTTATATTTTATTAGCTCATTTTAACCAATGCAGACCATCCGAAAGGAAAAGCCGTTTACTTTCAAATGTCTAAAAAAGGCAATTTGGTTAAATCATTTGTAAATATAATGTCATATATGTTATTAAAAGACATATTTATATTTAAATGGTAAAACACCTGTCAAAATGATTTGCTGCATCCGGGTTACCGTGTGTTATTAGTTTCGAGCGGTTGTTATCTGGGAATAGAACCTGCAAATGTCGCGAATGGCCAATCAGAATCAAGCATCCCAACGAGCTGTGTAATAACAACAGTTATATGTAAAATCAGCATGAAAAATGTGTAAATCATATTTTTTAAATGAAGTCCTCTTCGGATATTTATACAGATTCAGATCATTGGCGTGTCTGTCTGTTGTACTGTACACACACTTGAATCAATGTCATTTTTGCGTCCGGCTCTTTTTAACCCTGACGGAATGTGTCAAGTTGAGTGACTTGAAGACCTTGACTGCATCAAGTGTATATATTTTGTGTAGTGTTGTATACAGGTACCTTCTCCTTGCGTGTGATGAGCGTGTACGGGACCTTCTCACGCGTGTGTCTTCCGTCATTATTGCTTGTGATCTGTTGAATGGGTTCAGCCATGTCTGTGTGAAATGATGAGAGAGATTCGGGTGAACAGTGCCACTGCAGTCGTCCATCACAAGTGTTATGATGAGAGACACACAAACAAGTGTGTAAGCGTACTGTCTGTCTGCAGTCTTTAAAGACATCTCGCTACACATGGTTTACATTTCAGTGATGCATGTGTGCAACACATAAGGCACATCACTCCTTTCACGCCAGGCACGATTTGAATAATGTTTACCTGTTTGTTTGCTTATAGACGACAGTGTGTGTGTGTCTGTTGGAACACAAGTGTTAAACTCTCATGTACTGTCTAAATGAATGATGATGTCATCGCTGCTGGAGTAAAGCGCTTTACTGTACTGCACTGGATTTACACGCTCGTAATCTCTCTGAGAACTTTAAATTAAAGCTCAACACCTGCACAAACACATCTCATCTGATCTCGCACTCTTCGAGTGTGTTGTTTTGTGTTTGTACAGGAATCATTTAAGTTAGAACAAGTCACAGTTAACGTTATAGTGATCTCTGTTTGTCTAATGAACTGCTTAAATAGTAATACGTGTCTATCTAGTGAACTGTCTAGGTAGTGAGCATTTTTCTATGTAATGAGTTGTCCGTGTGTGTAGTGAGCTCCATCTATTGAGCTTTGTCTATGTCTTGAGCTGTGTGATTTGTGTAAAGTGGGTCACGGCTGTTTCCGCGAGTATCAACGCGCATGCGCGTGACTGTCATTATTGTAGTCGTCGTGCTTTTACCGGTGGGCACGTCGACCTGGTGCCCTCGCGCCACATCTGTCCAGTAGTTCAGGAGTCTGTCCTGCTCCTCCACCATCTCCTCGTGCTCGTCCTCGGCGCTGTAAGACAGCTGCTCCTCAGACACGGACTCGAGATCATCCAGTGAGATCAGACCTCCTCCACCGCCGCCGCTCATGCGACACTCGCCTCGATCCATCGCCACAGATCGACGCTCGTGCTCGGATCTTCTATTACACGAGCTTCATGTCCGCGTACCCGAT
Source organism: Triplophysa bombifrons (assembly GCA_029783895.1). Taxonomy (NCBI): domain Eukaryota; kingdom Metazoa; phylum Chordata; class Actinopteri; order Cypriniformes; family Nemacheilidae; genus Triplophysa; species Triplophysa bombifrons. The sequence goes on along the minus strand of CM056467.1, from coordinate 1,408,002 downwards.
ATATCAGCGCGTGTCCGAATTATGCTCGTTAATCGTCGTCGCGACCTCTTGCGTGTTTGTTTAGCAGGACTGTCTTGTTTATATGGGCTGAGTCCTGATGACGACACAGCTCCTCCTCCGACACGTCATTAATGCACACACACAAAACGCATAGATATCATTTTTTTCTTTCTGTTGTTCTTCTTAAATGCATTTTTTATTTATGTTTTTCCTTATTTCATCCTTTCCATAGCACCTTAAAATAAGTACATAAAATGTACAATTTCTTGTTATTGTATATTTCTCGTGGTTACTTGCTGTAATTGTAACTAAGCACAAACAACATGCTAATAAAACACCTTTTTTTGAAATCATCATGTGTGGAGAGAGAGAGAGAGAGAGAGAGAGAGAGAGGGAGAGAGAGAGAGAGAGAGAGGGAGGGAGAGAGAGAGAGAGAGAGAGAGAGAGAGGGAGAGAGGGAGGGAGAGAGAGAGAGAGAGAGAGAGGGAGGGAGGGAGAGAGAGAGAGAGAGAGAGAGAACAAATATTGAATAATATTTATATTTTTGAGTGTTTGCAGTGCTCACATATCAAACACAAGATGAAGTGCTTCTCTTCTGACATAATAAATTCACATTAAGTTTGTGCTTCTGATCATTTGTGTGTTTCAGGTCTTGTTTGTTGCTATCACACGTTCATGTACTGTTTAACCAAATATTTTGTTGCTTTCAGTTGAGATTTTTCGGCCGAAAGTTCAAGATTAATCCAAATCTGGTTCACAGCATTAACCTGGATTGAACCACACTTATTGCACTTTGTACAGAAAGAACACGGCCCGCATGATTTACATCACTCTGTTCAAATCTCCTTTATCATTCAACGAATAAACAATACTAGATATCTTCTGTGTTTAGTTACTTTGTTCACCAGTCGATCACATTCACGTTTGAATTATGAAAATTATCAGTCATTTTATTATTCTTCCCAATGATAAAATCATTAAGCTGGACGGTGATGTTACAGAACAGATTGTGTGATCATTTATGGTGTTTAAACACTGATCTGATCTCTTAATTTCCTTTCTGTATGTTCATACTGAACACATGAATGATCTGTTGTGGTGAAGTGTTTTGAATGTAGGGACATCTTCATGTTTGTGTTTTGTTTTCTTTGTGTGAACCCGATGAATGTGTGTAATGAAAGCGAAGCATCTTGGTGATGAAGGTAGAGGGTTTGTGTGTTCAGGACGAAATTGTGCTCTGGTTATTTCCAGCGTGAAAAGACGTCTCATTGTGCTGCTTTTCAAACGTCTGGCCTGTTTTTCCAACAGCTTTTAGAGAAGTTTGCGTCCCGTCTGACCCAGATGAGGCTCTTGAATCACCGTGACCTCAGCTCGCAAACAAAGTACCAGATCATTCTGGCCCGAGAGCAGTTCAGACGCAACCCACCACCCCACGTCCAGGTCTGATATTCACATTTACATACATTTAGTCATTTAGCAGACGCTTTTATCCAAAGGGACTGATATAAACCCTCCCCACACACATGACACGTGTGATGTGCTCATGAGGATGTTCTGTGTTTACAGGCGGGGCATCATGGGTCGCTGGAGGGAGATTTTGCCATCTGCATCAGTCTGTATCACGGTTATGAACTCCTCCAGCAGATGGGTCTTCGCTCTCTCTTCCTCTTCATTCAGAACATCATCTCTGGAGCAAAAGGTGAAAGAGTTCAGCTCCTGTTGATGATGATTCTCTCTTCAGATGAACTCATCATGAGGGTTTCTGGTTCTTTCAGAGTCGCCTCGCATGAAGAATGAACTTGAGAGGAATCCCGTCTTCATGGATCTCTACAGGGACATGGAGGTCACGTTCAAAAAACCGAACACGGGTAAATAAATTACAGCCATCACCTCTTTCCCTCCATCATCATCATCATAGTGTGTGTCTGATGTTTCCCATCTGCTTCATTCACAGATTCTAAAGAGCCGTATGTCTACAGTCACCCCAAACTTCAGAGACTGGACGAGGTTGTGTCACAGCACTTTAAAACATCAGGTGTGATGAGAAGAGCTTAAGTTTAAACATATGAAATGTATGCCACATAGATCACAGCCATATGAACAGAACGTCATCGAGTTATGAAATGAAGAAATGTTTGTAGCGGGTTCCTGTCACCGATGTGAACTGTACTGTCCTCTGATTGGTCCAGGCAGCGATTCGTCAGACGGAGCAAACACGCGTGTTATGATATTCTCGTCGTTCCGCGAGAGCGTGCAGGAGATCGCTGACATGTTGAATCGTCATCAGCCGCTGGTCAGAGTCATGACGTTTATGGGTCAATCGTCTGCTGGGAAAGGAGTTCGAGGATTCACACAGAAAGAGCAGCTCGAGGTAAACGCATCAACTTGTTCAATGATGTCAGTTTGAAGATCACTTCTGATGTACGTGTGTGTGTGCATCTAGGTTGTGCGTCGTTTCCGTGACGGGGGCTTCAACACTCTGGTGTCCACATGTGTTGGTGAGGAGGGCCTCGACATCGGTGAGGTCGATCTCATTGTGTGTTTTGACGCTCAGAAGAGTCCGATACGTCTGGTGCAGCGCATGGGCCGCACGGGCCGCCGGCGACAGGGACGTATCGTCATCATACTGGCCGAGGGAAGAGAGGAACGAGTGAGGATCTACACAAACTTGCATGCGACAGGTTTCCAATAACTCCAGGGTTAGATTCAAACTCTCTCTCTCTTTCAGACGTATAACCAGAGTCAGAGCAGCCGGCGCAGTATCAACAAGAGCATCATGGGAAACAAGCACAGTTTTCACATGTTTCCTCGCAGTCCTCGAATGCTGCCCGCTGGTGTCACCCCCACACTACACAAGATGCACATCAGCTGCGCTCCATTTCAACACACAGAGGAGAAAAGACGCAATTCTGGGAAGGGTCGCAGATCATCCCTCAACGCTCAGAGCGGCGGTACGACACGCACAATATCAAACAATCAGAATGGCCTTTGTGTGGCACACACACTATGAGTACTTTCAGACAGACGTAACACAAGAAAAGAAGAAAAGTTCTGTTTGTGTCACTCTCTCTGGTGTTCTGTAGGAAGTCATGTGAAGCGTCTGAAGGAAGACGGCTGTCTCACTGCTGCCGAAGAGGCCGTGTGGATGTCCACCATGAGACTGGGAGAGGATGAACCTCAGCCTGTGTTCGGACAAACGTCTCTACTGTCGTTGAGCAGGGGTCAGCCGGCACAGGTGATGCAGTGTGAGATTTCGCCGGTGCACAAAGCTTGTCTTGGAATGTTGTGATTGAGTTTTGCTGTGTGTAGAGATGCATGAATGGTTGTGTGTGTGTGTGCAGGAGGTGTGTGTGTCGGGTCGGGTCAGAGAGCTGTCTCTGTGGGAGTGGAGACACTGGCAGAACACACCGCAGCCCACTTACAGAGTGGAACATTCAGAGCGATGCCTTCACTTCACCTCCATCATGGAGGAGATAGACCGCATGAGACAAGAGGAGCAGGTGAGATCGAACACACAACACACACTTAACACACACACACCTAAAGATCGCATGAGACAAGAGGAGCAGGTGAGATCAAACACACAACACACACTTAACACACACACACCTAAAGATCGCATGAGACAAGAGGAGCAGGTGAGATCAAACACACAACACACACTTAACACACACACACCTAAAGATCGCATGATACAAGAGGAGCAGGTGAGATCAAACACACAACACACACTTAACACACACACACCTAAAGATTGCATGAGACAAGAGGAGCAGGTGAGATCAAACAAACAACTCACACCCAACACACACACACCTAAAGATCGCATGAGACAAGAGGAGCAGGTGAGATCAAACACACACACACTCAACATAAAGACACACACACAATCAGTGGCATCATGCCCATTCAAACTGATTTTTTGGCAGTCAGTTTTGCATACAATCTCCCAATGACGAGTTAGGCGTACATTAATCAGTTGCACGATTCTATAGGATATTTGCCGTTTTGATCATGTACAGGAGCTTTACATTTATCAATCAATGTCGTTTAGACCCCGCAACCAAATGCAGGTGTGAGAACTGGACCCATGAACTGGGCTTTTGCCCAGACCGATCCATGTACAAACTACTGTGAGAACAGACTGCTCCAAATGCTTTCAAGTGGCTCTTGCGACACGTTGGTGCAGTCTGCGCAGTCGAACACACAGGGAGCATCGTTTAAAGTGAATAACTTTCATGTTACAGTTAAACTTCAGGGTGCAAAGACTGACAATACTCCTGAAGAAAATATGCAGTATGTTCCTCTAAATTAACTTTCAATAATATACAAAATAATTTAATATAGATTTGGAAATACAAAGAGTGGTATATTAGTTCAAATAATATATACAATATATTAAATAATTCATAAAGATTTGACACTTTTCATATATTTAGAAATAGATGCACTTAAATCATTATATTATGTGTTATATTGCATTTTATTTTTGTCTCATAATGGAAGGAATTTTGTAATAAATCTGTATTTAAGGCAGTTTAACAAAGGGTAAACACTTTGCTTCATTTTTATTTCCATTTACAAGATTTTATTTTATTTTTGTATACAAGATATTTGTTTTCAAAATACACCAGACTGATGAATTTACCGTAAAATATACAACTTTTTTTTTACTTGTAAGAATTACAAATGTTTCATAGGATTCATATATCAATCAGGTAGTGTTGTCATTTAATTCTCACATGATATGTGCCATGTTTTGAATACGCTTAAGAGATATTCTCTATAATATTGCTTCAAATGTAAGTAGTTGGACATTAAGGACATCTTTCTGTGTGTTGTGCACACTGTGCCCCCTAAAAAAAAATGGGTGCATGATGGCCCCACACACAAACACACGGTCATACACTGATATGGATCTTTGGGTTTCAGTAGTTAAGGAGAAAAACATTGACAGCTGTGTGTGACGTGAATCCATTAGATGATTTGATCTTCAGAAATCAATCTCTTTATAATTGAAGTGCATTACGTGTCTGTGTGCTCAGGTGTGTGCCTGTACAGAATGATGAGAGGAAGACGTAAATGTTTTTTTCAATCTTTCATTATAAAATGTTGATGTAATAAACATCAGGTGTTCATGAATACATTAGATTGAAACGCGTCTGTGTGCTTCAGAATGACTCTGTATACTGTAAATATCAGATTCAGTTAATCGCAGTTGTGTATGTGGTGATTTTATATTGTTGTCACTCTTGACTTCATGTGTAGAGTATTGAGCTGATGTGTGTGTGATCTGAAGATCTTGAAGACTTGTGTTTCATGATGATGATGATGATGATAATGATGATGATGATGATGATGGTGAGAGGTTAATACAGACACACAGAGGGTTTGTTTCTCTTTTATATAACTGCTCTCAAAACAGTTACATAAGCACCGAGTACAGAAGTGGGTCATATCGACTGACCTACATTTCCACAGCCCAATGACTGAGACTGCAGACGTGATGACGTGCTTTCTTTCTCTGACAGAGAATTCTGTATTTACAATATATATACAGTTTATAAATGTTGTTCTGTTCAGTGTGTGTTTTTTATTCCTCTTGTATGGCAGAAGAGGAACACAAAGCTTCTCTTCAGTCTGACGATGACCTCGTTTGTACATTCAGCACATTTATAAAACACATATCATCTGAAATCTTGATTATTTAACAGGTGTTTAACCTCCCGAGGGTATCTAATCTCTGAGATGAGATATGGTTTCATGAAAATGTCTGTGATGTTAAGTGAAATGTGTCACATAAGTTTATTATCTCAACCAACAAAATCGCTCAAATGTTCTTTTTATACACTTATTTATTTTCATTTTATTTACGAGCTTTAGGTATGTTTTTTTTTGTCACAAGAATTTCAGAACGTTTTAATAAGGGTTCAAATAAAAAATCTGATCAAATTTCATTTTAATCTGACGTTAGGCGTCTTGTGATTTTTCTCATTGATTTATTGATAAACACTTTCTCTCCTGACAGGGTGACTGTGGTGATGTGTTCCAGCTCATGATGAAAGATGAGGATGAAGATTGCGGAACAACGAAACCTCCACCGATGAGATCAGAATGTGATCAGTACATCAGGCCGTCCTCTTCCACACCTGAAACACATCAGACCTGTAAACCCGATGAACGTAAGAAGATCAGAAGATCTGTGACGGTCATCCAGAGAAGGAGCTGTGATGATCCAGCGACGGTCAATAACAGCGACGCACATCACATCATCACACAATCTGATGAGAATGAAACTGAATCCAACACGAGCTCACATCTCACTCACATGTTTCATCCGTCTGACTTCAGTTCAAACACACAGCGTCACGCTCCGGCAGAAAAAACATTACACTTGATTCTCACCAGCGTCAAAGAACTCCTGTCCAAATCTCCACCGCGGGACTTGGATGTTCTCCTCTCAAAGCTCAGCATAGACCTGATTGAAAACAGTCCCACGCGAGACCTTCGTCCCTTCACTGTGAAGAGAGACGGTGAGGACTCTCGAGACATTCAGAAATCCTCACAGTTAGCAGGAAACCTACTTTCACCCAGTTGGGATGAGATGTTTGATGATGATCCGGAGGAGACTGACATTCCTTCACTGCAACAACTTCATGATCACATGGATTTAAATGAGAGCGTCGAGCTGTTTGAAGATGATGACGAGTTCCTTCAGGTGTCAATACCTGATGTTCGCACACCAAACAAGAAAACGTCTGAAAACACATCAGAGCCTCAGAACGTCACTGCAGGTCAATCATCTCCTAAAGGTCCGCAACAAAACTCGGAGGTCTTCAACTGCTCGCAGGACTTCTTCTCTGTCAACTTTGATCTCGGGCTGTCCTTTGACTCTGACGAAGAAGCGACTGAAGAAAAAACCAACATGTCAGCATTAAACAAACCCAAAGCTTCAGTGGTCTCACCGCCGTCTCATCCGGTAGATGATGTCAGGATCAGATGTGCTCAGACGCCGCTCGTCTGTGAGGAACGGAGTTTAGTGGCGGTGCGTCCGAGCGCATCCACACCCCACCATGAGTTTCCGTCAGCATCCCACAGAAGAACAGCACACACATCTTTAGAAAAACACATGTCTACAGGTAACACTGAATGTGTTTTATGTGATTCCTGTCTTGTGAATTATTCCCATGACATCAGAACGCTCAGTAAATCACATGTGTGTGTGTTTCAGATGTGCCAAGCAGTGATGGTGAGGAAGAGGTGTTTGTCAGGAAACCAGCACTTAAAGTCAAACCTTTATCATCTCCACAGGTCAATGTCTCATTTAATTCTCACTTTGTCTCATTGAGCTGCTGAATCATGTGACAATGTTTGTAAAAGTGTGTGTTTGTTGTATAGGAGTCAAAGATCTTCTCTGATGTGGATTCTCCTTTACAAGCGCGTAGGAAACATGCACTGGACTTGGTATGATTTTAACATGTGATTAAAAATCGCTCGGTGTAAAGTGTGCTGTTGTGTAACTGTTGTGTCTCTGTCTCTGTCTGTGTCTGTGTGTGTGTGTGTGTGTGTGTGTGTGTGTGTGTGTGTGTGTGTGTGTGTGTGTGTGTGTTTGTTTGGTGTGTAGGAGTCAAAGATCTTCTCTGATGTGGATTCTCCTGTACACGCGCGTAGGAAACGTGCACTGGACTTGGTATGATTTTAACATGTGATTAAAAACCTCAAACTTTAAAAGTGTGCTGTTGTGTAACACATGTGTGTTTGATTGTTGTGTAGGACTCAAAGATCTTCTCTGATGAGGATTCTCCCTTAAAAGCGCGTAGGAAACGTGCACTGGACTTGGTAGGATTTTAACATGTTGTGATTAAAAACATCTCAGTGTGACATGTGCTGTTGTGTAACTGTTGTTTGTGTGTGTCTGTTTTTGTTGTGTAGGAGTCAAAGATCTTCTCTGATGTGGATTCTCCTGTACAAGCTTGCAGGAAACGTGCTGCAGCATTAGATGTGGTATAACTTTAACATGTTGTGATTGACACTTGTCTCACTGTAAAGTGTGCTGTTGTGTAACGCTTGTTTGTGTGTGTGTCAGTCAGAGGACACGGATGTGGACGGGGAGTCAGATGGTGATTTTCATCAGAGTGTCACTCACAGACCCAGAGTTGTGCGGCCAAGTTCTCCAGGGAATCATCTGCTGAAATCTTCTGTAATGTCACATGTAAATTCATGAACGTTTGTTATATTGTTGAGTATAATCATTGATCGAGACATTCATCACTTCCATCATCGTTCACAGAGGGGACGTCAGTTTCTGGATGAGGAGGCGGAGCTGTCAGAGGATGACGAAGAGTTTTCATCAGATGAAGATGATGGAGATGAACAGAATCATTCTCTGAACGGCTTTGTAGTGAACGCCACGCAGTGTTCTCAGGGGCTTAACGGTGAGACGAGACTTCAGAAAGACTGAGTCACTAGTTTAAGTAGTTCTGAAGTTTCATGAGGTTTTGTGTTGATCAGAATCTGAGATGCAGGCCATTTATCTGAAGTCTGTGAGGAGTCCTGCAGTCCAGAAGCGCATCAGAATGACTTATAAACCAAAACACAACATAGACATCTTCTCACAGGTGAGTCTCAACACACCGGTCTGTCTGACCTCTGGATGGCAACAGCTTAACCCATGTGACTGTGTGACGTCAGGTGCCAGAACAGGACGAGACGTACGCTGAAGACAGCTTTGTGCTTCACGGCAGTGATGTGGAAGAGGCGAGCGATGAAGAGCCGGTGGACGTGATTCTTGAGGACTCTTACATAGATGGCCGAAAACAGTACGCCACACGCCGGCGCGCTCAAATCAAACAGATCAGAGCGGCACACGAGACCAGTGGAGTCCAATCTGAGACCGGAAGGAGAAACAAACGCTCCAGGATCATCCCAGTTCAGGACTCCAGTGAAGAAGAAGAGGAGACGGAGTTTAAAGTTCCTCAGTGTGCCTCCACCGTCCCTGAGAAGAAAGTGAGACAGACAGACGGACAGCAGGAGACATTCAGTCATTTGATGGATGAACAGGTGATAATCACAGCAGACAGACAGTCAATGTGTTTCGTGTTGGTTGAGATTATTTATCGCTTCAGTGATTCAAGACATGTCATGATAAAATCAACGCTAATGCGTTTATGTGCATGCGTGTTAGTTTCATGTCTCTCCTTATTCTAACAGAATGAAACGCAGGCCGTGACGCGCCGAGCACCGGTCGCAGATGCTCCTATCGGTGTGTTAGTGGACAGTCGCTGTATCAGCGGAGGGTCAGAGGTCGTGTCCTCCCTGCGGCTGAGACACGGACTGAAGGTTCACGTCTGCTCGCTGCTCAGCTCAGACTTCATCGTGAGCAACCGTATGGCTGTGGAGTGGATGAGAGAGTCTGACGTCGCCAGCGCCCAAAACCGCAGACGACTGCAGGAGAGAATCCAGAGAGTGCAGACGTTGCATGAGCGTGTGTGTATGATCATTGAGAGAGACCGAAGCAAACCCGGTGAGAATCACACACACGGTTCCACATGTAAACTGCTAAATGAGTCGCTGAAGAATGAAAAGGTTCTACATGTTGAATAATGTAAACTGAATATGTCCAAACATCAGAGCAGTTAAGAATGAAGCCGATTCGATCAGACGTGTTGTGTAGCATGTGGAGTTAAGTTGTGTTGTTTCGTGTGGTCAGGTGAGACGTTCAGGGCGGTCCAGCGCAGTCGCTTTTATGATGGTACGCTGGCGGCGCTGGTGCGTGCGGGAGTGAGACTGATGGTCAGCGGAGGTCCGGACGAAACGGCTGTCATACTGACTGAACTGGCTCAGGTGGAGAAGAGGAAAGGTCAGGCCATCGCCGTAGCGCTGGAGGTCAGAGGTCACCGTCAACAGGCTCTTCAGTTCTTCCTGACGCTGCCACACGTGAGTTACATCACCGCTCTGAACATGTGCCACAACTTCCCCTCCGTCGGACACGTCATCAACAGGTGAGCTGCAAACAAACACTTTCAATCACATTCATAGAACCAATGAAATACAAATAAATGTCCGTCATGTTGATGTTTTTCAGTTCTGTGGAAGAGCTGCAGGTGTTTGCCTGTGTTACTCGCTCACGAGCACAAGAGATTCTCCGCTGTCTGCATTACACACACAATGACACTCACTGACACACAAACACACACACTAAAGCACTTTAACTAAATTAACGAGGATTACAGTGTAAATACAGTCTTGTCTGTATTATGTATATTATCAGATTATGGAAGATATTTTTGTTTATTCTGTGAATATTTATGTTGATGTGTACAGAAAGATTTATTTGAGCAGCACAGATTTTGGAAAATAAAATTGCTCAGTTTTTATTCAAACACTTCAGAGCTTGTGTGTGTTTTCCTCTTCATCGACTAGCGGCTGTTGAAGCGTCCCATTCGTTTCTTTATCTTCTGTTTGTTCTAGTCCTGTCATTCATTCCCTCCCTGTCAGTTTACATCACAACCATCAAACAGTGAATAAGATAAGAGATTTGTGTAGTCCAGTCTCTGGTCTGAGATCAGTAGGAATCGATTGTTATCATATTTAACGAAATCAACAGAAGCTTTCAAGTTCTGTTGTCAAACAAACATTTCTGATTATATTTCAATATTTATAAATGTTTCATATCATGTTTTCTGATTTTACTTCCATATTTTTTCTTTATTTAATGTTGAAAGTCGGCTGAACTTTTGCAAAAGCAGTGAAAGGTCTTTTTGTAGATTAGTCATCAATAATCTATCAAAAGCATTGACATTAATAAAACACTGTACAACTACAATAAATGACATATACATCTTACAGAACATAGACGGGTCATGTGTCATGTGAAGTGTTGGGTAAGTAACTAAGAAAAATAAATGTTTTACAAGTTACTAATTACATATTCAATATTGTAATTCCTGTACAAATAACTGCTCTAAAAAGCATTTAATTACTTATTACTAATTACTCTATTATATTCACCTTCGAGTTGGTCCAAATGTGTATAAATTTATTTGTTCTGATGAACAAAGAGAAAAGATATTTGGAAGAATGCCCATAACCAGACAGATTTTGCCCCCCATTGACAAAAAACAATGGTAGTCAAAAGTGCCCCAAAACGGTTTGCTGTCCTACATTCTTCAAAATGTCATTTTTTGTGTTCCAGTAATTTTTGCCTATATTGGAGTCAAAGGGGGTGAAATCTGTCTGGTTTTAAGTTATAAGGTCACAGTGATGCTGTATCAGTACATGTGGTATATTCAGCACCGCTGTGAGAGTTGTTCGTGTTCAGTCACAGGCCGCTGATGCTTGGTTGCGTGGAGTCGCAGTCTTTCACACCGTCATTCTCACGCATGTACATGAGGAACAGCGTTACCGATGCGAATGTGGTGGCGTTGACAGGAAAAGCTCTTAAGAGAGTGGAGGTCAAGCCTCGTGTGAGAAACCTCCAGCCTTCCCTCCTCCAGCTCTGTCGGACACAGTCCACAATCCCGCTGTATTTGTTCGTCCCTTCCGTGCCATCTGCCTGGAGGCGGGACTTAATCACATCCACTGGATAGGTGGAGATCCAGGACGTGATTCCAGACAGACCCCCGGCCATGAGCAGCTTGGGGATGATGTAGCTGTCGTCGGGTTCACAGCCCAGCGATCGGGTGAGAGTGTCGTAGGTGAGGAAATAAATCCCAAAGCCCGGTGTCTCACGGACGATTGTAGTGACCATCCCTCTGTTCATCCCACGAATCCCCTCTCTCCTGTAGATGTGCATCAAGCAGTCCAGAGAGTTTCTGTGCAGCTTCTTGGAGCTCTGTTTCTTCTCGCCGGTGCCCTGAATTTGCATGCGAGTCTTTGCCAGTTCCATGGGGCAACAGATGACGCATTGAATGGCGCCGGCGGCAGCGCCTGACAGGAAGTGATTGAGCGGCGTGTCCGTCCCCAGCATCCGCATGCTGTTACCATGAACGCCAAACACGATGGCATTGATGAACGCCAGGCCCATTATCGGTGAGCCGATACCGTTATAGAGGCCAAACATCTGCAGTCAAAGAGGAGAAATAAAACACAATGAACAGACTTTATATGGCTGAGGGGGAACATTGGACACGGATCTATTCCCCGTGTGGCCCCCCCCACACAAACACACACTGTAACCTGTGGATAAATATAGATGATCTGTGGGCTTTATTTAGCTCTGCATGCTTGTTTTTAATGGTTCTCTAGTAGCCTATGCATATGGTATGGACTGTCCGGACTCAAGTAACTTCTAGAGTTCATGTTGCTCTCCTCAGACCTGTTCAGTTTCTTCATACATGTTCTCGGTGTGCACGATTGTCCCGTTTCCCTGGAAAGTTACTTGACCCAAAAATGAAAAATTTGTCATCATTTATTACCCTTCGAGTTTTTCCAAATGTGTATAAATGTCTTTGTTCTGATGAATACAGAGAAAGATATTTCGAAGAATGTGCATAACGAGACAGATCTCAACCCCATTGACTCTCATTGTAGGAAAAATTACTTGATCCTTTTTTTTCTGTTGAACACAAAATAAGTTATTTTGAAGAATGTAGGACAGCAATCAGTTCTGGGTTCTGAAAATGTATTTCTCTTGTGTTCACCAGAACAAAGACATTTATACGGATTTGGACCAACTCGAAGGTGGGTAAATTATGACAGAATATTCATTTTTTTGGACGAAGTAGCCTTAAACATATGTCAAGAAAGTTAAATGGTTTTGTGGGGTTTTAAAATCAAAAGCGTTGAAGAGAAAGTTCACACAAAAATCTGTCATCATCCATTCCCCTCGTGTGGCTGTAAACCTGTGAATGTGAAATTGTTTCAATAGAACACAAAAGAAGATATTTTGTGAAATGTCTCAATGTGGTTTTGTGTTCGTACAATGGAAGTGGATGAGGTTGAGTTGTCTGGCTGACTTGTCTGGTGTTTCCGTGTTTGTTAAATTTGCATGATGAATGTTTGAATAATGCAAAGGTCTGGAAACGTTTTCATGCTCACCGATTCTTGCCGAACAATGGTCTGGAAACAGTGATATGTTCCACGATATAAAGGTTTATCCACATTTTGAACTTGAAGTCTCACCTGGGAAATGAACGTTTTGTAATTACACAATAGATTGCATAAAACACAAATTGATGTTGTTACAGAATGGTTTGTGAGTTATTTGGCTCTGGAATCGTTTTAAATAATGTGTAAACCGAAGAATTGGCCTTTTGCATTCATTTGCTGAGGTAAATGTTCATGTGGGGATGTAAAGCAACATTTACTGTGAAATCACCTCTTGAGAGAGAGAGATTATGAGATTACACTCATTCAGTTGAAGGCCTTTAAGATCTCACAGATGAATATGAGCTCTGTGTTTGTGTTTCTTGAAAGAAAGTATTTAGTTTTTAGGCAGTGATAAATGTGGTGTATATGACACGAATCAGATGTCACACAGCATCATAACTACACACACATGCTCTACAGCCCCAATAGTCTGATCAGGACCTTCGCGGAGGGTCTTGTATCACACTGAAGGGGATTTTTTCGCGATAGCCGGTGTTGTACCGAATTTTGACTCTACTTCTGATTGGTTCATTCACTCCGGATGCTGCTTTGTGATTGGTCCCTAACACTAAAGCCCGGCCTAACGTCTAATCCAAACCCTGGGGAGAACTGGGGAGTCATAATCTTACGGGGAGACAGATTTTGATACGACACCGGATGCTTGTTCATTATCCAGCTTATTACTCGGCTACTTGCCACATGAGAAAAAAACTGGACAGGAAAAGTGAATTTAGAATATTTTATTAGCTCGTCCTGTTTAACAAATGTAGAACTTGCGAGGAAAAGACGCTTACTTTTGAAGAAACAACGTTCAAATGTCAAGAACAGGCAATTTGGTTTAATAATTTGTAAATATAATGTCACATATGTTATTAAAAGATTTCTTAACATTTAATTTGTTAGAAAAAAACTATCAAAATGATTTGCTGCATCCAATTACCGTGTGTTAAGTTTTGTGAGGTCGTTATCTGGGAATAACGAACCTGCAAATGTCCCGACTGGCCAATCAAAATCATGCATTCCAATGAGCCGTTTAATAATACATAATAACCCACCTCTGAATATTTACTGTTCACACATTTCATCCTAATAAACATCCTCTGCGTTTAAATGCAGGATTTTAATCTGTCATCTGGTTTAATAAGTGTGCAGTCTAGTAAAATACAGCTTTATAGAACAAGTTTGACTGTTTAATATGACGTTTCATTTCTCCAGCATGCATGACAGAAGATCACATCAGACTGATCGCACCTTCACCGTATCAAAGGGATGTCCAACCAGCACACCTGCAGCTCCTGTCACACGTGAAGACAAGAGGAACATTTTCAGTTTCTCTGTTCATTGGATTACAACCTCGCCTCTGATCTGACAGAATTATTTTTGAGCTACATGATGCAACAGTGTTTGAGCAGTGAGATATGAGCGTGTTTGGGGATCTTCAGTCCTTGACCCATGTGAATGAGAAACCGAACAGCAGTGAAACATCTGCGTCAAGCAATGACATCCATGTGCATGCGTGTCAGCGCTCAAATATTCATCATCACATACTGCATAGCCACAGTCACGTCTCTTCTGCTTCCACACTCACACCTGCAGCATATCTAACAGAAACACTAAACCACTGACTAACTATTGCAATAAAAATCATTAAATGTTGTAAATATGACCATACAGGTGAAATGTCAAGTCACATAACAATAGTCAAGATGAATAAATCAAACTTAAAATCACTTATGACCAGAATGCTTTGATTCTTTAATGTGAACAGATTGAAGTGAATAATCTAATTTAGTTTCATTCCTCAAATGTGACTCTTCTGTGTTGTTGTAATGTTTGTTTCCAAGCAGTTAAACAGACGGTTTGATGTATGATCTCACAATTAAATAACATTTAAGTAAATACCTCCAAAACAACCAGCAGCAAAGTCCAGAGCCATACTCCTGAACCAAGAGTTGAAGTGAAAAGCTCAGCACGTGTGGGGCGGCGTGCGCGCGCAATCAGTGTAGTTTTGAGTATGTGAGTGTGTTTCGTGTTTGTGTGTGTGTGTGTGTGTGTGTGTGTGTGTGCACGTTACTGTCAGTTTTTAGTGTATGAAGGTGATGAAAGTCTATATGTGTCCAATAGAAGCTCATGAATACAGAAACACCCCATCATGACCCGACTGCTCCTGTGAACGTCATTTCATTCACGAATTTATCAGACTACATTCACATAGTATTTACATTTTGCAGACACTTTTATAAAGCGACTTACAGAGAATAGTATTTTGTCAAGGATGTTTGGAACCACGTCTTGAGGACCCAGTATATGTTTTAGTGCATGTATGTGATTGACACTTAATAAAAGAAACGCATTTCTGCACTACACATGCGTATGGCAAGCCGAATTAGCGTTAATCATTCTCATTGAGCGTTCCTCTCAAACGCGCTATTCGAGCGTAGTTCGAAGCTTGGATATTTTGAGTTTACTTGCTTCATTCGCGCATGAAATTCACAACATACGCGAATTCGCGTCATGAGAGGGGCTTCTGCCAGGCGGCTCCAGTCTCGTATATATGTAGCTCAAATTGAGTAAAGAGCGTTTTTTACAATTTACCAGATTGTCCAACCTCCTCACTCACTTTCTTCCAAGCAAAATCCTTTTTATTCCCGTTTCGATAAAAGTAAGATGTACCGTACAGCTCCAGGTATCCACATACAGTAACGATGATTTTGTCCTCTACTGTTGTTTCGGATATCTGCCTCTGCTAGCTACGTCTTAATCACGTCATTACTATAGAAATTTCCTGATTCATTAAAGCGGAGCGAATTTTTGCCATAATTCAGAGTTCAGAGCCGCCTCATTCGCGCGAATCGCACCACATGATGTGTTATCGCGTCTTTGCATTGACTTAACATGTAAATCACTTGTGCTTAACGCTTCATTTGCGTTTGGTGGGAACACACAGTCAGGATATGTGTTTTGATATACATATCTACAATTACATTTTTACTAGTAAAATTATAATTATTGACATCAAGAACATAATTTCTACTGGTAACAATTGCTGTTTTTGATATCAGTAATAACATTTTCACTAGTAAAAATGTAATTGTTGATATCAAAAATGCATATCCTGAGAATGATTAAAAGCTATTTCGGCTTGCCATATTTGCGCGCGCGCTCTCTCGCTCGCTCTTGTCTCTATAGTCACGTGCGGTGTGTGTGTGGTCGTCGAGATCAGCTGATCGGATCTGATCGTGATGCATCTGGCGGATTTTATCGCCGGTTCTGTCGGAGGTAATGATTCGGATCGGCGGGTTATTTTTGCCGTCTGATCTCTTGAAGCCTCCGTCCGATCTCACTGTCTGATCAAGGTCGTTGCACGTGGGACAATATGGAGAATGCGCGCGACGACGACTGTCCATTTTTCATTGTTTTATATCTGTCTGACTATCCGACTGACCAGCATCAACGATAAAGCTGCGATTCATTCATTCATAAATACATTATAAATCATATTTCGTGTCTTTATTACTTTTATAAATGTGATTATACTGATGAGGATTTAAAATCTTGTGTTTAGGAGCTTTTGGTGTGGCAGTCGGCTATCCGTTAGACACGGTGAAGGTAATAAAATGCCTAATATAATGGTAATAATAAGCATCATCGTGTATTAATGTAAAGGGTGTTGCAGGTGAGAATCCAGACACAGAGACATTATTCCAGTGTATGGGATTGTGTGAGAAGACTCTTCAGAAATGAAGGAGTGAGTGTATAAACGTCATTCATCTCTTATACAAACTACTTATAATGTCAACTAACCCACAGCTGTGTGTGTAGATGTCGGGTTTCTATAGGGGGATGTCGATGCCTGTCACTACAGTGTCCATCAGCTCTTCTCTGGTGTTCGGCACCTACAGGAACGTCCTCGATCATTTACATGCGCTGCGTGACAGACGCGCCGGTGACGCGCATCATAAGGCGGATATATTTCTGTCCGGGTTCGCCGGTGGAGTCGCTCAGGTACTTTTCTTTATGTGCATAACTTAACATAAACAACACTCGTCAGACAGGTTCCACCCGCGCCCGCGTTAACTGTCTATTTGTGGTCAGGTGTCGGTGATGTCCCCTGCGGACATTGTGAAAGTTCGTCTTCAGTGTCAGACCGAAGTACTTCCGAACTTGAGACCGAACTCAAAGCTGAAATATCGCGGTCCGCTTCACTGCTTGTTAAGTATCGCGCGCCACGAGGGTGTGCGTGGACTCTACAGAGGCTCCGGGGCTTTAGCTCTGAGAGACGGACCTTCGTTCGCCACTTACTTTCTCATCTACAACTCCATCTGTGACCTGCTGTCTGCACACGACAAACAAACAGGTATACTGATGCTTAAATGCACACGTGTTTAATTTACTGACGGAAATCACAGCAATTCTCAGCCCAAAATGCGTCTACAGTGATTTTAAAGGTCTGTTTCGTACTCACTCTGACATGGCAATGGCAGGTGTCCTGATATTTATGACAGACAGTTACTGGATTTGTTTCTTTCGTAGTCGAAGGTGAAATACATCTACGAATGTTTTCCAGAAATGCATGAAAATGAATTGGCTTGAACCTGCAGGTGTGTTGTGTGGTTTCAGAATGGACTGTGATTCTGTTTGCTGGTGGAGTGTCAGGTATGTGCGGGTGGGCCGTGGGAACACCGATGGACGTGATTAAAGCCCGTCTGCAGGTGGACGGTATGAACAGACAGCGGTACAGAGGATTCATTCACTGTATAACAGACAGCGTGAAGACAGAAGGTCCAGCGGTTCTGTTTAAAGGTCTGTCGGTCAACTGCATACGGGCTTTCCCGGTCAACATGACCGTGTTTGCGACATATGAACTGGTGGTCCGACTTGTGCGGGGAGCGTCGTAGATTGAAAATCATCATCAGGAAATAAAAAGTTATTTATCGTTAAAGACAGATATTGCACAACGCAAAACATTCTTTTACAAAACACCCGGTGGCCTTAAGAGCAGAAAGTCTACTGGAAACACGTTTCTATATATAAAAATAGTATAGATAATAATAGTACAAATACATTTATCATTTGTATGATATATTTTATGTGAGAAGAATGAGTGTTGCTGTGTCGTACCTCCAGATGAGTTTATCACAAACAGAGAATTCTCGTGTCTAGACGTGTATATATATAATATTTTGGCAGTATTTCTGTTTGTTTGATTCACTGCTGTGATGTCACATTATGAAAATGACGCTCTCATTTTTCAGTGTGAAACAAATGTAATAACTATATCGTGTGTTGAAATGACTCAAGACTATTGAGTAAAACTTGTTTATATCATATCCGAGGTGAACACTCATTATGTGGCAGATGTTTATTTATTTGTATGTCATTTCATTCAATCGCCGCAGATTCATGCATCTTTGAATCAGACTGAATCTGTCTTTGTATTTGTACATTTGAGTTTTGAAATAAACCAGCGGTTCAGTAATAATGACAATAAACATGTTCTTTATAACATTGACGCTTGTGTCTTGTATAGAGAGAATTATACATCACATGTTAGTTCTCTTGACAATAAACTGAATTTATTCCTTCGTTCTGGACGTCTGATGGATTCTGTGTCGTTCCATCCGGTTTGATTCGAGAAGTTCAGACCGGCTGTGATGGATCAGCAGTTAAAGTCTAACTTGCGCGGGGTCATAAACTGTTTGACGATGTCTTCCGTCACATGTTTGCGTTTCTCCTGATGTGCTGCGATCATGGGCTGAAGGGTCTCGATGAGAAGTTTCTTCAGTTCGCCGGTGAGCAGATCTCCGCTACTGTAATCCTGAACAACAACATTTCAACACGTCAGCAGACGAAGAAAATCTTTCAAACCCCACAGCAGTAAGTGTGTGGATCTCTCACCTGTCTGATTTTCTCCAGCTGCTCATCGTCTTCCAGGAAAAATGTCAGATACATAAAAGAAACGTCCACATCTGGATTTCCACCAAACTTCCGGTGATCCTCTACAGTGTCTTTACCGCCAGAGAAAGCGTGTTTGTTGATCTGAAAAGAAACGCGAAGAAACTGGTGTGTGAACATTATATTCAAGGTGTTCCCTCACAGCGACGGCAGAACAAACCTTATTCTTGATCTGTTTTGGCGAGTCGGTGAGGAATATGGTGGTGTTTGGGTCGCTGGCGCTCATCTTGGTTTGAGCCCCTTGAAGCGCCGGGAAAAAGGTGGAGTGAAGTAACGCAGGTTTGAGGAAACCGATCCGTGGGGCCACGTCCCGGGTCATCCGGAAATACGGGTCCTGAGGAAGAGCCGATCAGAAACAAGATCTCCAGAATGCTGTGCGAAGGAAAGATCCCTCTGGTCTTTAACAATGTGTGTGAAAGGTCTGATCTCACCTGATCGATTGCACATGGAATCAGGCACTGAACGTCTGTCCTGCCGCTGAAGATCTGAGGGAATGAGCTGCTGAAGGACGGAGCCGCTTGAATGGCAGGAAAACTGATTTTCCCTGAAAAAACACCAACCGTTCAACTGAGATCCTCGAAAACATCAGACCGCTTCAATTCGTTTTCTCTTCTTACCGATACAATCACTGTCTGTGAAGCCAAAGATTCCTTTAACCTGATTAAATGTGACGTGTTTCTGGACCTTCACCACGTTCCTGTAAAACGAAGGACTCGACCTGTCGGAAGAGAGAATCGTCACAGTCTTACACGTTTAAATCAAAGCTCTATTTTTCATTCACCGCTCATCTGGTGATTCATCTGCACGGAGGCTCAACACGAACATATCATCAGCTGTGAGCTAAACATACTGCTCTTTTACCCCATGTAGTCCAGATCAGAGAAGATGAAGGTCTTGTTGACATCAAAACCACAGGCGATGATGTCTTTAGCGTTCTCCACGGCGTATCGATAACAGTCCTCCTGTGAAAGATCCTTCCACAGATATTTCTCATCGTCTGTCAACTGAATGACCAGAGGAACGTCAAACACATCCTGCAGCCATCTGAAACGCACAATCATCACACAAATCACAGCTGGATCCTATGAACACGTGGAAACACAGCTTCTTGTTTGGACGATGATGAAGGCTCTCACTTGGTGAAGATGAAGGGGATCAGATGGCCCACATGCATGGCTTCTGAAGACGGTCCTCGTCCCGTGTAAAGATAGAAAGATTTCTGATTCTCGTACGCGTCCAGGATCTGATGCATATCCCTGCGGTACAATAAAAACAAAACGAGATGACACTGATGTGCCGTGAATGACTAAGATTTATCCTTTTGTGCTGGAGAACAGACCTGTGAGAGAAGAAGATTCCTCTACGGAGAAAATGATGCGTCACTTTTCCAGTGATCCGAGTGATTCTGTCCACCAGCTCCTCATCGATTTTACTGCTGCCAAACCGAACTAACAACAACATTATCTCATCAATCCAACAAAATATGTCATTACCGCTTCACACACATCATAACCTACCAATGAGTTTTTCATAGTCCACTCCTTTGGCGCTGGTCGTAGAGACGTTCCACGGGTCGACCTGATCGTCTCCATCCACAGCTTCTTTGTGATCATTGGAGATGGCACAGTCCACCGGCGGACATCCGGCTTTATAGTCCTGACTGGTGACACGCTTAAAATCCACTTTCATCTTTAATAACAACTGCACAGCAGCATCGATGTCAACCTGCAGGAGTCAAGACTCACATGAAGACTGACAAACTCAAGCTGTTTTTCATTTTTTTATGTTCTGCATGATTTTCAATTATACGCAGTCTGTGCAAACGAGACTTCAGTGCTTCATAAAAACAACACATTATGAAAAATAATGATAAAACTATGAAAAACATTCAGTGTTTATTCTCGTCATTACAAGACACATGACACATTCAAACAAACACACAGCAGGTAAGATGATAAGAATGCAGATAGAGTTCTGTATACAGACAGACATGTCAAACCTTTGGTGCTTTCTGAGCTTTAAGAGATCGGACTGTTTCTCCCTGAGCTGTCAACTGATCATACAAATCTATCGGACTCATGTCAGACATCTTCACCTAGAAAAGAGAATAATAATAATAATAATAACAATGATGCTGTCAGGTTTTTTCATATTTATTCATTCATTCAGATAAGATGAGAAGAACAGCTGTGACACGCGCCATATATATGCTCGAGTAAAGCATTTCAACTCTTAAAACTGATCTGTAATCAGTCTCATGATCTGATATGTTCAACAATAATAATCACCATGTTAATAACCATAATGATGAGCACACACTCACTATTTAATGATGTGTTTCAATCTTCATTCAGCTTACATCAGATTCAGTGCGGCTCTGTGTTTCACTCAAACGTGTCCGACTGAACCACTGACGCGACACACACAACACTTTCCTTCCTGTGGATTTGCGTTACAAATATATTTTTAATCAGTTTTAGTTGTACGTTTTTTTCTTGTAAATTCTTAATCAATACAAGGTGTCACACAAGGTGTTTTCTGAAAAGGTTAGGATATATATGTATAATTATAAAGAGTTTGGTTCCAAAATGAGATGAATTTATTGTGTTAGTAAGCTGTATTTCTTTTAGTTATTGTGAATTAAATCAAAACAAATCAACTGCAGTTTGACTGATATTCATTGGAATTTTAACCATTTTAAAAACGGACTTATCTCATTTTGAAACCAAACTATTATGTAAAAAATGACGAGACTCTTATTTTGTACGGATGTTTGTAAGATTCGCCTTTCCGGGACGTTCCGCGTAATATTTCTCACATTAAACTCTATTTACTTATTAAAACGCAATTGCGTAAATAAGCTATACAACAGTAAGACAGCCACGTTTATAGTCATATTGTTTATTTAATGAAATAAATTTGGCGGTTCGGTGTCCTTTTATAACGATCTATTGACATGTAAACGTTATTCTTTAAAACTAGATCACACTTATTCGCCGTTTGTAGTTTAATAACAGACGTTCGTATGGCATTTTATGCTTTTTCTTTTATTGTAAAAACAGGGCGGTTGAATTTAAGTGAGGAATAAGACACCAGTGACAGAATATAAGTTTGTGTTTATATGACTGTTCGTGTCACAGTAGTGTGGATCTGATGTTTCTAATTATGTGTATTTATTAACATCTTTTTATTCAGAGTCAATGTTGTCATTAAGACATTATGAAGACACATCATCAGGAGTCCAGCAGGTGGCGAACTCATCCTTGAAAGCAAACTTTCACTGGACATCGAGTTGAGCTCACAGACAGCATTAATTTATAACAACAAAACAAGGGTTTAAATGGCTTCACTGGTGGATTATGAGGATTCAGACAGCGAGACAAGTGAAGATTGTAGAACTGAACCTCACGACACTGGGAATAATGACCAGCACACTGAAGATCAACTCTTCATCGTGAACCCATCATCATCATCACAGTCTGATGTCTCAGGAACACAAAACTCAAGATCTTACTCATCATCGTGTGTAAAGAGTTCTCATCCAAACCCAACTGCGGTGAGACCGTATGTTTCTAAAAGACAGCGTGTTTCTACATCAGCTCTGGTTCAAACAGAAGCAGAACACACTGCTGGATCACATCTGCTGTCTGAGGTGTCAGAGACAATCCGTCCGTATCTGAGCAGAAAACAGGTCGGATCACAGCTGCCCAGACGAGTTCAGTTTGAACTTCAAGCCCATCAGGGTCCTGTGAACACACTGCAGTGGTGTCCAGTGGATCATCACAGTCACCTGCTGCTCTCAGCATCCATGGACAAAACCTTCAAGGTACCACACCACCTGATGTTCATCAAATACACACACGTGCAGTTGTTTTAGACTTTAGCCTTTTTAAGACTTCAGTCTGAGGATATATTACAGCCTAACAAAAGAGAAACAAATACTGAAAAATAAATCACGACACATTCATGGTTGATAGGGTGTTACAAATGAAATTAGTAAAGAAAAATGTTAAAACACCTTAGCAACCACAGAGCAGAGTAACTATAGCGAGGCCCTAGCAACCCCCCACAGGAGCTTGAGCTTATCTCGGATTCATTTTAACAATCAGCACTGGATAGACAGAGGATCATGTGTGATACGTGTGTGTGTAAAGATACATGGTACATTGCAAGTTTTTCTCTATGCCATGTATACTGATGTCAGTGGATTGTCAGAATCTGTAAATTATTCAATCGAAGTATATTATCTTTACTTAAATTATTATTTAAAATATAGTTAAACAATATACCAAAACAATTAGCATAATACCGAATCGTGCTGAAAGAATATATTTGTTCAAATATGTTAACGTGCATGTGTGTTGTTAAACGCAAGTTGTTTATATTTATGGATTAAACTAAATCAGCAATCTCCCTTTGAGTAACGGTGGCAACGAACCAAAACTCCTCTATAGATGTAAATGTGTATTGAAAAAACTTTGAGGGACCAGACTCAACCGGGAGAGCCAGTTTTCTGGCATATTAAAATATCACTGCTGCAACTACAGAGAGAATAATTACTGTAAACTGTGAGATTCATCATGAATAGTTTGCCGGGCTGCTTAGTGAAATAGGAAAGAACTAGTGAGCATAGAAAAAAGAGATATGTAGGTTTGGCCAATATTATTCTGCTTCTGGAGCGTCACAGTAAACGTGTTAAATCACACAGACAGAGATGAGCTCAGGACATCACATCCTCCCCACCAGACACACACAGTTGAATGAAATATTCACCAGTGCGATAAATGTGATCCTCAGTTAAACCCTCCTTACGAACTAAACACTGTTCAGACTCCCGTTGGAGTGTCTGATGATTGATTGATGGTGTTGAATGATGATTCACATTAAACTGCTGTGATTTAACTGGCAGTGTTTGATGAACATCACACCTGATGATTCTGTTTGATTTCACGGTTTAGTTGTGAAACCTCTGTTCACATCTCACGAGCGTCTCTGAGACGTCTCCTATCTGTATCTCTGGAGGATATGAGAGAGCTGCTGCTATCAGATTCTGTTTCAGGTGCGGGCTTATGTGTGTGTGAGTTTAATAATGAAACACCATACAGAGTGTGAGAGGAACGGCTGGTGATATGTTCCTCTGGTTATGTTCTGATCTGAGCCTGACCGGATTCAAGCTTTATTAATGTGGACTCTTCGTGTACTGTATTTGTGACTTAACCACAGTCCATTTATTCACATGACTAATTTTGAGTAAGGTTTTAACTTTATTATGATTATTATTGGATTGATTGATGAGGACTTCTGGTGTGAGCGTTTTCATTGACATCATTGATTATTATTCGGATGTGTGAATGTAATGTCACACTTTCTGTACTGTTGAAATGACACTTGTACACACACACAGACACACACAGTAGAAATGTGTTTGTTTGTGTTTACAGTTATGGGATGGTGTTGACAGCGGCAGGTGTATGCACACATATTCCACACAGCTGGGCTCAATCCGTGACGCCTGCTGGCTGCCGTGCGGTCGGCGAATCCTGTCCGGCTCATTTGACGGCACCGTCGCTCTCACAGATGTAGAGACGGGTGAGTCTCCAACATTCATGTTTCTAAACACAGAGCGTGTTTGTATTTCAAAACATAAGAGAATGCAGAGATCTCATGTGTAAAAGCATCATCATCATGAGCGTTTATGATCGGATTCTCTCCAGGACATCAGATGAGCTCAGAATGTTTCTCTCTCTCTGCACATATTGACTTATTATTAGTCTTTTAAAGAGCTGATGTAGAGATATGTTTGGTCAGGTGGCGTCTGGTTTGATATCAGCTGTTTCTTTGTTGGTACCGGCAGACAGAATGACGCTCGTGCAGTCTGCTGGTGTTTCTTATCAAACCTCTGCTCATTTCATATCAGTAATAATGTTGAGTCAAGATTTCTCATTCTCTCTCCAGACATGAGCTTTAATTGATACAATCAGAACCAGAGATCACATCTTTTCCAGTCAAACATCACATCATATGCATGATCATGCAGCAGTCCTGTTTATAACATGCTTTAAAGAGAAACAGCAGCTCAGATCAGATCAGATATGAATCAGATTTATGTTCAGCGAGTTTATTGTGAGTTCGACATCATCTGGAATGAGAATCCGTGATAAAACGCATGATGTGACTGAAGTGAATGTGTGTCATCACGAGAAAATCGTTCTCATATAACCATAGAAACATCAGTTCTGATTTTAATTGATTGACAGGAAAGACTGTTGTAAAGATGGAGAATGAGTTTAAGGTGGGCTGTGTTACTCCTCGGCCCTGTGAC
This sequence comes from Triplophysa bombifrons, assembly GCA_029783895.1. NCBI lineage: Eukaryota > Metazoa > Chordata > Actinopteri > Cypriniformes > Nemacheilidae > Triplophysa > Triplophysa bombifrons. Next base: position 1,382,636 of record CM056467.1, on the reverse strand, counting down.
CCTGATGTGTTCCTCTGTGGCGGCTTCAGTTCAGAGGTCAAGGCCTGGGACGTGCGCTCCGGTAAGGTCAGTCTGATAATACTGGACCATGATTGGTCAAATGTTTGTATATGATACTGACTCTGGACTGTGATTGGTCAGATGTTTGTGTGTAAAGAAGTGACTTTAGATCTGTGATGATTTATTTTTATGACTGTATCTAAAGCAGTGTGTGTGTGTGCCCATCAGGTGCTGCGGGTGTATAAGGCCGGTATCCAGCAGACGTTGGATATCTTGTTTCTGGGTGAAGGTAAAGAGTTTATCAGCAGTACAGACGCAGTGAGTCGAGATTCAGCAGAACTCACGCTGGTCGCCTGGGACTTTGACACCACCGCTAAACTCTCTAATCAGATATTTCATGTATGAAAAACCCCTTCTTGAATTCTCTCACATTAATGCGCAATCTTATTTCAAAACTGTAAGAAATGTTTGCATGGCTTGAAAGAGACGTGTGTGTGTGTGTTTGTATCAGGAACGCTACACTTGTCCGTGTCTCACCTCTCATCCGCTGGAGAACAGCTTTGCGGCTCAGACCAATGGAAGTTACATCGCTCTGTTTTCAGCGCAGCGGCCGTACAGAATGAATAAGAAACGTCGATATGAAGGACACAAGGTCAGTCCCTCGAGCATAAAATCAAATCACTGCGAATCCATATCTAATATGCAGGGCAGAGTTGGCTTGCTCACCGGGAGACTGCATTTATTTATTTTTAATAATTAGATATTATTTATTAGAATGATCTTGCTTGTTCTATAAACACCATGCACTGTGCTGTGTTTTACCTTTTCTGTTATTCCTGTTTGCCCCTGTAAAGATGCTTTGGAACAATGCACATTGTGAAAAGCGCTACTTGAATTGAATAAAATAAACTTGAATTGAATATCAGCCGTATCACGTCTCGCCCGCAGCGAGCTTTTGAATTACTCTTGTGAGCAACACCACTTTCCAGGGTACTTCAAATGTATTTGATAACAACACAACACTATCTGAATAATGTGTATGTGTGTCGGTGTGTTTCTTTCAGAACTGATGATGAGGAAGTCACTGTGTCGTTTGTGCCTTGTTTGTTTGTAGGTGGAGGGTTTTGCAGTGCATTGTGGGTTCTCCGCAGACGGAAGCGTTCTCGTGTCTGGTAGTTCTACCGGATCAGTTCACTTCTATGACTCTCACAGCTCACGGATGCTGAAGACACTGCACGCACATGAACACGCATGCGTCTGCGCAGCTCTGCATCCGCTGTTACCCGGTGTCATGGCCTCTTGTGATTGGGGAGGAGAAATTAAAATATGGAAATAAATGATTTGGTATCACAAATCATGTCCATTTATATTGGAATATCAGTTTTATTCACATCGTTGTTTTGATTTTTGTAATTATAAGCAACGAACATTGTCATAACAGTGTCTGTTCTTGTTTTGTAGTAATTTTCTGTGTATTACGACGTTGAATTTTTCAAATAACGAAGATGTCAATATATTTATTCAGTAAAGAAATATACTGAAAATTCAACTTTATTATATAATGCACGTCATTAAAATCTTTGACTTGTTGACAGAAAACAAAATACAGAGGCATTTAAACTCGTAATAAAGGAATAACTGTAATAAACACTCTTGTGTATTTTATTATGTTCATCGCTAAGAGCATCAAGAAGGTCGATGGTTTGGAGATGTTAGTTTAGCAGCGTGCCGTACAGCTGTGCTTTTGTGAGACTGTCTTTTCTGCTCAGTCCTGTGTTGACATATTCTGCCGTTTTATTCTGAAGATCCTTCTTGTAGCGCTCGACATCGGGAGCTTTCAGAGTTTGGTTTAGAGCTTCGACAGAAGTTTCATTGATGTAATCTTTCTTGACATTTCTGTCTTGTGTCTGCTGCCGGTGTTCGGAGTTTCGTGACCGCTGGAATCTGCTGCGAATGACATCTGGAGCGGTCCCAGAGAAACTTGGACTCGTGATGTGCACGTCTCTCTCCGGGATGCTGCTGATGCTGTAGGAGGGTTTGATGTAGGTGGAAGTCGTTGGTGAGAAATGTGGCTCTGAAGAGCTGAAGGATGAAACTGGTCCAGAGCTGTGAAGTGAGAAAGTCTTCACGTCCTCCATGCTGGTCTGCCTCCAGCGCTCGCTCGGGTCATCCTCCGGGAGACGGTACTGCTCTCTATAGCAGGATGCCGGGAATCCATGCTGGAAACTGTTTGACTTTGGAAAACCTGAACCGTCCTTTTCATACCCGAAAGAGTTTTGACCTTCACGCCAGAGCTGCTGAGAGGAAGTTGGGTGAGACTTCTCCTCTGAAGTGGTACTGAAGCTGGAATAAGAGCCGGTGACCGGTAGAGACCCGAGCTTGAAGCCACAGAACGGAGAGAAGTTGAGATGGAAAGTGTCGTCCTCTGTGTTGTCAAGGTCAACGCTCTGTCGGCGTTCGGGCCATTGTTCTTCACGGCAGTACAGAGCCGTGTCGCTGCGGTACAGATCACATGATTTACGCTGCTGAAGTTTGTCTGCGTGTGGGCTGGATGAGCGGGTGACCGGCTCTGGATTCTCCTGGACTTTGTCGATGAAGGTGGTGGGAGCAGAATCTGAGTGATACTTGTTCATCCTACCAACACGTTTCTCCATGTGAGAACTCACACAACCCTGTAAACCAGCGGGAAGCTGTGAAACAACATTAGACGCACAAACACGTGAAAGAGAAAAATACTGAGTTAGTGAGAGAACTGAGAAAAACCGTGTTTTATCTGACATGTATGAATGATTTTTAAATTGAATCTGATGTGAATGTGAGACACACGTGTTAGTGTGCGACTCAACTTAATCTTTCTGATATAAAACACATGCAGATGAATTGCAGTCACTGCTATTAAATAACTCTTATAGGCCTACTACAGTTTGTTTTAATACCCCATTCGGATGTGCGTTTAACGCACAGGTATTTCCAGTCAGTTTGATCAACATTTGAAGATACGATGGGTACGATAGGTAATAAAAAAAGGTATAAGCTTTATAAACACAAAAGCTTGCCTAGCTCTTTTCAGCGATGCGCGTTAATGACTTCACGCAATGCATAACTACGTTGAAATTTTGCACGTTCAACTTGTAAACACTGACTCTGTAATTCTGCTACGTCTAGTGTGACCTTTCAACGCAATTATGGATCATGTGAAGTCATGCACGCGCAGAACAGACCAAGGTGATTATTTGTGTTTATAAAGCATATACTTTTATTTTTTGAAAACGACAGATCGTTTCGCTAGATAAGACCATTATTCTTCGTCTGGTATCCTTTAAAGTCCTTTGAAGCTGCACTGAAACTGTCATTTTGACCTTCAAATGTTTGGAGTCCATTGAAGTCACTATATGGAGGAAAATCCAGGAATGATTTCATAAAAAAATTAATTTCTTTTTGATATAAGAAACAAATACATAAACCTATTGGATGACAGAGGGTGAGTAAATTATCATGAACATTTATTTTGAAAGTGAACTACTCCTTTAACTTGGCAAACGACCATCTGCTTTGTGTCGAGTGGTTATGGGCCTCCGCGTCGTGCATTAAAATCCTTAAATGCACATCTAGCTGTGGATTATCCCCTACTTTTAATGTGGGGTCTAATGCAGAGTTTCTTTTTCCTGGTGAACCCATTTGACTTCCATTGTATGAACACAAAACCCCTTAGACATTTCTCTAAATATCTTCTTTTGTGTTACACTGAAGAAAGACTCGTATACAGATATACAATCATGTGAGAAAGAATAAAGATGTGTGGTGTGGTGTGTAATATCACTGGCTTTAGTCTAAACAGCTGTATGTTATAACTATAATGGAAAAACAGGAGGATTTATAACATCAAATTGATGAAACACATTTATACGAAAGTGACTTTAACCCTCCAGCAGAAGAGAAATGAAAGCAGCAGGGAAACGTGAGCAGATGCTGCAGGTATTTTTAGCATCAGATCCCTTTTAAAAGAGACTGTGTGCCTGTGTGTGTGTGTACGTGCGTATGTGTTTCTTGTGATTAATGAATGTTCAGATCAATGAATCAATCCTGCGTCATTCACCAATGAGAGCGTGTGTTTATGACAACCAATCACAGACAGATGTTTGATGAGATAATAGAAGAAGCCTTGCAGAGAGACGGTGTGAATACTACAACGTTGTGTGGATGTATGAGGATCAATACATCAAAAGCCAAAGTGAATGTGTGTGTGATTGACCACCGATGGTTTGTTAGGAGACTTTCCACACTGCAGCAGTTGAGCGGCCAGTTTACAATCTCTTCTGTACAAAACCTGAGGAGACACACAAACGCATCACATAATGTCAGTTGTATTTCTATACTGCACTTTTAGTGTGAACACAGTTTCTGTTATCATGTCCTGTGCTGTGTTTAACTGAGAATACTGTCCCAGATAGCAAGCATATTCAGGCCACATGTGAAAATCATCCGTCACATCTGGCCTAAATACGGCATGGCTGAACATATGTGGGCCAAATACGGGCCATAATCGTTTTGCCATAACTTAAGAAATGGTAAATGTTCAATTGGTTCACATATTACTTTGTGGTCTATGTCCCAGATAACAACAAACACTTGAGAACCACATCCAGTATGTTTAAGATATGGCACACAATGGAAAACATCAACTTGTGGCTGACATTTGGATGGTTTTTGACGAAAGCAAATGTTTTTGAATACATTTGTGTTGTCGAGTGTTTGATTTGCTAGAAGGTTAAAATGGCTTTTGAATGTGATAAAAAAATGTGGATCAGTGTTTGTGTTTGATATTGTTTGATTGTGTTTATTGAATGATTTAAATAAACAAAAAATGGTTTGGTGTAAATATGGTGGCTTCTGGTCAATCAGCCACATGTGGCCCACACAAGGGCCGTCAGTTCTTTACTGAACTCAGCCAAACAAGAACGACATAAAAGGTCCACATTATTTTTTACTATATGGTGGAATTATGGCACAGATCTGGTTCAGATGTGGCTAAGAAGATGTGGACCAGATCTGTGCCGGGGAACACTTTCTTAAGTGGGCCACAGGGCAGTTTATTTGGGCCAGATCTGCACCAAAGGAAATTTGCTGACTGGGTTAGTACCTCCCGCTCAGTGTACACTATCTAGTGAACCTACAGGGAAATCATCAGGGGTCTCATTCATAAAACATGTGTACATACAGATTTGATCGAAAGCGTGCGTACGCACAAATCCACAGCAACGTTTCATATTTATAAATCTTTGACCTGGAAAAGTCCTTAATCAAGATTCATAAATGAATAAAAGTGTTTGTGAATGCAAGACTGTAATAAAAACTGAAATCATGAGCTTGTTTACTGTACTACACACGTTATCTTCTTGTAGTTTGTGGATGGTGATGTCGGCATCGATCAGGTGGTTCTTCAGAACAAGGATCTCTCGATTCAAAGATCTCGTCTCCTCTTCATGAAGCTTCGTCTGAATCATAAAGAGAGAACCTGAATGATTTAACAAAGTCACAAATTCCGCCACAAATATGACATATCACTCACATAATTGACTGTTGTATTATAACAGTGTGAATATACAGAATAAAGTTGTACAGTACCATATCAATCTCAAGAGTATATTCATATGAAGAAGTCCTTAAATTCATTTAATCTCAGAAAATGTATTAATTGATTCCTTATTCCTAAAATACAGAGTGTTTCTATGGTAACATTAATGTGTGTGTGTAAATTGTACAGAACAATATTTTGTAAAAATCTAAAAATGCAAATGATCTTTAGGTGTAGGGGATAAAATGTACAGTTTGTACAGTATAAAATTAATTTTGCCTATGGACTGTCCCCACAGAGATAAACCAGACGTGTGTGGTGTGTGCGTGTGTGGGTACCATTCTCTGGATTTTGTCCTGCAGCTCTTGATTTATTCTCTGTAGAGTTGTGTAACTGCTCTGAATCCTGTGAGAATGATAAAGATATTCTCAAACCCGTAATAGTGAATATATCCCATTATTATTATTATTATTTTTAAAGCTCATGTCTGGATAGTCTACTATAGCTCTTTTGCTGTTTAGGGACAGTTCAGCAAAAAATGAAAATGATGTGTAAGAATAAATGTCTTTGTTCTGATGAACACAGAAAAAGATATTACAAAGAATGTTCAATCAACTACAGGAAAAATCTAAATGGCAGTCAAAGCACCCCAGAACTGTTTGCTTTCCTACATTCCTCAAAATATCTTATTTGTTTTCAACAGATAAAAAAAATGTACAAAATATTTTTTTCTACTATGGGAGTCAATGGTGCCTAAGAACTTTCGGTTGCTAACATTGTTCCAAATATCTTTCTTTGCATTCAACCGAGCTCAAAAATGATGACCTGTGCAGTTTCTCAGTGAATTTATCAAGTTCGTCTTGAGTGTGTTGTAGTTCAGTCTCCAGGTACTGACAGCTCGAGTCAAACTCTTTCTCCAGCGTATGTAGTTGATGTGAGGTGTAGATCAGACGCCTGTGCAGCTCATCATTCTCCTCCTGTACAGAACTGCGCAGACAGACAGACAGACAGCAGTTTGTGCTCTAGTCAGTGATGTGATCCATCATGAAAGCATCTGTACCGGTCAGATTCGATTCTGAGGCTCATCTGATGACATTTACGTGACAGCACGAGATAAAAACAATCAATAATGACTTGTTTGCTTTTAACGTCTCCTATTGATTCCTCAGATAAAATTACAAATGACTCTAATAAATGATATGTTAAATTACATCAGTTGCTTTTTAATTTGCTCTAAGATTGAAAGCAAAAATATCAGTGAAACGACAATATAAATATATTGTGTAATGCTTCATACTGCCCAATAGCAAGTTAAACAGTCAGACACACGTCATTTATGTGTGACAAATATTAGATCAGGTATTGACACTGATAATGATGAAAAAATGCAAAAATGCATTTATTCAACAGACATATCTTCACACATAGTCCCGTAAAACAGATAAGGTAAAGTAAAACGTGAGGTTTGAGTTGTGGAGCTGTGAAAGTCTGAGGGTTAGTAGTGCAGAAATGACACACGTCACCTTAAATTTAAACCCTTTAACATGATGCGTCAAACGGGACCTGTGTGAAACCAACCGATAATTAAATGTCAGTGAGCAGAATGTTCGTGAGGGAGAGAGAGAGAGAGAGAGAGAGAGAGAGAGAATTGAAGTTTTCATTTTGTGAGCTAGTGACAATATTTATCCCAATGAAATGTTAATTTGCAACAAAATAAGATGCAATGTTTTCAGACCTCCGCAAGAACTTCGTATTCATTTGAAATAAGACAATACAAATATTTTCACGTGCACTCTGAATATTTGGCTGTTTTTAATCCCAGCTTTAATGTGTTTTGCTATGTGTTGGTGTCGGGTGACTTTACATCACTCCTGACTGAAGTTAGAGTTAGGAACAGGGAATGAAAGGAACACATTGCGATGTAGAAATGATGATTAAAGGTCAATTTGAAGAGCGGTCTGTTATTCTTCACCTGATCCTCACACACGGGAATGATGATGACACACTAACCCGAGCTTTTAACCTGATGGATCCAGATTCATTTGATCACTCGGGGTGTTAAGGTGATTCTGAATGTGTTTTAGATAGACCCGTGTCAAACAAGATAAAGAGGATGAAGATGAATCTCAGGTCTAAAAGATACAGATATAATGGAAGACGCCCATAAGATAATAACTGTTCTTTGTGTAGTTGACTCTGTTTGTGCGCGTGAGACACACATATTTCATACACACAACAACAACATTTAGGCATCAGACTGAGACCAGTGAGACGAGATTGATCTCTTTACCTGTTGCCACAAACATCTTCAACATCTGCAGCCTAAAGAAAACAGAAAAACTTAAGATCATTTTCATCCTTTGATTCTCCTTCACTCTGATCAATACAGTTGCTGATCCATTAAAAACATCATGTGTTGGTTAATGTTCTGATTAATGTCCAAATTACTGAATTAAATTTAAATGTGATGAGATTTTTGTCAATCTGTCCATAAAAGCATCTGAATGAGAGGACGCGTAATTCTGACTTTTAAGTTATGCTGTCCATATTTTAGCGTACTTTAACAAATGTCTGTGTTTAAGACACACACAGAATTTTCTGAATTCATTGAATTTATTAATTTTATACATTTGCTTCTTCTCTTCTTTACTCTTCTTTTTTATTCATTCACTCGCTATCTCCCTCCATCCCTGCCTCCCTAAGTCACACACTCACTCATCCATTCATATACTTAAATTGCTGATTGATGAGAATGGCATTGACCTTAAGCCTTGTTTATCAATACAGTATGCATTGATGAAACAGTACTTTTCAATAAAGAGTTTATAAAAAAATATTTCCGGTGTGGAACGAGTGGTGTCAAAGTACTTTTTTTAAACTGCCGTAAATTGTTTTGGCCGGAAGTAGACGCATTTCGCGCATGCGCGGAACAAATCGTGTTTCCGGGACGGATCGGGTAGCGACAGTACCGCTTAATTCAGCCATTTTACCCCAGATGTTTGTTAATATAAGAGAAGCCTTTGGTTCCAAAATGAGATAACTCCGATTAAAAAATAAATAAAAAACATTTCTTTATTTTGCATTCCAATTAATATCAATCAAACTGCAGTTGGTTTGTTTTGACATAAGCCATAATGACAAAAAAATACAGCTAACTAACAATAAAACACAATCAAAACATGATAACATAATAAAAACATTATTTTAGATTTTTTTTAACTGTGTTATCTCATTTTGAAACCAAACTTTTCGTATAGTTTTATGTACAAAAAATATCGTCCAGCCTTATGTCTGAAGTGTTAATTTTGTGTTGAGAAGTTAGAAAAAGAGTTAAAGGAAACAAAAATACAATGACTTCTCTTCAGACACAATGTGCAGTTGTTATGTAATGTGTGTGGTTTTATCACATCAGTTCAAACTGAAGCTCACGAGTGTGATATGAGAGAGAACGCTTCAGATGAATACAGATACATGACCTTCACTGTAAATCACAGCAGCTGCTGTTACTGAGCACTTCTCTATTATAAGTTTTGATATGGAATGGAAGCAACAAATATGATTATATAATGTATAAAATAATAGATAAACGATGTATCAAACACGATAGTAAAACTTATATATTTGCACATATTTATAATTTCACACATTTTCGGAAAACAGGTTGTACATGTGAATGTGACTAATCAAAATTTTGAATCTTGCTAATGTCTAATGTTAAGTACTGTTTCTGTGGTCATAGGATTTTAGTTGGACTTCCAGCCTGACCATCTGACAGATGTCAAAACCCTGAAGCACAGAGAGAGATGCTCAGGCTGAAAGTCACGGTTTTCGATCTGTTTTCAGCAGGGTTATTCATTTGAAATACGTGACTCATTGATGTGTCTGAATGCTCACCGTGTTGTTGTTGTCTAGAGCTCTTGATAATGAAGTGGAGCGTTGAGGTGGTCTAGGTGCTCCATCTGATCGTTTTTTGAAAACTGGACTTCTCTTACTCTCCTCTACCCTGACAGACGAATCGACTCTCGGATGTGATGTCCCCTTCTCCATTTCTCTTGTAGGTGGAGAGTTAATTTCATGTCCTCTTCTTACTTGATCTATGTCAGTCTCTAGATAGGCCCTACATGACATATCCATGAAGGGTAACTCCTCTTGTTTTCTCCTCAGGGTGTCGCCGCTGTCCAGAATCTTACAGCTTGGCATAAAGTTGGCCCAAGGATCCCTAAACTGAGGGCTGTCTGTGCCGGAGTGTGAGAACGAAGTTACAGATGTTTGTGGACAATCGACAGGTGACTCCCGCTGACGGACGGCACCAAAGGCTTGTAGACACTCGGGGTCCAGAACCCTGCAAGTTACCTCATCAAGAAACTGAGAAAACTTCAGCTTGGCTTCAATCTTCTCCTCAAAGTCTGCTGATGCTGTGGAAGCGGCTGATGTACCATGACTCGAGGTCAGACTGTGCTCGGAATCTCTGCGGCTCACAGCGGCCCGCTCCGCTCCCTCCAGGCTCTCCGATCCCACCGCGCTCTCCTTGCAGCTGTCAAAGTTCTGATATACGGTCTCGGAGTCGCTGGTCCCGTCCAGTCGACTCTCCGAGCTGGCGCGCACTCTGAAGACCTCCTCGCTGTGCTGTCTGATAGAGCTCCGGAGAAGACAGGTGGCACCCGAGCTCCAGCTGTTGGTGTCCCAACTGTCGTCCTCGCTGGAGCTAGGGCTGCGCAGACTGACGTTTGAGCTCTGGAAACTCTTGAGGCTGGAAACAGAACCCTTTACAGTTTGCGAGGACCCTTGCAGGCTGGAAACGGAGCCCCTCAGGCTAGAGACGGATCCAGATCCGTGTAGCGTGGGTGAGGAAAGGCTCGACGGGGAGCGCGGCGGCGGCCCTTCGTCATTCTGCCGTCCTGAAAAGACGGGACATGAGGCCGTTGATGAACACGAGCCACGTTCCTGTCTGCTTGACGTGATCTTGGCCTTTGGCTGCTTATTCGTCCCGTTGACCGTAACGCCTCGTCCTGTTTTTGAGGAGCCGTTATGCATTTTTGCCTGACAGGTCACTCGGTTGGTGAACGTGTGTTTGGAAAAGTGGACCATGATGAACTGTGCTGACCGGGTTTCACCAGCTTTCCGCCCTCAACCTCCCTCTCACCATTGCCCTACATGCGTTTACTCTTCATGGTGACATACTTTCGGCTCTGTCAGGACGGGCATGTTTACTGAATGGACACGCGTGTTCAGAAGGTGAAAACATGATCTGTTCTATCTGTGTGATGAAATGATACGCCTCATATGATTTTATATGCAGCGTCTATATGTCTTTTGATAAAGTTTGTAAACAATAATCCCTCTTGACTTTCCAGGTCAGTTGCTCTTTAGAGCAGCGCATCGATCGGATCACATGTGATGGACAGAATGTTAGCAGTGAGGCGGAACTTGAATCCAATAAATCGATCTTCATTGGAGAATTTAATGGAGTTTATAGTGTCGCTCTCTTTCATGAATGTGTCTGTTTGTGTGCAGTTTAGACACTAAACTCTGGACTACGTGCTGTGTTGTGGTGTGGTGGGTTGTGTTGGTCCGGTCCAGCAGTGAATGCAGTAAGCATCTTTGTCATTTCTCTTCTTTTAACATTGAACAGATAAGTCAGTTGACTATTTATTCAAAAAGATGTGCAGTGCATTTACATTTCATTTCATTTATGCATTTGGCAAAAGCGACTTACATTGCATTATCTTATACATTTGTTTCTAAGTATATGCAATCCCCTGGGATCAAACCTACGGCTTTGGCATTGTCAGGACCATGTATGAAAGCTCAGTGTATGGCAGTATATCAAGACCCACAAACATGCGCATGCACGCATGCACGCACACACACACACACACAATGTCGGATGATAAAGAAGCTGTTGTGTAAAGCGTTCATGTGTAGGTTTACAGTAATTTTAGAGGGACATTACAGAAACAAATACTGACAGTGTGACTCTAAACATTTAGACATGATGACAATGCTGACACGATTCCAGTGCGGACTTTTATACCTTATTTTACTATTACTTCCGTTTGGGACTTTCAGACATTTAAGAGAAAACCGCTAAAGGCGTTTAAATGCAGCGTGAAATCGGAGTAATGGGCAAACAAATACCTCATGTCAACGCGCTCAGTGCTCACTGTTTATTAAGATACTTTCAGATACTTTTACCCAAAGCGACTTACACAAGCTACGTTTATGCTGCTGAACCAAATGGCAAACAGCATAAGAATATAAGTTTTATTTGTACTATAATCAATACTCAAAATAAATAGTTATCAATGATTAACAAACGTAAACAATGTAAAATGAAGAAGATGTTGGAAAAGTGTGGAAATTCATTCGTTGGTTCGTTGATGCATTTACGGAACTGTTCACCTTATTTAATGCATTTAGTTTTAACACTTTATGTTCAAACACAATTGCAACGTGTTGAACAAATTAAAAAAAGTTAAACTTTGGCTTAAATTAACATTTTTAATCAAGTAGATGAAAATAATATTATATTATAGAAACTAGGAAAAGGATTTCCACTTCTCATCATGCTTTGCACAAGGGCTGAATATGGAAAATTAAAGTTGCAGTAAAATTTAATTTTATACATATTTTATCAAAATGGTGAAACCGTAATGTTTGTCCATTTGTTAATGTTTGTAAGTGTTTTTGTTGATAAAAAAGCAACTACTTGGGTAATGCCATAAGTGTTTCAACTTCCTAACAATAAGAGATATATTTAGCTTATTTAGTGTGTGTTTAAAATAACAGCTATATCTGAAAATATCTTACCTTAAACTAACTTAATTAAATTATGGACCGTGGTTCCACATAATGGAAACATATTATCTTTACTTAAATACATTAGTAAGATGAACTTAATTGATTTGTTAAGTTCATCATAAATTAAGTATTTGAGTATAAAAAACATATTTCTGTTAGGAACCACTGTCCATAAATTGAATCCATTGAATCCATAAAGGTTAGTTTAAAATATAATTTTGTTGATAATTCTTGGAGAATTACTCTTTTAATATCCGTTTCATTTTGTGAATATGTGAGACAGTCTGTAAGATTGTGTTTCATTGTGGATTCACTATAAAAGTTTTGATGTGACAGGTGACGGGAGAAGCAGAGGATGACATAATGATGTGTGTCATTACTGTATCATAAGATGTTATTCTATCACACTTTGCGTTCATGTAAATAATGTCTCTTTGTTCAATTCTCCAGGTATATTGGTGTGTGTGTGATGCTGAAAATAAACAAGGAGAATGTGGCCGCTCCCTCTGTTGCCATGACAACCGCTGCCTGCCTATGTATAAATGCTGCTTTCCACCCAGGACCCAATTATTTCTCAGAGGTACAGCGTGCACAAACATCACAATGATGTGAAGAACTGGAGGTCAAACGCAGAAATCCTGCTAATGATCTGCTTCATGGCTGATGGTGAAACTTATGAATGTTAAAAATGTGTATGAAAAATAGTCTAAACTCAACATATGTTGACAAACCTAAATGAGTGTTACCTAAGTGTTCTAGTTCATCATGAAGGCAGGTGAAGATAATGTAGATGTGAACATTCAGAATTACAGTATTACAGTCACTCAAGTATGAATCCTACTGTAAACTCATCGTGGGTCAGACGTCTGCTCAAACCACGCAGAACGCTGAACATTTAGTGTACAGTTAGTAAATAGAGTTTACTGGCTACATATTTTACACCACATTGACTGGACGGAAGTTTTTATTCTCCTTCTAAAAGACTTTTAAACTAACAAGATACAAACATGCAATAGAAACTTTTGCTCAGAAAGTCTTCCTTGACAGAATACAAAGCAGGTCACCATCTGTGATTATAAATCATTCCTATTCAAAATGATGGGAAACTAAAAATGATTTATGAAAATATGCATATACCTATGCGTAAAATAACAAAAATAAAGACTTCAGAACAAATGATTTATGAGCAAAGTAACTCTCTGTAAATAGCTTTGAAATCACAGTCCAGATGAAGTGTATTCTGCAGAATACAGATGAAACTCCAGCGTTCTGTCTGTCTGTCTCACTTTCACTTCTGAGACACTTTATTAACATTTCAAATATGTGTAGACGTGTTTGTATTCGCAAAATGTTTTCAGCAAATAAAACAGTGTAAGAAGAAATCCCACGTAAATAAGAAGGATTATGTTGTACATTTAAACACCGCAGTCAATCATGGAGATGTTTTAATCTTGAATTACGTCTCACTGATATGATATCTGAGAACATAGAGGTCACTGCAGGACACGTCTCTTTTACTGACATCCTCTGTGCATCGTTGCTAGGGCAACGGGAAGCTGCTGAATTGTGATGCTTCATTTTCAACACACATCTAGGTGTGATGAATGACTTCAAGCTCATGAAATCGTCACTATATCATCACGTCACGTTACTGCATTTCTGTTCTGAAACTTCACTGCAGGAATCGGAATCAAGACTGAAAACACAAACAAACGTATTCAACATGCAGCGACGTCCAGACGACAATTTCGCAGTAACGTGAGATGTCAAAGGTTGGAAGAGCTTTTTTCTGTTATACAACTGAGATCATCACACACCATCTCAGAACAGCGTGAGCCTCACAGAACACACCTGTAAAGGTCACACAGAACCCGTGAGAGAGCACCTAACATCACCGATTCCAAACGTACAGAATTAAGTTTAACTCCATCTGGCTTCTGTTTGTCCATGCAGCTGAAGATTTTATCATTTAAAAAAACACAGAAGCTAGTGTCAGATTCTTTTAAAGGTCTGGGTGAACGCGCAGTTTCTGCAAGTCTCATGTTAATCTTCAGTACCTATAGAGTAGTATTGCATACTTCGTATCATCAAAGAGTTTTTAGTTTGACCCCTGAGGGTGTGCAGGGGGAGGAGCTAAATCATGAGCACGCAATACATCATCGCATTGTCCCTGCATAACTGTTTGTGTTGTTAACATAATGCACGTACGTGCCGATTGCCAACAAAACACAGACATAATGACTTTGTTTCATGTCCGGCATCTTTTAGACCGCTCCATCTATCAGTTTCAAACCATCTTCAAATCCAGCGTTATATCCAGCGATTATATAACATCCATCACTGCAATGCCATGATCAAACAAACACACCTCAACTTTCCTTACTATCCAGCTTTTTCTTTACGTCTCCATGGAGGGCGCCATTACCACGACTAACTTCCTGTTTGATGCTCCGAACTTCCATTTTGTATATGTTACTATGTTAGAGGACATTTCCTAATGAACGAGTGATACCATGTGACACAAAAAGAGTGTAAAGTACATAACATTTAAAGACAGCTCGGTCTTAGCTCTGAGTACTGCATTCTGCACTCTCAAAAACATCACAACATAATGTTTACTTTGTCATTTACATTATTGTTATTGCATGGTACATCACTACACACGAAGCATACATCCATGGCCAAGTAACATTATAATCATTTATTAATAATTTGGTTTAATATTACAGTGGCGCTGTATTCAAACAAACGTATTCACATTGGAAGACACAGGAAATACACACTCTTTAAAAGTATTCTGTAAGTATTTAAGTGTATGTTTGGCCAAGTAAGCATTGTAGCTCTATAAATAAAGGCACGTTTAACAAGACAGCAGCTGTATCGCTTCTAAACATACCAGATGAGTCCAACTTCTTGTGGTGAGAAACAAAATAGCTTTTTACGGTCTGGGTTAAGAACTCATGCCCGTGCGGCCCCTGTGAAATAATTTAGACACAGCTCTTTGACATTATGCTGTTTTAAATGACATATTATAACGTCAGTTTTAAATTATTCAAGCTAACTTTGTAATGCCTAACTAATGGGATCAAGCGGCGAACCGGAAGTCTTAAGCATTAGCCCTAAGCGCACACGGCAGGCATATTGGGTATTTTCGCACATTGCGAAAAAGGTGGATTGCAAGAGCATCGAGCTGCAGGCCCACAGCGCAGACAATCTTGACGCAGCGCAGCCAATCTTGATGGTCGGTGCGTCTTTGCGGTGGGTCTTAGACGTGGGCGGGCTATTTCTTTTGCCTTGCCGTGGGCGTGCTTTTCCGGGAGGAATGCCCAATAAGCAGGGCAGTGTTGGCTTGCTCACCGTGAGACTGCATCTGTTTATTTATTAGATATTATTTATTAGAAAGATCTTGCTTGTTCTATAAACACCATGCAAAGCACTATATAAATAAATTGAATTGAATTGAATAAGGGACTAAGAAAGTTATGACAAAATGGACTGTCATGTTAAAAAAACCTATACCTATACGAATGCTGGGGGAGTGTATCGAGCACAGAAATACATCATACATCCAAATCGTTTATTGACAAGTTGACCATGTTAAGCATGAGAAGACAGCAGCTTTAACATAGTTAAGAAGTCAGAAGCATGAAACACCGTTGCACTTCCCCTTTCAGCCTCCAGCATAAAGAACACAACTGTAAGTTATTTCTGATCTCCACTATTCAGCTAAAATCCTGGCACACCTGCAGGGGTTCATGTCATGATGATGATTTCTCTTCTTTCAGTCTGAAGTAAAGACTCTGTATAGCAGAAAGTTGTTTTATGTCTCTTTATGTGATACTTTATTTCTGGGAAGTTCTGTAGATCATGTAGTCAGCTCATTAAACCTGAATTTATATAACACCACTAAAATAAAAAACCCTGTAGCAAACACTTACACATGAACAGAAGTGAAGAGGAGAAAGAACATTTAATACTGACTGTGTAATTCCTCTTAAAAACATGATGCTCAATGAAACATTTTGACTCTTCATTGTTTATCAGTATTTTATGACAAATGAATATGAATTATAGTTGAAAAAACTGAACATAAACTTGGAAACAAGAGGATTAAGTTGCATTTGAAAACAAATTGCTTCATTCACTGTGTATTCATTTGAGAACATATTTGAATATAATTTTGAAAACAAAATAGTGAAAACGACTGATCAAATGGATCTTCTGTTGTACTTGTGATGTTCATGTGAAGTTATTCGTCTCCACACCTGTGATCAGAATGAGCAAGTAAACCTATAACATCATTCATTTATTCATTCATTCTGCCGTGCTGAGTTGAAATGAGGAAGAGTGAAAGACGGGCGAGTGTTCATCTTCTTCAGTCAGAGCCGCTGTGTGCCCATTGTATCTGTTTCTGAGCTGAGACACACACACACAAACACAGAGAGAGAGAGAGAGAGAGAGAGGGAGAGAGAGAGAGAGAGAGAGAGAGAGAGAGAGAGAGAGAGAGAGAGAGAGAGAGAGAGGGAGAGAGAGAGAGAGAGAGGGAGAGAGAGAGAGAGAGAGAGAGAGAGGGAGAGAGAGAGAGAGAGAGAGAGAGAGAGAGAGGGGAGAGAGAGAGAGAGAGAGAGAGAGTCTCCTCGGGACTCATGAAGCTGATTCTCATCCTTTAATAAGACTAATGAAAAGCCGAGGTGCTGTTATGTGCTGGTCATGAAACGCACCATAAACATTAGGATTGAGTTTTCAGCTGTGAGTTGAACACACATGACCACGATCTGGGGAGGTTTTTCACACAGAATGAATGAAGAGGTGATCTGGGATGTCAGATGTGGTTCTCATTCCGCTCACAGGAGAACCGGGCACACAGTCAGACACACAATGGGTTTGTTTCTGGTGAGATGAGATGCGGCGTATGTAGATCAGTGACACGAGAGAAACAACAGCTGCGCTTCTTCTCGTCCAGCAGCCATGAAACATATTGACTGTAAGCAAAACATGAAAGGTATGCAAGTTAAAGGAATAGTTCACTTTGATTTTTTTTCATATATAGATACTCATCCAAGATGTTTATGTTTTTTTTTCTTTAGTCAAAAAGAAATGAAGTTATTTGATGAAAACATTCCTGGATTTTTCTCCATATAGTGGACTTCAATGGACTCCAAACAGTTTCAGTGCAGCTTCAAAGGGCTTTAAACCATACCAAACGATGAATTTTGGTCTTATCTAGCGAAACCATCTGTCATTTTCTAAAAAATAAATACATTTATATGTTCTATAAACACAAATAATCACCTTGCTCTGGTCTAAGCGTTCATTACTTCACGTAATACGTAATTACGTTGAAAATTTGCACATTCTACTTGTAAACACTGACTCTGTCCTTCGCCTTTGTCAAGCGTGACCTTTCAACGTAATTAAATATTTTGTGAAGTCATGGCATAGTAGAACAGTGCAAGGCGAGCATTTGTGTTTATAAAGTATATACTTTTTCTCTTTTTTTATGACCTATCGTTTCACTAGAAAAGACCATTATTCATTGTCTGGTATCATTTAAAGGCCGTTATAAAAATAACATACAACTTCATACAATTTGGTCAGAATGTCTTATTACAGTCAGCTGTTCTGTTGTACAGTTTGATACCTCACCAGACTGTGACCAATGCGTGGCACTGTAGTAAATGAATGCAACGGTACTAATGTAAAAAATATGTATATATAGCCTTCAGTTTGTTATGCTGAAATAGCTATTACAGTATGTGTACATTAGAACATGTGTACTTAACCGTAGTTTGTTACATTCCTGTTCTTATTTCTAAAGGTAAATCGACTCAAATTAGGCTGGACTTACTGTACAGCCTCTCTTGTTCTTACTGTAAATTGTGTTTCATTTTTATCACATGATCAATGACTGAAGCCCTTTTCTCATTCTTCCTCCTCTTGCTCCAATTCTAACTCCTCCTCCTCTTATTCAAACTCCTATTCGTCCTCTCGCTCTCGCTCCAACTCCCCTTACTATGTCTGCATTGTTTACATCCATTGTTCAAAACCTATAACTTGACCTTAGGCCTATTTATAGCCTCTTCTAAAGTCATGATTGGTTGGTGTTAAGTAAAGCAATGAGTGTTTGCACATGTGAGGATTTAATGTCAGTACTGATGAATCGGTGTTGCATTTTGATTGGTTGTGTTTGAAAAAGGAAATCAATACTTCCTGAAAGATTTTTGTGTGTTACATCGAGAATTGTGTGTACTGTTTTGCAAAAGGTGTTTTATGAAACTAAAAACTGAGTCAAAGGTCGAGAATTTGTGTATGGTTTTGGTGTGTGGTTCTGGTCTCTGAGTGTCAGGATTCAGAAATGTGTGACAAGTAATCCTTTTGTGTGTAAGCAATTGAGAAAAACTGCAACGGGATTTAAGAACAGAGTAATTTGACAGCTCAGTGTCTATTACAGTGTACAACATAAAAGAGTGCAGATAAACTACAATGCAACAATGAGATTTAGGGAAAAAATATAAAAGTAATCTTGGAGGAAAGTCGATAAAAGACCATAAAAGTTAAACCAAAGAATAATATAAACTGGCTGCAACACAATACAGAATCCAATTGCATAAATATACTGTGTATATAAACATGGCATCCTATGCACCCTTGGACCAATTTCATTACAGGATACTATAGCAATTTCTTCCTTCAAAAAAAGATTTTTGTAAGTATTCGTCAATGTGTTCTGCAAAAATACACAACATGTAAAAATTGCTGCAAATAAACTTGACAAGCACAACTTTGAGGGTGTACACGTGCTACAGTTTACTTGATACAGAATAGAGAAATTTCTATAACAAGTGAACTGTAATTATACTGTATGTTTACCGTGAGTAGTATTCTGTAAAGCCCTGTAGATGACTTTAGGATGCACAATTCTGATTAGTTTGTCATGAGTTGTGCTACTGAATGTTTACTGATGGATAAATGTGCTATTTGAGTTTACATGTTGACGCTTGAGTTCATTATATTGTGTGTAGTGTTTTCTGAATGAGAACATGGTTTGTAAAATGAAGCTGTTTAGTTTTGAGAAAATAGTGAATTGTTTTAGAAATTGTGTGGAAACTATAATAGGCATAAAATACATTTGATAAGAATTACTAGATATTTAAGAATTCGTGATGGAAGAATCTCATCAGTGATCATTCTTGTGTCTGGAGTCTGCTGGTGTTTAATGGTTTTGCTGGTCTCTCTCTCTCTCTCTCTCTCTCTCTCTCTCTCTCTCTCTCTCTCTCTCTCTCTCTCTCTCATTGTCTCTGTGTCTCTTAGCGCAGATGTTCAGTGACTGTCGTGACTTTCTTACGTGAGTTTGGACATCTCCGTTGAGTCTGTGTTGATAAAGAGGGGCTGATATCACAGATGTGGTTTTGCTGTGGTCATCTGGATTTCTCTGATGATGATGAAGGTTATTAGCGGGAGATCTTGAGAAGGTTTGAACACGATGAATGTTTTTCTCGTGCCGGGATTCACGTGCGCTCTCCTCTTCTGCACATTTGTTTCGACTCAAGGTAACACTTCGATATAAAATCACATACCAACTGTATAACATCATCAGTTATTCACTTCATCATACAGTAGTTACTGGTTTGTGTCTGTGTGTTGTTGTTTATTAATGATAAATCTGTGTGTTCCCCTGCAGAATGTCGCTCTGGATGTGCGCATGGCTTCTGTGAGCGCAGTGGAGAATGCAGGTGTGTGCGCGCGCGTGTATTTTAAACATATGATGTGTTGTTCATCACATGAACTGCCACAGGTGTGTGTGTGTGTGTGTGTGTGTGTGTGTGTGTGTGTGTGTGTGTGTGTGTTTTGAATCCAATGACATGTTACTGTACTTGTTCATCATGTAGATTTTAAACGCTTTAATAACTGCAGGTGCAGAGCCGGTTGGCGAGGCGTCGCGTGTGATCGTTGCGTCCCTTTGGCGGGTTGCGCGCACGGCTCCTGTAAGGAACCGGGTCAGTGCGTTTGTGAACGCGGCTGGACGGGAGCGCGCTGTGATCGAGGTTCATTTATAGCTCGGAAATATCAAATCTCCATATTTAATAACCCGATTATTTCCCCAGATGTTGCTGTGATATTAACTTCAGCTTTATAAATGTTGTGCAACATATTCTTTTCAGACATTCGTCTGTGTTCATCAAAACCCTGCTTTGGAAACTCCAGCTGTCTGAATGTGGGAGAAAGTTTTATTTGCATCTGTGTTGCTGGATTCCCAGGCAAAAACTGCCAGCTGAAGAGCACACCCTGTTCACCTGACGGGTAACAGACATTACGCACGCACGCACGCACGCACGCACGCACGCACGCTGAGGTTTTAAACATCATCCAGATCAGTGATATAGTGATCTGCGTAAAACCTATGGAAGTGCACACTACAGCAGTGAGTAACCCCAAACAGCTGGAGCGGTGTTAGGCTGTAGGGGCTTAGATGCCTTGTTCAAATGCGTTAAAATGATAAACTATTATTTATAAAAACACATTATAGCATCAACATATTAAATCTCTTTTTGGACTGTAAGCAGATGTGTATAAAATAAGATTAATACTAAAATGACTCTTTTACATCCGCAGCTCTTCGTGCCAGAACGGAGGAACCTGTGTGGACAGCAGTGGATCTGACAACAGTTCTTGCATCTGTCCATCTGGATTCACCGGACGTTTCTGTCAGATTAACGTCTGTGATCCCAACCCATGTGAGAATGATGGCATTTGCAGCCATCGTGACCTGACTTTCACCTGCGTCTGTCCGCCTGCTTTCTCAGGCCCCGTTTGCAGCTTCAGACTGTGTTCCAGCGTTCAGTGCATCAACGGAGGGACCTGCTTCAATCATACAGACAGTCCAAACCGATGCGTCTGTCCACCCGGATTCACCGGCTCATCGTGTGAACTTCACGTCAACAAGCTCAAGGTCAAACCCGGATTTAAATCAGCAGTCCCCGGTCACACTTTCCACAGATCACATCGACCAGTTGACCGTGAGCTTCTTAAAATCTCCATGAAGGAGACGGTCGGAGCGTCCGGTTCTCAGGCCACACAGAGCCAAGTCGTCTGTTTGACCATTCTGGTTCTGCTCACCTGTCTGGTAGTACTTGTCACAACGGGCATTATTTTTTTTCATCGATGTGAGACGTGGATGGCTAATGTGAAGTACAGTCATCTGGTGCGTCAACGGAGGGATTTCCTCCTGAGAGCCGGCGACGGTGAGGACCACACCATCAACGTCATCATACCTGAGAAGATCAAACTGAGGAACTATGGGCAGGGTTATACCAGCATATGAAGCTGCATCTATTGGGTTCATAAATCTTGTAGCTTTCACATTATGAGTATTATTATTCATCATATACACATACAAAATTACGGCCTCAACTCAAGAATTTGTAATGAGCTACAGTTTAGTCAGTTTAATGGACATAAAATCCACTGAGACATTTCTCAAAATATCTGCCATGAACAATATGTGTTGGCCTTCATGTGGCGCGGCGCAGAACAGCGATCAGCGTGAAGTCGAACACACGCTTTGTTTTTCTAACATTAAATAAAAGCTTTTTTACTTCCACCGCCGCCAAACACACCTGGATTATCTTGGGTCTATTTATTTAGGATTGTGTTGTTAAAATGATGGTTTACTTTGCGCTTGGTTGAAATTCTCTCGTGCGGTCTTTGCTGCCATCTAGCGGTTACACATTAACATTGTCCGACGTGTTTGAGCTTCGCTTAACATCATTTTACATCATTTCATTTTACACACGCCTACAAACTACACGTTAAATAATCTCTTTAAATAACTTTGTATTTGCTTTATTTGTTTATTTTTGTGGTATATACAAGTAAATAATTGATGTGATTCTCTGAGTGTCCAGCAGGCGGCAGTGGCGCGTGCGCATTTACATAACAGCAGGTGCAAACTTCAGCTCGCAAAATAATAACATTACAACTTTTATCGTTCTTTTCCAACACACACGTCTGCAAGGTTTCTTTGGTGGTAGACATTATGGCCTATGTGATCCATTCAGGTTTTTAGAATTATATTAAAAATATCTGTCAGCTATGTTGTTGACTGTATGTTGCATGTTTAGTTTCTCAGTTATGGTTGCGATCGGATCTGTCAGTTACACAATTTGAGAAACAGAACCTATAAACATACTTTAAGCTGGCAAAGGTGTGTGATCGACCGAATGTGAACATACACAAATGTAATAGTGTGCATCACTTATATGTACACTGTTCATTGACAATTTACTGTGCTGTTGTAAACATGAGGAAATAAATGACGTCGTTGAAACCCATTTCACAGAGACATTCCAGATGGGTGATGATGAGAAAAACGAACCATAGTAACCAGTTAACCATCAGTGAGGACAGACACTGACTTCATGACAATCCAGACAACTCTTAGTGTTGTGAAATCATCAGATCAGTTTAATTCACATGTCAGCGTGAACGGTCATGTAGGCCTACTACTGCAGGTGCTTTCATTTGCTTTATATTTATTTAGGTATATATTTTTTGAGTTATGTATATCAATCCATAGAGGGCCATACAATCATCTAATTTTCATGCAAACATTTCATTTTAATTTCTCCAAATAAAAATGTAATTGACTTTATTTTCATTTTTCATATTTTACATGTTATGCAGTACATTCATTTAACATCACGTTATTGTTTGGTGTTATGGTCATCATTACTTATTTTCTGTATAATGCTTTGGATATAATTTAACTAAACACAATCAAGACAATAAAGAACCTTTAAATAGTCATAACACAACTTTTACAGCGTCTTTGTATTGAAAACAAAAGAGTACATTTTTAGTTTGAATAATTCTTTAATGATTCTGAACATACAAATACCTCATAGGTCACAAGACAGATATTTAAATAATCATGTTAATTAACCATATATTCATATCAACAATACAAAACCTTTTTTTTAATCAATAACAGTGTATTTACAGTCATAACATATAATGAAAATGCCTGTACGAGATTTCATGACGCTGTGTGATGTCACACGGGTTGAGGTCTGTATGATCAAGACCAAATGTGCAAACAGTTCATGTCATTCTTTCCCAAAAGATAATGCAGAGTGCGGCACAACCAAAGATCAGTTGAGTCAAGTTTTATTTGATAAAAGTGTCGATGCAGATTTATGTGCCAAAAGCTTTAAATCAACAACAAAGTGACTAGTGATGATTTCAGCAGCTGTCATACTACGGAACCGTTTCTGTCTGAGCTTATAAACGTGCGTCGAGCGCTCGGTGTGGGTCCACCGCCCCGCTGAGAGGATCTTAAGTCTCTCAATGATGATCTGGAGCTCCGGACAACAGCTGGAGAAGAGACTGCTGGAGGGAATGTCTTGCTGAGATCTGGGTTCCCTCGTGGATCCATGATGGTGTTGATGACTGAGGAGAAGCAGGAGAGAGTTAACAAAGTCATAAAATTCGTAAAATGGACATGAGTCTTCATTAAAGAGCAGACTACAGTATGAGTGAACAATAAATGTTAGATGAGTTCTGGTCAAAAGGATGAAAACGTGAAGTTATGGCATCATGAGAGCCAAAGGTTTACAACAATCCACTGACCTTCCAGCTGTCTCTGAACTCGTCTGAGCTCTTTCAGAATTGATGCAACTTCCTAAAAGAGAGAGAATATGGATTTGAAAAAGCATATTTTTGTCTCCTGTACATGATCACACACTCCGGTCCTTTTCATTTCTAACATATATTTGATAATCACTGATAGAACACCTCATTTCACAGAAACTGATTCAACATCCAAACCTGTAAATACTTTATAAATTTCATTTTCACCCTCCTTATCAAAACATTAACATACAATCAATAAAAAAATTATCATGGCTCTCTTTACAAGTAAATGTCATTCAGCAAGTTCTTCACCAAGGTTGGAAGTTCACATTAACATCTACTTCATAACTGACCAAATGTATTAGTCTTTAATGTATATGAAATAAAGGAGTGTGTATCAGTGGGGTGATAGTAACAGACCTTGTTTGGGGTTTTAAATGGCGGTGAGTCATCAGCAGCATTGACTCTCGCATCGATCTCTTCCAAAATATCCGTCTTATCATGAAACAAAGCCCTGCGAGAAATACACAGTGAGACACCTGCACATTACTGTGCATACAGAAACTATAGGACACAGCCATGAAAAACACGATGGACAGCAGGGTCAAGAACTAAACCTAAAGATGTGAAAAACAAGCCTTACTTGATTTTTTCTGTAAGTTCCTCTGTGTTCTCCCGAATAGCGAGTGAAACCTGTGTCACTGGATTTAACATGACATCACTCAATGAAACCTGACAGAAGAAAAAAAACCTAAGCATTACACATTGTGTGACATAAGAGAAGAGTTAGGACCACCGTGACCCATCCCTCAACTCAAATACTCCGAGCTCAACCCGAAATTGCACATCATATAACAATATACAACATTAAATATCAACTAAAGAATGAGATTCAGCATTTCAACCTCATCTTGTCTCAAACTCTGCTGTCTGAGGTCTTGATTTCTAACAGCCTCATCACTCAACGCAGAACCTGAAGATTCTTTAGGGAAATTCAGAATGGTTTCAGGAATCTGATGCCGCAACTGAAAACCAAACAAACAGCGCAGTGTTAATGACAATGAATGATATACAGAACGAAGATCTTTATACACTCACCTAAAGGATTATTAGGAACACCATACTAATACTGTGTTTGACCCCCTTTGGCCTTCAGAACTGCCTTAATTCTACGTGGCATTGATTCAACAAGGTGCTGAAAGCATTCTTTAGAAATGTTGGCCCATATTGATAGGATAGAATCTTGCAAGCAAAATCAAAAATGAGTTTAAAATATTTGTTTTTATACCCTCAGTCCAGTAAAGAAGATTATTGGCTAAACCCGTGGTCCTCGATGATTATTGGTTATGATCTTGTAAATAACGTTCAGTTTCTTGCCAAGACCAACTGATTTTCCTACAAAAATATCCATATAACTTAAAATCAACTGAAGAAATAATGACTCCTACATCTTGAATGGCTGAGGGTTAGTATATTAACAGTACATTTTCATATTTTACGCTTTAACTTGGATAAGAGCATGACCGGTGAAATACCTCTTCATGGGCAGATATTGCAGGTGCCATTGTCTCCACAGGGGCATTCTGAGATTCAGTGTCTCCAGCGACATCATGAATCTCTCGAGCCAGAATGGCCAGATCTTTAGCTAGGTCCTGACTCAACCTAACAAAAAAAACAGAGTTCTTTTAATAGGCTAAAACCCAAATAAAAAAACAAGACTGTCTAGAAACATATGTTGTAATTTCTCACCTGGCGATCTCAGCGCTGTGAGACGTCCAGTTATGGAAGGCGTCGCTCTCATGTCCCTCACCCTCAGAGTCTCTCTGCCTGGGTACCGCTCGCACCGGACCTGTCGGATGGATTTTGGGGTTCTGCTGGGCCCCTGAATGATGGGAGCGTTTGTGTTTAGGGGTGCTATGGTTAGACTCGTACTCGTCCTCCGAGGTGGAGGCGTAGTCTGAACCCTTCTGACGTCTCCTGGAGCCTTGGCCCAGGTGATCAGGAATGAGGAGTTTGGTACACCATGTCATCAGAGGATGGAAGAGAAACAAAAAAGTAGGAAAGACAGAGAGAAAGAGAGAAATGAGAAAGACACCGAAAAACCCATTCATGAGCTACTTTTCAACCAGCCAAATGTTTTATCTCCCCAAATGTCATGAAAAAAATTTTTTAGTTTGGTGATCTTGTTATCTAAAAACTAAAGGTAACGCCTTATTTCGATAGTCCACTTTAGACGTTATATAAACCATAAGTAACTTTGCAGTTGGGAACAACAAAGTGAACTGTCAAAATAAAGTGTGGCCCAAATATTAGTAACATTAAAGTTGGCCAAATATATGGCTTTTTGTTAGTTAAACACAGTCATTGGCCCAGTCAGGTGACACAGACAGACACTCAACACGGAGTCAATGACTACAGTCAATGGTCAACAAGAGGTACCGAAAGTAAAACTGGATTAAGATTTGAAAGCTTGGCAAATGGGTGCAAATTCAAAACCATCAATTAAAATATTGTTTGAAACTTTTTGCATTAGCTCACAGTGACAAATGATCAGAAAATCATCAACGTAATCAAATATAATTGTCAGTCATGTCATACTCACTGGCAGTGCTGCTTGCGTATTTGGCACTACTGGAACGTCCACGGACGATGGGTTGTCGGTTTGGAGGTGCCGAAGTCTTTCGGATAAGAGCTTTGGGATCTGGAACTGAAGCTTTCCGTACAGTGTTACTCGACTCTGTACTCCGGTTTGAAAAGCCTGTTCGACCAGCGGATGACTCCGTGTCACTGGGTGTAGTAAAAGAGCCCGTCCTTTTTCTGGGTAATGCTAAGATGTCCAGTCGTGAAAGCTTTTTGGCCTCTAGGGTGACTTTGTTGGCAGAAGGGTTGCTGTCTGAGTTCTGAGACATGCGGTCGGTTTCTGTACCTTCATTGTCGGAGGCTTCACCCAAACGTGCACGGCGGAGCACCGAAGCTCGTGTGGGTCTCGGAGCAGAGAGGCTGTTAGAGCGAGCTAGGGCTTGGCTTACCTTGCTTTTGGACTTGCTCAAGTTCTCCCTTTGAAAGGGAACAGTGTACTTTTTGTATGGTAAGGAACTTGATTCTTGATCCGAGACGGTATCAGACCTGAGTGGTGCTGGGGAACTTTGATGACCTAATCCGATGTCTAAAGAAGTGAGGTTTCGACGAAGCTGAAAACGCTTGCTTGGATCTGCTATATCGCTATCGTCGTTCACACTGGACTGGCTCTTTTTAGACAAGGAGTCTTCAGATGTCTTTGAGGCTGATTTGTCTCCTAAGAGTCCTCGGAGGACCACTGGTTTCCTGGGCACAGAATTGTAAGCGTTTTTTCCACTGACTGTACTAGAGGTGTCTACATCTGATTCACCAGATGGAGAATCCTCAGGATTGGTCCGAACATTAACTCCTTGTCGCTGCTCCAGAAACTTGGCTTCCAGGACAGCTAGAACGTCTTCAGTGTCTTTGAGGTAAGACTGAGTGTCTTGACCGGTCACACCTTTAAAAGCTTCTAAGGTCTCACTTTCGTTAATAGAAGCTTGACTAGATATATGAGGCAATCTGGATAACGGGATGTCATTACTGGGTCTTTCTTTGGTGTAACTTTCCTGTCTGAAAAGTGAAATTGAATTTTCTGTCCCATCAGATGGCACCTTGCTTTGATCATCAATGTTGGGTGGTGAAAGGATGTTCTTGCTGAGCTTGGCATTCTGTCTTGTGACAGTAGCTGTAGAGAATTTAGGAGATGAATCTTGGTCTTTGGTTGCCTCATCTTCATTTGCTAAGGTCTTATAAGAGCGTTTCCCTCCAGTTCTGAGAGGACTGTATTCGTACTGCTCAACCACAGAACCATCATCAGACTTACTGCCATCACTCAGGCTGTCCGGGTCTAGATCATCTTGGACACTCAGTTTTTGGGGATCCCACCTTTGCTTTTGAACTTCTGAAGTTCTCTCAGTCATGAAAGAGTCAGACTGGACAAGTATTGCGGGCGGAGGAGTCTCAAACTTGTCCGAAGGAACCGGAGGGAGAACCCGTCTGCCTCTGGTATATTGGATAACTTCAATGCTTCGGTTAGGCATAACTTGGTGGACGTACAGACAAGAAAAAAATCATTATCAGTTTAAAAAAAAAAAACGTGCAAGCAAATACTTTAAAATGGGAACATTAGCAAAATAATGAAAATTGTTATCCATACCTCTGGTGGTAAGATCAACCTGTGTTGACGCAGGATCAGAATCTGTATAGCTGTCGGCCAAACTAGCCCAGCGAGAAACCCACCTAGTGCCTCCAGGTGTCAATGATGTTATCGACTGTATCTGTACAGAAGATGAATCCAATTAAATAAACAAACTGAACGTTGAATTGAAAAGAAAAACACTTGTGAATCAACAAAGAAAGATCTCAATTTCAATAAGAATCAGATCACCTATCAAAATCAGAAAAGAGCCAAAAGACACAGACGACAACAATCAAACCCAAGACAGATCCCAGAGAGAGAGAGTAGTGTGAGCGTTTGATTGACAGATTGACTGATTGTTGCCCATCACCCTAAGCCAGTAAGTTTATTTAGGTGAGAGGTTACCTGTACAGGACTCTTGGCTGTGTCATTATGGTCTGTCTGGCCCAGTTTTGGGCTTGAGCTATTCTCATTGAGAAGACTATGATTGCCCTCGGTGTGACCAGCTATAGGTTTAAATGCTGAGGTTTGGCTGCTGTCGGCAACACCAAACACCTGTTAATGATAAAGCATCTGTCAATACTGAGGGCTTTATTTCTATCCAATCTGCTGGAAGTCGAATTATGATTTTTGACCAGATGAACAGTCAAAGCATTTTAAATTTGATTTGAGCCAAATTTGACTTTGAGTTACCAACCACCTAAACATTAGGAATCAGAAGTTAACCAAGCAGAACTGATGGGTTTGTACCTGATCGATCATGCTTCGTGCCTCCACAATGTCTTTGTCAGGTCCCTCTGCTTCAATGGTGTAGGTTCCAGCATCGCTTAAACTGTCTTCCTCCTCCTGCTTTGGACCCCCAGCTTTGACATCTATACTGTCGTCCTCCATGTGTACCGATGAAGTCTTTGGAGGAGTTGACGGTTGGTTAAGCGATGTTGTAAGGCTCTGATTCAGGTAATGATAATTTGAATGAGATGTGGTAGGAAGACTTCGATGCGTCACTGGGGAATCACCGTTCGCTGATGTGGCGTTAAGATTCGACTCACTAGAGTTGTGGTTCCACGTGGAGGCAGAAGCTGTTTTTGAAATTCTCTTCAACTCATTTGCAAAGTCCTGCGCTAGTGTAGACCTGCGGCCAACGCTTCCGAAAGGTTTTCCTGTCGAGCGGGAGGAAAAATCAGTAGAGCTCATCCGGATTTCACTCTTCTCTCGTCGGAGGGATCCAGCCCTCTGAGAGCCATCAGAGCCTTTGAGAGGAATGGTGAACTGTTGAGTAGGTGGATTATAACCAGTAGATGTGTTTGTGCCTTTACGTTTATCTAACTTGTTTTTAATAACAGATTGAAAATCAGGAGACGATATGTTATTGGTGAACGACTGTGAACGTTTTTTCCGTTGACTATCATCACAAAACTCTATCACAAAAGCTTGCTGAGGGTCTTGTTTCTCTTTGCTTTTGGACTCTGGAGTGTAGTTATCAGGGTAATCGTGTTCCTCCGGAGGGGTGACAGAATGTGGGGGGACAATCCTACGAGTCCCTGAAAGATTTGTTTCTCCTGGTTCTTCCAGCTCATCTAGAAATGACAAAAAGATTTAAGCAAAGACTGTTTTCTGGACACACAAATGTTTCACTGTGTTTCACTGTGTAAAAGATGTTTCAATCTTTTACCTTTGAAAGTCTTGTTGTAGTGGTCCTCTGACACAGACTGAACATCTTGATTACCCAGCATGCTCGCATCACTCTGCACCAACCAATCTGCAACTCTGTTTTCCACCGACATCACTTCGGGAAGCGTGGCTATTGACTCCTTGCCAGGATTCTTGCGCTGACGGACAGAGAGCTTTGAGACATGGTCTCTGATTTTCATCTTTCCAGGGGTTTGCTGATCAAACTCGATGGTGAAGGAGGCATGGCCCTGCACCACTGGCGGTGTGGGAGGGGCTTTATTGTCTGTGTCTTTTGTGGGTATCTCCTGAACTTCCAGAGCTTCAGTTTTGGGCTTTGACTGGATTTCCTTTGTAGGGATCTCAAAGTAGCTTGGTTCCTTCCGGTAAGAATAAATAGACTTTCCTTGTCCATCTTGAAGTTCTTCTGGAGACGTATTCACATCACATCCGAAGCCTTCTTTTTGGTTTTCTATAATAGGCAAAGACAGAAACCCATGGCAAGAACAGTTTAAGAAGTCAGCCAACTTAGTGTACTGCACACTTTCAGTGTGTGTATTGACCCCTAGTGGACTAGTGCATATTTTTCGTGCATGCACTGTTGTAAGCAGGATGACTGCAGACCCTTCTGATGAAGAAAATTATCATTGTCTTTTCAGTGATGCAATAAAAACAAACAAAAAAAGTCATTGTAGTTTGTTTGTTTCTTTATCACGTTGACACTGGACACATAAAGTGATTTAGAAATACACATTACAAATGGAAACAACATTGTCTAAAGACTGAACAATAAATTCACAAAAAGTAATCCAAACACAGACATACAGATGTATGTAAAATTGTAAATTTAATCTATGTTAAATGTGACACTAAGCCATCAAATGTACGTAACTAAAGCAACGAAAACCTGAAATAACAAATGAAACGTTGCTATGGTCACTCTTAATCTCTCTTAAAACTTTGAGACTTGAGAAAAAACACAATGACCTTCACATGAGGCTTTTGGCTAAGACGGCTGTTAATCTATCACAAGGCAGGCCACTCAAACATGTTTTAAAGCTCATGCCAATGTGAAGTTTAGTACTGAATTCCACCGGCTGTTCTCGCAACATGAGAGCTCGATTGCTACACACTGTCATCTGAAAAGAGTTGCGTTTCCTGTGCATACACTTACAAAAAACAAAGTTTAACTTTGTATCAAATACTTGATTCTGAAACAGCAAAAAAAGGTTTGGGTTTCATAAAGTCTGAGATATTTTTTGAAGTGTGTTTAATAAGACATGAAAGCAGGAGACAGTTAGGGTTTAGGGTTTCAGACCTGAGTGATGCTCATGACCGTTTGGGTCACGCCGCTGACCTTTAATATGTTCATCATCATCGCCCCACCAGGACGGCTGACCGTACAGAGGAGTGGGTCTGGAGATGGACGGATCTGTCACGTGAGAGAACATAGAGTTTGGTAATTCATTAGTTTGGGTTAAACACATGTTAATCTGTACATAAAGCATTTATGGCATAAATAATGTTGACAACCACAAAAGACTGACCCAATGACATCTTCGTTAGCGCTGCCAGGTTCACACTTTTTCACTGGAATTTGGTTATTTGTAACTTTCGCAGGTTGTTCTTATTCCGTGGTTAAAAGTTGGATGTATTATTTCATAATCTGAAGTTAAATCAATTTAGCTTTACTAGTCAATTAAACTTATAATTATATTGAACTGACTTTTTTATGTCAATTTAATATAATTAAATTCAAGTCTCTCCTAGCGTATTTATTTTACTTAAAAATTTAAAGCAGCTGAAATTTGTAACATTTTTACAGTGTATGCAGAAATTTTCAAGAGATCGCGAACGCAAAACAGTCACTGTACAATAAATGTATTTTAAATGTATGACTGTAAAAAATGTATTCTAGGTAAAGGTTGAGTTTTGTGTTGGGGTCACAGTTATTTTGGTTTTGATTTTAGTTTTACTTATTTTATTTAGCTTTTATTTTTAGATTTTTCGTTTTTATGTTTATTTTACTTACAGTATTAGCAATTTTGGTATATGCTTTTGTCATTGTATAATTTCTTTTTTTATGTCGCTATATAAGATTAAATATTTTTGTTTTAGTTTATTATTATAATGTTAGTCCCTTAAACTTTATTTTTGAGGCAACATTTAAATTTTTCCTTTCGTTAAGTTTTTCCAATCATTTTAGGTCAATATTTTATTTTTAATTTCAATGAACAGAAACGCTTTCAAAGTTTTAACTTTAGTAAATAAAATTGAAGTCATTGTGCTGGTTTTAATTTACACAGATCTGGCAACCCTGGTTTGCACGTACCAAACGAGGATGTGATGTAACTACTCAGAACTGTTCAAACAGAGCTAACTCCGCCTACTGCAGTGACATCAGTAAAACATGACCAAAAATGAATCTACCTTGAGTACTGGTACCACTGCTAAAACAATCATTTAGACACTTAAAAATCTCAATTAACCGATTCATAATTATTCTTTAACACAAATAAAAGCAGCACATTTCTGCATGCTTGAGCGTTAACTTCTATTTAATACCTTCTGCATGGGTAGCAAGTTCAATATCTAACTGTACATTTAAACTTTTTCTCTCCCTGTGTGTCTGGCTTGTAGCCCATAGGAAAGAAGACAGTCTGAACTCCACCCTAAACTGTCAGCTGTGTGTTAATGCTGTCTGTCAGTGATAACAGACATGCCGCAGCATGGAAGCTGTTGGGATGGTGACCGTGTGTAATATTAACAAACAGTTATAACAAGACACAACTAGAGGCCAAAATAGCTCAATATTTCAAACGTTCAAACAACCAAACTTTAACAGGGTCACTTATCCAGTTTACTTCTAAAAATGTTAATCCATGCGATTGATGTTGACCCACTTTTAAAGGACGTAGTATGGGTGGCGATAATATGCAATATGCAATCTCTGTATGAGAACACACTGACATCTCACAGCCAACACCCAGACCGGACAGGAAGGTCAAAGCAAACCGGAGCGCCTTCAAACACACACAAAGCAAATAAATACCAGTTCTAGACAACAATTTAAAGAAAACATACATTTGGGATTTTGGTGAGATTGTTTACTTGCTGTACATCAGAGATGTAGTGAAATGTTTGATAGATACTAAAAAGGAAAGATCCATCTAAAAGCGTGACAGTGAATAAACGTGATTTAATCCCATGAGTCAGCTGGGCAGGACCAGGCAACAAAAAACCCGAAGATACAGATAGTGACAACTCGCACAATGAGTTTCACCAGTGAATATAAAACACTTACTGTAAGTGTTAAAGCTAATATGCTGTAAATAAACTTCTCTCCCATTATGACCGACTTCCACCCTCAATTTATGGATGAGGATTTAAAAAAGAAGTATCATGACCTACGAGTTAAAACACGCTAGTGGTTTATTATTAAACTGCATTTATCTCAATAGCTTTCCCTGAATAGAAAGTTCACTCCAAACATGGTGGAGACTACAGCCAGAACTCTGTTATGATTGAATGATTCAGATCTTCCAGTTCAAGCAGCGATGGAAAGTCTCGTTTTTTCCATGAGCAACACTATTCCTGTGTAGGAGCACTAAACAAACACGTCTCTAAGTGTCTTTACTCAGTGAGCAGAACTTCACATCAGGACACTCCTTTAGTTTTATTGCTGTGAACAATCAGATTTTCACATCCTTAAAAAAAAACTCAACTAACTTCAAGTATGAGCAATAATAACTTGCATTAAACTATACAAAATAAAAAAAACAGTTCAAACTGTCTTATTTTAGCATTCTTGTCCACATGAATAAATGCAACAGATGAGCTCCGGGTAAGCGAGTTTGACAGTAGTTTGGGTTAAACCTGTGCAGTAATCCGCATCATGCCGCATGTTTAAACACTGCAGTCACCTGAAGGGATATTAATCAGATTAAATGTCTCCTGGTCCCAAAACAAATCAACTGTCAAAGGGCAAAGTACAACGTAACAGTGACGGATGTTTTCACCATCATGTTAACAAATGGCCGGTGAGGTCATTGCCAACATTAGCAATATTCAAACTACATTTGCATTTCCTGAAGGAAACGAGAGCGCAGCATTTCTCTTCAGAGATGCTTCAAATATGTGAAACACACAAGTTCTGTTTCTTATTATGTGTTCTTCAGCAGTCTTGTGTTCTCGCTCAAAATCATCGATCTCTATCCTGCTGGTTCCAATACTCAAGAACACAAGGCATGAAAGTACCTCGATGTGTTCTTGATATCAAGGATGCATTGAATGCAGACTTGCGCATACCGAACCTGCTTAAAGTACCATAAGTCACTGCGGCATGTCCATCCGAGACCATCACCACGAGAACACAAGTCCGTTCTTTGCGTTCTTGGAATGGATGAAAGGCCAATGTGATGATGAATGGATGAACAGCGACCACAGATGATTAAACGGATTCAAACCAACCAATCACAATTCATTATGCAAATAAAGTAGATGTGATACAGAAGCTGTATTTTAGTCCTATAATCTGATAACAGACAGATGAAGGGATTGAAAAGGACTGTCAGTTCTTAATACATTCTCATAAAGGAGATTTTTTGTTATATAATAGCAATGCTCTGGTGAATTGTTTACTAGGACTGCGTATTAATATAAACAGGGTCAACTTTGATAAAGGATTTTATAAAGACAGGAGGATGAAGGGTTTGTGTGTTACCCGTGATGTTTTTCCGTTCAGTTTTGTCTGGCTTAACATGTCTTTCATCTGTATGGGTGCGTTTCTTGGGTTCAGGCGTCTCTTGACTCAGCTGTAGCTGACTTGTGTATTTTTCATGCTGAAATCAAGAAAACAGAAATTATGACGGCATGCCAGAGGTCCTGTCCATGTTTTAAAAAACAGAATATTCTTAATAAATAAATAAATAAAAGAACTCATTAGAACCTATCATAATTTAAAATTTTGTACACACTGGATGCGGCGCAACGCAATACGACAAACACATTAAGAACACGCCGGTCGCATCGGGTGTAGACACAGTGTCACAATTTACCTTGAGGGCTTCCTCTGGCACTTTGTGTTGGCTTCTCTCCAGAATGTATATATGTGAATGTGCACAAAGTCAAGAACAATAATGTAGCAGATGAACGATGCAACAGCAAGACAAAACTTCAGATCAACGACTTTAAAATTGCTTGTACTGTCATTTCTAATGAGCTGATACAACACTGTCCCACACAACAGCAGAGCTCTGAACAAATCTGTCCTATAAACAAGAAAGCTGCTTTTCTGGTCACCATCACACTATAAATTCTGCTTGAATATTGTTTTTTCAGGGAGGATTCAAGGGGGCTGGGTATACGAATGTGATTAAAAACCCTGACACAAGGTACAAAGGATTAACACTGCAGATACATTCAGGTTCATTCTGGTTTGAGGAAGGATATCATATCCAAAGCGAATGACATCAGAGAGCTTCAGGCTGATGTATGTTTGATCGGGGATACGAAGGTCATTCACAAAGGTCTGTGGACACAAATTAAATGTTTTTTTTTTTTACATAAGCTTCACTGAGATCCTCAATTGAAAATTGTAAACAAATAAAACGTACAATTCGTAAACTATGGTAAACTCACCCCGTTGAGACTGCCCAAGTCTTTGACCAAATGTTCATCCGTGGACGCGTCATAGTTGATGACAGCGTGCTGTTTGTCCACACTGCGAGACTGTGAAGGTACAAAGAACAAGAAGAAACTTAGCAACACAGCAAAGCTTTATCATAAAATAAATGTGCTGTCACGATTATGAAATTTGGCTATAAATTTAATTGTCTATTAAGTAATTGCGATTATGGGGATTCATTGTCTGTT
The DNA here is from genome assembly GCA_029783895.1 of Triplophysa bombifrons. Lineage (NCBI taxonomy): Eukaryota > Metazoa > Chordata > Actinopteri > Cypriniformes > Nemacheilidae > Triplophysa > Triplophysa bombifrons. The sequence goes on along the minus strand of CM056467.1, from coordinate 1,346,889 downwards.
TTAAGGCTTTGATTATATAAAGTTTATATACACAATTAATTTATTCAACTAAGAATAAATATCCTTTAGAAATGTTATAAAGTTTTGTAAATAATAATATTTACTATAGAGTGACCTTATTTGACTGTTTCGAGCACTCAAACTAAAACTGAGATATGAGGATGGTGTCGTCTTGCTGTGTAGGTGCAGCAAGACTGAAAACACTTTATCAAAACAAATCAACACAAGAAAAATACAAATCTGATACAACTCAAATGATGTAGACATGTCATTTGAATGTAAAGGTGAGTGCAGATCATGAATCACCCTTGCTTTATAAGAATTCACAATGATTGCCATTCTCTGAAATAATTGTGATTATGTCAAACAATTGCGATGAGACGATTATTAAATAATTGTGACAGCCAAGTTGTTCCAAATCAGTACAAATTAATTTGTTCTGACGAACACAGATAAAGATATTTGGAAGAATGCGTAGACAGATTTTGCCCCCAATTGACTCCATAGTGTTAATAAATAAAATGTCTTCTTTTGTGTTAAACAGAACAAAAAATATAAAAGTATTTCTTCTTACTATGAGGGTCAAAATCTGTCTGGTTATAAGCATTCTTGCAAATATATTTCTCTGTCTTCTCCATGGAGAGACTTATCCGTAAACTTAGATAAACATTTATATATGGCCACAGGAAGGTCCGATTACACAGTACATTACAGTCGACATTGCTTACGCTTCATAGAGAACTGACCACATTCATTTCCAGCCTCATTAGTGATCAAGAGTAATTCTTCTGAGCTGAGGTCACCACACACACTGAGGCTGCATTGTGTCTCCGGCTTTCTTTCTGCTTATTTTCCTCTGGTTTCATTTGTTCACTTTGATTGACATCAATTTACATGCACATTAAAATACACTATTTGGATGAAACTCTTCAAGTGTGAATGACGCTGCATTAAACACATAACTTTTGAAAGGTGGCTCCAGACTAAAGGTCTTTGCATATACAATCCAATATTTTCTATGCGGTTTTTGTATTTGGCGCTCGTTTGTACAGTGTCTCTGAATTGTAAAACACCTCTCAAAATGCTTGCTACGGATGCGAAAAAGGCAGAAAATTGAATCAAGTCCGAATTTTTTCATGACGGATGAAAATATTGGAGACAGTGTAAATGTGATTGACACAACATGAGGTCGTATTTATTTTTTTACGTGCGAAAATTTCGGACTCAATGTGCAATGGCCTTAACCGTTTAATATTCAGTGAGTCCTGGTGTCAAGGTTACTTTAAGTGGATCTATAAAATGAGTTTCACACAGGTATTCCAGCAGAGTAAGCACACATGCAGTTCAGCACATTAACAATGAAGAGGATCCACTAACATCTGAAACCACGCACTGTCACAATATTGCATTCTATTCAACACAATACCTATTGTTCTGTCATTTTAAACCTGTCAAATGTCTCGCTTAAAAAGCGTTTTTAAAAAATGCTACTGAACGTAAGCCAGAGTCTGTGTCTGGCAGAATATATCCCAGGAATACATTCATGAATCTCGGTTTATGAGCGATCATGTGGCAGGAGGGAGAGTTTGAGGTTTGGATGCCGTCAGCGTGCATGAATACCTAGGACGGGGCATTTTACTGTTGTGGTGAGTGGGCCGTTCTCAACTAACCACAGATGAAGAGAAACATATAAACAGTTTGAAAAGCAGCATTCTGGTGTCAGCGGAACAAGAGACAGAAAAATGCAGAGGGAGGGACACAGAGACAACCCAACAGAGACTAAATCTGAGTTTTCCTGACTCGCGTGCGTCACATTCTGGAAACACGTTTGATTTGAGTGTGTTTAAAGACAGACTGAAATAAACAAGGACAGAACTTTGTTGTCTTTATCTTTCAAAAAGACAAGTGATAAAGATATGGTTTATCTAATATTTGACCATATCGTGATCATTCATTGCAGTGTAGTGACCTGTATAGCCCTTAGTTATCTGTGTTCCCTGTGTCAGAGGTCAGCGCTAAATGTGAGATCAATGTAAAACCATTAGCTGTGATATCACTGAAGCTGACCAAAACCTCAAACTGCTGACGTGGAGACAGCAAAGAGCTGTATAAATATACAAACCTCAGCCAATTATGTTGTTTTGGGGCCCTATTCGTTTCAATACACGTGTGTGTGTGTGTGTGTGTGTGTGTGCAGGGTTCACCTGTAGCATCAGTTCACAGTCTTCTCGGCCAACAAAGATCATCTCCCGTGGCAAGCGGTGGCGTGTGCCGGAGCTGCTCACGAGGAACCATGATGTCACGCTCATCTTCACACCATCAAAACTCCATCAACATGCTGCAGGAGATATGAGAGGAACACGATCAGAGATCTGAACATTTATGTAAAACAAAACTACATAATAAAACGAAATATATTACTTTTACAGCCAATGTTTAGAGTTCAGGACTTTTAAATGAGAAACCGCATTAAATATTTGTTCTTTACAAATGAAAGTCACTTCGCACATTAATGCAAAAAAATACACTTTCCCCAAACATAAAGTGACAGTGGGGGTCTAAAAGTCACAGACAACAATAGAAAAGAAGACAGAGACATATCACTGAGTCACAACCAAAGTAAATCAGTGTACAAAATCCACCGAAGCATACAAGAACATAAAATGAAAATCTATTTAAAGCATATTTCCTTTAGAATATAATAAGTAAGATACTTCTGTAATAAATAATACAAATAACCCGATGTAACAACTGATAACAGTGTCTATGTGAATGTATAAAACAGACATGACATCAGTTCTGTACTAAAATCAACAAACCGAAATAAAAACGTCTAGACACTTGAAACACTTGACCGTCTCAAGTCCAGGGCCTCGAAAAACGACACTTTGAAATGTTAAAGCTTTTCCTCAAAACTCACCTGTGACAAACTTTCACACTACAGCACAAAACAGACGCTACAGGTTAAATTAATCTTCTTTACATCCAAAGTCACATCTAAAACTAACCTCGTAAATCACGATTAATAATAAACTAAACTTCACACAACACGTCCTGATGTTCCTGAGGTAAATTCAATCATTCATACGGACGAGAATCAAACTTCGACGCCTCCTGTGACACAATTGCAACACGACAACACAAAAAACATCACGACGGAACAGCAAAAACACACTTTAAATCACACACGAGACACTTTAAAACAGAAAAAACACACATTAGACAAACTTTAAAGTGCGCGCGAGCTGTCACCTCACAGCGTCCCGTCGCGCGACTCCAAACGCTAAAAACCATTGATCACGTAAACGACACGACTCACACAATGTCGTCAAATCAACGCAATTTTGTCGTTTATAACCTCGACATCCGTGCGTTCTGAAGCTGTGACGGGAACACGGGCAGGTAAACACACACCTTAAAGGTGAAAAGTGTCCCGGACGGCTCCGGCTCAACCGGAAATGAGAGCAGAGTTTATTCCCGAACATCCACGCGAGCTTTAAGAAACGCGGACACGGTTTTAAACGGCAATCCCAGGTCAGAGATCACGTATCCCGGTTTATGGGCTGTTAGTCCCGGTGGAGAGAGACTTTAATTCGCGTTAATCCGCCTGTGTGTGAAAGTCTGTCAGGCCGGTCCTCCGGTGACGTCAGAGCCGCCTCAGCCTGAAACTCAAGCCAGAAAAACAAGATCAACACAAAACACTTAAAATTACTGAACTAAACAACATCAACACAAAGCACTTTTAATGACTGCATTGCATAGTAAAAGACAGACGCATCTGACATTTGACTTGAATGCAGCATGTAAAAGATGAGTTGAGCGCATTCCAGTGCATCCCTTTCAATCACAAACATCATAATTAACCATCAAATTACAAAATTCCTTTATGTTTATGTTGTATGATTTGGGCATTATTCCAGCAGGATTTTATGGTGTGTTCAGGATCCATTCGTTAGATAACGTTCAATAACTTGTTTTAACCAGAACGACTAGTAAAATTGATTTAACATCAGATCCCTCAGAATGAAGTTATCTAGTGTGTGATATTCTGTCAAAACTTGCAGAGAAGGGCAGATACAGCATATGTTTTTGGAAAACCAGACAGGATAGGCTGTAACACACAACATTATTATAATTCAATGAATTAAAAAGAAAATATATACTTCAAAACTTTTTTTATAAATCAACTTTTTGTTAAAATGTGTGAAATGCCCAATATAATCTTTGTGCGTTTCTCATGTTCCCCATCAGATGGCGCTGTAAGCTAAAGGAAGCGCATGAGCTGTTGAACTTTCCATAAACTCATGTGGCTGCGCAACACAACAGTAACAAAATCTGATTATAGTTGTGTAAAATCAGTATTAATGGGTATGTAAAGTAATACAATGAAAAACAAAAAAGGCAACATCTTTTGTGTGGAATCCAGATACACACACACACACACACACACACACACACACACACACACACACACACGCGCACACACACACACACACACACACACATTGTATGAAATTGTTCAATTGTTCAACTGTTCATTAATCTCGTAGGTAAACTCTGCTATCCCACTTTTGTACACAACAGCTTTTACAAAAGCACCACAAAAAAATCACATTCTATTTTAGAAAAAATTGTGAAATAAACGTTTTAGGACAATTGCGAAGCATCACATCATATTAAGTGTAAAAAAAACACCAAGACACATTATCAAATCAGTGAATACAATAAAACAGACGTTTGGAAAAAACTGGCTGATATCTGTGATAATAGTCAACACTGGGTGCAGAAACTGTTACAGATGCGAAAGCTAACAAAGAAAATCAAGACCTTTTCTGTATATAACTCATGAAAAAGAACTACAGGCCCAAATGCCTTCAATGTCAAACTTGAGTGTAAACAAGTTGCTTTATATTCCCATTTTATCAGCTAAATGATTAAATGTAATATAATGTTTGTGAAACAGATGAATGATTTATCATATTCAAGTTGAGAAAGCAGAAAGAAACAACCGTATCTTTGTGTATCAGATGATACAGAGAGAAGAAAAGCTGACACTTTGTTTTCTATTGAACTGTGGGTGAATTGTTTGCAATTCTGCATGCTGTCAGGTGTAAAGTTTCCTTTGGGTGGTGTCATGCATACCGTCCAGCTGTGAGGGTTTGTAAGCAACATCTGTCCCGTAGAATCAACCATCTGCTGCAGACCAGAAGAGGAAAAACTACAACACATCTGACCGACTGCGCAGGCTGTACTGTAAACCAGCAGCATAACACAAACATCACGGTTACAAGTCATCACAGCTTGGCTTTTCACCAAACAAATTCAATATTGAGATGTATATTTTACTTTTGTTATGGACATGATGTGATCTCAGATTAAATCACTTATTGAGCAGAGACGTGCTTTTAAAATTGTATATGATTTACAGAAAAATATATATATTTGTTCGGCTACTTTAAACATTTCTATAGACTTGAACTGACAGAGTCATGTGTAAGTATCACAGAGATTTTTTAACTTTCAACCGACTACCGTTGAGTTTTGCAGTAGTAAAATTACACAAAAATGTATATTAATGTACAGTATGCTTAATATATATTAATACACACACAAAGGTTATAATTTGTAGGCAACATTTTATTTATAATCAATTCAGTGGAAAAATCTAAACCACAAAAAGCTAAACAGTGTATACAAACTTTATATTATTTGTATCCTAAAGCTGATGTTATTTTGTTTGTGTTAAAAAAGACTACAGGGAAAAACTGAGGATTAAAAAATTACAAATATTTCCCCATTTAAAAAGATGACAGGACAGTATGAAAGAGCATAAATTGTATGAAACATCAGACTGAAAAATATGTTTGCATATAAAATAAGGTGCAGTATATAAAAATGAGGGAGAGCAGGGTTTACATTCATTCATGTACAATGACCAACGTTTGTGTGTTGACAATATAAAAAATGACCAAAGAAATGCATTTTTGTGGTCATAATGGATAAGATGCCTTAAAACAATTTAATGTTTTTTACAAAGTTTTACTCTCATGAGTAGAAATGTGTTATTAAATAACAGTCAAAAGAGTCATCAGATGAAATGTTCAAATGTATCAGCATGATCTGGGTAAAAAAAAAGTTTATACTGCACAGAGAATTACATCATTTCTAGCTGTTAATATATAAATAATAAAAAATGAAGTAATTTTCAAAAAAACTGCGATGTTTATGGTCTCCTGTAACTGTGTTTAAAAAAACCTCACTGATAAGCAAGAAACAACAAATAAGGATAATGAGATTAAGAAATGAAATGAATGAATACAGAATCAATGTGTGAATCCCATGAAAACACATTCAGGTCACATTCAAGCTTTTATCCAGGCTACTAACACTTCACTTAAGATAGTTTTAATAAACATGAATTCCCTGGGATTTAAACCCCTGACCTCAGCATTACAAGGAAAATAATATTAAATCATTTATTTTGCCTAGTTTTGGATCAGATTTTTAAATGATTATGATTACAACGTGTGGGTGACAAGGTTTGTATTTGCCACAATACAAAAAAATAGTACAATAAATACAAAGAGAATCGACTTCTTATTGTTTCAACAAAAGAAAGGATAATTCTTTCTATTATTTCTTGGACATGGAAATGTTTCAATGTTTATCTTGACCGTTGGGTGAAAGATAAAAAGTTATTTTTGTTGTTGTTTTTTGGGGATAATTACAACACTAATTGATCTACATTTCCTTTCATACAGTATTGCACATGCAATGCAAATATTTACTAAAGCAAGGGACATTTAGGCCATAAGTACTTTAGGGGTAAAGAAACATACAATTACACATTTACACAACATTTGATAGGCTTCAATCAGTCAATTCACATGTTGTTTTATAAAAGGACAAAAATGGGATTTGGTATTAAATTAGCTATTCCATTTCAATATATAGAAGGGCATCATGGCAGATAAAAGAAGCGATACATAATGCATTTTCAATCTATATTACTACTAATGATTTTGATTGGTAGACTGGAAATGTTATAGTGTTCCCTCTCACATCCTCAGAAGAACATTGATAACACATAAAGCCACAGAAAGTCGAACCAATTGACATGTGAAAAACAAACCGGTAAATCAGTCTGTGTATATGAGCAGTTTCTGTGCTCGTGGTTTTACATTGAAATGAGCAACTTCCATCTAAAGTGTCTGATGAGGGATGAGGGAGGCGGACAAGAGGCACATGATGTGATGTTTCAGGCCATTCCACTAGCAGAGTAAGAGAATTGTGGGAAATGTGGTCTCCTCTCGCTGTCAGACGCCTCCATATTGTTACCTGTCAACAAAAAACAATCATGCATGAGTTAAGTTGAGCGAACATCTGCAGAATGTTACATTTATATATGACGAAATTACGATGGGCACTTTCCAGCAAAGCAAAAAAAATATCCCCAAGAGCCATATTTAAAGTCACTTATTAATCATAACTTCTTTTTTAAATTTACAAAATGAATGAACGAATTTGATAACAGCATCAAGTTACACTGGACTTTGGGTGAAAGTCTTCAGGTCATTCTAGACATGAACCATATGACAGTAAATAAAAAGTCTGATTGAGAAGATTTATTCAGTTCAGAAGATGACACTTGAATAAATATTCTCAAAACATTTGAGTCATTTCCAGACTGCAAGAGGAGACAGCTGGTCAGTCCTCTGGATGAGACTGTGACAACCTGTTCCAGGTGGTGTGATGGTGATGGTCTGTCCTGTGAACTCTTCATCAAAATATCTGGTGTCCGTTTCTGAGGTCACCTGCGGTTTAAACGGAGGAATCAACTGGCAGAGAGAGAGAGAGAGAGAGAGAGAGACTGTTAACAAAAACTGATGTAACCTATTAAAACAGAGGAAGGACATTTATTCATTATTTTTTTCACAACAGAAACCACCTTTTATCCCCACACAACCTAAAAATACTCTTTACCAAACATGTCATCTGAATCATTGTGTGGTGTTTAAACTGTCTCTTTGTCATCATATACAGTAATGGTCAAAAGTGATGATGTCTGAATGGGAATAATTGCACCTTCTTTTCATAAACGTCCTGCCACACTATTCCTGTGAAGAACTTGTGCTGCATAATCTCTTTAGCGTCTTCAGGGCCGCCACCTAACCTACAACCAACACACAGTTTTGCACCAAGTTATTGTCATAATTGAGTAAATTATCATTTAAACGGATGTAAAACCTTATAGAAAGTGTAATTCTTATGGCCATGTTTGGAATGAATTTTAAATCGAGTTTTGTCAGCAGTAGTCGAGCGGGGGATAGAGTATGAGCATTGTGCTATTCCAGACTGACCGCTGCTTCGGGTCTTTCTTGAGCAGGCCGGACAGGAGAGATTTAGCCTCCGGAGCGAGAGTGCGTGGAAAGCGGATGTCTTCCATGAGGATGAGCTCAAACAAGCGCTCGTGATCCTGGTTATAGAAGGGCAGACGTCCGCACATCATCTCATACATCACCACGCCCAAACCCCACCAGTCCACCGCGCGGCCGTAATCATTGTCTTCCAGCACCTGCGGACACACATGATGCATCATCAGTCTGAAAGTTCACTAAACATTTCTTTAAAGTGCTCATTTATAAAAACCTCCAGACATGTAAAGCGTATTAATAAAGTAAACAGGGTCGGCTACATCATAAAGGATTAAAATGTTCAACATCATGACAACATGACTGAACTGAACTAACATGTGAAGTGAGATGAAGTGATTCCTAAAATAAGTCCCCGAGCAGCTGAGAGGTTAATTAGATTTAATGATGGACCGACAGAGAAATGAATGTCATGTATTCAAACACACCACTGCACGTAGGTACAGGGATCATTCTTTAAACGTTCCCTCAAAGTTGTTCTCGCAGTAACGTTAGCATTTCCTTCTTACATTGGTAAATCTATATCTTATGTTGTCGGAATGTTTATAAAAATGTAATTTTTCATAACGTCAGCAAAACGTTAATAGAACGTTTTAGATTTTTTCATACAGTATGTAAGAATATCAAAGTCGTCTCTCTCTCTCTCTCTCTCACTCTCTCACTCTCTCACTCTCTCACTCTCTCACTCTCTCTCTCTCTCTCTCTCTCTCTCTCTCACTCTCTCACTCTCTCTCTCTCTCACTCTCTCACTCTCTCACTCTCTCACTCTCTCTCGAAATTAATTTTTAAATGAAAGGTGCTTTACTGTCGTGATTGTTTATTTATAATACTGCCAAAACAATGCACATAAAACAAATAATGACAAGAAATATTTAAAATCACAATCAGAAGAAACATGCTTGTGACGTGCTTGGTGCACAGGTTTCTCTCTCTCTTTTTCTTACTTACTTTCTTTCTTTTTTTAAAAGGCTCAAGATTATTCAAGCACAAGTTTTACACTCAAAGTTTCTTTAGATGACGGAGAACCAAAAACGTTTATGTACATAACACCTGACGTGTGTATGTGACCCTGACGGTCGGGTGGACACAGTGTGTTTGTTGCTGGTGTGTGTGTGTGTTAGTGGAACAGGGCCCCGGGTCAGAATGATTCAGTCCGTGCTCTCAGTGGAAAGGCGATGCCTCTGAACTGCTTGAATTACCGACCGCTGTCTATTTCCAGAGCTGCTGTCGTGTAGCTCGCCGAGAGTGAGACAGCTGGGTTTGCAGCTGCCCCATATATGCAGAAGAACAGCACAGCTGTGAAGCTGCCAGGAACGGAGGAGCCAAAGCTGAGCCCTCACCCACGTAAGCAGACCCGAGGCGGGCGTACGGTTACACCGGTGCCCTGGCTGGGGCATCAGGAACAGAGATGTCAGATGTTCCAGAGGGTTCGGCGCTCGCGTGAATGTGCACATTGACACTCTTTCATGAACAGAAAGCCAATTAAGACAGAAAAATCACATATGAGATCTCTTTAGTATCTCAAATATTTCTTCTAGAAATCAATGAGATTAAATGGAGAGCGAATGGAAATGTGTCATCTGCGACTCAGAAATCTCTCCTGAGAAAGAGTCAGACATGTGTCTGTCATTACAGTTTGAGAAGAGATGTCGACGACGTGTCAAACTGAGCTCAGATTTGTCAAGTCTGCAAACAAAAGTCTCCATATAATCTCAAACATTTCTCATCACATTTACTCAAATCCAGATGAGTTTACATCTATAATCTAAATTCATTTCAGACCTCCATACTCTTCAAATTTCAGATTCAGGGGGGCGACAAAACGGAACATGTTTATGCATTTGTGATTCATGTCATCACATCAATTCTGTCAGCTGATGCCTGGAAGAAATAAAACGTCACGCCCATTTTTCCAAGTGTAAAACGCTTTCACCTCTATCCCTCTTTTGCCTGGAAGAAATAAAACGTCACGCCCATTTTTCCAAGTGTAAAACGCTTTCACCTCTATCCCTCTTTTTACATTCTCATGCCCCCCCACCTCTCTCTTTTTTCCCACCCCGCTCCCTTATTTCTCTTTTCTCACTCGTTCACACCTCTCTCTCTCTTTCTCTGGACTTCCAGACGTTCAGCATTCCAGAGCTGCCACACACACAACAAGGTCATTGTTTACAGCGGAACAACCTGTAACACTGCCTGGGCCCGACTCCAGAGTATGGCCACACGTCTCTATGGCAACAGCCCCTGAAGTCTCTCGCACCCGGACCGTGTTGTCATGTCAACATGAGGACTGCACTCAAACCGCCGGGACGGTGTGAGGAGAGAGACAGGTTGACACGGCCTTCTCGCTTGAGAGTTCTCACATCAAGCACTTAAAGAAACAGCTCACCTTGAAAGGATCAATAGATGGGATTAAAAACGTAAAGTGTGATAATGGGATGTTTTTCTCAGAGTTGTCAGGTTTTTGCTCACTTTAAGGTACAAATTTGTTCCCTAAAATACAGTGAAGTGGTTACACACATGCACACAGCCCCACACAAGAGGGCAGAGGGATGCTCGGTGAGGTGCAGCTGCCGTACGCTGCAGTAGGCTCATGTTTTCCGGCAGCTTTGCCTAAAAACAACGAGCCCGCAACTGTGTCAACACAGCCAGTGCTTCTCCAAAAACATTCCTCAGACTGAACACACACACACACACACACACACACAGCCCCCTCGTTTAACTCTGTACTGACACCTGTCACACCTGCACATGGTCACACTTTACACCAGCAGTCCATCACTGGTTTTCTAAAGTTGAGTGATGATGATGTCATCAAGGATCAAATAAAAGTGCATTCAGAGGTCATCTGGCTGCTCTCCTCCATCACATTGTGAAACTAATTACTGTAATAATTATCATTTCAGTTCCCTTTTGTCCTCTCTTCTATAGTTTAGTTTTAATAGACTAATAGTAAACAATAGTTTAGTTTTAATAGACTAATAATAAACAATAGTTTAGTTTTAATAGACTAATAATAAACAATAGTTTAGTTTTAATAGACTAATAGTAAACAATAGTTTAGTTTTAATAGACTAATAATAAACAATAGTTTAGTTTTAATAGACTACTAGTAAACAATAGTTTAGTTTTAATAGACTAATAGTAAACAATAGTTTAGTTTTAATAGACTAATAATAAACAATAGTTTAGTTTTAATAGACTAATAATAAACAATAGTTTAGTTTTAATAGACTAATAGTAAACAATAGTTTAGTTTTAATAGACTAATAGTAAACAATAGTTTTAATAGACTAATAATACACAATAGTTTAGTTTTAATAGACTAATAGTAAACAATAGTTTAGTTTTAATAGACTAATAGTAAACAATAGTTTAGTTTTAACAGACTAATAATAAACAATAGTTTAGTTTTAATAGACTAATAGTAAACAATAGTTTAGTTTTAACAGACTAATAATAAACAATAGTTTAGTTTTAATAGACTAATAGTAAACAATAGTTTAGTTTTAATAGACTAAAAGTAAACAATAGTTTAGTTTTAATAGACTAATAGTAAACAATAGTTTTAATAGACTAATAATACACAATAGTTTAGTTTTAATAGACTAATAGTAAACAATAGTTTAGTTTTAATAGACTAATAGTAAACAATAGTTTAGTTTTAATAGACTAATAGTAAACAATAGTTTTAATAGACTAATAATACACAATAGTTTAGTTTTAATAGACTAATTGTACACAATAGATTGGTTTTAATTTACGGATATGGTTTGGTCACCTCAGGTGCCAGATACTCTGGAGTTCCACAGAAGGTCTTCATGGTCGCTTTATCAGTGATCCCCTCTTTACACAAGCCGAAGTCTGTGATCTTTATGTGTCCATCTTTATCCAGCATCAGATTCTCCAGCTAAGAGAAAAAAATAACCGAAAAGAGAATTTATTAAACATAGGGGCTTATAAATAAACTGTCTCATTCATCAAAGATGAAGTAAGATACAGATAGCCAGGTTTAAACATTACTGCAAACACCAGTTTCATTAGTTCTGTATTCAGGATGATGTTGATTCAGGGGTGTTGATGAGAGCAGCGGACACCTCCGGCCCTTATACGGAGACTCATATTGAGCGAGCGTTTATGTGTTTCAGTGGTTAATATCAGCACATCTCTCCCTCTCTCTCTCGCCAGAGCTGCTAAAAGTCACCTGGCAGCTGCATCTCACACGTGGCCAGAGGCACGACCGCAGCAGTCAGCACAATCACCCATCCTGCAACACCCGCAATTTACCACCAACCTGAGCCGCCTCAGCGCTCCGAGAGAGAGAGAGAGAGAGAGAGAGAGAGAGAGAGAGAGAAAGAGAGACTGAGAGGGAGAGGGAGAGAGAAGAGAGAGAGACTGAGAGAGAGGGAGAGAGAGGGAGAGGGAGAGAGGGAGAGAGAGAGAGAGAGAGAGAGAGAGAGAGAGAGGGAGAGAGTGAGAGGGAGAGAGAGAGAGAGAGAGAGGGAGAGGGAGAGAGAGAGAGAAAGAGAGAGAGAGAGAGAGAGGGAGAGAGAGAGAGAGAGAGAGAGAGAGAGAGAGAGAGAGAGAGAGAGAGAGAGAAAGAGAGAGACGGGAATAGAAAAGGCAAACTGTAGGTGTTGTGCAGATGTACATTATCATCATCATCTTCTGGTCCGGTCATCTACATCACTACATCCCTATGCTGTAAAAATCCTACTATTAATTTGACTTATGCGACAATTATAATAGTTTCAATATTTGTATAAAAATATAAAAGCAATGTAGCACTCCAGGCGTATGACAGTTATTAACTACAGGCAAGAATCTCCCAAAACCCCTTGATAACATTTCTGGGATTTTAAATTCATATTGAATTCAGGAGTCAAACCTGCATAAGGAATCATGAAATTCACACGCAAACTCTTTAAACATTAAATAAAATAAAAGGTTCGAAATTTTTTCAAGACACCCATCACTTAGTGTCTGACCTTCAGGTCTCTGTAGACCACGTTCTTCTCTGAATGCAGGTAGTCCAGCGCTGATACGATCTCCGCCCCATAGAACCGCGCTCGGTCCTCCGAGAAAACCCGATCTCGTGACAAGTGGAAGAAAAGCTTCAGGAAAGAATGAATACAGGAACATTCAGAGCTTCATGTCGCAGAGAATGAGTCTCTAGTCTGATCAGACAGCATCTCACCTCTCCTCCATTGGCGTATTCCATGACGAAACACAAGCGGTCGTGAGTTTGGAAGGAATATTTCAGACCCTGAATGTTGGAAAAACAAACAATTATAAACACAACATGCTTTAAAATCTACAAATGGTCAGAGAGGGAGGAAAATGGTTATGGAAACGTTTAACAGCGTGTTTTTTTATTATTCACCGTCAAGAAGGGGTGTTTCGAATTTTGAAGGACACGGTTTTCAGTGAGTGTGTGAGCCACTTCATCCTAAAAGACATATCACAAAAAACACTAATGCAACACAAGTATCCACATAAACGTGCACAAATAAAACACAAACTACTTGAATCTAATATAACTTGTCCAAAAATAATCTTAATAAATTTGAGTACAAAATTTAAACAATGAAAAAAGAAATAAAGATTTGCTTTAAGATTATGAGTTGTTTCCTCATGGTTTTTGTGATTGCAATTTACCCCCAAATTCGTCTGTAATATAAAACAATGATTTATTATTTAAATAGCAAATAATCCTTAATAATAATAAATAATAATAATTCTACAATACCTTCAATTCATGCTTTTTTTTCAAAATAAAATAATTACAGTAAAACTCATTAGATTCCAATAAATATATTACAGTAAAATGAACTGTATCATATTAATACACATTTTAAATAGAGAATAATTAATACTTTAATTTAAGTATCATAGCATGCACTGGGCACTAAAATATGTAAATGATAATATGAAAACTAAAAAGGCATTTAATGCATGTGAAGATAAAATGCAGCATTCATTTTCTGTGAAATGATTTCTTATGTGCTTGTGGTAGGTGTGATCCACACAGACGTTCAACTTTAAATATTTCTCATCTAGCTCCGATGTTTCCAGCTGTGACTCACTTTGGCTACAATCACTTCTTTCTTGAGGATCTTCATAGCGTAATATTTTCCAGTCGCTTTCTCCTTCACCAGAATCACCTTTCCGAACGTGCCTTTACCCAAGAGCTTGAGGTATTCAAAATCATCCATTGTCTGAAACAAAAGACAGCGAAATGTTGACACAACGCTCTCACCCGCTGCACGCTGCGCTAAATGTGACATCACTACACCTGTGAGCTGACCTCTGTGTCCTCTAGGAATGTCAAAGATGTGAGCGTGAGAGCAGCGTGCCAGTGAAATGGAAGGACATGTTTTAAATCGTTCTGAGCTTCCTACAGCTGTCACTTGACTTCATCTTGGAATGTTATACATATGTATAAAAATCTATGAGTTGGGCAACTGAAATTTTCATTAACCTCTGAGAATTGTCTATATTACAACAAGGACAAAGTCAATTTTGTTTCTACAGTAAGTGAACTAAACCTTCAACCAAAATGGAAAAGTACAGGACACATGTACCACTTTGTTTCGAGGTTTGGTCAAATACATCTCCATGTCCATGGGGTCAGGAGACGAGTCCATCATCTCCTCTTCTTGTTGTTTGTGCAGACTGTCGGCCACAGCCTGGATGGCTTTCGTCCATTCCGCCCTACAGAAGAAAACACAGGGGCTACCTCAGTTTACATTCATTAACAGTTCACCTTTATTTTATTAAACAATGTTAATGTAAATATGTGCCCTAAAGCAGAACCCAGCCCACAACTGCACTGCGTGAAGGGTTATAAAGAAAAAGCTTTACATTATTTATATTTATTTAGGAAAAGCTTTGTTTTGTATTATTTTATATATAAAATATACATTACACAGATTTATATAAGAGAAGCTTTGCATTGTTTAGAATAACAGTATTAAGAATCAACTTTACATTATAGTTATGTATATAAGATATTTCAGTTTAAATCAATTTATATTGAAACTTGAAATTACACAGTTTAGAAGCATAGAAGAAATTTACATTATACTGATGTATATAGGATATACTTCACAATATAACGATTTACACACAAGAAGCTTTACATTATAGTAATGTCTATAGGAGACGCTTTTTTTATTAATTTATATAAAAACCTTAAATTATCTTGATGTATATAGGAGATGCTTTACGTTATAAAAATGTATACACAAGTAGCTTTACATTATAGTAATTTTTCTATAGGAGGAGCATTACATTATACAGATTTGTAAGGGAGGAGAAGCTTTTTGTTAAATCAATTTATAAAGAAGTTTTACATTATAACAATTTACAATTTATACATACTGTACACAGCTTTACGTTATAGTGATCTACTGTATATAGAAAGGGCATAACATTCCATATATGTATATAGGGTAAGCTTAAAATTAAGTGCAGCCTGTTGGTGTGCACATATAACGTTCCATAACAGAAAAAACTGTTTATATTTTTACACTCCATACAGTAAATATAGGGTAAGTACTGTATACAGGTGTGTGTATGTGTCTGACCGTTCCTCGGGGCTCTCCACATGGAAGGTGCGTTCGATGACAGTGGTCCACTGCAGGCAGCGAATGATGAATGTGTTGGCTTTGGGTCGTTCTGTCTTCATCAGCTGACATTCTGGACACATCCAGAGAGAATCACAGCGGAGAAACAGACACCGTTACAATCATTTATCTTTATCTGTGCGTTCCTCCAGCACTACATTACACACACTCAGTAGGGAACAGCAGCCGGACACGATGCAAACGAACAGGTGCACTCAGATTCACACTGCACACGCTCACATCTAAACCTCTTCCAAGTTCATTCAAGTCAGATAGAGATGGTTTTGAGTTTAAAAACCTCTGTCCTGTGTATAGAACAAACTCTATTCACATCTCTGACTTGAAGAGAAATTTCAATTTTATAATTGTACTTTCCTGTCCAACCTCAAACAAACCTTAAACTTACATTTTGGAAAGCAAAAAATTATGTTCTGGGAACCAAAAGTCATTAGCTGGGATTAGTTTAAATACACTGTTTGGTGTTTTTCGTTCTGTATTGAGGTTCAAAGTAAAGTTGAGATAAGCTTCTGTGATATCAACATAAGGGCAGAAGGTTTACATCAAAAAAACTGATATAGTCAAGGATTGTGTACAGTAGCAGCTCTTTTTTGTTGTTTCACTCTACGATACTATGAACGTGCGACTGCATACGAGACAAACAGGGCGGCAATGTCATCAGTTGCTAAAAACTCAAACTGGCGTCTTTTCCCGAGCAACTAAAATAAGCTGCGTCTGTGTTCTCTCCCCTCAAAAGTGCTCACTCGAAGAGGAAAACTTCTGCATTCAGCGCAACAAAGCAGAATCCCCTTCGCATATCCAGCAGCGAGACCGGCAGCATTTTCCCGCAAACATATGTCGAGGAGAGACGGCGGATGAGACATGTGTCACAGAAGACACGACACCATCGGCCTGTCGAATAGATGGAGGAGCGAGGTGAGACCACCACTGAGATCCAAGCGGCTCATCAGCAGCCCAGAACGCTTGGAACAGAGCCTCCATCAGCGCTGAGATAAATAATGAGGATCAGCCACTTAATAACCACTATATTTCACAAGTGTCAGGCAGGAAGCATTCTCTTGAACAAACATTATGGCTGTCTAATTAGTCTGTTCAATCATTTCCGAGACTTTCGCAGCGATGGCAGCGTGAAATTCTGCTGAGGTACGATGAGCGAAGATGGTCCAAATATGTTTCGTGTGTTTTTGCGCGTCCCTCGAGGAAACGCGCCGCTGTTTGCCTCGTCGGATGGGGTCGGGCGGCAACTACACGATAAACTAAATCGAGTACAGTCACGCCCAGATAATGCCAGCTTATGGTGTTCTGACACCTAAAGAATTTACCATATAAAACTATTGATTGGGGTTAAGATGAAACAGTATGGATACGTAAAACTGGTTATGAGCTATAAAGTAAATATTTAACATGCATGAAATACTATTCACATACTGCCATGGACTACTGGTTAGTGCACACTACACAGTCTACACTACACACTGTAGTGCTTGAGTCTAGTATTCAAAGTTCAACTTTGTTATAACTTATACTACAAGTATTTTTAGTGCATGGCAAAACGGTATGCAAGCACTCGTAACAGAAGTGATTTGTAACAATTACACACATCAAAATACAACTTCAACAACAAAAAATGTTACACATCTTTAAGACTAAAAATGTTTTTTTAAACAATAAAAGGAAGTGGTTCAAGGACACATCTGACAAAAAGGTCTATATAGCTTAATTATTAATTCGGTAATGCATGACTTTTTGATTTAATGTTGCGCTACTGTAATCCTCCCTCTGGCAATGAATTGTGGGTAATATGCATCCCCACTATACAAACTGTACAGAACCCGTGTTTTAAAAGAAATTAATTTTAACATTCTGCAATTTGGAACGTACTCATTCTAATTTCATTTTAATGACTATTTAGGACAGATAGTATGCAAATTGTGATGCAGAATTACTTTCCACCCAGAAATTTTAAGCCTGTGTGAAACACTCACGTGCCACCGAGAAGTTATTTAATGGTGTTTCCAGCTGATCCACGTCCTGCGGGCGCTCCTTATAACCGATGAACGTACCGTCACTCTTCAAGAGAAAATACCGCGGCCTCCACGTCTTTATGTATTCACCTGCGAACGAGAAACAGAGAGAGAGAGACATGTTTAATTTGACATTGACAAGGTAAGAACTGTCGATACTAGCAAACGTATCTGTTGAGTTGACAGTATCCAAATTAGGGCTGGGGGATATATCCTGCGATTCTTATGCTCTCAGTTTCTCAATGAATTACAATTTGGATGCCACCGTATCCAAATGCCAGAGGGCGCTCTTGCGCAGAAACTCCAAATATGGGAAACAGAAGAAGAACGATTAGTTCCAGGAAATGCCAATGCTCATGTCCTATCGCTTTTCTTCAAACCATTTCAGGTATTTTCATGATAATAAAGGTTATATACGTTATAAATGACTCAATCTCGTAGTGATTTTAGATCGAGCAGTACTTACTACTGATCAAAGAGACGTAGTTCACGGGGGGCTGTGCATAAACACAGAATTGATTTCGGCATCGATTTAGACATGTATAATTAGCGTGAATCGCGATATATATCGTACAGCCCTAATCCAAATTAGTCCAAACCTGTAAAGCCATCGTCATTACCTTCATGATAGTACAAGGTCATTTTAAAAGCATTAATTCATGAAGTAATAATAAAATAATTCCAGTATCTAAATTTAGATTTATTATAAAACCCTTGTTTCAATCCCAAACACCTTTATTTCCAAAACAGTGCATGAGAGAGAGAGTCAGAGAGAGAGAGAGAGAGAGACAGAGAGAGAGAGAGAGAGAGAGAGAGAGAGAGAGACAGAGAGAGAGAGAGAGAGAGAGAGAGAGAGAGAGAGAGAGAGAGAGAGAGAGAGAGAGAGAGAGAGAGAGAGAGAGAGAGAGAGAGAGAGAGAGAGAGAGAGAGAAACAAAAACTACTGTCAGATTCAGCTCGTGAAATGAAGTTCTGCGGAGAATCGCGGCACCAGATGTTGCGGAATTGGAAATGAAAAAAGGCAAAGCGACGCAGCCGTGGTGTCTGGAGCACGTCAGAAAGACACAGACACATTGAATAGTTATCCAGGAAAAGTGTAATTTATTGTTAATTACGGGAGTTGAATATTAACCCCATGCAGGGTCTGAGCAAGCTGTCCCTAATTGGCCCATTTCCTCAGTCGCTAAAGTGTGGATCTGTCACGGCAAACGTCTGTCTCGCTGATATTCATCCGCTTGTGCCTCATTTCAACTGTGACGGACCAGAGGAGTAGAGATTGGCCCGAAACACAGCAAACTACACATGCATTTATCACTGAAAGTCACTAGAATTATCACAAAAATGAAATTTGTGCCTGTAGAAAGAATAGATGTCTCTAATATCTACATAACTGAGATCAACTGGAGAGCAATTGGAAGCGTTTGCTCAATTCTCTTCTCTCCCAGATATTTCTCGTGAGAAAAAGACTCAGAAATCTCACAAATATGTCTGTCATTAGAGTTTGAGAAGAGATGTCGACAATGTGTCAAACTGAGCTCAGATTTGTCTCGTCTGCCATCGAAAGGCAATATTAGTAAAGATCTCAATATGAACTCAAACATTTCTCATCAAACTGACCCAAATCCAGATTATTTTACCTCTGCAATCACCTCTTTACACTCTTATTTATTTCTCTCTCCATTTCTCCTAAACCTAGATGAAGCACAACTGAGAGGTCCATCGAACATACAGAGTTACAAAAAAGAGCAACAGCCGAGCAATCCAAGTTTCCTCTGGTCTTGTCTCATGTTTGGTTTCATTTCAGTAAATTAACCGTGCGTCTCCGCGGCAGTTCATCACTTCAATAAAGATAAAGCATTACAAATGACTGCACCTGATTCATAACAACTGGGACGGAGACACAGCCGAGAGAACATCTGTCTGCTTAAGACTCTCATTCACACCAGATGCCCAATATGTTATTACGGCTGGTGCCATTTTTCATCGCGGCGTGACGGAAGGGATCGGCTCAGACCGGTTCTGCACGCTAAGAGCTTTCAGCACTTAAAACACACATCATGATGGAGTCACACATTTCTGCTGTCATGCAGTTTGCATTGAGTCGAGGCTGTTAAACAGTTTTATCGCTACTGTTAAAGTCCTGGGGAAATTGCAAATTACAATTCCTATTTATTCATGGATAATGGCTGTGTTTGTTATAAATACCAAATCACTTCTTAAAATTTGTGTGTCCTTGTAATATTTAATCAAAATCTGAATATACACTTCCCTGTCTAGTGGCAATCCGTCCCAGATGACATCAGTTAGACGGCTTGGGCAGACCAAAGCCATAACTCCTCCCCTTCGTCTGTCAATCAAAAACACAAGCCACACCCACTATCTTCTCAGTCATCATTCCGTTGCACTCAGAAATGCGTCAGAATATGGAAGTAAAAATGATCGGTTCAAAGGGACTTTAACAAACTACTAACTGATGACAGGCATCAAAAATAAAAGAAAATATGGAGGTCAAATTAGCTTAAGCTTCATCACTTAAAGCCTCATTTCTGAATCATGCAGCAGGTTTGTGTCATCCCAGAAGCACTGGCTCAAGAAGACCTGCGTTAGGTTTTTATTTCCAGACCACATCTGCTGTTTTGAACTTTTCTGAGGTCAGCAGGGAGGTGTCAACATCAGAACCCATCCCAGATATGTAAACCAGCAGCGCTCTGGATGAACACCCGTCTGTCTCTGTCTCTCACTCTCTCTCTCTCAAACTGAATGCACGCCAAGTGAAGCTTGAGACAGAATGTCCACAACACAACATCGCATAACACACATGTCTGTACCGGTAAACTGTGACATCAGATATTGACAACAGATGAACACACCAAAACACACTTAGGTTGAGTTTTTACAGTGTGACAGCTTTGTAAACACCACGTTTATCTCAGCTTGCCTGCTAATGTGTACGTGTTTCAAACTGACAGAACGTTTTGGTTACACAGGAAGTTTCTTAAGACCGCAGGCCTGAATTGCACAAACAGTGTGTGTGTGTGTGTGTGTGTGTGTGTGTTGGTGTGTCTCTGATGCACGCTGCCCACCCGAGCTGGAAATGGTGATTGACGGGTGACCCCCTGATGAGGGGCAGTGCCACCAAACACAAACAAATACTTCGTTCAATAGCGCCTTCAATCTGCAAAATGTACAGCAGCCACGCAAATTGATGACTCTAACTCCACACATACTGTAAATAAACGGTTTATCAAAAATTAATTTTTGATTTCCTTTTTATGCACTTTCAATAATATTGAACTTCACTGTAAATACGCTTTGATTCTGTTATTGAATTCAAGGTATTGTTGAGAATCCAATTATGCATTCCTTCCTGAAAAATAAAGGTTGCTTCCTTTTTTTACATTCATGTAAGAATATATATTTTTTATTTTAAAATGATTTGTTAATCCATCTTAAACTTTTTTCACTAATTCATCGAGTAAGTTTTAGCCTATATTTTTTATTGTGTAAGTTCTGTTTTTTTAATGTGTAAGTTCTTGCTCTATTTTTTTGCCCCAATTGTTGTATATTAATAAACCTCATGGAGGGGTGGAATGAAAAAGCACAGCTTTGAAACAATCAAACAATCACAGATTTTTCCTTGATTTTTGCGAACTATTATAAACAAATTGTTTTTTTCTGTAATCATCATTTGTTAAGTAAAATATTGCTTAGAAATGTATGCTTTTATACAATAAGACATATGCTTTTAAACACATGTGACTGTAAAGTTCATATGACATTTGTTACATATTAATTTTGTGTGACAACAAAGAAAACACATCAGTGGCTTCTCGGTCCCATCCCATCCCACACACACACAAAACGCTTATGTACACATCTCCCGTGAAACAAAACATTTTATTATCTGTCCCTCACTGACATTTAGCCTCAATGTGTTCTAGCGTGACAAAATAAAAAACTCAACTGTGTGAACTATCAGAACATCAAAACCAATTTCCTGTTTTCAAATGGGGACACAAAGCATTGTGGGTACACAACTGTTGTCAGACCATTCATTCTTACACACACACACACACACACACACACACACACACACACACGTGACTACACAAACACAGACCGCTTTCTAATCTAAACTTTTACCTTCTCACTCTTCTTCCTCTTTAACACATCTAACACTTCCACTTTTCTGTTTTTCTGGTCTGATCCGTGACTATCAGTTTAGTATTTAACGCTATAAATGACGCAGTGTTCAGATCACCTGTGACACACTGATATCAGACTGATATGTGTTTGTGCAGATGTTTTGGGGTTTCTGTGGCCATAAACAGAGAACATCTAATCAAATGAGATTCTGAAGAAACAGGAAGTTGCTCGACAGAGAGCGTTATCTCAGGGACGCTCGCATTGTCTGTGTGTGAGAGAGTGAGATTTCCATATAGATGTCTGGATGTCAGTCTGTGGTGGTTGTTTAATGTTGTCATGTTTCTATTTTGCATTGTGCCTGTGTGTGTGAGAGTGCACGTGATTCATTGTTGATTCACTTTCAAACCTGTATGAGTTTCTTTCATCTGCAGAACACAAAAATATATTTTGAAGAACGTTCATAACCGAACAACAGTGAACCCCATTGAATTCCATTGTCTGAACACAAAACCACAGAATTCACGAGGGTGAATAAATGACAGAATTCAGATGTTTGGGTGAACTGTCCCTTTAAATCCATCAGAAGTTTCCAACAACAATCTGTAGTTAATAAACTGTGTACAGGTGTCCCGAAGACTAACACGCAAACAGTGATTAAACCATATTCTGAACTAATAAAAAATTTTTTGAGACATCTTGAGACTTTGTGAGATTATCTGAGACAACCTAAGGCATCCCGCAGGATGTGCCTCTGCATTCATGTCTCAGGGCGAGCGGGGGGACAGGAGCACGTCTGAAAGTCTGTGTGAGAGCAGAAAGGAGACATTTAGGTGTTGCTGAGGATTTAGGGAATTAAAATCTTTGGAAACCGGGATCAGGGGGGTGTGGGGGGGGTCTTTTGTTGGGTTTCCTGGGCCGCCCCCCTCTCCCCGTGGAGCCCCTCTGAGCGGGTATCCTGCAGCTGTGCCTGCCACCCCGTCCTGTGCATATCAATGAGCCAGCGGTCCGCCAGCGGTCCATCGGAGGCCCAACGGAGGGACCAAACATCGATTTGAAAATATTAAAAAATATAAAAAGTAAACCGCAAAAAATGTCTTCTGATTTTGTTGTATCTTGCAACATCTGCACTTCAGCCAATAAAGATTTTTTGATATAACATTTATAACATTTTTGAACAGTACATTTAAGATCTTATATTAATACGATACATAATACAAATTCAGACAATTTAACTTCTTTCTTATTTGTGTGATTCACTCAAGTCTCATGTTGCGTGTCTTGTGAGCGCTTCTGTCCAGTGATTTACTTCAATCTGACACGTTTAAATAAGATAAAAAACATACACATAAAGGCAAAAAAAGAAGAAAAGAAGTAATACCACTTAATAAAAAACACATTAGTGACACTGCCGCGCTCCGCATCCGTAACGTGCCCAAATGGGGAATTCCTGGCACCGGCGCGCTCGCAGGAGCTTAAACTCTTCCGCAGTCACTCCATCTTCCTCAGCCTCTCTTTTCTTCTTCTCTTTTGTTGCTGTGATTTTCATTGCAGCTGGATCAGACGGAGCGGTTGGCAGGCACCACTGTTGCCGCTGGGGCGGGTATTGCCGGCGCTACGAGAGAAAAGGGGGCGAGCGGAGGCGCGGGGAGGAGGAGCGGGGTCGGCCGCGCTTTCTCACGCTCGTAAGAAAGACTCCACTTCTTCTCTGCGGCCAGAGGCACCTGCTGATTACCATAGAGACACAGTGGGAAGTTTTCCCCCCTCCGCTGCTTTTTGTGTTGTAGATTCCCCCCTCTTTTCGTTCCGGTAAACAAGCGCTCCATGGATTAGTTTACTGGGCGAAGAAAACAAACAAACAGGAACGCAAAATTCCAGCGATCAGTACAGATGCATGCGTGAGCGCCAACAGAACTCTACTGTGATTTTGGAGGAGAATGCATTGATCGCATTTTAATTGAAAGTTGTAAAAAAGTTATCTACGTTAGGATTTGGGGCCTGGTGTATAAAACTTTGCTTTTTAATTCACTTTAACTTTTATTCTTAAAGAGGATCTGCAGGGTGTGCAGATATTTACAACGTTTATTTTTAGGAATTCTGATGTGCATGGTAAATTGAGATAAACATTGTAATGCATTTTAATTTAGTATTAATAAGTCCCTTGTTTTCTAGATTTAGCTTTGGATTATAAAAACATAAAGCAATATTGTCACTAAGGTGTTCCATAAACTCAATTGGTTAAGTATTGCGTGTTAGCAATGCAAATGTCATGGGTTTAATTCCCAGGGAACGCAAATATTGATAACTAACTTTAAATCATTTTGGATTAAAGCATTTGTCAAATGCATTAATTTAAAATGAAGACATGACATGTACATGTACACGTGATATCTTCATTTTACATTCCTGCATTTGAAGGATGCTTTTATAAAGATTACAGATTGTCTTAAAAAGTTTTCTTATGTAACTATCATATATCAAATCAAATATTGATTTTATATTCTGGAACAGCAATGTTATTTTATATTTTTTATATTAATTAAGAATGAGAGCACAATAACAGACTGTTGATCTCTAAACAATATCAAAGAATCTTGCAAAGATCTGAAGCTGCGCACTTTTTAAACCAGGGGTTCCAAACTTTTTCGTTGTAAGGACACCCTTGTGTGGGTCGCATTGCATCGTGGCCCCCCCAAATAAAGTCTTATGATCTTAAACTTAGAACTTTAATTAACTTAAGACTTCAATTACACAATGCTGGAACATAAAGTATTTTGTTTGGTGGTAATATTGTTCTGTTTGATTGCACAAAATGTCTATATTTCATATATGCCACAAGAACTGTGGCCCTCCTGGATCCGTCTTTTTCCCCCCATGGGCCAGGGCTCCCAGTTTAAGAACCACTGCTTTAAACTTAAAATGCTCACTGGTTCATCCTGGTTCTTGGTGGACTGATATGATTTGGGTAAATCTGACTTCTGGGAAAAACAAAGACAGAAATGTATAAAAAGCTCTGACAATCAGACTGCAGGAATCTTAAGCGGTTTATGTGTGCAGAAGTGAAATCATAATCGACTGATTCAGGATCTGTCTTTTTACTCAGTCTGCTGTATGTTTTGGAGTTGAAGACATTCTTAACAATAGAAAATCTCGGCTCATGATGGATGTCAGAGACGAGCAGGACCCCGGCGATCTGAAAGCCACCCGCGCAGCCGCTCCGCGCAGTCAGCGGGGAACACGGAGCAGACGTGCGGAGGAGGACGGGCAACCGCGAACAGAAGTGCAAAACAGAGAGATTAAAGTTGAGGGAGGAAAACAAAACAGCAGAAAAATGAACCGGACGAGCGGCCCAGTGGCAGAGCAGGAGGTTTCATCACAGCAAAGTAAGCACACAGCGGGCGCAGAAGAAGAGCCTGCTGGTGCGCGCACACACATCTATCCGCCCTCCTCTCTGACAGCTGCACCCTGACAATTTACATCTCCCAGCACATTTAGCAGGAGCCTGTATGCCATCACCCGGAGCACAGAGACCTGCTGGCCTCCAGACAGCAGACTGAGAACTCCACCCAGGAGCCCAGTGCGGCCGCTGCTGCATCCAGCCAGAGAGGCGGTTCTGATGCCACCGCTCAGCTGTCACGTTTGGACAGTGATGAATAGAGATTTTCATAAGAGTAAAGAAGAGATGTGAGACCAATAGATACACGCGTGAGATCTGATCATCGAGCAGAAATGATGTAAGGCAGTGAATGATTCCTATTACTGTGTGATGTTACCTTGGATGTCAAGAAAATAAAAATGTTGAAATGTAAGAGTTTATACAGGAAATACGGGGTGGAGATTACGGATTAAAAAGAAAACAAGAGACTGTAGTTGGTCAAGACACACAAACTTTGAAAGACACAGCTATAAATAACAAGAGACACAGGAGAGAATATAAAGATGACGATGTCAGAGATGGTTAAAGGCTTCAGGCACTTTTAACTGTTTTTTGCCGTGACCAGATTGGAAATCCGAGAACTGACGAGTGTAAATTTCAAAGCCAAAAGGCACACCCATATACACACAGCATACACAATCTAAACCTACAGACACACCCAGAGCAGTCCACCGCAAGAACCCCCCTACACACACAGGTGCTCTCGAATCACATGACCACCATGACACCTGTCACCCTCCACTCACGTCACATGTGGTTTTGCCCTTGCACATCAGACCCCACAAGAACAAACAATAGGATACTATAGTAAATACTAAAATCAAGTCAGAAATTTGTAGTACACTTTAGTATATTACAGTAATTATTTTACAGTATAAAATGTTTATTATAGTATAATAGCCTATGTACTATAATAAAGGAAAATACTGTAGTAGTACTGTAGTTTACTTTATTGTTGTTTACAGCAGTAAATGAACAACTACAGTGATACCATAGAATACTGAAGTGTTTACCATTGTAAATAAAAACACTGCTATAATACTATAGTATAGTCTAGTGTTTACCATAGTAAATATAAACACTGATATAATATGTTATATGTATACTCTAAGACTAACAATAAACCCAACTGGACACAAGCAATTCTTATATTAAATAAGACCTGTTAACTCAAGTTAGCTCGCTCAGCAGATATCTATACTATTACTTTACTATTACCAACTCACATAAAAACAAAAATCTCATATCTTCAAAGCTAAAATACGCCCATATGTGACAGATACGCAGAAATGTCATCTTCTCACTCTGTTTTTGTTTGCTCATATTAAGCTATTTAACTATTAGGTCAAACCCTTGAAATACATGTGTGCTCTTGAGAAGAGAAGAGCTAGAAGTCATCACATTAACATTAACATCTTCAGCCTGTCGTGCTGGTGGAGGCTGTCAGATTCCACAGCGATGTATGAAACCGTGAGAGCGCTCGAGTTGTTCGAGGAGGTCAAACACAGTAAACACACCGTCTGTCTGATGCCTGACGGAGCCAAAGGTGAGATGACAGTGACGTGACATCTTCACCCACCCGACCGTCCCATCCAAACACACAGACTACTCTGACATTAAACGGAGCGCAGCCGCTGGATCTATGACAGCACACCGGCCAAACACACAGATGGGAGAAAGAGAGACGTGTGTGTGGGAATTTGCTTTTCACAAATCATACGAATGCTCAGCTCAAATCTAACAGTCACCTGAGAACTTGAAAAGCATCAGAAATAAATGAGAGCGTAATTGTTCAAAGCATACATGAAGAGTATGGAGGTGTAAACAAATGTAGATTGCGGAGGTCAAATATTCTGTATTTAAGTAAACTTTATGAGATTTGTCCATTTGAATTCAAATCACTTTTCATCGGATCAGACATTTTTTACATGTGCACACTCTTAAAAAATCAAGGAATGAATGCCATTTGCCCAAGGTTCTTTGAAGAACCATCTCTTTCTAAACCTTTTTATAATCCAAATTCAGATGTTAAAGGTTCTTTATGGAACCAAAAGGTTTTTCTTTGGCATCAAAGAACCTTTTCAAGCCCCTTGTTTTTCAAATGCAGTGGTGTAAAACTTCTCCTGTGTCTGCCGTTCATTCATAATTTCTCAATCAATCAGATGGAAGTAACACTTCCCCTCCTCCTCTTCTGTTTCCTGATCTGGTTAACCAGACAGACGTCAGACGTCACAGCGGACTGAATCTTCTGCTAAAACCATCACACACACTGACTGTCTGGGACTCCAAACAGAAGTCCTGCTTAATAGCGTTGATGTGATGTGGTTTCAGCTCGTGCCATGCATGTCCATACAGTGTGGGAAATTCAGAAAATCCACAGCAGACATTAAACCAAACAACATTCAAGACAACAGTCAAGCTACCCGAGAAAAGTTCTGTGTCTGAAACACTACATTCATACTCTATTTACAGTATGTACATGAGCGCAGATGGTTTCAGCTTGATTCACACACGTACGCTCTCAGTGTTGGGGAAAGTTACTTTAAAAGAAATGTGCTTGCTAAAAAATACCACAAATGAAGATTTTTGAAAAATTTGTTAACTGGTTCCCATTCCCTTGCACCTTGTTTTGTGTCCATACAATAGAAGTGAATGGGTGCCTACACTGTTCGGTTACCAACATTCTTCAAAATATCTTTGTTTGTGTCCTGCAATAAAAAAATCATAAAGGTTTGAAATGACAAATGAGAGGCTGAGTAAATAAGTACAGAATTTTTTGGGTGAACTGTCACTTTAACTCTTGTTGTTGAGCTTGTCACTTGAGTGCATGAGACCAATTGACTATCAAAACGTCACAGCGTGACCTCTTGGTACAGAAAACAAAAAGATGGAGGAATCATTTCCACACATTTTTCCCATGTTCAAAGTCCAGTCTGACCGCGGCATAAGGCTACTGTAGAGACAACATGACGAATTCCATGTAACCGGACCTGCGGTGTAAGTCGATAAAGAAGCTCATTCTATGATATTAAATCATAACGCTTCATTATGTTAGGTCTTTCTACACCTCTGAACACATAGTAATTTGAATTATTTTGCTTTTCTTTCAACAGATCCTCAAAAAAGATATCATCCAGTGGACCTTCAAACACCAGTCACATTTTCTTCAGTAAACACTGGAATACACAGTAATATTCTGTAAGCGATTCTGAATGATCCAGAGCTTTCAAACTGATAATGTCGTGACACAAATCTTTGATTCTTTTAAAACTCATGATAAACTACAGCTTCATATATCAGTGTGTATGAACACAAAAACAGCCTGGAAAGAAATCATCTGAGCAATTTGTGATAAATGTAGACACACGTCTGCTCTCCTCTCTCTGCTCTTAAACGTTGACGTGATCTACTTATTATCAAACCTGATCAATACACAGACTACAGAAGCACTCAACATTGTACTATAGTGGAAAGAGGGCTAACATTCTGAAATCTTCTCCTGAATTGAAAAATGTCAGATGAGCTTTCAATCACAAGATAGTGAAATCACAGCAGTAATTTATTACAAACTTGATACACGCCCGCTGCACACACCTCTTTTGTGGAGCCATCCCTCCTTCACGATCGCCGCAACTGCCGTCGACATGATGTCCTGCAGGAGACGTCAGTCTGTCCAGCGCAACACCTCCTATCTCGAAGGACACACACTGGAAAACATAAGACGACAGAAACTGTAAAACACTCAGATATTAAACTAGTGCTGTCTAACATCTCATCCTGCTGTATAAGTTTAACAAGATGATTCAGAATTTGTTAGTTTACGTCAATGACAACAAGCACAATCAGACAATTTTAATGAGAAGCCATTTAAAAATATATCTCAATTTCTTACTATTTGTCAAAGAACTCTTCATAACAAATATAATAAACTAAAGCAATGTGTTTACACTTTTGGATATCCTAAAGTGGCTTATGGACCTCGTTCACGTTTCTGGTTTCGTCATGGTTGGGTAAACTTCTATATGAATGAATGGTGAATGGGAGACTACCACAAAAATATTTTTTGCATTCTCATTTGCTCAAATAGCAAAAGAAAACCTCAACGATAGTGTTTTCACTACTTTCAACAAAATAAAACAAAATTGAGAGTCCGATAACAGCAGAGAATAATGTCAAATTTACTGTGACTTCCATAGACATGGTTTAAGAAACACCCTCGCATTACTGTGAACATTTTTTTTTTGCAATTCTATGCAAAGGTAATATAAAACAAAGTATAGTGTGATAAACGTACATTTAAAAAAAGGATTTACGATGCTGATGAGCATTGAACGCGTCATCACAGTCTTTCATCAAAGGTCTGTTCCTCAATCAAGTTTTGTGTTTGTTTGGTCATACACAACATTACACAGTACGACATGTAAACACTTGTAAATATGTTTTTGTTTCTATAATTTACACATTCATAAATATCTACATACTGTACCAACATTAACAATGTTTTGCTTATAAGTAAGTGAATGATCATGACAGAACGACAGTATTGTACTGGGATTTAACTGTGAGTTGTGCAGCTGAAGTGGTTTAACCAGAGACAATGATTCATAATTTATTGCATTTAATTTTTTGGCCAAAATTTTATTATCGGCCGATAATTTATCGTGCATCCCTATACATTACATGTGATGTAAACAAATGGACAAGCATCTCTTTCTATATCAATTCAATGTCAGAGTATCATTGCCGAAATTTAAAATGTGTCGGTCGTATCACTCACACTGCAGGACTCACTCAGACTGCTGAAGGAAAAACATGATGACAACATCGTATTATATTATTATAGAAAATCATTATTTTTGTCAAATTCATTTGCAGTTATAATTTGTCTTTAATCAAAAACATAAAGCTCCACTCCCCTAAGAACAACTCTTCTCTACATGACGTTACTAACTAATTGTTTATTCTGTGCCAAATAAACTACATTTTAGGAAATCTCCAGATGCAATTTTTATTTTAATGATTATTTTTCTGAAGAATGAATTACTTCAGAAATCAGATAGTCAATATTTAATCCCACGATGACAAATTTCACATAACATTTAGAGCTACCTGAGGTGAAAAGTGACTTTAAAATCAAGACAGCATCATCATGTTTTATTTGTACAGATTGGCACATCTATAGTCAAATTTGTTGATTTCAGACATTTGTTCCATTACCTATGATCATAATTCAAAAATGAGGAACATAGCAGTTTTCAAGTTCTTTTTACAAACGTTTGCATGTTAATAATTCAAGAACTGTTAAGGATATCTCGATATCCTTTTAAGATTCCGCTTCAAAGCAAACCTTTCTTTTGTTTTGTTCATTTGTACAGCCCTCTATGGTCCACTCCCAGATATATGAGGATCTCAATGTGGATCTGATTTTAATGGCCAAAATCAAAATCCTAACGTATAGGTCACTGGTTAAGTCAACATGGAATTAACTTCGAGATGTAAACCTTCTGATCTAAAGCGTCAGTGAAGCAGTGATGATGATATTTGTAAACTGATGATTATAATGCTGTGGTTCATTGAGACTGAGAACGTGTTTGATAACTCCTAGTCACAACTTTCTGTGTTCTGTCTACACTGTTACGTTGGTGAGATGAACCTCAGAGTCAGATCAGACCCAAACAAAGAGGCAAGGACAATCAGAAGATGCTGTTTTACGTCAGAGTCTGTCTCTCAAACCACTTATACACACAACACATCTTACTGTGTCCGTGGTGATTTTATACAGCATTCTTGACATTCTGCACATAACTGCAGCCACATTTACATCAGCGCTACTCCAGAAATGTCTGAAGAAGTTCTTCATTCAGTCAGAAAAGAAGCAGTTACGTCTCTCATCTTTCCACTCGAGTCACATGTCTGAGGACAGACATGGAGTCTCATGACCGAAGGACAGTATTAGAGCTTTCAAACCCAGGACCGGGCTCAGATCAGGCCAGGATAGGTGGTTTTCATCTCGTTTGAACTTCTAATGGCAATCAAACACAAAGGCAGACCTGATTGTAAAAATGTTCATGAAATTAAACCAAGAAATGTATGAACAATAAACTCCACAGACCCAAAAAAGGCAACTATGCAGAAAGAAAAAAACTACTTTTAGTTTTCCATTGACCTTCTAGTTCAGTAGAACGGGATAGTCCACCCAAAAATAAAATAAAAACTAACCATTAACTCATCCTTGTGTTATTCAAAAAATTTATGAATTAAGTTTCTCAAGATATCATTCT
The DNA here is from genome assembly GCA_029783895.1 of Triplophysa bombifrons. Classification (NCBI taxonomy): domain Eukaryota; kingdom Metazoa; phylum Chordata; class Actinopteri; order Cypriniformes; family Nemacheilidae; genus Triplophysa; species Triplophysa bombifrons. The sequence continues at coordinate 1,314,931 of CM056467.1, read as the reverse complement.
TGATTTTCGCTGAAAAAATGAGTCATGAAGGTGAATACAAAATGACTGACTGTTTATTTTTGAGTGAGCTTTCCCTCACTTTTGGTTTCTAAATGTTGTTGGTTTCGTGCTCTAGACAGCCAAATCTTCACCACATGAAAGTCAGCGGAAGCCATGTTTACCTTTGTTTACCAAGTGAACCTGTATTTAACAAAAGCATTTCCTGCACACTTGAATCTGGCTTGCTTACACCAAGAGACAGCTAGAATTTCAGATCTTTAAGATACGAAGTGTCAATTTAGAATCTGATTCCGAGATTCTGCATCAAGGCTGCACATAAACTATAAACATATCAACGATAAACAAGACTCAAAGAACAAAACACGACTGAATGAAGCACAAACCAGTTCCTGTGTGTCACAGTACATGAGGAGGTAAGAGTGTTTGTGCGTGCGTGTATTAAAATCATTGTGTTGTCATCAACATTCAAAAACATATGCTCAAGTTAAGTGGATATCTCTATGATTCATAAGCCTCTACATTAAATATTTAACTCCATATCAATGCATTTGACAGATGGTCTACAGGTTTAATCCTAGAATGCAGAATAAAACAAGAGTGATGTATAGATATACCTGTATTGTTAAAGCTTCATAGTACAGCAACAACATAGAAATGGTAATACAACAATGCCATGGAACTGAAGAATTGTCACCATTTATATTTCTGTAAAGCATTACTATAGCTATAATCTACAATACGAGCTAGTAACTATGAACCATGGTATTTAACAGAGTGTGCTACAAGAAACTTCAAAGAGTACCACGGTACATGATAAATGCTTTATTCGTTGCAACCACAGTATGATTTTTGACAGGTAAAACTCGAGTATTATTTAAAAAGTGTGTGGATGTATAAAGAGAAACAATGTAACATCAAAACATGTTAACCCCGGGCCTGCGCGTGCGCGCGCGCCTAAAGTGATACAAAGTAACAACTGACACATGAACACGGACTCCTGCACTAGAGTTATCGAGTTTAACCAGCAGCTAACCAGTACTTCCCTTCAGCCTGCGTTAAACCAGTTGAACACGAGAGTTTATGTTGTGATTCAGGCCGCGTTCAGACCTTCAGTCTGTCTGCCTGTCTGTTAATAACTGATGTCATAGAGAAGAGAGTTCAGACTCTACCCACTCACAGTATCACAGGTGAGTCCCGAGCATGTCTGTGGATCTGCTGGCTTCTGTAAATCCACGGAAAACACACAGACGCGTTTTCAATAGCGCGAGCGCCAGTGCATCCACTACAACTTCCACAGTGCGAGACGCGAGACTGTTGAGAGAGCGCAGAGAGACGAGCGCGCAGGGTCCTAATGCTCATCAATTTACTGTAGAGAGTCCATAACACTCGATGACCGAGACAGTAGAGCACAGTTCAGTTTTGAAAAGTAAAGTTTGTTAAAGTACATTGTAGTTTAAATAAGAATAATTAACTTGAGAATAGAAAAGGTTAATAAAGAACTAAAAGGTTTAACAAAATACATTAAAAAGTAGGCTCCAGTAGTTTTACAAAGTAGAAAAGAATTTCATAGACTACAGTATTGAGCAATGTCACTGTTTTTCAGGAAAAGGAAAAAACGTATTAAATGAATAAACACTTTGTTGTCAGTCACTACTTTTTGTAGGTTAGATATCTGCAAAACCCAGTAATGGTGACTAATCATAATGATTTATGGCAAAAATAAAAGTCAAGATATTGGAGATATGTGGTTTCAGGACGCCAGCGAAATTAAAATTTACTCAGATTATAGTGGAGTTTATTCATGTTTAATTTAATTGAATGGTTTGTGTCAGAGTATCATATGGATGCAGCAGCAAACAAGTAAAAACCACAGACAAGTAAACAACATTCAATATGTGCATTGTTTGCATTTTATGTTCATATGTTACATAGATTTGAAGTTAATTTATTTAGTTGGGGAAAATACGCATTTATCAAACAATGTAAAATGTGTCAGATCGGGTCGTTTTCATCCACAGTCCCTAGGCAAGTTTCACACAGCTACCACACAAAACAATTTTGATATCACATCAACCACATTTTCAACATTTTAGTTGAAAATGTTGGGTTTTTATAACCAGTATATAGACACATCTAACATGAAGTGTTAATTTTCTGTTGTACTTGTAATAGACTGTCTGAGAGAAACTAGTGTAACTTATTTATTTCAATGCATTTACTCATATATTTCATGTATTTCATATATTTTTTGCAGTAACTATAGATTGTAAATCAGATTTTGCCTTGATAATCTGGAAATACAACAATACACCAGTCCTTAAATCAATACAGAATTTTAAATGTCATAGTTTCATGTGTTGGTAATTGTAATCACATACTGCAATTGTGCACAAATGTAACAAAAAGAGGATTTCATGATAATATATTTTTTTTTAATTCCGTCTAGCATTAGGAGGTCAGCGTCATTATTTATGCCATAAAATTGTGGCTTTGAGGAGTTCTGGCTCATCTCTGTGAATTCCCCCTCTGAGACCATTCTAAGTGTTTAAATGTCTAAACGCTTTATTCACTCTTGGCTCTGTCCGGATGAGAGTTCATTAAATATTTCATCTTGTGTGTATCTGTCTATAAGACTCCAGCACATCAATATTATGTTTTTACATCTGTAATTCTGCAGGCTGTCTTTATTTGTTCCTAATGAGATGATTTTTACTTTGATCTCCTCTCATTTACATGATCTCTGTTTTTATTAATGTCATGCAGATTTTAAGATGGAAATAGCCTCAATGTCACATTTATTCAAGGTTTTTAAGGAACATTTGAGCATAAATGTGCAGATCTCACTATACAACCTCTGTTTGTCAGCAGTTTGCCATTTACACAAACAGACTGATTCTGCATAATTCCTCATTAATGGAAATTGCAAAGTCTTACTTTGCTGTGGAGTGAAGTGAATCACAAATGTTTTCTCCAAGACAGTAATGAAATTATGGATAGCAAACAGAGACTTGTGCTGAAATCTCTGAAAGCGATCAAGATTGCTGCCAAGAATCCAAGAATTTTATAAAAAGGTTCTCAATATTAATTCAAACATTCCTCAGTCATCTGAGCTTTGTACGCCACATTGTGAGCTCTACACTATTATTGTACTCCATTGAAGAGTATGGAGGTGTAAAATGAATGTAGATTGTAGAGGTAAAATAATCTGGATTTGGAGAAAATGTGCTGAGAAATATTTGAGTTGACTTTTGTTTGCAGACTTGACAAATCTGAGCTCACTTTTACACATTGACAACATCTCTTCTCAAACTCTAATGACAGACACATTTGTCAGATTTTTGACTCTATTTGTCAGGAGAAATATCTGAGACGCAGACGAGACTTCATTTAATGTCTTGGGGAATTATTGAGATATTAAGGAGATCTCATCTTTGATTTTATTTCTCATTATATAAGTTAAATTTGCTGTCTCGAGATGCATCATCTTCAGACTATAGTTTAATTCTCAGTAAAATATTCAGCAGCTCGTGTGTGTGTTTGTGAATGAGAGTATGGACGGGCCCAGAGAACACTGTAGGAATGTGATGTTTTTGTCTTTGTGAGGAAAGAGAGAGGGTCAGCTCGGAATGCCATTGATGAGAAAAGAGAGCCCCCCTCTCCGCTCCCCTCTCTCTCTCTCTCTCTCTCTCTCTCTCTCTCTCTGTCTTACTCTCTCGCTCGCTCTCTATCTCCCTGTGTCTGTCCTGTGAGAACTTCTCGCTGTCATTCTGAGCCGCTCTCTCCGGTCCCAGGGAGCACAACAACTGCATTGTCTAACCCGTAAACACACTGTCCACGAACTACAACCAAACTCCCTCTCTGGACGGATGAATGAAACGCAGGGGCCCGACATTCCAGCGCACAGCCACACTGCAACCATTTACATCAGTCTTCAGAGCATCATTGTGAAGATCTCAGACAGAAGAGAGCTTTTTTACCGTCGTCTGCTTCATTCAATGTTGATTCTGTGGCATTTGTTCTCATTATGCGCTCTGACATGTGTAGTCTCTACACGACAAGATTTGTAAATCATCAATTGCAAAAGTTCAACGATTCAACCGCAAATTGATGTACAGATGAGATTGTTTGTCGGATGCAGTTTTCTCACAGGCGGGTGATAATAAACCCAGCTGGGATGTGAGTGAAAGATGATGTCATCGATTTGTTACTCTCCCGCAAAAGAAAACTGTACAAATGTGTTTATCTGCTAAAAGTAACCTCGGTATGTTTTTGAGAATACACCAGCGTGACTTTATAAATATCGAGAAAAGACTCAAAAGTGCACTTTTGATTTCATTTACATTTATTTATTAAGCAGATGCATTCAACATTTGGCCTTAAACTTACAGAATAAACACAGTAAATGAAGAAATGATGCTCATGTGTATGAAAGGTTATTAAATGTATTGAACACATACAGAAGATATTTCAAAGGATGATGATAACCAAAAATCAAACCCCATTGTTTTCCACTAAGACATTTCTCAAAATATCTTCTTTTGTCTTCCACTGAATAAAGAGTCATATTCATGTTTACAACCTCATGAGGGAGAATAGATGATGGCAGAATTTTTTATTTTTGTCTGAATCACATAATAGCATTGTGACAACTAGCCCTGGTCTCTCTCATATTAAAATGTACATTTAGGTATCAGAATAAAACTCACGGGGCGTCTCCATTGTGAACGTCCAGCCCCCAACTCTACACATTAACTAGTACACGAGAAATACAAAACTCTACGTATTGTCTCTTTAAACAGCCTTTCAGAGCTTTAAATGGCCCTTTCAAAGCACTTGACAGCTGGAGTTTAGGCAAAAGGTGACCCGACAGTTGCAGAGGGCAAAAGCTCAGCAGCTGCAACTCCCTGTTCACGTCTTCACTGTGCCTACAGGATCAACAACAGTTTGAGCGTTCATATAGATCCCAAATCCCAAAATAACTCTGTTACTATGTGACTCTGTAGCGGTTCTGTGAATTATGGCACTGGTGTGTGACTGCGTGCTGTAATATCTCTTCACACTGTTGTTTTATTGGAATCACATTTACATTATTCATTTAGCAGATGCTTCTGTACGAAACTACGTATGGAGAAACATCACAAGATAACAGGAACAGTCACAAAGTTCTGTAACTATGAGCTGAGAGACAGAGATGAAGATGTATTATATGATCCTTCACTGAAAAATAAGACAATCTAATTTTATGTCTCTAAATGACCTCACAGTAAAAATACACATTTTCACACCTTTTACAATTTAGAAATGATGAAGTGACCAGAAGTCTTGTCTTACCTCTTTGAGCTCTTATAAAGTCTGGACAACTTGATATTTGGGAAATTCTGATTAAATATTACATTTCAAAGTTTACCTTTATATTTATTTGTAGACATATTTGCCTACGACACTAATTTCAAACATTTAGGCATGAGCCTTTGGGTCAAAAGGTTTTGAGGATGAAAAGAACATTTGGACAAGTAACAAAGGCTCATTACAGCTTTAACGGCACGAGGAAAAATCAAACCCGTTGGGGTGATATTAGACTGAAGGGCAAGTTAGTGCCAAGACATTCCAGCTCAGAGCAGGATTAGCTTCGATTAGATCCCAGAAAACTCTGCGAGCACACAACACATCAGCTCTCAACAATGGCCACAGGAGGAGGGGGAAGCGTCTCAAAAGAGCTCTAATTATACACTTAAATGTATTGAAAGAGTGGAATGCATTTAGACTGGATGGGCTTGCGGGGAAAGTTGCAATCTGGAATAACTGTGGCAGCTCGAGCATCTAGAGGACTCTCAAAAAAACACTTAATTTTCTGGAGAAAGGAAATGTTCTCTTACATCCAGGCTCTTAATAAGTTCCTCTTCATTGCACTTCGCATTTGCAAATGTCGTTTAGTGTGTGCTCTTTTTTAGCATCGTGTTGTTTTAACTCCAAGCACCTGGCAGGTGAAAGGAACTTTAAATATTTTAGAAGTTATGTACATAAAGACATGTTGAATATTTTTTACAAAACTAACATTGAAATAAATACGCAATTTTTTTATTATATATTGTATACATATTTTGTGAATTGCTAAATTTTATCTTTGTCCTTGAAATTATTTAAATTAATTAATTTTATGTAAACCGGCTCTTAAAATCACTTCCAGAAGACATAAATACTAATACTGACATTCCACAAGAGACCACCTTTTAAAACCCTAAATGAGCTAATAAAAGGTAAATATTTTGTTTTTATAAATTATAAATTTAAAAAAAAAACTTGTTATAAATAACAAAAGTATACCCTTTTTTATAACTATAATATTTTTAAACTTACAAACACAAAACAACATTACTTGTCAAGTCTGTAAAAGTGAAGTGCTCTGAAAGGCACAGCTGTCTTGTAAGTGAACACTGCTGCTCACCGGCTCACTGTGAGTGTGTTCTGTACACTGGTGTTATCGCGAGACTGGACCATTAACAACCTGCTTGACACACACAAACACACAGAGAGAGAGAGAGAGAGAGAGAGAGAGAGAGAGAGAGAGAGAGAGAGAGGGGCAGTGCGTAGTGTTTCATGCGCACCGGGCTCGAGCACAGCGCTCAGGACAAGAAAAAGACTCTTCAACATCTGGACACACATCATGAGAGCACGCGGAAACATCTGAGTCAGTCTCCACGTGCGCGTCTGTGAGTATTCGCTTTAATGTGAATATACGTTCAACTGAACGCGTGAAACATTGTATCAGCGGCGCGGTGCTGCGCGTTTGATCCGCGACACTGCTCGAGTTCCGCCGCTGTGAGTTTCTCTTTACGTCAGGTACAGTTCAGCTTACTCGTGCTGTTGTCAGTACTTAAGAAATGTTTCGCGTCAATGCAATTGAAGACTTATTAAAGTGTTTCAGTACAGATTATTTATGAAAAGTTCAGTATGTTACTCCTGTTGGGTGATGTCGCTTTCCAGGAGTTACTTATAAAATAAAAGTTCCCTGTTAAAAGCTCGAGTTTTAAAGACATTTAGTGTCTGTTAAAGGGCTCGCGTTATAACGATAACAATGTGAAATGTGTAAAGTGGGAGAAGTTTGCGGTTGCTCAGAGGAACATATGGCATAAAAGCACAGCTGGAGGTTTGAGACTGATGTCAGAGCAGCTGACTCCACCAGTTCACACACACACACACACACACACACACACACACACACACACACACACACACACACGCACACACACTGCTCAAACACTCAACTCACTCATTCTCCCACACACTCACATGGACGCGAAGTAGAAAGTTGCGTTTGGACGTCTGGTGTTCTTCCAGTGTCCTGAGGGCTTCGTTTCAGTTCGCGATGTTTGGAGGCGCGAGCGGTTTCTGACTGGATTTACTCTCATTTACTCCTGCTGTTTGATGGGAAATATAAACTTATGATAGAGGAAGGTATGTGTTAGTTGTGTCTTTAGACGTTAAGCTGCTGTTGTGATAGTTACACGTTTGAGCAGGTTGCTTTTGTTCCTGTTAAACTGTTATTGATATCATTTAACTGGTTAGAATTTCTAAAGTTATCACTTACACTGGACTATTTGACTATGGATAGACCAGAGCTGCATATTAAAAAAATATTTTTGTTAAACAAAGTAAATTGTTTAGAAACAATGCGTTTGAGTGTAGTTTGACATTAGGCTTGAGTTTGCGGATGTGTCTGACTGGAGGCTGGTGCTTGTTTCTGCGAGACAAAAGTTCAGTTTCAGGGAAACAATGAGATTTCAAAAGTTGTAAGGTTAATTTGTCTGTTGTCCTTTAACGCTCTCCTCAGCAAGGTTGGCTGGACTTTTGTTTGTCTCCAGTGTCCTGTAGATGCGTCGGCAGGTCTGCGTGTTGTGAATGGCCACCCTTCGTTTGTTTAACATCCAGTTTTTCCTGTTTTCCAGCAGGTTACGGAAGAAGAATGGAGTTCCCGGACCATAGCCGCCAGTTGCTGCAGTGCCTGAGTCAGCAGAGGCTTCAGGGTTTCCTCTGCGACTGCACCGTGCTGGTGGGAGACGTTCGGTTCAAGGCGCACCGAGCCGTGCTGGCCTCGTGCAGCATGTACTTCCACCTATTCTACAGAGACCAGCTGGACAGAAAGGACACAGTGCATCTGAACAGCGACATCGTGACGGCCCCCGCTTTCAGCCTGCTGCTCGAATTCATGTATGAGGGGAAACTGGAGTTCACCACGCTGCCCGTGGAGGACGTCCTGGCCGCCGCCAGCTTCCTGCACATGTACGACATCGTGAAAGTGTGCAAAGGAAAGTTAAAGGATAAGGAACCGTGCTCCCTGGACGACAAGACGGGGGATGGCACGTTTACCGAGAGAGGGGACGTGCCGCAGGCCCCCCGGAGAGACGACGGCGTTGCAGATTGCAAAGGGCCCGGGCAGAAGGCGAACGGTCACCGTGGCGGGTCCCCGGACCTTGTAGGTGTCAATTATGTGTCAGCCGAGGCCGAGCCCTGTGTCCAAACAGCTGGAAAAACAAAAGCCGATGTCAGTAGTTCGGCCGTCCTCGTGTCCCAGAGGTCCCGGGCGTCGGATGACATGGACTGCGCTCTGGATTTGTCTTTCAAGCCTCTGTCGAGCAGAGACGCCTTCCACCCCTCCTACGTCTCGGGACAGCTGGCCCTCGACAGCCAGCAGCAGGGCACTGAGCCACTTGTTAAAGACGAACATGACTTTCTGTCAGAGCAGGGGGACGGCGAGCCCGTGAGCCCGGAGAGCCGGCGCTTTGGGAATAGCGCCAGGAGCTCGGTGGTGACAGGGTTCGCTGCCCTCTTCCCCGGCAACAGCGGCCCGGCCGCGGCCACCCTGCTCCCCCCTGACGACGACCTGATGGAGGGGGAGGGCGAGGGGGAGGGGCTGGGCATCCGCCGCGAGGAGGGGGGAGGCCGGCTGCTGGCGGACAGCGAGGGAGAAGACGAGGACGATCTGGCCTCTTCGGACATCTCCACATCCAGCGGGGTCCTGCTACCCGTCGGCGGTCAGCAGGTGTGCGTGTGCCCGCTGTGCAGCAAGGTCTTCCCTAGCCCGCACGTGCTCCAGCTGCACCTCAGCTCTCACTTCCGGGAGAAGGACGGGGTGCGTTCCAAACTCTCGCCCGACGGTTCCGTGCCAACCTGCTCGCAGTGCGGCAAGACCTTCTCCTGCATGTACACGCTGAAGCGGCACGAGCGCACGCACTCCGGTGAGAAGCCCTACACGTGCGGCCAGTGCGGGAAGAGCTTCCAGTATTCACACAACCTGAGCCGGCACGCCGTGGTGCACACGCGCGAAAAGCCGCACGCGTGCAAGTGGTGCGAGAGGCGCTTCACTCAGTCGGGCGATCTGTACCGTCACATCCGCAAGTTTCACTGTGGCCTCGTGAAAACCCTTCCCATTGGATAAAAACTCTGCCCACTTTTGGGACACCTTTTTATGAACATGTCCGACACCAATTATAATAATAACATCCAGTGATTTGCCAGATGATTCGTTTAGTAATGACAGTTAAATGCACTTGGACGTTGACCTTGTGTGTCATGTATTTAAACAGCTGGAAGAAACCGTCCAGAGGATTCACTTCCATAGCTATAATTTATCAATGGAGGAAAGTGATTCGACCATCGTGACAGAGAGACGTTTTGATGTATGTTCTTCATTTCATTGTTCAAATGCATTCTTACAGAAAGTAATGAAGAGGCAGATTTTATTTATTAATTAGAATTATGTACGGATGATTTTGTTTTGTGTGACTCTACTGAAGGCCTGACCGTCGACTGAAATCTACCACTGTTGTTTGTGTGTACTTGTGTTATCATTGACACGAAGCTACTGTCTGTTCCGTCGGTTCTAATGACGTTCTTTTCTTTAAAACATCTAAAGACATCCTTTTGAATCAAATGATTTCATATGTCTGTAAGACACGAGGTGACCGTGGTTTAAAGTCGATGTAAGACGACATCTATTCTGCTCAAATTTGAGTTTTCTCTCTTTCTATGAAGAGTAAATGTGGTGGAATCTCTGTTGACCGAATTCACCGCTCGACGCCAGATCTGGTGGATTGTGTTCGCTTAACTTTACCTTTTTCCTTCACTTTGACGTTTCATTTGACATTTCCGTTGCTTCTTTTTATTTAATGTGATGGTGTTTGTGGTTGTATAGTAACAGTAGTTAGCACTAAAAAAATCCAAGTTATGCTGTATATTTCATCAGTCCTGAAAAAACTTGATTAGTTATTTATTTGTTTGGTTTGTTTGGTTCAGGGTTTACTGTCGACGTTTAAAAAATGATCACGCTGGTACTTCTTTTTTAACATTGTTTTGACAATATATATGCGATACCTGGTTTCATTCATTGAAGTTTGACTTTTGTGAGGCTAACAAGCACTTCATAAACAACACTGAGATACTGTAGGCTGCTATTTCTAACTGTATATTTATTGTAAATAAGTATTTTATTAAATCATTATGTCACGTTTGGTTTGAAATATAGTGCGACTGAAATCTCTCGTAAATGCTGCGATTCTTAACATTGACAATTTGTGTCTTCCAGCTGGGATTTGAAGTTTTTCTGTGACATCATCTTATACTTTTGTTACAGTAGATATCAGAGATACTGTAACTATTGGTTCAGAAGCACAAACGGATGAACAATCTGAAGATGAAAACTGAACTAATGTACAGAGTACAGACATGGCGATTATAAAACCAAGCGTATCATCTAAAGGATATTTCATTCAAAGGACTGAATTTGCATCCTGATCAATAATTTCTTTGCACATTTAATGGAAAAAATTATGTCTATGTAATTTCAGTTCTGTGTGTATATTTTCAGATTTTTACACTGGAATTTCTTTATTGCAAATGCATTTCTTTGTTTTTGTGTGTGTGTATTTCAGACACCGTGTTGAGATATAGAAAGTTTCTTGAATTTATTGTCATGTATTAACACGATCATATGATACAGTACGCACAGTGACTTTTGCTTTTGGATGGTGGATAAACTGCACCTGTCGTAATGATGTGACGCATCAGAATATTTAACATCAGGAAAATGGATAGATTAACGCAATAAGAGAATAATTCTCAAGATGTGTTTCACACGTGACTTGTGTGGATATTTTAATTTAGTCTGCAAAGAGACATTGTACATGAATACCGGATGTATGTCTTCTGAAGGTTCAGACTGTGAAATGGTATAATCAAACGTACTATTTATTGATTTGTATCTCGTGAGACTTTTTGCTGTTTCTCAAAATTTCCACGTGTGAAATATAAGACGATTCTAAGTCGAGAAGTTTTTAATAGACTGTAGAAGTGCCATTAGATGTAATATAATTTTTTGATAAGACGAGAAACATATTTTATAGGAAAACAAATGCTTCATTGTTGAGTCCTTTAGTGAATGTAGATGACAATCTGTTGGATTTGACCTTGCTTGGATTTCTTTAATTTATTTTGATTTTTTTGGCGTGCGTGCGTGTGTGTGTGTGTGTGTGTGCGGGCTTTCTTGATTTCTTCCGAGGGCACGGTGGACATGTGAGCCCTTGAGTGTGTGTTTGGTGTGTGTAACATGTGACAATCTTTATGTCAAACTTGATTTAGATTTACACATAGATTAAACAGCCTTTTCTGTGGATTCATTGTGTTTGTCTTTTCAAGTGATGATGTTTGATCACTCAGAGTTGACGGTTTTAAAAACACTGAATGACACTGAATCATCAAAGATATAATAATGACAAAGCCATTGATAAAGTATCATCTTCGTTCATGAGTAAAACATCTAAACAGGGTTCTCACAGTCTCAACCATGAACGTATGTATCAGATCATTTTAAAAATATAAAGAAAGCTCAGTGAACTCATAATGTTTAATAAACACAATTGCTTTAAATTAGTCTGAATATATAGTTCTACTCCATACTACAATATTTTGTCATCTCAGGATTTGCTTTTTCCGAATTCAAATAATCTTTTTTGTCATCCCAAATAACCAGAAGACTCTTCATTCACGGGCAGTTTTTTTTTAACAATGACCTTAAACTTGTTTCCAGGGAGTTTGCCGTCAGCTGTCTGCGTGTGTACAGAAAACAGACGCTTCTGTATAATGTGTATTATGTTTTACATTCTTAAAAGAATTGCAGAAGTTACGAGAAGAATTATAATAGCAAATATATTTTGTATTTATCAATACTTTTTTATTTTTATTTTAATATCTTCGTAACCTCTATATGTATCATGTTCTTTCACAATAGATGTGTAGAATTACGGTAAAGCAATTGCACATGCTCACTTGTTTTAAAGATAAACTGATAAAAGTTTATACATCTTTATTTCCACATTAATAAGAAACCTAAAACTTCTCATTTGCATTCTGATCAAACCAGCAGTTGAGGAACTCTCAGAGATCCCATTATTCCTCCACTGCACATCTATAGAAATCCAGCTGCCTTGCGATGTGATTCCCATGACCCTGCCCCCAAAGAGACCACACGCTTATAGAGAAAACCACCCCCAAATACCCCCACACGGCCCTGTCCCACTCACTCTTTTGTCAGCGTCTATATTGTTCTTTATACGTCTCAAGTTCTGCTCAGTTAACTGCTGCAGACGCTGCGCTTCACGCCAGTTTGAAAGACGCAAGACTGTCTGATGGGTTAGATGTAGTATTTAAACTAAATAAATGACTGTAACATCATTTCAATGGGCAAAGTGGCTGGTGAGTTGCCAGTTAAGAGTTCTCCAAACACAATTGGGTTGCCAGGTATTCGACCACAACCATTTAATTTAGTTTGCACCTTAAAAAGAGACCATAAACAATCATTGTACGTTCACACTGTGTTGTGGCAGAAATTCATCTGATATTTGGTATGAAAAAAAAATAGAAAAAATACGGAAGTTAAAATCATTACACACGGACCACACTGTAGAACTTTGCTGTAATTTCGCAGCAAGTTTGCCAGTAACTTACTGTAGATTTCATGTACAATTTTGTTTAAAGCATTAACTTACCTACCTTATATATTTTTCTTTCATAAAACAAGACTAAATATCTTGGGTCACTTTTCTTGTCATGTAAACGTATCGTAATTTAAGAAGTTTTTAATATTTTTACAGAAAAATAGATCAGCGTTGATCTGCTAATGCCAGTCTCTTCTTGCTCATTTTGAATCTTAAAGTCAAAGTGTTTTAATTTAAAATTTTAAAGTCATTTAAAATAGTACTAATTGGAAAGTATATTAAGTAGTAATTCAATTTACTGTAAGTTACTTTCAAATCTGCTGCAAAAACTACAGCTAAGTAGGTTGACTTTATGTTGAATGAAATTTGAAAGTCTTTTTTTCACTATTCAGCCATGTTTCTTGTTTTATATGTACGGTTCATCATACTACATTTGAATGTAATGTATTGTTAACTTTTGTATGAGAAAACATTTCGGCTCCCCCAATTCACGGCTTCGTGAAGCAAAACAGGCAGCAAATGAGAAACAAGAAGCCCATGACTAATTTTACTCTTTGATAAACACGCTTGTCTTTCCTTTGACTTAATGAGATGTGTGTTTTGCCCTCGCTTATCAAAAACCTTCATGTAATTTCCATTTCACCACAGCTAGCACATTTGCATGTATTCCCAAGGCGACAGCAAGTCTTTGTAGGAGAAGTGAAGTTGAAACTTGGATGTCTTCACCCCGCAAGGCCAGCGGTGGGAGACCTTGACCTGTGATGGGGCGAGCGGGGACATCTGGTGCTTGGCTATGTTTATTTATTTATTTACCTCATAACAAAAGACAGGTGGTCACACTTGAAAAAGACTCACACACACACATCCGTGCACATTAAACGAGAAAGCGAGCGGCCCGCTGTCAGAGACGAGACCTTTGTGTCTTATACAATTAACTTCAAAACATTTGATCCTCGATGTTACCCTTAGAAAAAAGTACAGTGTGCTGTCGATGCACTTTAATTTATAAAATGGAATAATGTTTAGGCATTTACACCCTGGCACAGAGATCAAATCTCAAAGACATCACTAAAAGCTGCAGAGAAGGTTTTATGGGTTGTTATATTGGTTTTAATGGAAACTATAATGCAGTCTGTGGGTCTCTACTGGTTATGTATTGGGTATGATGTCACCTGCACTCTTAAAAATGAACATCCGTTTAACATCTTCAGATGAGTAAGAAAGAGATGATTCTTTGCGGAACCAATAATGTTTTTCCATGGCATCGCTGTGAAGAACCTTTTATGCACCTTTATTTTTAAAAGCGTAGCGGATGTGGAATTTTAAAGGAATTTGTTAAGCTGATGGTATTTGTAATGGCATATTAATTTCAGCCGGGACAGCAACAAGTTAATTGTCTTGTTTATTTTGAAGTGCCGTGGGAGTTCACACGTGTCTATAGATAATAAGACAGTAAGCGTCACACAGTCTTGTGTATGAGCTCATAGAGGAGATGTCGGCCGACCGAACGCACAGCTGTCACTCACACACACGTATATTTATAGCCGGGACATCAACGAGGCACGACTGTCCGTGCACAGCTGTTCCTACACAAATGGAGGGTGGATACTGCACACGCCTGGACTTAAGTCCATCCAGGAGTCAGTGGGGCCCGTGAGGCTTTCAGGGGTCCCTGGCATGTGACACAGAGAAAGACGAGCCGCCTCGGAAGTCACAGCTCTGACCTTTTACAGTAAAACACTCATGATGGAGAGAAGAACAGCTGCATGGCAATCACAGACAAACTGCATTCACGTGAGAGGAGAGAGTTTAGAAAGAAGTTGAACGAATAGTTTAGCAAAAGTAAAACCTTTTATGAGTTCAAAATTAATTCAAATTTGACAACATGAATACATCATATTGTTAATATAAACAATTCTGTCTTCAATTGAATTATTTGCTGCAAGTTCAATTTTACACAAATGTTCTTTACAGCACTGCATTTCCCTCATTATTTTCTCTAAGTTTTTACTATATGAAGCAAAAAAACTATGTAAAACTGCTGGGTTGTTTTAAGCCTGGGTCAAACAGACATTTTCCGGGTTATCCAACAGCAATCTGTGAAACCCAGCATGAAACTACTGAATGATCTTTAAGTGTATTTGCTATTTGGATTAGTAAATATTACACAGTATTGTTGGATTGGTTTCAAATCTTAACTTCAGCTCCACAAAACACGAGTTAAGTGTTAAGGAAACATCTTTCACAAAGTACCGTTTGCTCCTATTAATATTAAAATATTTAAAGGTCATTTAATTGCTCAATTAACACATTAAGTAAAACTTTTCAATCTAAAGGGAATACAACAGCATTAATATTAATGACTAGAATAAATTATCTTAATTCTATTGAAATGCTGCCCTCAAGTGGCAAACACACACAGTCACATCCCCACTGCCTAACTAACACACCCTTCACTCATTTAACACCAATAGACACATCAATATCAAAAACCATTAAAAAAAATTATCCGAACAGAAAAACACATAACAGACAGAATTTGTGTGAATCACGATATATTGCACTCTTAAAAACATAGACAAAGATCTTTATTTTAAACTCAATTTCAAATACTTTATTTGTCCTAAACAGGCAATTTGGTTTATAGATAGCAGTTCACATCAAGACACCACATACCACAGTTCATATACAATACATCACAACAACACTAAATCATTTTGAATCTACGATCTGAGGGCAACAATTTAAGTTCATTGAACAGACAGTGGATGAGTGACATCTGAAAGGATCGAATGACCCTTTTTGATCATTCCATCACTGTAGATCTGAGGAATACTCGCAGTTCAGGCCCCTCTATTCTACAATACGTTCTAAACCGCTTACTCCAGTTTCTGATGTTCAGGTTACCATACCAACATACAATGGATAAACTCAATATATTCAATAAAAAAATTAAAATATTGACAAATGACTCAATTTCAAAACTGCGAAATTTCCTCAGAAGATACATTCTCGGACGCTTTCCTTTTGATTATATTTGTGTAGTTTGATTATATATTATCGTCAATACCAATCTGTCTAAAGATATTTGTATTGGTTAAACACTTCTACCAGCTACCATGTTATGACAGTCAGCAAAGCTATATAATCCAAAATAAAGTTGTTAATGAGATTCCTAGCTAAGATATGTGGCTGGATATAGTTTAAAGCAGAGGAAAGTAAAACAAGACGAGTGTTTTTTCGGCCCTTCGAACTAGTTTAAAATCACATTTTAAAAAAAAAGGTGCAAGTAGCATCTTCTACTCTATCTGATCGATATGCAAATTGCAGAGGGTCAAGTACAGGTTGAGTCAACGACAGATGCTCCTTTCCAGGCCATTTTTTCAAAGGACTTCATTACTAACAAAGACGCAGGTCTGTAGACAGTATTATCAAATAATGCGTCAAAAAAATAAACATCTGAAAGCATAATTAATAAAGTAGCTAGTATTTATTTAATAAATCACTGGAATATATACACAAGTAAAGAAAGGAGTGAAGCAGTATATAAAAATAGTCATCTCATTTACATTTAACTGGCAATGAATTAAAATCACGTCTTGCACAATCTTCAACGTCATCTCAGCATCCATGAGTCAATCCATATGTCCTGTGTTTGTGATCAGGATGAACAGCAGACACACAGGACACGGTCGTAACGCTCGCTGTAACTGCGCAGAGAATAGAAAGAACAACTTTAGATCCTGATCAACACAACACGAGCATCAGAACCGTCAGAAGACACGCGCGTCATTCACTCACTCACTCTGTAACGGCACATAAGCTGCAGCAGTGACTGGAGCAGCTGGAGCATTGCTGGGTGCACGCAGGACACGCAGACCGCTCACACTGCACGCAGGGCTGCCTCGACCCAGAAACCCTCTGACACACACAACACGCTGTAGGAGCCGCTGCAGAGCCTGAGAACACAGATATTACAAAAGAACACAGGTGAGTCACATGATCTTAAACTTGTGTAAGACTTTATTTGTTTAAGAGATAGAAGCAAACAGCGTTTTGCTGCCAGATGCATCATGACGTATAACAATTTACCCAGAGCTGTGTTTGCTTTCTGTAATCTCCCATCTGTGCCGATAAGCGTTTGGCCTTTCAGAAGAGTCTGATGCCCTTGTGCGGAGGATGCGGAAGATGGATCAGACACCAGGATGTCTGACGGTTTCTCCTCCCCATCTGCCTTCCAGATTCGACTCATCACTGATTTGGTCCCGTTGAACAGCAGATTTTTGGTTTTCTCTGATTAAACAAGACTTCACATGTTCAGACCTCACAGTTTACAGGATTCTACTCCTACATCTTCAGACTTCAACCTCAAAGATACCCTGACTTGATTCTGATCAACCGTATTTTGAGTCTGCAGTGAATCCAGCAAGTTAATTGAGTGAAAGTGTGAATGAAAGAAGTTTTTCCAACTCTAGTTCTGTCAATCAGAGATAAAGGCAAAAACAGTGTTTTAAAGTGCTTACCTCTTAACAAAGTACCACGGTTTTATTTTGGTTAACTATTTGTGGAAGTTTAGTTTTAGTAATGTTAAGTTTAAACTTTTATGGTTCTACTCTAAACACCAAATACGAAATCTAACTTCCGTGAGGGGCAAAAATAGCCTAACAAAATAAAACCGGTCACGGTCGGTAATGTTCAAACACAGGTAAAAAGCATTAACTTGAACTTCTATTATAAACCGATGACTGACCTTTGCCAATAACAATTCAAACCACATGTGGTGATTGATCGCATCAAGTATATTTATTACATACATTTGATATTATGGACAACAAACGTTCCAATAAAAGAAAAACAGTTTACAATGACTACAATAAATGTCTTTTACCGTAAACCTCTTGTCTGTACTTCGGTCCAAAAACTCCGTAATTGTTCATTTCTTTTTGCCCAACATGAAGTTTATACTGTGAGGAGAAGGTTTCGCTGAACGGATACGAGCGTTTCGGCATTTTAAAAAGATAGAGAGTTTAAAAAGCGATTATTAGAGTGTATGAAGAAGAAACTTGAGAAAAACAAACAAGAAGCGGACGCGACAGATAAACACGCGCAGGTTGGCGCTTTAAGGCCTCAGCTTCTTCTTCTTCTTCCGGATGAGCGGCGGAGAGACGCGTGCACGCGCTCAGCGCCACCTGCTGCTCCCAGTCACCATTACAGCACAAGACTTTAAAAATAAATCGGGTTGACTTTAGGCTAAAGGGCAGAATGTTAAATAAGGTTTACAAACAAAACTGTAAGATCATGATTTAATGTTTATTTTTTGTGTAAGGTTTTAATTTTGTGGAGATGGTGGAGATGTTTTTTTCCTTTATTTATATACTACTTTAAGTATGTAGTGGTAATATAGTTTCTTGTTTAATTTATGTTCTTTTGTAAAGTTTTTATGTTCATAAATATAGATGGTATAAACAGTGGAGGTTGAAAGGAATGTTTGCGAATTTTTAAAAAAAAGCCCTATTTATAATGGAAAACAAAGAAAATGATTGTTTTTGTGTAATAGTCTAGTATACCTTTTGATTTTAGATGCATTTAATTTTTCATGAATGTAGATTCTTTAAAGTCCCTCCATGTTTTGTTGCGTGGTAAAATAATTAAAAAATGAATTTAAATATTTTAAGCACTTAAGGAACAAAAGTGCCCTAAACCTGTATATAAATATACATACATACTGTATATATATATATATATATATAAACATTTGGATTTTGCTTTTTTTATCATAAAATCTGTTATTGCTTATTATGCTGCTTCGATGTATTTTGTTGTCGATTTGTTGAATTGATGCCTGTTTGTTTAAAGATGTAAATAAAATAATAATAAAAAAACATAGGTAGATATCTAAACCCTTTTTTACCTTTAGACGATGCATGGGCTGCTGAATGTTATGCCAATGGCGGTGTTATCTTGGGGAGGGCGAGACTTGCTTTATAAACACATACAAGTAAATGTATAATCTGCAGTGTTTTATGTAGAAGTTGTCTCATGGATCTGACGTCAGTTCTGTGTACGGTAGGGTTTGGTTGTGTTCTGTATGGTATGTAAATGGAACTGAGGTTTCTATTGAGATCTGATCATCTTGGCACAGATAAAGGGAACAGCATGTTCTCTGTCTGTTTCTATTTCTGAAGCAGATAATGTTCTGTCTAACCTAATTATATCTTACAGGACACAAAACATGGAAAATCATATTAATAAATCTCCCTAAAGATTCTCCATTCAGCACAAAAGAAAAATCTCTTGATTTAATGCAAACACATTCTTTAACAAAGCAGACTTCTCTTGATCTGCAGCAGTAACACTGCAGAAAATAAAATGCTTCTTATAACCGTATTGACAAAACTGACATGACAAATGATGAAACAAGAAACACAACAAGTTTCTATTGTTTAGTTTATATCTCACAAATGAACATTGGAAATATTGGACTTAAGTTCTTAAGTGCACAATGTAATGCCACTTTTAAAAATAAGGTTGGTTATCTTTAAACAATGATATAAACCATTCTTGCGTTGATCAAAAACAATCAATCAATCCACACGGTCGACGGATAGATTATTATAATGCCTGAAGACAAAAACCTGGTTTGTTATCTTTTATCAAGTAAAGACTTTGAACAAATAACCAGCCAGTAAAACCAGGAGACTCATTTTGCTTGTCATCTGATGGTGATGGAGAACTTGTGAACTGATTTCCAGTGGTTTCTAGAACATCTGTATCATACATTCTCTGGATTTCCCAACACCGACCCATTTAACTGTGAAGAGATCAAAAAACGAGGTTTAATTGAAGTTCTTCATTCAGGTGTAATCTTGTTTATTAGTTTACCGCATGAATGACTTACTGGGAACGCCGATGTGATTTTCCACAAAGCGAATGTAGTTCTGAGCTTTAGAAGGGAGATCATTCCACTTTCTGGCCGCTGAAGTGTCCGTCTTCCATCCCGGAAAAGTTTCATATTCCACCTCCACCTTCTGCAGAACCTCCATGTTGGCTGAATGTATGGAAAGACGGAGAGAGGCAATATTTAAAGTATAAAATAAGCATGTGTGGTTTATTCAAAGTCTTTTTAATTCATAATCTTATAATATGAACTGATATGTGAATAGCTTTATAGATATGATAAAAGTAAGCTTGGGAGCAAATATATAATCAAATCAACCAGCAAACTCAAAGTGTGATTATGAATAAATAATGCTTTGTAGATTCTATAAGAGTTTACCTGGGAAATATGGAATTCGTTTACCATTGATCTTATAGGCCACTCCGACTTCTATTTCATCCAAATCATCAAGGATGTCTAGTTTAGTCAAAGCAATGCTGCAGAAACACAGAAAACCTTAGCACTATGGCAAGCACAAGGACACTGTGTTTAAGAAGTTTTTTGTTGTACATCATGTCCTGTTTCAAAGATATTGTGCATTCACGTGTTCACGCGGCTTTAAAATCAGAAACAAAACAAAAAACTCACGCTGTGAATCCGTTGATCATGTGGGCATATTTAAGAATAACCAAATCCAGCCAACCGCATCGTCTCTTTCGGCCTGTAGTCACGCCCACCTCGTGACCTCGAGTCTGTAATAGCTCACCTACAGCCTGTGAGAAATACAGGTTTATCATTTGCAACTCAACTTGTTTTAAAAAATGTAACATTAAACACAGATGTCTCAATTAGTTCTTGTTGCTCTCTGTCCGAGGCTAAATTTATCGGATGCTTTTCAATCACACGTGGTTCACAGGAGACAGCTGGTCCAGAGGGCTAATCCTCTCCCTCCAAATCATCATACATCTGAAAGTTACATGATCTATAAATAACTGTAACAAACAAGAGCTGATATGACTATGTCTAACATTACGTCACTCAGAAATTCACATTTCAGGTCACACAAAAGTTGGCACCGTTATGGGACTGTCTTACATTGAGTTGCTCTGTTGGAAAGGCCCCGATGCCCACTCGGGTGGTGTAGGCTTTTGACACGCCATACACCTCTCCGATATTTGCGGGAGGGATGCCAAGACCCGTGCACACACCGCCCACCGTGCAGTTGGATGAGGTCACGAACGGGTACGTTCCTAGAGGAAAGACACACAATCTTCAGGCCTGACAACTTTGCATGTGCCACACCGAAGCATCTGACACTCCCTCACCGAAGTCGATGTCCAGGAGGGCAGCATTGGCCCCCTCGACCAGGATTTTCTTCGGGACTCCGTGAATTGCATCATACATGAAATAGACACCATCTCTGACCAGAGGCCTTATCCTCTCGGCGTAATCCTGTGAATGACATCACGATGATGAGATACGTACAGCTCACAGTAAGTGCCGTCTGGAGATGTTCGACTGACCTTCAGTTTCTTCAGTTCACCCTCTACGTCCACTTTAAGAGCCGGGTACATTGACTGATACTGCTGCACAAGATTTTTCACTCTTTAGGGGTAAAAACAAGACTCAAGTCAAACTTGATATAGCGGCAAGGCAGCAAGTGATTTTCTCCATAGGGATATCACAAACTCAAGATACCTATAATTACATCGTTTTTGAATGTTTAAATTGATTAAACCATGAAACCACACTGTGTTTTTATTGGGTAGCAAAAGTTGATGTTTAGAGAAACAGAGGAAAAAATGACACGTAAACCTGAATCTGCGCTTGGGAGGAGACGAGCCGGGTGACTTTCTTAAACACCTAACGAGGTTTTACGTACCTAAACAACAACCAGGGAAGCCCACATTTCTGTTAAGCCTTGTCATAAGCAAGCTGCTGTCAAAAGAACGAGTCCGATCATTCATTATAAGAAAACCCCTTAACACAATAAAACAGCAACTACGGAAAATCTAATTTCGATTAAACCTTAATTGTAATAAACACTAGCAACTGTTAAAAGAAAAAGCACCTAATCAGGGGATAACAAATATCTCACGTTAAGCTTGTCTATTTTAAAGAAACCACATAAGGTGGATCAAGGCAGAAAAGCAGGAAAGAAAAGCACAAGATTTTTTACTTGATCTCTTTAATAAGGGCTCGTTTTTTTAGAGTTAAGTACAAGTAAGGCTATACAGAAATTTTGACTTACCTGGTCGTTGTTCAGATTGTTAGACATGAGGTCTTTGAGTTTGTCATTGTTAATTCCAGTGGAAAAAATCACTTGTTGCCGTCCACGTGATTAAAAATAACCTTTCAGTGAGCTATTTTTAGAGTGTGCACGCGATGCCTGTATCGACACAGGCAGACTGCTCGGCCCAACATACTTACATTTATGCATTCGGCAGACGCTTTTATCCAAAGGGACTTACATTGCATTGCATTATACATTTGTTGCTGACTTTGTGCTATCCCCTGGGACCGAACCCATGACCTTGACATTGCTAGTGCCATGCTCTTACCACTGAGCCATGGGATTTTGAAAAGTAGAGGAAACATGTCCTACTTGTCCCCAGTGGAAATTACGCCCTTGAGTAACTAATTATTAATTACTTTGTCAGATTAACTTACCCAACACTGCTTACAACATGACTAGGGACCACACACACTTCAAGGAGTAAACACAAGACTGTAAACTTAATTAAAGAAACAGTATATTGACATTATCATTATATCATTACATATCATTTTATTCTCTATAAAAGCTCACGAGTGTCACACCTTGTAGAAAACTCATTGAAATCTGCCATGAGGTCGCAGATGCGAAGTCCGGTGCGAGACGCTTTGCAGGCGTAAGTGGGTCCAATGCCTTTTTTAGTCGTCCCTATGCTGAAAACAAAAGAACAGGGTTCTTACGGTATAGTTACGACAGTCACGAGTCACACAACGTGGAGCTGTTCTTACTTTTTGCCCTCTTGAGCTTTTCTCTGAACCTCCTGCAGTCCATCAACCGCCTGATGAAAATCAAACACTGACACGCATAGACGGACTCATGACACCACTGTACATCACAACACTATTTATAGCTCAAAACAATCATATTTACCGATGTGTGCTCGATCAGATATCACAAGCCGTTTGTCCCAACCTTTCAGACCTTTTCATGAAACAGAAATTCAACGAAGTTAATCACATATTTAAGAGATTCATACATTAAAACACAGATTTAGAAAATAACAATAATCTTTGAATTATGAGTATTAAATGACTTGAAACACACGTATCATTACTGAGCTATACCTTTCTTCTCATTCTTGTCAATCTCCTCGAATAATCCTGGAAGGTGAATCACGACACCATTACCTGCAGATGACATACACATTTATACATGAGTCTGTATACAAAACAAACAAAAAAACCTACACACTGAATTCAGTGCAGTATATGTTATCGTATGTTAATCATTGTGGCCAATAAAGAACTTATATCCTGTTATCACCTAATAAGAAAAGTTATTCTGAACTTTGACTCGGTCTTATTAAATCAAAGAAACTGAGAAATCTAACTGAGCATGTTGCATCGTGAGACACCGTGTGAACTACACATACTGAAGAATGTTTTTGGTTTTTATGCAAAATGAAAACGTAATGCTGTCCAAAGTTTGCTGAAAGTATGAGCATTTTATTCCGAACGTAGTCTTGAATAGTCTCCTAGAAGGACGGTGCGTTTCTCACCGATGAATGAAGTGCAATGAGTGTTGATGATTCCACTGGGGAGAAGATGAAAGTCATATTCCTTCTCATCCACCACCACTGTGTGACCTGCATTATTTCCGCCCTGTGACAGAAAAACACACGTCACGTGTCTCATTCTCTCTGTCTGGAAACCTTCAAGTCATGCACAGAGGAAATTTACTGCAAGAGCAACTGGACATCGACAGCAGTCTCCGATAACCCAGTTTCAATTTTCCTTCTTATTTTCTTCAGTGGGGAAACCTGGAAACACGAGCTAAACCAGCGGAACGCTTTGCCCTTTCCTTGGACCCTTTACCCGACCAACCAGCGGCTAGAGCTGCTGATACGGCACCTATTTTAACCAGGCCTGTCAGTGGGCTTGTGTGCTGTGTCCTGGCCTTCTCACATGTCCAGAACCGCCGGGAATGTGACCTGACCTCAAAAGAGGACTGGAATTAATTCTGTCAACATTCACCGACTGACTCGTACACCAACAGAACATGGACCAGATGAGATGTTGAACTTGACGTGGGACAAAGTCCAAACTCTGTGAATCTTACTATGTTATACTTCTGAATTCTGAATCGGATGTCTTTCATGAAGATGCATAACATAATGTGACATTCATTCATTAGGACTTTACACACACATATGATGTATTTATGACATTCTAACATCATTTCTCTACACAAAAACCAAATAGCAGTTCGTACACGTTTGTATTATATGTTTTATTCTTTACAATCTTATTGTTTGTTATTGTTGTATATATTTGAAGAGTTTGTTTCCAAAATGAGATAACTTAACAAAAAAATCATGTTTTTATTGTGTTAGTTAACTATATTTATTGAGTTATTACGGCACAAATCAAAACAAACCAACTGCAGTTTGATATATACTAATTGGTAATTGGAATGCACAATAAAAAATCATAATTTCATTTTGGAAATAAACTCTTCATATATATATATATATATATATATATATATGTTTAACAATAATTTAATACTTTTAATTATGACAGATTTAAAGAAGTAACCAAATTATATTCACATACGTTTATGTTTTAACTCATTTATTTATTCAATACAATTTGAATCGTGAATATTATAGTATTAAAATTATAATTTATAATAATTTATTTGATATGTGTGAATATTACCTGACACCTGCACACGATGTCAGACTCTGTTGCTAATAAATCGACAACTTTCCCTTTGCCTTCATCTCCCCACTGCGCTCCTAAAACCACCGTCACTTTGTTCCCGTTGTCGTTTCTCGGCCGTTTGGTGGCTGCAGGCGCCGGGTTCGAGTAGCTTTTGTGGTCGTTTGCTGACCAGCTCTTAGACATGATGAATAAACTTCCTCCTCAGAGTGGAATGAGTCTTCTGACAGCAGCTGTCATCTGAGGAGAGTCTGAGGAGCATCTGAGGAGGAGCTGAAGGAGAAGATGCGCTGCCATCACGCTCCTCCCAGAGCCACTATTAGAGAGAGTTGAGCCAACGGAAGTCCAAAACGCTGGAGCGTCACGTGATTCATGGAGCCTTCAGATCGCTGCAGGAACTTATGTTTTCTCTTTAAATGTTTAATTTCTTTCCTTTTTTATTCATTAAATGGCGTTCGTCTTTAAATGGGTTAAAAGTTTACCTCAGTTGGTCGGTTTAGTCGAAGCTCCATGCGTTACTAGGAACTTCCGGGAACTATTGAAACTGTGAAAAAACTGTTCCATTGGAGTCAACATATAAGGCGCGACTCTCTCTATTAATGGCTCTGGCTCCTCCCAACGCAGACCAGAAACTGCCAAACGGAAGTGTTCACTAAATAATTAAAGTCTTCTTAAGATTTGTTTAACAATATGTATTTGGATTATTTTAGCGTTTCTACTTAAATAAATAATTGGACGTCTATCAAATTGTTGGCGTAAATGTCCCGCTTTAGTAGTGCACGGACCACGATGGACATACGCTACCTGTTACTTTTCTAATCGCTCTCAAGATTTGTCCAATCATAGTTGTTCGTGACTGTTAAATGATGCTTTTGCGACTTTTTATAAGAATCCCAGAGACAAATAATGGACATCAAGGTGTTATGTATTAACAACGACTGTTTCTGTGCACGTACAACTTTAGCGAGACAAAATCAATCCAGACGGTTAAGTCATGTACTTTTTATTTTATTATATATATTTTATTCTTTACAACCTTATTGCTTGTTTTAGTGGTACTATTTTTTATTACCTGTTTCATGTACATATCATTGGCAACATGACCAACACAATAATGTAAAAAGAGTATTTCAAACTGATTTGAATGAATGCATTTCAAAGGATTGGAGATTGAGCTATAAAGCGCCCCCTACAGGACAAGATGTTCATAGCAGAAGGAATCTGTTATTGAGTTATGAGAGAACGTCTGTAATAAAGCACAGCAGGGCATTCTTTTCAATCCACTTCCAAACATAACTTTTAAGCATGTAATACAATCAGTAGTGATTTACTCAACTATCTGCTTAATTTAAGGGTCACTGGTCTTGTGCTTCTACAAAATATCATCTTATTTCAATGAGTGAACACAAACCTCAATCAACATTGACTGCTTTTTAATTCATACATGTCACAGATTTTCTCATTAATGTTAAGCAGGAAATACATACTGACATCCATGTGAAACTTGGAGGACATAAACCACCACAAATGCAAAATATAATCCTAGTAGCGTTTGTGAGGCTGTTACAATCAGAGCATGTTAAATGAACTAATACTTATGGTTAATACCAAAATATTCTTAACATATAAAGTGTACATTCAGAGGAATATTAATTATATATTTCTTAAAGGCTTCAGCGTAAGCAAAACGTTTTGTGAAATACACAACTATAATCCATATTTAGCAATTTATTGTGTAGCAAACTCTTTTCAAAATCTTAAATACTCTTGTAATACATGTAAACAGTTCACACATGTATCTTATCGTGTGCACATATTTAAAATACAGTTTGGCCAAATTTTGCATTTAAAAATACATATTTTGTCAAACTCAAACACACAATGTATAACGTGTTTTTTTTTGTTTAAGTACTCCTTTAGTTGGTCCTCCACTATATAAAGTGCAGAGGGTCATGTGTTTGGTGCTGATCTCAGGTCAGTCTGTAGCTGATGAAACAGAATCAAAGGGACACGCTCAGCTTTTCCTCCGGCCTTTGGGCTTCTTTCTCCTTAGATTTCCTGCAATATGAAGAGAGAAAATTAAAATCAAACTAATCAGACTATGACGAACAGTAACCGGGATTATTTTAAAATAATATGTTATGAGGTCTACATGCCATTTAAATACTTATTGATATCTTTTTTTTGGGGGGGAAGCATCATAATGTCAAAGGTCAAACCTTTCCTAACCTTCTCCATCTTAACAAAAAGTTTTTATTCTGACCCATTTCACAACTATTTGCTCTGCTTATCTTCCAGTCTTCAGACAGATTAAAGTCACGACGCAGCGGAGACCCCTCAGGAATGTCAGTAAAAGGTCAAAGGTCGTAACTTTAAAGTCATGTGACGTTCTGACCTTTACATTCAAGTTCATTTACAGTGTTACACGCATCCAGAAACATTTCCTTGTTGAGATTTAACTTCATGTGAATATTATTAAAACACAATGACAAAAGAACATAATTTAAGAAAAAGATCGTTCACATTGAGATGTTAAAATTACAGAGACACAATGATTCTTTAGCACAAAAATACTTATGTTAAAAAGGAATCAGTTATGATAAAGACAGGAACTGATTAATACATAAACAAATGATTTTGTCATTCACAGAGAAATGTCTTACAGAGAGTCTGGTATCCAAAGACAAACAAATCAGATTCCCGAATCACAGATTCCCACACGTTTATAAATGAGAATGTTATGTCAACACATGTTTGTAAGTAGAAACCCTGGGGTTAGACATCAATTCGACGGCTTTGAACAGAACGATCGGTTAGTTCAGCAGCGGTGTTGGAGGACCTACCTTACTGCAACACACACGCCTTTTTACTGCGGCCATTCCTTCTGCCACCCTCCACTTCAGAGGGTTAAAGAAACAAAACAAACTCTGAAGGAATGATTGACATTCGTGTCACGTATCTGCAGAATGCAGACAATAAACCATTCGAAAGATTTTTTACATCTGACAAACATCCACCCTTATGCTGGTTCAAAAAGTTTTATAGCTTCATGGTTATGGGGTGAATCTCATGACAGCTGTCAAGAACATGTCCATCATATTAACCACAAAAATAAGTCATTGTTTGGCTTAAAGAAAATTAAAGTCCAAGTGAACGGAAAAATGACAATTCTTATTTTTTCATGAAATATTGCAGCGTTGATAGTAAATAGCTTTTCAATGCGGGTCATTTTCTTTTTAAAATTCATGTACCCTCATAATCTTCAGTTTAAATCAGAAAATGCGCTTCCGTCCTGAAATGACTATCCACCTCACGGCTTGGGCGGAGCATCCGTTAACTCCTCCCCTTCAGCCGTCAGTCTGGTGCCAGATTCATTTCAAAATCAATGCAACAGCTGTTTTTACACATCCAATCAATTCGCAGTGAAAGACACAAGCCTCGCCCAGTAATTCGCAATCGCAACTCTCTTAAAACAGGCTTAAATTTCTTTATGCAACATGTTTATTTTGTGTTAAATACGACTCGGACATGTTCTACATAAATTGAGACTGCCAATAAGGATTAACATTAAATGAATGATATTAAAATATAATAAAATGATAAATATACCAATATATGAAGAGTTTATTAGCAAAAACGCCTTTAAAAAAAGGTACAAAAAAGTGCAAAATAAAAACATGATTTTTAATTAATCAATCAAACTGAGTTGTTTTGAATAAGAAATAAACATTAAAACATACAGTTAACCAACACAAAACATGATTTTTGACCATTTTATATGCTGATAATCTCTTCAATAGTTGATATATTTATGTACTATTATATTAAATAGAAAATAAATTATATTTGAGTAAAATTTCTTTAAAATATATTATGACTAAGTACCAACACATGTGATCAATTAAAAACACTGGACACTGTCAGTTTCAAACACCAGTGTTAAATAATAAGATCTTTATTAGATATAGAAATAGTTTACCTTCATTACTGCTTTTTTTGTTTCTTTGGAAGAAACGTTTATTATTTTCAGGTTGGCCGGGGGCGGGGCCTACAGCAGGAGTGGGTGGAGTTTGTGAACGCTTCCCATCCAGTTCATCACGTGACCGCTGCGTTTCAACACAACTGTCTCCGTCTGTCTGAGCGTCACAGGACTGCAGTGGGTCGTCTATTTCTTTCTTACAGCCATTTTTTTCACGACCTCCGTTTACAAGAGTCGAACTTAAAGAGTCTGGCGTCTTCGTTGAAGCAGGAGTCTGATCATCATCTGTGGCTTTGATATTGTTCCCATTGCAGTTTTGATCTCGTGGATCTGTATTTTGTTGAGTAAGGCAATTGGGCGATGGGTCTGAGAAGGCCTCAAGACGACTGCCTTCTGATGCGTTTTTTTCCTGAGCCGATGTGTCCACAGAGGCATTTTCCACCGATACGCCGTTCACGGATGAGTTGTGCTGTGTGTGGAGGTCCATTGAGATGTTTGTGTTGGTGGTTTCAGACGACTCGTCGTTACCCAGTGAGGCAGGTTCACCTCTGGGACTGATGTCGGAATCTCTGACCGGACCTTCTGGAGTATAATCTTGGACTGTGGGAGACGCCTCGACTGCAGATGAATCGGCTTCTTCGACAGACCTGACACTTGCTGCTTTAGAACGAGAAGACATCGATTTGTTCAACAACTCTATGCGTCAGAGTCAAGAAGAGAAATGGACATGAAAGCATGAAGCAAAAGCGCAAAGCCAAAACAACTTTTGAACACATAACAAAAGATTTTTCTAGAATGAATTGCTGTGAATGTGACGTGTTCATGCAGTAACAGTTTGTATTCGCAGTGGACATTTATTTACATGCAAGTGTGTTAGTTGACATGAACTTCAAATAGCTCGCACATGCACAGTTTAGACACAGAAAAGCACCAATGAGAGGATGAGTCGTGAGTGGTGAAGCATTCCTATTGGTCCAGCAGGCAGGAAGTGAGCAAGCAGGCTCAAATCCAGAAAATCCAAACGCTCCTCCTCACCTCATAACATGCGAGTGAACAAACATTATTCGCTCTCTGAATGAGTCATATCAGATACACAAGACTGATTTACGTTATTAACGTAAGGTTTCTTTAAGGTTTCTAAATCTTAAAAGAATACGTTTTGCCTTACAGGTTTGGTTTGCTGTGGGGTTTCTTCAATAACTGCCACACACTGCTTTCAGACTATTTTTTTGAGTAATATGTAATAATAATATAGTATACTTTTGTATTGACTTTAGTATTTACTGTAATATATTACTGTTTACTACACTAAAGTATTCTGTAGTTTAACGTCAGTGCATTAATAAACTGATGGTAGTAAAAACTGTTGCACACTTTGTTATTTGTTTCATGTGGATAGTCATCAATAAAGTGAAGACGTGTGCAGTTGTGTCGACTATCTGTGTGATGTCACACAGTTTTAGACTGTACTGAAATGAAGTTTTCATGGTTTATTGAACTCTTGGATCAACAAATCCACTCGCAGGAGAAAACGGAGGCGTTTGAGACTTCTGTGGCAGGTCTGACAGCCTCATGTCTTACCAGGCTCTCTGGCATCCCTATGAATTTCACTAGAAGACGCACTTTCCGTTTCGCACCTGGGACGGGTCTTTCTCAGATGGAAACCTTTTCGGATGTCCGCAAGGAGCTGGTCGATGATACAGCCCTCCTCCGGCACAGGTTCTCTTCTGACTGCATGTAGACAAACATCACATTCTCATGACAGCTGCGGATGGATTTGTTTTTCTCACTACAGGAAGCTCGGCTAATGAAATAACTCACTAATCTTTCCACCTTCTCCTTTCCGTCTCTTGGATTCCTCCTCCGCCAGCTGTTGTTTGCGTTTCTCCGCTTTAGCCGCTTGTTCTTTGCGAAACCTGTTTTCCTGCAGAGAGGAACCACATGACACGTCAATCATGGACAACAACTGTATTTTTACATTATAGGCCGCTTATGTTTTAAGAGACTGCAAAACTATTGCTGTTGGGTTGTTGAGGCCCACATAAAAAAATACCGTATATAATAGTATATTTCAGCGTTTACTATAAAGTAGCCATGGGCCAGTTATCAGTTTCAAGGTATACCGAGGTTTCAAAAGGGCAGACATATGCCGTGATACCGTTTCTATGGTATGAGCCGTGTTTACACCAAATTAATTACATG
This sequence comes from Triplophysa bombifrons, assembly GCA_029783895.1. NCBI lineage: Eukaryota > Metazoa > Chordata > Actinopteri > Cypriniformes > Nemacheilidae > Triplophysa > Triplophysa bombifrons. The sequence continues at coordinate 1,283,946 of CM056467.1, read as the reverse complement.
AAAAAATTATTTAATGTTTACATTTAATATATATATATATATTACAAAAACATACATAAACATACAGAAGTGTTCAAAATTATTCAACCCCCACTGAAATTGATTGTTTTGGTCGGTTTGACATTGGTTATGATCATTCAGTCATCCTGCTTACAATTAAATCAAAGAGGCACGTGTAGGTCAGACAAATATAACATAACATTTATAATGAAATAACCACAAATGTCTTTTCTGAGCTCACATCATTATCAGTTTTATTCAACCCCCAAGTGACATTCAATCTTAGTACTTAGTACAACATCCTTTTACAGTTATAACAGTTTTTAAACGAGAAGCATAGCTTGACACAAGTGTCTTGCAGCGATCTACGAGTATCTTCGCCCATTCATCATGGGCAAAAGCCTCCAGTTCAGTCACATTCTTAGGCTTGCGCACTGCAACTGCTTTCTTTAAGTCCCACCAGAGGTTCTCAATCCGATTTAAGTCTGGTGACTGCGATGGCCACTTCAAAATGTTCCAGCCTTTAATCTGCAACCATGCTCTAGTGGACTTGGAGGTATGCTTGGGATCATTGTCCTGTTGAAAGGTCCAACGTCTTCCAAGCCTCAGGTTTGTGACGGACTGCATCACATTGTCATCCAATATCTCCTGGTACTGAAGAGAATTCATGGTACCTTGCACACGCTGAAGCTTCCCAGTACCTGCAGAAGCAAAACAGCCCCAAAGCATGATTGACCCCCCGCCATGCTTCACAGTAGGCAAGGTGTTCTTTTCTTCATAGGCCTTGTTCTTCCTCCTCCAAACATAGCGTTGATCCATGGGCCCAAACAGTTCTAATTTTGTTTCATCAGTCCACAGAACACTATCCCAAAACTTCTGTGGTTTGTCCACATGACTTTTGGCATACTGCAGTCGACTCTTCTTATTCTTTGGGGATAGCAAGGGGGTGCGCCTGGGAGTTCTGGCATGGAAGCCTTCATTACGCAGGGTGCGCCGTATTGTCTGAGCAGAAACTTCAGTACCCACATCTGACAAATCTTTTCTCAGTTCCTCAGCAGTCACACGGGGACTTTTCTCCACTCTACGCTTCAGGTAGCGCACAGCAGTCGAAGTCAGCATCTTCTTTCTGCCACGACCAGGTAGCGTTTCAACAGTGCCCTTTGCCTTGAATTTGCGAATGATGCTTCCTATGGTGTCTCTTGGTATGTTTAACATCTTTGCAATCTTCTTATAGCCATTGCCCTTCCTGTGAAGAGTAATCACCTGTTCTCTTGTCTTCCTGGACCATTCTCTTGACCTCACCATGTTTGTAACCACACCAGTAAATGTCTAGAAGGAGCTGAGTATCACAGTCATTTTAAAGCTGCCTAATTGGTGCTTATTAGGCTTTATTGCTGCTGCCTGATATCCACAGGTGTTTTCAATACCTGATTGAAAACACTTGATTGAACCTCTGTTCTTCAGAGTGGTAGTCTTTAAGGGGTTGAATAATTATGTCAATGAAGAGTTCACAAAAGAAACATTTACTACTGTATTACAAAACTAATTGATGTCATTTTAGTTGCATATGGTTCTTTAAGAAGTCCTTGTAGGATTTCATTCTGAATACAATTACAAATGTACACTAAATTCCCTAAAACCATTTACAGCATAGGGGGTTGAATAATTTTGAACACAACTGTATATAAATATATATGCATATTACAAAAAAAATGTATATATATATATATATATATATATATATATATATATATATATTTATTACATATAAATATATCTATATATATATACATTTTTTGTAATATATATACGCTTTTTGTAATATTTATATATTTTTTTGTAAAAAAACACAGAGATTAGAAAAGTGGAAACCGTAGAAACAGTATATCATAACATTCTTTAGTATTAACTATAGTGAATTAATAAACAGGAGTAAATTCTTTTGTATATTTTAATGTTCACAATAGTATCTATACTACAACTAAATGAAGTTATTTAAATTGCTGAAATCACCATGAAACACAGCTTTTGTTTTTATAATGATGTTTGTCAAAGCTGTGATGGCTTTGAAACTGACCTTCAAGGATTTGAGAAAGAGTTGTCTGAAGATCTTGATGTTGCTGAAGAGCTCCTCGAGCGAGAGCTGAGCAGCATCTTCACAGAGATACTGAGCCAGATCAATCCTTCTCTTCTCGATGTTAGCGAAACGCTCCACGAGAGCTTCGCACGCCAGCAAGTTCTTCTGCAGGAACATCAATGCCATCACAAACCTTCAAATCACTCCATAAATCACTTTCATTTACATAAGTCTTGTTTTGGGCGAATCTCGCGTGGCTGGGATAAGAAATTAGGGTCCAATAGTTTCATGTCTTCTGACCTGAATCAATAAATGTGAAAGAAAATCTGGAAAAAACAAGTGTTTCTACCTCAAGGAGCCCTAAGAATTGCTCCCGGACATCTTCAACCGATGATGACACCTTCTTCTCAGCATCTCTCAACCGCTTCAGGAGTGCGCTCGCGTCTGCCTGGCTCGACTCCACATTTATACTGAGAGAGAGAGAGAGAGAGAGAGAGAGAGAAAGAGAAAGAGAGAGAGAGAGAGAGAGAGAGAGAGAGAGAGAGAGAGAGAGAGAGAACAAAAAAGTGCTTCAGACTGAAATGACAACGCTAACCTTGTGACACTCTCTGGTGAAACATCTATTCATAGTACACAACAGTAGTGTGTGGAGTTGTGTTACCCGGCGGCTTTCTCACAGGCCTCGATTTCATCTGGAAAATTCAGCAGCTCTGGATGGTTCAATTCTGCTTCCTGAAAATCACAAGATTCATTTGATCGCTCTCATCCATTACAAATGAGAGAAGAGCGCATTTAAAGATGTATGTGTGTGCCCACGTGACATCACCTCCAGGATGTGATGTAAGAGCGTGATGCGACTCTTGTTTGCTTTGGTTTCAGTAAGTTTCAACAGGGAACTGATCTTGAATCCCTCAGCATTACCCGTGTGACTTCCCTGGCAAAAAGGAAAAGTTAATCAGATGAGGAACCAATTCAGCGTTAAAATAAGACATTTAGGACAAATAGAGAAGGTGTTTGAGTAAACGACACGAGCAATTTGGCTGCTTTGTGCTCAGTTGGCAATTTCTCTAGATTTGACCTGCATGGGGACATGAAAGGCTATTCATAAATTTATTTTGTTTAGTATTTCTGGCTGTAAAAAACGTGGTTTTGTGTTCATACAATGGAAGTCAATGGAGTACAGTGTTATATGCTTATAAACGTTCTTCAAAATATCTTATTTTGTGTCTGCAAAAGTCATACTGGTTTGGAATGACATGAGCGTGAATAAATGATGAAACTATCCGGTTCAGAGTTCACACCCACTTCACAATATATGTTGAGCAATAATAAACATTAGAACTGTTGGAAATTTTGGAGTATCTTACATAGTTGAGAAAGTTTCCCACATCAAGGATAAGCTTACAGAAACTGGGCAGCAATGAGCTTTGTATGAGACCTGCAGGAGAAACAGAAAGAACGTCTTATTAATACTCACCTGCGTTCATTTACTGCAGTAAAAACTGTGTGACACACACTGGGTATGTTTACATGCACCCTCAATGCCACTATAATAGGATTTCAGCAATATTGCGATCACACTTGACCTCATAGACACAATCATTCGATCTAAATAATGCGATTAAGCTCATAACCACAGTAAGCATAATCAAATTAACATTTTACATTAACGTACGGTGGTTTTAAATCGCAATAAGAAGGCATGTAAACACCTTAATTGCATTATGCTGCTCTGACCAAGCTGCGCGTGTGCTTCTGTCATGCATCTTATGCGCAAATTGATGGTAAACATGACAGTCTGATGTTTTACCGTCAACACAAATTGGCAGTCTCTGCTCCGTATCTTCATACAGAAACAGTACCAACGCGATGTTGCGGTTGCATTTACATTTTACGCATTTGGCAGACGCTTTTATCCAAAGCCACTTACATTGCTTTATCCTATACATTTGTTTCTAAGTATGTGCAAAGCCCTGGGATCGAACCCACGACCTTGGTTTTGTTAGCGCCATGCTCTTACCACTGAGCTACAGGAAAGCTACAACATTTTCTATCATATGTATTTATCACGGCACCGAATGACCGTAAAATACCGTCCACTTCAGTGTGTTTTGCATTTGACATGAATATATTAGAACGATAACCAGTAACGCACACACCTACAGTATCTGAGATCAACTTTTGTGCTCTCTATTACAGCAAATAATCAGACTCGTAAAACTTTCAAGTAAACAGGAGCAAAGAGGCGTTCTCATGTCATATGAACATTTTACAGCGATTAAATCCTACACTAGCCAGGTTTAAGCAATATGTTCTAATTCTCAAAAAAAAAAGGTTTGCAGAATGACTGCGTTTCCAATAAATGATGTTATGCGATTAAAGTGTATTTAGTGTCTTCTCGCGATAAGTCATTCTGGATGTACTTGTTTGTACGTTTTATGGCAGGTTGCAAACCAACTTTAGTGCCACCTACTGTGACGAAAGTGTGAAGAGAAATGTCCACCTTTCCTTTATATTCAAATTACCTCACTATTTCTAATAAATCTCCATACTCCACTCATTCAATTTCCAGCGTTTGGGCCATCATATAAGATATTACTCAATTTGAATTCCTTACATTCTATCTTTCCAAATCTTCTGCCAAAACATACGCCACGTTTGGTTCGCCACGTGCCTTATAAATACCACAAAAAGTGTTTCCATTGCAGTTTTCCGAAATATGTCTTTATCGTATTGCATGGAAAAACACCTCATGCGTGCGTGAAAAGTTTTTGCGATCCATGGGAGTCTTTGCGAAATTGACGTGTTTCCATTGGACGTATTTTCAATTCGCTATTTCAATTAATGGAAAAAAGGCTAATGAGTATTGGAAAAAGAAATTTGCATTATTGGTGCGCATGTAATCATAGTCATTAATATCAACAAAGGAATAAACAACTCATGACGAATGTCTGTAAATAGAAACTCACAGTCACAGGCCGACCCGAGCAGCTGGGTTTTGGGTGTGAGAATATCCAGCGTTGATAAAACCTCCTCACACAGTAACATACACTCGATTCTCAGCTGATAACTGACCACAAACACACACAGCTACAATAATACTGCATTATCATACATCACATCTTAAGTCTTCATCACTTCAAATACTTCAGCGTGTAGCAGGTTAAATGAAGACTTACCACGGTACAGCCAGTAGCAAAAGGTAAAACCGGTCAACATTGGCCAGCTTGTCTGGATCTCCTTGAAAGGACTTTAAGTTGTCTATCTAGAGACAGAAAAAGACATTAACGTTAAATGTGATGTGTGAATTAAAGTGACACCCGTCACTTTTGCAAAAACAATAGAAAACATTACAGAAATTCTATTTTAAGGTAATAATGGGAGTTGTATTGGTTTTACTATAATGTTGTGTATAAGTCTCTACTGGTGTGTGTCTGTTTGGGAACCGACAGAACACCATGAGGTTCTACTGAAAGTCCCAAAACACAATAGGAATTTTGTAATTGTTTCAAAGGTGCTACAGAAACCATTACAACTTTTAGACAGAATTTTATCCTAAAGTCGCCATGAACCGGAAGTTGCGATCGTGTTTACTACCATATTCTGACGCATTTGTTTCCAAGTGAAACAAAAAAAACAAATGTGGGCGTGTCTTGTTTTTTCACAGCATTTGATTGGATGTGTAAAAACAGCCATTGTATTATGAAATGTAACTGGGAGCTGACTGACAGCTGAAGGGGAGAAGTTAACAGATGCTCCATCCAAGCCATCTAACTTACATCGTTTATGATAGATAGTCACGACAGTTTACGGTTTTCACAGTATGAGAGCACACAAAATTTAAGAAGAGAATGACCCACATTGATAAAACTATTTACAAAAAACACTCCATTATTTACTGAAAAAAATAGGAATTGTTATTTCTAATTTCACTGGGACTTTAAGAAATTAAAAGGGGCTTTATTTTTGTGATTGCTCGATGTAGAAATGACACTTCACCCTAAAGATCATGGCTGCGTTTCCCAATAACGTTGTCTCTTAACATGCTACGAAGACTCTAAAGGTCCACCCTAACTCAAGTTATATCTTTTCTAGGCATGTTCCCCGGACTATACCTTTTGAGGTTACTTAAGGTAAACTTCAAGTACCGTTAGCAGGTGCTGTCCATGATGGTGGTGCTGAATAGATTGATATCGATGCCTCGAGAATCGATTGTTCACTCAACCTTCCGTTATAGAGGGGGTAAAGTATTGAGAAAACAATGTTTATTATAAAGAAACGCATCAGAAATAGTAGAAATTGCATCTATCAGGGCTCACTGAAATACTATTAATAAATAAAGAAATATGTGTGTGTGTGTGTATGTATGTATGTATTTATTATTTTGCAATTGTCCGATCCCGCTCATTATTGGAATAAATATTTCATTTGTGTATAGGGAAAAGTGTCCCGTTCTGAATGGCAATCACTCGAGGGACAACCGTAATGGCATGAACGCCTTGATGTGCCTCCATCACGTCGTGCCTGGCAAAAGGAATATGTAATCGGTGGCATGACGGAGCAGGATGTTTGTCATGGAGTAAACGAACCGCCACACCGAGTTCTTTCAGCCCATATTCATCCCGAAACACCTCCAGAAAACTCCCCACTGCATAAAAACGAAGAGCCGCTATGCAGCAGCTGATTTCCGGGGCTGAGGGGAAAGCTCCGTCGAGTTTGTCTTGACAAAGTTGGGCCAACGAGATGCAAGAATTTGCAGAATTTTCTGCCGTGGCAGGCTAAACTTGTGTAGAATTTTCTCTTCTGCCATGATAGCCGGGGGACTAAAATGTTCTCTAATGAAATTTTGCAAATACACGAACTGGCTCCACGGCCGGCGCGGTCTTTGATTTAAGCCAACTATTCGCTGTCTCGCTGCAAGAGTTTGAACAAACTCCCCATAACATTCCTTCCCTTGAAATAGACTACGCCTTTCCTGTCAAATGGTTTGCCAGCTATTGTGGCTTTGGATAATATGCTGTAATTAAAAAAGCTAACAACCATCAGTGTTTGACAATATTATTCATAAAAACACTTCAATAGCCTGAGTGTATTGAACTGAGTATTTTATTTGTAAAATTAAACTGCGATGTAGAAAAGCTTTTTGCATAGCGGTATGAACCATCAAAGGCGATAAGGTATAGCTAAGAGCGGTCCACACCAACCTTACAAAAGTATGACTTACAGAAGGTATACCTAACTAAGAAGGTTTCGGGAAACAAGTATTAACGATAAGGTACCGCTTTAGGTATAACCTTAAGAACGACATAGCGTTAAGAAGGTTTCTGGAAACGCAGCCCATAAGTACTCAAAGTAAAACCAACATGAATTCCACTCGTCATAGTTTTCAGGTTGGGAACAAACCTCGTGTTTTTCAGGAATCAGTTTGAGAAGCTGTTTTAGGGATTCCACATCAAATTTAGAACAGTCGCCTTTCTGAACCATCATCACGAAGTCTTCATTTGAGCTGTTCAGAAGATAATCCAACATCTATCAACATCTCTAAACGTCGTGCCAAAATATCCTCATGAACAGACGTCTCAAAGACATCTGATCTTACCATTTAAACTGCTTCAGAAATATATTCAGATTCAAATTCTTCTTGGGGTCAATGAAGGAAATCTAAAGACAAGACGACAATCATTAAATGCTTATGCTATAATATACATATAAAAAAAGAACGATTTTAGCCCATCCCAAAGTCACATCTCATTCAAAATCCCATCACAGAAATAAAACCCATTTCATATAGACGAACAATAGATTAAGCTGTTTATGGAGAGAGCATCCAACCTCTTTGGTTTCTTTTCTTGCGGGAGTGACGAGGACCTTGTCTTTGGGTTCAGCAACCGGCAGACAGAAGAGCTGCTCGATGCTGCTGTAGTTGGGCTCGAGAGGAGAATCACCTGGAGTTGAGGCCCACATTGAAGAACCATCTATAAAACAACAAGAATTATCTAAGATAAGCACTTGCCTTTTAAAACCTTGTATCTGTTCTATCACTCACACCCACCAGTGTCTCCTTTTCACAGATATTCTAAGGTGTGAAATCTCACCTGTAACCGCTCTGGAATTGAGTTTCTGCCAGTTGAGTTTCTTCATTCTTTGGGTGGGATATGGACACGTCTTCACAGGCATGCTGTAACACTGACCAACAGTCTGGACGCTCCTGGCGACTATCACATCCCCCATACCTGGAGGAGGAGGCGGTGGTGGAGGACCTCCAGAACCCATCCCTGGAAGAGGAGGAGGAGGTGGAGGACCACCAGAATGCATCCCTGGGAGAGGAGGCGGTGGCGGTGGACCTCCAGAACCCATCCCTGGAAGAGGAGGCGGTGGCGGTGGACCTCCAGAACCCATCCCTGGAAGAGGAGGAGGAGGCGGTGGACCTCCAAAACCCATCCCAGGAAGAGGTGGTGGTGGAGGTGGTGGACCTCCAAAACCCATCCCTGAAAGAGGAGGAGGCGGTGGAGGTAGCGCTGTTCCTGGTGGTAAAGGAGGAGGTGGAGGAGGCCCAGTTCCTCTTTTGACAGACAATGCTGAATCCACGACGGTCAGAGGAGGTGCTGAAGGGGTGGATGAAATCTTTGTGGAGTTGATCACTGGTTCCTGGTCGGTTGATCTGCAGGAACTTGTCAGTTTCTCATATGTCGTCTCCGTCTGAACTGCTTGATTTTTTCGTTTAAGCAGGCGACTGTCTACCTCAAAAGAACTTTTGGGTTTGAGTTCCTTAGTGAAGACGAGACGCTGCAGTATCTTCTCACATGAATCCATCTCCGCTGAAACAAACAATTCACTTCAGAACATAAAACAAAAGATAAAAGCCAGCACAACAGTTATGCTCAACAGGTTTTGTATCAGAATCAAAAATTAGAATTGGATGTCAACTCAATACAGCACCAATATTGCAAATGATTAAAAACCTAAATAAATACTTATACTGTATAATATATTAGTATGTACACTTCATAGTAATCAAGCTAATGGTGGGTAACTCACAATTGTTTGCTATCAGAATGGCTCGGTTAGTAAGTGACTCCAGAGCCTGCCAGATATCCACTCGCTCGGGACCCAACAACAACAATGCTTGCAACATAGACAAAAGCTGTAGGGACGATGGGAAACTGCTAACCTACAAACACACAGACAATCAAACTGATTTGATTTGACACTATACAGGAGAGAGTTCTTCACATCTATCACAAATGGACAAAAACAGTCCATCTAATTGTTGTTAGGATTCAAGTGAATGAATGAGATCAGCGACAGAGTCCTGCGCTCACTTTATTAAAGAGTGATGTGAAGACCTCCTGAGGGTTACTCATGTCAATCCCACCATAAACCCTCAAGAGTTCCTCCTCATCTTCAGCCATGGCCTCTTCAAACGCCTCACACTGGATTATCAAGTCTTCATCCTCCTCTTCCCTAAAACACACAACACATCATTATACCCTGCGTCATACTTCAGGAGACACACGTTTCTGTCCTTCCACATGACATTTTAATTGGCTCAGTTCTGCCTGTTTTTCAAAGCAACGAAATAGATTCAAATAAAATGTACCTTAGGTTTGGCAGTAGTTGAAGCAACTGTAATCCTGTTGAACAAAAATGAATTTGACATCCATGAATTAACCAAAAACAACGTCAAAATATTCGACTACTTTCTGTTCAAAAGCTGAGGTGAGACGTGAGAGGTGAGCTAGGAGTCAGACAACACAGGTGAACACAATTAAACACGTGATCACACCAATGGCTTTGTTCTCAATTGCTCACTAGCATACTATGCATACTACGTTTTCATTTTACCATCATTTCACTGCAATGCCAAAAGCTGTTTTTGCAGTCTTCTTTTATAAATTGGATGAAAATGAGACATACATGGGCATTTGATTTTTAAGACACTATTTCACAGTCTACTGTGGTTTACTAGGTAGTATGCAGTCAACAGTATGCTAGAGTTCCATTCTAACCAGTGTTGTTCTTCATTTCTACATAAAATGTAGATTATACGTGAAGCAATCCACACAATTTTACTTTATGTACTGTAATTTCATTGTCATATATTTATACGTCCAGAGACATACCAATGAATTCCTTGCGCATCTTGTCTCTTTGGTGTAGGTCATCGATGCTGAAGATGATGGAGTTGATGACGCTCAGCAGGGTCACCATGTAAGGCACATTATCTGTGGCCTGAAGCTCGTTCATAACCACACTGAAGCGATACTGCTGCATCTTCACACACTTCAGGACAAACACACAACGTCTCAAACTATGACATGCAAATATTATTTGCACTCAAGTTCAGTCATCATGGCAACTTTTTGCCTGTTAATGGTCATCAACATGTGTGCTTGACTTCATGCTTCAATTTTTAGTGTTTCAGACATCTCAGAATGGTCTGTTTCCCACATCCTACTTGGAAATAACAAAGCCAGACACATAAACTCGGGGTGGATCGATCAATCTTGACCTGAACTTATGAGTAAAGTAAAAAACAAGCTTGAAAGTCTTTTCACCACACAAAATGATATGAAACAAAGTAACTTCTACATTTTGTTATGAGAATCAAACAACAAGCTTGTAATCTGCAAGACACATTTACTTGATACATTTTTTTTTTTTTTTTAATTGAGTGAGTTTATGCTTAAACATTGCCAGGACAAAATATCTAATTATATTATAATATTTATTTTATACTCAATTTTGTAAACTCATTTCATTTTGAGTGTTCCCTGAATGACAATAATCAGATCTGCTTTCAGACAAGTTATTCTTAACACTCCCTCCAATATCTGCGATTGGACGGGCAAACAAAAAGTCCCGCCCCAACTCATGAAACAGATTAGATGTTTACGTTTTTTGGCCTCACAAAGGGCTCTTTTTGACTCAGCAAATTTTGCCAATTTAAAGATATTTAAAGACATAAGTTAAAGTAAAAAAATCAGATATTTTATATGTTGTATTAAATTAGACAGACTATCATAAGCTTTTATGCCTTGTATGCCAAGCAAACACTTGCCTTGTAATGATCCAGAGCATCGAGGGCGAGTCTGTGTCCCTCCGAGGAGAACATACTGAGGGCCGCCAGAAGCTCAAAGACCTGTTTCTTCACCATAGTGTTAGACGTGTCCAGAGCTGAAGGAATAAAGAAAGGTACCATTTTCATTGTTAAATTCCTCCTCCATGCGTTTCCTCCGTCTCCACTGACGGGACGGTAAGTATTTTGGGGGTCGTAATGTGAACTTTGTACTTCTGATGGAAGTTTAAAAACAGCTAAGCATGTGACAAGTGTGAATGTTGTTGTGCAATGCAGATACCGCGAGCCCTGCAAGAATCTGTGTGTTTTCTCAAATCTATCTCATCCCTTCATTGTAAAGGAGTCTTTAAGACACAAAAAGTCCATTTACCCTGTGACAGTTTGCGCACGTAACCCTCGTTGTCCATGATGAAGTGGATCCCAGCGGACGAGTTCATGACGGCTTTCACGCAGTTCACACACGTGAGCTGCAGCAGAGTATCTGCGATTCGAGAGCAGCCTCGTCCCGACAGCCGGTCCAGAGCCTCCAGGAGCAGGTCCAGTCCCGAGAGCTCCAGAAACTGAACCATCCAGACCTGGTCGCTCTTCTCCAGACGCTTCTTCAGACCGGAGTAGTTGACGACGGTGGGCACCTGCAGCATTCGGATGCACAGCTCGGCATCTGCTTCCTCCAGGTTGGCCTCCTGCGAGGGGTCTGAATCTTGAGACGAGCCGAATCGACCCTTCACCGCAGCCCATTTATTATGGGCTCCGTCCATCTTTACAGACATGAGGATGATGATGAAAGTTCTGTTAAGTAATAAAAAAAGGAAATGATTCAATCTTACAGCAATACAGATTCATTTGTTAAAACAAGGAGTTTTGTAAATTAGGCGAAAGGTTTAGACTAAAAATACAAATTTCAGTGCTCAATTATTCTCTCTCATGTGGTTGTACAACTGTATTCAACTTAACTCAACTCAACTTTATTTATATAGCGCTTTTTACAATTTTCATTGTTACAAAGCAGCTGTACATGAGATAGATTACAAGTAAAACAACTAAAGGCATATACCTGTAAAAACAAGAAAAAGGTGGAAAACAACAAAAGACAGACATACAAATGCTCCACACACACAATATGCATACATACTTACACACATTGACATAGACGCACACACACAAACACACTCACACACACACACACACACACACACACAAACACACTCGCACAAAAGGACAGTGAAAGGACACATTTGAGATAAAGGAGAGAGAGAACCACAGGTCAAATATTAAACAGACTATAAATTCTTATATATTAATTATTTCTAATTTCTGAATTCTAAAGCAGCCCCCCCGGCCAGGCAGATAGTGCAAAACAATATGCAAACGGTGGCGAGGAACCCAAAACTCTAATCGAGAAAAAAAAAAACTCAGGGGAACCCAGGCCCGACCGGGGGATTCCAGTTCCCCTGTGGCAAAAGCTGCTGCCTCTGCACAGGCACAACAGTGCTTGCACAACAAGGCTAAATAAAAATAAAAAAATAAGCTTAATAAGGTAAATGGTAGATTTAAGATTATCATTAACAATCTAATAGCATTTGAAATGTTGTAGGAAAATCAAAGTTGCCACGTCCTTTATTCGAGTCTTTCTGTCTTTTTTTGTGTTCATACAATGGAAGTCACTGTTGTTTGATTATCAACATGCTTCAAAATATCTTCTTTAGTGTTCTGAAGATGAAAGAAACTGACATGAAATGAGGGCAAATAAATGAAAAAAATATGGATGTGCTTTTGTGAGACAGACCTACAACAGGACTAAACAAAAGTAAAGAAAAAGACAATATCTGATGACTTTATAAATAATGTCGCATGAGATACAATAATGATGCAAGTTTGCAAAATCACATAAATTATTATTATTAAATATATTTCAAGGCAGAAAATAAAACATTTATGTTTCATATGAAGAGTTCAGATTCCAAACAAACAAACATTTAAAAAAAATCATGATTTTAGTTTGAATGATATTAATTTGAATGCACAATAAAATCATGATTTTTTGTGCATTCTAATTAATATCATTCAAACTACAATTGGGTTGTTTTGATTAAGTAACTCAAACAAATACAGCTAACTAACACAACAAAAACATGATTTTTGAGTAATCTGTTTTTGCAAATAAGCTCCTCATATTCTTTTTAAGAAAGAAAGCATCGCCACAACTTCCACAGAAACAAACAAAAACAAATAAGCATGTGATTTAAGCATAAAAATATGACATATATCATTGAAAAAGTCATATTAAAGTTAGGACACAAGGTCTATGAGAAGGGGTGATGTTGAGAGGAAGTGTGAGCACAGGAACGGGAAACAGAGAAAACTGGACATTTTTCAAGCCAGCGGGACAGACATATCAGTCTGTACTTGCAAAAGCAAACACATGTCAACATTTCTTCACGCTGGATCAAATGTTCCTCTATTGCTTCATACTAATGTATATTCTTCAGAATACTGCTGGAATTTACAGCAACAAAGAAACTTTCTACAGCAAGTTTTGGCATGACAAGTGTTGGCATTGAGTCACAGTCATTTGTGAAATACTGCTCCTATTTTTAAAGCATTATAATTATTTCAGCACCAGACACATTATGTTCTATTCCAAATTACCGTGGGCAAACACTGACTAATGCCATTGATCTTTTCCTCAGAAAGAACAGACTCCCCCTGTTTTAGTTCAGAAAACTCATTTAATACAGATGGCTGAGATTTTACATTAACACAGACACTCTGACTGTGTCATATTCTACTAATTATCATCATTCAAATGTAAATGACCATCATAATGCTTCTGAAGTCCAGCTGGTGAAGTATTACATTAGCGTTTCAAAAGTCATGTGTAAAGGCTGAAGTATGGTCTGTCTGTCCGCGTTCGCGCCCTACGCATTACGCAATTTTCATCATCAATTTTCATACTGGGTGGTTTTTAGGGCTGCACAATTAATAGAAAAACGAATCGAGATTACGATTACAGATCCAACGATTATGTAATCGTTAAAAGCCCCGATTACAACTGTCCATTTATGAATATTTTCTGTGCATGTCAGCAGGTTTGTTGGGCGTTAAAGGTCTGGAACAAATAGATAAACTATCTAAAATACAAGTTCAGAAACCACTTCATAAAATTATAAAAGGATAGTAAAGATATCGCCCAAAAGTAATGTAGTAAAGTATTTTTAGTTTTTTACATTACAACACAGAACATCCAATACTAAAGTTAATAGCAAAATGAAACAAAACTAAGAACTCCATAAAATTTCCTAAACTATGAACGATAAACATCTGAGCTATAAGAGTTCCCTCAGGGTTTAGATAAATGTTGAATTGAATGAATGGGCATATCTCGAAGTCAGATGAAGTGATGTATAACTCTGAACATCAGAGTAAGAGAAAGTTATAAACATCAGATTTGTTCCCTCAGGATACACACACACACACACACACAGATGTGTGTTTGTTTTCAGACAGGTTTGGGTTCGACCAGGTGTGGGAAAGGCCCACAGACATTTGATGCGCTCAGGTGAGCGGGACGGAGGATTGCAGATGAAATGTTCAGATAATATTTCGTCATGCATATTGCCAGATGACTTTAAAACTTTGAAAAGTTACAACGTTGAATTAGAGTTTTTGGTTTGGCTTAGTTGGATATACCACAGAGACATGAATAATGGAATAATTTTAAGTTTTAAACTGGTTTTACAAAATTAAAGCCTTGTCGTATTCCATACCTTTTCTTTAAAGGGGTCATAATGCAGAAATACGTGTTTTTCTGTGTCTTTGGTGCATTACAAGTTGGAAAAAAATTAAAGTCGGAAAAAAAGAAGCATTCTATCTAAAAGCGAATGCGAACCAGTATTCGACCAATCACTACGCACTAGAGACCTGGCAAATCATAGCACACTTCGCTTTTCAGAGCGATGAGCTTTGTATAATATCAGCTTGTTTCAGAGAGGCGGAGCAAAGAGGAGATACAAACATGCACGGTATGTGGAAAATACAGCGTTTTTAAACCTTAAATCATGTTTACACATTGTATTACATCTAAAGCAAACAATAATATTCGTTTTAGCCGTGTCATGTGACACCTTTAATATCGTGCAGCCGTGCTCTGAATGAAATCACCAGATACAAAATATAAATGTTCCATCTGTTTTAGGCCTTCAGTTAAAGATAATTAAAAACACTGTACCACAGCTTTCATGTTTATTGCAGATTAAAACTTGTCTCTGAAGGATCAACAACCTTTGTTAAAGCAGACACACCCGTCTGTCCGCCTGGAAAGTCAACAATCCTTTCAGTTCAAAAGACCAGCTCCGGATGTTATTGGAAGATTCAGTGAAAGCTAAAAATCTCTCATTCAGCAACATTACCTCTTGCACTATAAAGATCTTCAGTTTCAGACACCACAGACTCGCTGATGTACAACACTTAACACAACCGCCATC
Organism: Triplophysa bombifrons; assembly: GCA_029783895.1. Classification (NCBI taxonomy): domain Eukaryota; kingdom Metazoa; phylum Chordata; class Actinopteri; order Cypriniformes; family Nemacheilidae; genus Triplophysa; species Triplophysa bombifrons. Next base: position 1,268,306 of record CM056467.1, on the reverse strand, counting down.
ACACACAGCAGGGAATTACTGATGACAATACAGCATCTATGCCTGAACAAGTCTACACAAATTCACCGCAGCACTGTATTTCTTTGTCCTCGTAAAGCCCTTACCAAAGGAGGATAAAACATTTTGAGAGAAAGTTACTTTGGATATTATGGATGTGTTGTTTGGTTTGGGCACGTTCCATAAATTCCTGCCACGTGGACGTGTCGTCTCTGGATGCCAGCTACTGCCCGGTAATGTGAAGATAAAGAGCCACAGAATGAGAAATCCCACAGAAAGTATTTACAAACTGGGAGGCTTGGATTCTCCACCATAATGAAGCACATTTATAATGTAAAAGCTGAATAAAATCATCTACAGTGTATGTGAGCTCAGAAAACCAAAGAAAAATCACACAGTACGAAGGAATTTTACATCGTATATTTGGAATGTCCTTCAAACAGAGCGTCTACTGTCTCGTACGCAGTTCACTAATGAAATGCTTTTGTCTTGAAGGAAATGAAGCACAGGAAGGAAAAGACTGTCTCCTGTTGCGAGTCTTTTGGCCCGTCTTAATAGATTTATCTCAAAAAATGAACATTTATTAATTCAGCAGATGATTTTATGCAAATGACTTATAAATGAGGGAGCATTTAACATTTTTACAATCTTCATGATTCCAAAAACAGGCTTGATTGAAATGCACAAAATAAGGAATGTAACAGTTCACCGTGAGCCGGTTGAAAATCGATAAAAAATATGTGACGATTCCAGCCGATTGAGATGTTATTTGAATCGTAATACATGATTTGAACAGCAGGGGCAAACTTCAAAAACGTAGATATGCTGATATTTCTTAAAGTGACAGTCCGTTAGTTATTTTGAGTAAAAATTAGCTAAAACCAAATATTGAGCAAGTACATGAAAAAACGGTGTTTAAAACTTTGTCACTACCCTTGCGGGATTCACCACGGAAAGCTTGTTATAATGGTTTGTAATTTGCCCTGTCGGGTCGTCTTTCCCGGAGATCCTTATTTGGTGTCTTCGTCTATGCATCATGAAAAGCAGTTGTTCATTTCTAATTTGTCTCAACTCATTTTATAAAAATAAATTGTGAAATGAATCGTATCGTGAGATCAGTATCGTGCATCGCATTGCGAGCTGAGTGAATTGTTACATCCCTACATAAAATGCAATGAACTCTGATTTTCCTCAGGTCTTTTCAAAGTTCAAAGGTCATTTCTCAGTCACAGCACAAGTGATCTAGGTAATGCTGTGTTTTCTCTGTTGATCCAGATAAAAATTTACACACTTCAGTCTGTGAGGACCGAAGGTCTCTCGGGTGATAACCTACATATGAACTACACGATCAATGCTCTCAACCTTTAAATATAAAATAAACTTAGACAAGCAATACTTGAGTAAAAATGCAAATAAACAGTTTTCTTTTAAAGAGTTCTGGAGCAAACATTAGTGTGCGATACTGTAGTTTCAGCAGAACTGTCTTAGGGTGACCGTATCATATTTTCTGAGCATCACCCTTTTGACACAATCTAACGGGACAAACAACAGCAGCTTCCTATTACATGCAAATGGAGGCCTTTGATAAGTGCTCTTGAGAAACAGCAGGGCTGAAAATGACATGAATCGTGTCATGACGCTAAAACCCTGTTGTGGTGGAGTGACAGTGAATTATTCAACATCGAATAAACTCATTACTCTCATGCCACACTTTATTATATCCCTTATTATTAACCTTATTATTAACCATTTACAGGAGCTGAAATTTAGGCAATGCACGATTTGAAACAACAGTAAACTTTAATACACAATGATTTAATTGAGATAAACACAACTATACATAACACCACTTGAAATATGTTCACAGTTCTAAGTATTTAAGGAATTGTTCACCTTCAAAACGAAAAATCTGTCATCATTTACACGCCCTTTTGTCACATTTCAAACCTGCATGACTTTCTTTATTCTGCAGAACAGAAAAGATGTTTTTAATATTGTTGGTAACAGAAAAAACGTTGGACACCATTGACTTTCATAGGCTTTGTATCCATACAATAGAAGTGAAATGGGGATCAAGGTGCTTAACAACATTTTTCAAAATATCTTCTGGCACGCGCCACTACGAAGAGTTTAACTATGTTTCCATCTCAATGCGACGGCGACGCGACTAGAAAAAAGTGTATTCGCGTCGCCCCCTATTTGCGCGCGCCTGCATTTAAAACAACGAATATATGCGCGTCTAAGGACGATTCACATTTCGCATCTTTTGCACGTGCAAGTTCGTTCATTTAAATGTAGACACGAGGCAAGCGTGCGCAAATAGGGAGCGATCTGCACATTTTTCTAGGCGCATCAGCGTCGCATCGAGATGGAAATATTTCAATTTTTCAGAGTGCCGCGCCAACCACCAAGAAACCACAAACAAACCCCTAAAACCACCGAGCAACCATAAAGCAACACCATGGCAACCACCCACTACATCCTAGCATTGAGTCAGCAACTTCTGCACAGACATGCACAACTTTCAATTTTCTTAACTTTTGTTCCCATTGCAAAAATGGTTTTATTATAGTAAAAGTGTATTAATCATAGTTTTGAGCAGATTGACTATCATTTGTATAAGCACAGTTTTACTGCAAATACAATAGTTTAACTATGGTTATGGTAGGAAATTGATGGTACATTTTCAAATCGTGACATTTTGAATGATAACTCCAAACAGGAAATCATTCCGTGCTGTGAATGTGAGACCCTCCATCTCAATGTGCTTGAAAAGATGAAACGGGTCAGACTGAACTCAAGACAACAAAAGATTCATGAGATGTGAGAGTCCACGAGCTCCGGGGAGCAGCGGGGAGTGTCTTCAAAGTCTGAACATCCTCTGCATTCTTCCAGCTGGTCTTATATAGAGATGTTCTCTCAATATAACACCCACACTAATATCACATCAATCACAGCACAGGACAAACACCCCTTATATGCACAACAGCAAAAACTGTACATTCACACTCCCACACAGAAGACATCTACAGACCTGTCTTCACAGTGGCATCACATTCAAAACAATTTTTACATATTAAAAGGTTTGATACTGTAACTTTGACCCTCATTCTGTATCCCATGAAAGAAGCAAACTATCATATACGACCATATAAACAATCACACATCTCAACGCAACAACACAAACAAGCATGTTTATGACATAATGCCAACTGAAATGTTGTGGTTCAGATGACAGATGTGATTATATCTGTATTACAGTGCATTGATGGATCGATCTTGATAAATGCTCTGAAAGATCCGCTATCCTCGACACTCAATCTTCCTTTAAACATGGCGAATTTTGCCCCGTGGCGCCGTAAATGACCACAGATTTAGGGCAGATGTCCTTTTCCTCCAAAAGGGAGTGTTGCTTTAAAAAATCCTCGTCTCAGATATATATTCATGAATAATGTGAGCTGTAAACACGAGTCTTACCTGTTATTGACGGAATGTTCTTTAGGATGTGAAAAGATGCGATGTTGAGAAACGCATTCCTGGTGTCACTCCGGATACTTTGTAACATTCGGTGTGTGTGGATGAAACATTCGCACTGACTCACCGATGTTGCTGCTCACACATGTCCTGACTCCGCCCCCCTCAGCGGGCGTGTTTCAGCCCCCCCCCCCGCTGTCAATCACACTGGGAGTGCTGGGAATGGACGGAATGATGGTCACTAGTCAGTCAGGATTATTCGCGTTAACTATCGTAAACTTTTAAAAACGTTTCTGTTAATTGAAATCTAGTAGGCTTAGATATTTTTTAAAAACACTTATTATTATTCGAAATCCACTGAAGGGAAAATAAACAAATCCTGGATATTAAAGAATAACAAAATTGACGGAAACATAAACAAAAAGTATCAAGAAAACTACAAATGTGAAATAAAAGTAAAACTACAATGAAACTAAATAATAACATGTTTTAAATGTTTTAAACGATCAATCTTTACTGACTGGAAAATGATTTGTTCAGTAAGTTATTTAGCAAGTTGTCTCCAGTCATCATCTCGGAAATATATGTTATTTTAAATCAAATGTTTGATTCTGATCAAATAAAGTAAAAATAGGTATATTTATCTAAATGATTTCTTCAGCATCTCAACTGGAGCATTTTGCATTGTGGGAAAGAGCTTCCAGCACTGAATACAATGATTCAGTAATGTATCTTACTAACTTTATTCAGTACAGTTCACCATATTGACAGCTATTTTTTATTATTTTTACACTGTATATGTTATATCGTCCATCATGCAACAATGGACACATTTAGGTAAACTGTTGGATATTTCCAGTTTAATTCAGTAAGGTCTATTGAAATAAATTCGAATCATGTTTTTCAAACCAATATTAAATATCTAAACTTCTGTCCCAACACTTAACTCTATCAGTCTAAGGTTTTTAGTCTCAAATTCAGACAAAACATTGCAAAGTGTTTCAACAGATGGAAATGTTGTCTGGAGGCCAAAGTCAAGATAAAAACTTTTACGTCATTGAGTGACTGCTCTTAAAGATGTTCATCTAAATAAATTGTCATACAAGCAACATCTCGCATGCTTGTGCTTGTCGAGGTTCAGTCTGAGGTGAGAGAGCCCAGATCCTCCTGCAGAAGAGCACGGTGATCAGATTATCTGATAAACCATTCCTGTAGGAAAAGGCATTCTGCTTTTAAATGCAAACAAACAAAATCATTTGTAGCAAATGTTTGTGGGGCTTTGTTCCGTGCATGCTGCTGATGTTCCTCTCTGCATTATGCTGAATATTGTGCGTGTTTGCAACATATATGGCATGTATTAAATTACAAGTTTGGTTCTTTACTATTATTGGTGAATGACTACAGCGCCACCTGCTGTACTTTAAATGTAACTTCTTATCTAGTAATGCCATGCAGTTACCGAGCAAACTGACTCATAAGTGCACTCATTGTAGTAGGTGAAATGAAAAGGACACTCTTTAAAAAGACTGATGTACAACTATTTTCCTGTGTACTACTTAACAGTAATTTATCATTTGTTCAATAATCAATGAATAGATTAATAATATTAAATAATTAAGTGGTATTGTAGTCTCTGGGTTCAACTTTTATGCCATGATTCAATGGCTTCTAAAGTGTTGGACACTCCAGGCACACTTGAAAATGCTGAATATGTTCTCAGAACTACAAGTCTAAAGTATGTTTAGTGTATGTATAAAGTTTCCACAGGTGTTCAAGCAGGATCCACAGGTGTATGCGACTATATAATCCCCAAACATATTTCTTGAACATAATAATTTGTGTCTTCATTTAAAAATGATGTCAAGTTTACATGAGGCTCGGCCAATAGGCCAATATAAAGAGCAAACGAAAAACACTAATATAAGATAGCATTTATTTATTAAAAATAATTTTGATTATATTTTAATTTAATTTAAACAAAATAAATTGTTATTTGCACAATGTATTCAACATTTATAAATGAGTTTGTATGTGAGTTTGTATGTGTATATGTATACAGTATACGTCTACACTTTTGATATTTCGAACCTCGTTTGTGTTTATGGTATTGACTGTTCAATAAACGCCGCTTGTGCTGTAATGAGTCTGTCTGCAGTTCTCCTCCCTCACCACAGGTGGCGCTCTGCCGCTGTCGTCATCCGCTATCTGTCGCATTATATCACACAGAAGAAGCTCGCAAACGGCTCCCAATCAACTCATGAGCATTATTTACAGCTTTATTATAATAACTAACAAAGTAAAGAATGGCGTCAACAAAAGAGCTTTTACAGATGGATCTTTACGCGTTATTAGGGGTTGAATACAAAGCCACAGAGAAACAGGTGCGTCTATATAACAGTTGTATTCATTCGCTTAAGCACACATGACTGTTTTTATATAACTTTACTGTAGGAAATGCTATATTACACAACACGTTTACTTCGATATCACCTTTGAAACAGGTGCAGGTTAGAGAATGTTTTATTATTTCGTGCTTGTTATGAAAACAACTCTCATGAAGCGTGTTGATAGATGTCACTAAACCTCGTTATACTTGTTCATTACAGATACATTTAATTAGTGCAACGAATGTTGTCAAGTAGTTTTAGTATAAAATGCTCATGACGACCGCAGTGTTTTATTCTGTGTGTTTTGAGGACACTTGTGTTTTAACAGATGGGTTTAGACACGTATTAGCATCGTATCATCTACTACACGACTATCTGGTTTTAATATCCAAAGACAACTAACCAACTTAAACCTAACTACAGAACGCGTTTTTAAATCAATAATTTTTAACCAATTACATTTTGATCATTCATCTACTGTCAAAACTGTAGTAAAGAGGTGAAATTCACTTTATGACCAGCAGGTGGAGATGCTGCACCAGAAATGAAAGCAGTTGTGTGTAACAGTGATGTTTGATCCTTTGTGAAGTGTTGTGGTGTAGCAGTTAAATATCTGTGTTATGGTTTAAGGACCTAAATCTTTTGCATGTGTGTATTTTGCCCATTTTCACCATCCTGTTAAATACAATATGTTATTATAAGATAAACAATTATATAAAGTCATTATTATATTTGGCTGCAATATATCCACAAGACAACAGACATCTGTATGCAATTTATTCAGAAGGAAATTAGTTCTGGAATTAATGCTTTTGTCTTCTATGTACATTTCTAGGTGGTTGTAATGCTTGCTTTAATATACATCTCTAATACGTATGATAAATGTCTTGGGTATCATTGGTCAATCTGTGCAAAAGTCTGATGATGTTTATTTTTGGAAAGCCCTCCTTGTAGGATCACCGCATGAGAAAGTTTTGGGTCGCTCTCTGCGGTCCTCCAGACCTGAAACTGTTTGCCAGCGGCCCAGACAGAACTGAGCGTTTGAGACCTTGTGTTTTGTTCATTCAGGCATTAGTGAGAAGATGCCGCAGCAAGTTTGATTGGTTGTCTCCTGTGAGACGTCTGTCAGCAGCAGTAGACATCGTCTAACGAAAAACACAGCCGTGAACTCTGCGGTCCACATTCCCAGAGACCCCTGAGAGTTTATGGTAAAAGCAGAATTCTGACCGAGGTCTTGCACAGAATGTAGATGCACTCGAGCGTGTGTTTTTCTGAAATGCAAGTCATGTTTGAAATTTGTTGGCAGAAGCGTGTTTTGGTGCTGGATGCTGATGATGGTGTTCGTATGCACATGCGTGCAGCGCTGCGTGTGGAGTGTGACAGTAATGTGTGCTGTGATTTAAAGCGAGAGTTTGGCTCGGATGTCTCCTGGGATTTCAGGGTTGTGGTGAATGTTACCGCCATCTATTGTTATAAAACATCTCCAGAGGTTTATGCTTTCCAGGAAACCATGGGTCCCACTTTGCTTTGTCTCGGGTTATGTAAAATTTGTGTGCAATAACTGTTATTTGTTTTGCTCTAAATGCACCAAACACAAGAGAGAATCTATCATTTTATAAGGATATTAAATGCGAGGAAACACACGGTGGCTTGGACGCAACCTTAAAAAGAGTTTGATAATGAAACGAACTCGGTGTTCGGAACAGATTCGGAGCGAGCTTAATTTTTTATGTTTGTTTGCGGTGACAGTCGCACGAAACTCAAAATGTGAATCTTGTGTTCTTTTGCAGATCAAGAAGGCGTACAGACAGCGAGCGTTATCCTGTCACCCGGACAAAAACCCGGACAATCCCAAAGCCGGTCTGTAGAGTCTCGTTTTCTTTCAACTATACTTTAAATAAATCATTTTGTGAGATTTTGAGAATGATTTTATTATTTTATTGCACAAGAGCAAGGAGAGTTTTCCATCATATGCTTGTCACAATGGCACGGAAGATTGTCTGACATTGTTTGGACAAACCGATCATTTCCACCCCGAGTATCTGGACAGCTCGCTGAGAGCTTGACTGATATAAGTTGACCATAAACTCCACACCTGTTTGTGAACCCGTATGACTACACGTACTGAATTTCACAGTCGCTGTGAACTGAAATGTGTCAGTAAAGCCAAGCATAATTCAGCCTTCAGCGTTTGACAAGCGCTCAGTGCTACAGCAGTCGAAAGATCCTACAAACTCCAGCATGTGGCTTCTCTTATGCCCCCGTGTCTCCGTCCACATGCTGGGAAAACCAGTACAAACACAGCGTGCACCTTGTGATAGAGTTGCGTGCGGGGCGATTTTTATTTCAGCGTGCCTTTCACAATTCCTGATTAAGTCAAATATGGGAAACGGGGAATTGGTTACAGAATGAACGTGTAATATGCAGACTCGCACGCGAAAAGTGAGCCGTGCGGCTGCATGGGGGGCGAGACGAAGGCCACGTCTCGGGTCACGAAAGCCGCTCGCGTGCGGGCCTGGCATTCCCACAGGGGCTGTGTTGTAATCACACGACTAGCGTGAAACGTGAGCCGCAGTCTAGACGTGGTCCTCTGTGGATGTGGGGTGAAACCGGAGCTTGCAGAAGCTTGTTAGTGGAGAACAGGACCATCAGTGAGTCATTAGGGGTCCGGGGTGTGTGATTGCTTTGACGGCCCTGCGGGGGTGCGGCGGGGGACCCCCAAAGTTTACATGGAGGAAATCAGCAGGTATCATTAGCGGGAGCAGCTTTCGTGAGACTGCCGGCACTCTGATTCACTGCAGTAAATGTAAATAACAGGATGGAGGTATAACGTTTCAAAAATATACCTTTTTCCTGACTTTTTATGTATTAGACTGACTGTGGATTTACAGGCTACATGAAAAACACTGCAGTATACTTTAGGATTTACCAGGGCTCTCACGATATCAGATTTTCACTACAGGGTTTTCACGGCCAAAAATGTAAACAATAAATATATTATTGTGATCATTATTGAAACAATTATGAAGGTTATCAAAGAAAATCGAATCCTTAATTTAGTTTATTTTGTATTTCTTTTTTTTGGGCAATGAATCAAACTTGAAATATTTGCAGGGTGGTGCACATGAACAAAGTGTTAAATATATAGCTTTATACTACAGTTTACTTTAGGAAATAAATATTATAGTATAGTGCAGTATTTACTACAGTTTAACGATTATTTATTGTTCATACTACAAAATATTGTGGTATACTAGTCATGGGCCGGTATAAGATTTTTGATGTTATGGTTGCATTACGGCAAACTGCCACGGTTTCTCGATATGGCGGTGTTGCCGTTGCAGCTTTAAAATGTGTTTTTTTAAATGTCAGAGTAAAAAGCATTGAACACAATAGATTTGATTTTTAAGCAACGCAAAATATTTGGAACAGTAGTAAACATGACCAGTATGTCAGTTTAAATTTGTTCTTCCCCAATATTTTGTAAGCATGGCAACACTTTCTAGTCTTCTTTTACATGCATTTTCAGTAATTAAACTTACATGCATTCTTCCATAAATATATACATAAAGAAATTAAATGCAGATGTGCAAACAACTTATCAAGCATAAACAAAATATAGCACAGAACCTGGTGGATACCTCAAAATAGCTCATACCTTTGGAACGGTATAACAGCAACTTTTAGTGGTTTTAAAACCGGGACTTTCCAAGCCGCGGTATACCTTGGAACCGGTATTCAGCCCATGGCTACAGTATACATGGACATAGTGTGTAATATAGGCTTTTTTAGTATTTACTGTGGTAAATAAATATCATTGTGTACTACAGTATTTACTACAGTTTAAGAATTATTTATAGTTCATACTTCAAAATATTGTGTATACAAAGTGGTAAATACATGGCTGTATACTACAGCTTATCGTAGTAAGTAAATATCATAGTATACTACAGTATTTACTACAGTTTATGAATTATTTATAGTTCATACTACAAAATATTGCGGTATATGTGTAGTAATTATTTTAATAAAGTACAGTTTACAAGACCAGTGTTTACTTCATTTGATCAATTCAGTATAGACTACAGAGTACTGCACAATACAATAACAAAAGTTGATGGTTAGTTTAATATACTACAGTTTACTGTAGAAAAGTGTAAACAACTTTATTTTTTTATTTGGTTGAGTGAAAGGGATAGTTCACCCAAAAATGACCATTCTGTCATCATTTATTCACCGTCATGTAATTTCGTACCTGTATAAATGACTTTGATCTGACAAACACAGAGAAGGAATGTTAGTAATTTTCAGTAAAAAATCAGTTTTCATTGTTTCTATCTGTTTATTTTTGCAGCTGAACTCTTTCATCAGTTGTCTCAGGCACTCGAGGTGTTGACGGACGCTGCTGCCAGGGTGAGAATCAGAAGTTTTATTCTGTGGATCATTTACTGTCAGCTTCCTCCCATCTCACCTCATTTATGTCTGCCGTCCTGACAGGCCGCCTACGACAAAGTCCAAGCTGCTAAAAAACAAGCTGAGGAGAGAAACCGAAAACTAGATGACAAGAGAAAAAAGATCAAACTCGGTCAGCTTCCCTTCCTCTGTTTGCTTTGTGAAGATGAGCTCATGATGAATTCATGCACATCTCTTGAACGGACGCTCTTTGATGTTGTTATTTGTGTCATAGATTTGGAGACACGGGAGAAGAGGGCAGAAGCTCACAAAACAGAAGAGGTCAAAGTTACCAGAACGTTAGAGGAAGAGGTAAGATCGCTCACAAGTGTGTTAGATTTGTGTTAACTAGAATATGACGAGAGAAAGTGGTTTGTGTCTGACAGTCTGATGAAGAGGTGAACTGAGCTGTAAGTCCCATATACAATATAAAGATGAATTGGCATATAAACAATCTGGGCATATTTTCTGCTCTAGTGTGTGAATTCATCTCGAGCAGTAAATGTAAATGTAAGCAGGGTTACTGCAGGTCAGTCCCTCCAAATGACATGAGATTTAAACAACATGTTTGTGTGTTGTGTTGTTGATGCAGACATCATAATTCTTTAAATATGATATTGTGGGATTTTTGTCTCTATTGTAGATTGCTCGTCTGAGGGATGAGGGCTCAAGAGAACTTCAGGAACAACAGAGACTCATGCGAGAGCAGATCCAGAGAGAGACACAAACAGGTGCTTAACACGCATCCATACACACACACACTCACGCACACACAAGTACACACACCTTAACACACTAGTACACACACATAAACACACAGGTGCTCACACACACACACATAAACACACAAGTGGTTATACACACACACAAACACACAGGTCCTTACACACACACACACACACACACACACACAGAAAACACACAGGTGCTTACAAATACACGCACATAAACAAGCAGGTGCTTATACACACTTACACACACACAAACACACACACACACACACACATAAACACACAGGTGCTTAGGCACACACGCACAATCATTCAGACTTAAACAAACAGGTGCCCACACACAAACACACATGTGCTAACACATATGCGCACAGACACATGCACACACAGGTGCTTAACACGCATGCATACACACACACACACGCAAACGCACACACACACACACACACACACACACACACACACACACTCACACTCACGCACACACAAGTACACACACCTTAACACACTAGTACACACACATAAACACACAGGTGCTCACACACACGGATAAGCACACACACACACACACAGAGAGAAACACACGGGTGCTTACAAATACACACACATAAACACACAGGTGCTTAGACACAAGCGCACACACGCACAATCATTCAGACTTAAACAAACAGGTGCCCACACACAAACAAACATGTGCTAACACATATGCGCACAGACACATGCACACACAGGTGCTTACGCACACACATAAACACACAGGTGCTTGCACACACCCCACACAAAAAACACACAGAGATGTAAAAACACACACACGGACACATAAACATACAGGTGCTAACACAGACACACACACTTACACACACACACTGTTCGCAGCATCGTCTGAACATTGAACTGCTCTTTCCTTTCAACAAGACTAAAATATCAACATTATAACGCTTGAAGTTGGTTAAATGTGTTGTGTCAATGTCTAGCGCTCCAGGTGCTGATGGACAGGAATTTTTTATTCTGTAAAAAACTTTTTTTCTAAAAAACACATTAAAATCCATCACGCTCAGGGACAGTAAAAGCAGCGCTGAGGGGCAGACATGCTCTTTGAGGATGATATATAGAATACAGGGAAAAAGATTGTGCGTGTGTGAGAGAGGTCTTGGCGTAAACCATAAAACCAGACTCACCTCAGTGTTTGCACGCTAGCGGGACCCTCGGGGGTCTGTCGAATGTCTGCGGTGAGGAGACGTGCTGGAAACAATCACTGTTCCACTTAAAGCTTCTGTTCTGTAGAAAGAGACAGAGGTCTGACACCTGACCTGAGCTGACTGCTCTCCTCTTTTTCTTCTTTATTTCAACAGGACGGCTGAACCACTTTGATGTCACTCCTAAACTGAAGGTATATGTTTTTAGTTTTGCTTAGGTATGAATTACTATTGTCAGTGTTGTCTAATGAAAGTTTAAATCGAAAGATTTTGACTGATATCATAATAAACTCTTCTCTAGCCAACACATAGTGTAACAATCCCAATATCAAAGATTTGAATGGTATATATTAAAGATTGAATGTGAACCATAGTTCTCTTTAATGAATCTTTACTTCACTGTCCATTCATGAGGCAGAGAGAGGGACATTAGCTAATGTGTTTGTGTTTTTAATCTCATTAATCCAAACACAAAACCCTCGGATGGATTCCCTTCACATTTGTCTGCACTTTTAGGAACAATAAACACCAGCGTTAATTTTGCGGTGCGTTGCATCAGGTTTGGCGTGAACTCATTTCCCAGCAGCGTCTGACAGATGTCTGATAAACGCTGTGATTCACACACATCTCTGCGTGATTATTTTTATATGAAGTCTTGTCTGTCTCAGTGGGGACGGTCTGATTAAAACACATTTCTCTGGATTAATGAAGACTGAGAGGCGGATGATTTACATTACCTCACTATTTATATCTTTAATCCAAAGTAACCCAGAGTGTTTCTTGAGAATCCAACCCAAAGCACAAAGGTTGTGGGTTTGATTTAGCCAAACGCACATACTTGTGATGGTGATTCTCACTGTAACTTTAGATTTCGTTCATATTGATTCTGAGGTCAGAGGAGACTGAATCCACATCACACATCACACATCACCCCAGATGGCCAAAATAGAAAAAGAGCATTTCGATTTTTGCCATTGAAAATAAATACTATCATTTAATAAACGCACATAACCATACACAGTCTCATGTATAGTGAATAATATAGTGCAGTAAAATTATATACACAGTAAAAGTGAGTATAAAAAAAAAGGAAAAGGAAAATGATTTAGAAAAATTAAATGTAGAGGATTAGAAAATTGTCTCTTTTATTATTATTAATATTATACAACAGCAGCAAAATAATAATAATATATTGTTACTATTATTATTAATAATAATAATAGTAATAATAATGTAATCTTCTTCTTCTTCTTCTCATTATTATTATTATTTTTGAAATGTTTTTGTTATTTTAAAATTAATAATAATAATAATAATAATAATAATAATGATAATTTTACTATTAATAATCAACTTGATTACTCATAATTAATCATACTGTAATGAGATTTACTTTGAAATAATGACAGATTCTGTTTTTGTTTCTCAGTTGAAGTGGAAATGTAAAAAAGACGACGCCAGTAATGGTGGATATTCACAAGAATGTCTTCAAAACCTCTTTCAGAAGGTGAGATACTGAATCTATTTGAAGATTTTAATGTGATAATGTCAATTCTCTCGTCATCTACTCACTCTCTCGTCACCTCAAACCTGTACAACTTTATTTTTTCCACAGAAGACAAAAGAAGATATTTTGAACAATGTCGTTAACCCGCACCCATTCACTTGTATCGGTTTTGTATCCATACAATAGAAGTGAACGGGTGCAGGCAACAATTTTCCAAATATCCTCTTTTGTGTTCTGCAGACGAAGAAAGTCATACAGGTATGAAATGAGCTTTCCTGTAGCTCGGTGGTAAGAGCATGGCACTAACAACGCCAGGGTCGTGGGTTCGATCACAGGGGATTGCACATACTTGGAATAATAAATGTCTCGGATAATGCAATGTAAGTTACGTAAATGTAAATTAAATGACACGAGGGGGAGTAAACGATGAAATCATTTTCATTTTTGGACGAACTTTCCCTTTAAATCCATTTGTGAGAACAGTGAGTGTCGACTCTCCGTCCACAACTCAGATTTGTGTTTATTACTTTTAATCTGATTATCTGAGCCGTCATGGCGGTCTCTGCAGGTTACGTTGTTTTCAAGATGTGTGAGAAAGTGACCTTGTGTGTGAATAAGCAGTTTGGTGTTCTTAATGAGAGCAGTCTGGTGTCCAGCGCCGCGGGTCTCGGCGTGTGCATGACATCAGCTATTAAAGGGCTTTTATTTCTCCCCCGTACACGAGCCCCATTAAGTTTTGCAGCGCCGAGGGCCACGCAGTGCCCTCTTAAAGCGGCGCGGGCCACCGTTACGGCTCTGGCCTCACGGACGCGTTTAGTGCCGTCAGGAGACCTGCTAGGAAATGTGCTCTTCACATGCAACCCACGGCACGCCCCCTCCAGAAACTTCTGGCAGCAGCGGCGGGCTGCTCGGGAGTACGGCCAGGGTGTTAATGACGTCAGGACTCAAGTTTGAATCAATTGTCCCTCGACACGCACGTCTTTATTAGTGGGCATCAGGGTAAACAGCTCGCGATCTCCCGTGCCGTTATGGACGTGAAGCGGTGTATGGAAGGGGTGTTATGAAATGACCTTAACAAGAGCTCCAGTGGAAACGTCAAACGTTGTTGATGTAAAGAACGAAAAGACTCCAGCAGCGAGTGTGTTTTGGCCTTCTTGAATTTGACGTCAGCACAGGTCGTGTCCTGAGAGAGGTTTGGAAACGTTTGGACATGTGAAATAGGCTCCGCTGTGTCACTCTTGGCCCGTCCACATTTTTAGTTCTAAATGTCAAATACATTCCCAGACGGCGATAAACAGATTCTCAGGGACGTGGAGTTCTCAGAAACGTCTTTCTTGCTTAACGCTCATTGTGGTCAACTTAAAAATACACGTTCTGCCCTTACGGACTCGCCCACGCTTAAGACGTTTTAAAGATCGTTTAAACACTCGGGCGCTCTTTAACCTCTCACCTTTGCGCTGTAAAGAATGAAGTCACCTGGGTTTTTATTTGCGAGAAGCTCTTGTGTAACGAAAGCCTTCGGGTCGGTGTAATGATGTTGTAAAGCAATTGAAGGGTTAAGTTTGTGGTCCAGAAGTCTGGACTTCTTTCTTCACTCTGAGGGTCAAAGGTCAAATACTGACCGTTGCAAACTTCACTCCCAGATTCCTGATGTGAAATCGTTCTGGCAGGCAGCTTGAGCTGATGCACGGCTCATTTCAAATCCTTCAACCGAGCCGAACGTTCTCACTCGCTGTCGCGAGGAGAAGAGTAAACAGGGAATGAATATAGAGGCGGACATTATTCAAACACAATGACTGTTTCTTGAACGCATTTTAAAATCGAGGCTTTCTCATGGCCCGAACAAAAACAGACACGCTATTATAGCTGTCGTCGGACATTAATGTATGAGGCATGATTGGAAAAATATAAACAGATAAGTTCTTGTGCAGTTCTTTATTTGTTTTTTAAAAAAAAAGAAAAGCTGAATTTGTACTCGCATGTGTGTTCTGTGTTTTTCAGTATGGTGACGTGTTGAATATTTTAATCTCCACTAAGAAGGCCGGCAGTGCTGTGATCGAGTTTGATTCAGTCAAAGCGGCTGTAAGTATTTCCCATAATCAAACCCATCTGAGGTGGTTTACACATATTGTTCACAAATTGGTTTAATCTTGTGAAAAACACGTCCGAGTCATATTTCAATTGAAGCCTGTTTCATGAACATTAATGGTTTTCTTGAGTAGTGATGTTATTTCCATGAGAATTAAATACGTATTTCCTCCAAATTCTCTTTACTGCCAAATGTCTTTCTTACTCATGATTCTCATTTTTTATGACACTTTTGCGTAATAGTCAGGAAAACCGTCTTTTCATGACATTTTTTGATGGATTTTGGGTTAAAATGTGAAAACCCACTTTGAATATTTTTTTATATTTTTAATGTACAGCTGCGGCAAAAATTAAGAGACCATTTTATAATTATGTTCAGTTTTCCGAACTATTTATATGTTTAGCAAAAAATGTTCTGTAAATGCAGTGTATATATATTGGGCTGTCAATAAAATCCAATTTTTTATAGCGATTAATCGCTCACATATAGTGAAATTTAACAAACACTATTTATTTTGTTTAACATGTATATTTTAGTGCTGTCAAATAATTACACAGCTTTAATGTTTTTAATTATACTTTAACATTCTAATAATTTCACATTTGTTATAACAATTAATGTAGAATAAACACATTTCATTAACAGCATCATTTAACGAATGAAAGCCAACAATATTTTTGGCTTTGCAACTGATGTCTTTATTAAATATATTATGTTTTTCTTCTTATCAAACCCATTATAATCAGTGTGCCCTTCATACCTGTCTAACAAGTAGGACATATACAGAAAATAAACAAAGTTCTCAAACACTTTATAGTCTTTACTGCTAAATACATGAAATACAGAAGAAATAGGTATTTAGGTAAAATGATCATACAGTATTTTTTTTTCTGTGAACTAGTAATATGACTCCCAAATTTAAAATAAAAATATTGTTGATATTTGCAGAAAACGAAAACTGAAGAAACAGGTAAAAATACCAACAAAGATTCTCTTTATTTTTTTAGAACACAAATACTGCAAAGAAAAAAGTTCAGATTCACTTTCAAGCAACTCAATAGTTATATTTCTACATGTATTTAGGAAGAGTAAAAAATGTGAAAACCTGGATAACCAGTTTTCATGCGTATTGTCATGCTGTCAGTGTTTCACATTGCTGTTTGATGACTTTAGGTTTGATTTTGTTGACATTCAACATACTCTGGACTGGAATGAACACCATACATCTATAAACGATCATTTGGAGCGGTTTTTTAATGTTATGTTTTAGGTTGAAATGTTTAGGTTTGTAGTATTCGCGTCTGAAGTGGTTGTTGTAAATTGATTCTACAAACTTTTTTTTTTATTGCATGTTGCATATCACAATATCAATAAAGTTATGCCATTTCCCATATTTTAATATTTTTCAGCCCTTATTTTGATGCATTAGATCTGCGTGTGTTGCGTGACGGTGTGTATTTCAGAACACATGTAAGCGTGTTTAATGTGGAGCAGAACCGCTGGTGTTTCTTTGACCTGTTGACTGTCTGAGATTTGGGTCGAGGACTGTTGTGGGTTCGACTCCAGCGTGCGGTTTACCCCGTCTGAGAATCAGGCCACAGTCATGGGCTCTGTGTGGGGCGTGATGACGAGTCCTGAAGGCACATGTGTGTCTGCTCACACACAGTATTCTGTTTTAGAAACGTACCTTCCTCCTTTTTGAAGCGTTTCTGAAACAAGCTTTGCTAATTATTCTCACGCTTCGTTTGAACGAACCGCACATCTTTCTTACAGGAAATCAACTGTTCAAAATCCATGTTTGTTTGGTACCATTTCAGTCTGAATCCAACGAAAAACAAAACAAGGGAAGACATGCGAAAAACATCACGTTTCACATTTGATCCCATGTGAATTTACATTGGTTGACATGGAAATGTTTGAATACCACATGCGATTATGTGAGAAACTAAATTATTGTTTTCTTTCTTTATTTGTTGTTTGTCATCCTGCAGAGTTTGTTCGACAGGCAAAACTCCTGAAATCATGTCTCGGAGAGAAATCTGAAATTACTTTTATATGAAAAAAAAACGCTTTAGTAACTTGATTAGATGTGTGATGGGATTAAATCCATGACCTTTGCGTTACCAGCAAAATGCACTTTATGAAAATCATGTTGTTTATCTGTTTCAGTTTATAAAAGGAATTCAAGAGAACCTTGTGTATTTTACGGCATTGCCGTTCTGTTTTTTTATGACATTTGAATGTTTTATTTGCAGGATCTGGCGTTTAGAAACGAGAGCGGTCTGACTGGAAACCCTTTGAAAATCACATGGCTGGAGGGTCAACCTGAGCCGGCGTCACGCACGAACACCCCGGCAGATGTTTTCTGCTCTTCGCAGGTACAGTTTACCTGAGCGCTCCTGTGCTGAATCATTCACCACGTTTACATGCAGATGACAGTTCAGACTGGTACGATAATCTTTCGTGTGGTTAAAAGAGGAACCAAACATGTCTGTTTGAAACGCGGGCTCGTGCAGAACACAGAGTTTAATCTGAAAATGACACGCTTCTGTGCGTGAGTCTCTCCGTCTCTCTGGAGTCGTAGCGAGAGTATAACGTTACGCCAGCGCTCCATACCATCCAGTGGATTTGGCACGCAATGTAAATAGCATATTTTATGTATCTGTCAAGAGAGGTATGTAAACATTCAAGGTTTTACTTTCGGATCGCTGTGCAAATACGTCCACCTAGTTTCACGAACAATGTGTTTAGTGGGTTTGTTTGACTTGGACGGCGCTACACGCACGCTCGAGGCTTTTTGGACCCCAGCACGCGTCTCATTAACGTCTGACCCGCCAGACTCAGACAGAACGCTCGGCCTGAACATGGTGAACGGAGGGGAGGGGGTGGAGTGGCATGTGTAATGTGTGACTGGCACGAGATGTTGCCCCCCTCAAAAGCCCCCAAAAGAGTTCCTGATCACTCTCTCTCTCTCCTTCCCTTTACGTGCACTTCAAAACTTATACTCTCGGCCTTTAGATTAGATGTATTTACGGCAGGGTGTACTTATCCCACGACAGAAGTCATCCAGACCTCAAATTATGTCCCTTAGAGTACCTGATAAAAACTCCAGATATACATGAGTCTGATGATAGATGTCTTCTCTCTATCCAGCGTTGTAAAGGAATACTTCAAGGTTAAAACTGTCAGTGTTTACTCACCTTCGAGTGGTTCCAAATCCGATTGTTTTGATGAACACAGAGAAAGATATTTGGAGGAATGCGTATAACGAGATTGATTTTGCCCCCCGTTGACTCCCAGAGTAGGAAAAAATACAATGGTAGACAAATGTGCCCCGGAACTGTTTTCTGTGCACTCTAGAAAATGTCTGAGCCGCTGTAAGTATTTCAATAATCAAACCCATCTGAGGTGGTTCACACATATTGTTCACAAATTGGTTTAATCTTGTGAAAAACACGTCCGAGTCATATTTCTAATGAAACCTGTTTCATGAACATTAATGGTTTTCTTGAGCAGTGATGTTATTTCCATGAGAATTAAATACGTATTTCCTTCAAATTCTCTTTACTGCCAAATGTCTTTCTTACTCATGATTCTCATTTTTATGTTCTTGTTACTGTAATTACGTATGGTCAGGAAAACCGTCTTTTCATGAAGTTTTATTGATGCTTATTATAATTCTTTAGGATTTTGGGTTAAAATGAGAAAACCCACTTTGAATAATGTTTTATATTTTAATTGTACAGCCGCGGCACAAAATAAGACACCATTTCAAAATTGTGTTCAGTTTCCAAATGATATATAAATTTAGGAAAAATGTTCAGTTATGTATATACTGTATATAATATGTGTTTAGGTAAAATTATCATTTTTGTTTCATTCTGTGAACTAGTATCAATATTTCTCTAGAACAAAAAATGTATGAAGTAATTTTCTTTACTATTGGAGTCAATGGGGGGCAAAATCTGTCTGGTTATACACATTCTTCCAAATATCTTTCTCTGTGTTCATCAGAACAAAGACATTATAGAGATTTATACAACTCGAAGGTGAGTAAGTGATGTCAGAATTTTCATTTTTTGGTTAAGTATCCCTAAATAAGTGATAAAGAAATGTTTTGTAAACATTCAAAGTAAACAACATTCATAAAATAAAGAAAGAAACTCAAGATGGTGTGTAAAACTACTATTGAGTCTTTGCGGAAGTTAACTTTTGGGCCACTAACGTTTGATTATATCTTTGCTGTCTATAAACTATTGCTCACAGTTGGTGGTATTGGATCAATTTCACCACACGTACAACACTTCACCTTTAAGGAAGGTGACCCGGTTCCAGAAAGTAAAGCACACTAAACTGAATCCATTTTGTTTTTAAAAATCCCAGTTTTGAGTTACTTTACTAACACTGGTTGGTTCAGGGTGGGTTTGTAGATCGGAGTGATGGTCCAAACTCGAGGACCTCCCAAAACAATGTGCATTCACGTTATTATAGGAACTGGCTTCACGTCGCCTATTTTGAATTCAGATCGTTTCAGAAAAACATGATTATGACGGGGTCATTTTCACATTAGCTCACGTTGAGGCGAGCCGTGTCACAAGTGAGCCTGTGGTCAACCCCAGCCAAAGTCAACTGAAACCATCTCAAGAGGTCTGACAGAGACCCTCTCAATCCCATAATTCCTTGAGAATCAATAAGTGTATCTGTCTCTATATCTGTCATGAACAATATTTTATATTTATTACCAGGGAATATGGGGTTCATCTCTTACATTGAACGTCTGTAACAAACGCTGGACTTGGTGAGATTGTCAGTTCCTAGCGTGAATGAATGTTCTCTGTGTAACGTGTAATTGTTCCCGTGCACGACTCCGGTAATAAATCCACATTATTTGGATTGGATTTAGTTTCAACTCTGTAGTCAGCTGTATTTTCTATCACTCCTCCGCGCAGCGCTTCTCAGCGCTTGTGTGATTTACGCCTGGCTGTGAAATTTCTTGGACCTGGAAGTAAATGACTAAAAAGAGGTTTTCAGGATTTTTTGTTGATTTTTCTTAAATGAATGCTCGTAACAGCAGTGGAGTTTGAGCGATAGGTTTGGTGTTACTCAATGTTTCTTCTCCAGGCTGCTTTTCTGTAGTTTTGTCTTTTAGAGACTTTTAATGTTTGTTTAATAAGATTGATTGTTCATCGCGGTCTAAGAAAAGAGCGTGTACAAAATCGCAAAGGTCTTTGCAGGTGATGATCTGTCAGGTTTTTACTGAGATAAAAGTGCAAACTCTGAGAAATGTCTCTGTTTTTATTTCTTGTCAAACGCGTTGGGATTTCAGCCAGAAACAACACGAGCTCCGAGCACATTTCCTTTTACAGTTGCACAACTCTCCCTAAAATAAATGCTGAAGTGTTTGCTGTGGGTCTTGATCTGCTCTTGGCAGACGGAGTTTACTTCTCCTTCCCTACATTGAGATCCAGGAGAGGTTTCTGGGAATTCTGGTGGGCTCTTTGACCTCGTGTTAGCGGTCACTAGTTAGTTTGCTTTTAGGTGCTTTTGTGAGAGACAGTGGCTCTTTTGAACGGTTCAATGAAATGCAGATCTGTGCGTTATTCTGCTTCCTTCTTTGTGTTAATGTTTTATTTCCTTTTACTGAAGATGACAGGGGTTTCACCAGGTGGTTATACTGTGATTTACATGAGAATTTCATTGTTAAAATAAATCTGAAATCTGTGTTTTGGTTTAAATTAGTGCTGTCAATTGATCAAAAAGAATATTATAATGTAAAGCTAGACAAAGGATGACAACTAAACTGATGCTGCGTTAAATATTTGAACACGTTAAGGCCATTGCACAGTGAGTCCGAAATTTGTGTCCGAAAAAAACCTATACCACCTCACGTTGTGTCAATCATATTTATACACTGCCTCCGATATTTTTGTCTGTCGTAAAAAAAATTGGGTCTGGGTTTGATTTCTGCATTTTCCGCATATGAAGCAAGCATTTTCAGATGCGTTTTGACAATTCAGAGACGCAGTATAAACAAGTGACAGATATAAAAAAATTCATACGAAAATTTCAGACTGTATGTCCAAAGGCCTTAAATCTGAAAAAAAATTGCATGTGTTAACGTTGACAGCCCTGGTTTAAACACAAATGAGTTATTGAGTAGTGCTCTATGATTAATCTTATTTTAATGGTGATACCGTTTTATGCTTCCCACTGATAAGGTCCGAACATCATCGCTGTTGGACTAAAAGCTTCAAAGCTTAATCTCTTACAGGAAAAAAAACCCACTACATTTCTACACTGTATTTGTACTATTTGAATCCTTTTTTTTGCAAAACCCATAGACAAACATAAAGGGTGACTAATAGTAATTATTAATAAAAACAAGAAATAAAAAATGGAGTAGCAAGGTTTCATTCCGGTCACAAAATGTACATTTTTGGGGCAGAGTGTTTAGATGATAGCGTACTTTGAGATATGGTTTTGAAAACATTTATTAATTGGCTGTAAAGTATGTTAAACACGCTCAGACAGAATATAATTTTGAGAAAAGTCAATTTTACGTTATTTTACTTCAAATCACAAAAAGAAGAGAAACGTAAAATGATCTGCAATTTTTTTGTTTCAAACAGAGATTGCGATAGAAAGACAAAAGTTATGGATTGCAATTTATTTCTAGCATTTTTTTGCATTATAAGTTTCAGTCGACATTCAGAGGTGTAGAAGTTGATCACCTTTGATAAATGCTTTAAAACGCGACCTATGAAATTAGTCGTGAAATATATCTCTGCAAGACTGAGAAACAGAGATGTTTTTTTTTTCATGATGCAAACATATTAGGTTGATGTTCTCTTCTCTGTGATGCTTTTGTGTTAGGCGTGTTGTGTTCCATGCGTGTGGGTGCGACTGCATCGCGTGTGCCGTAGCAGAGGTTTGGGTTTGGGAGCACTGGAGGATCTTGCGTGTCATAGTCGGTTGAGTTTCTGCTGGAAACGGGCTGGTTTTGATGATGAACAGCACGTAGCGTGCGTTATGCTTCTGAGAAGCTTTTGGGACGGGCTCAAGCTGGGTAATCGCATTTGCCGGTTTTGACTTACACCATGATGTTCAGTGTTTGGATGTCAATAGTGAAATAAGCGAAGTCTGCTCCTGTCTGCAGTCTGTTATCACTCCACCTGCGCGTCTTGACTTTCTCCAACACTTTCAGTTTGTTTTTCTATTGATTGTTTACACGTATTGATTGATTACGCTCGTGCTCCAAAACCATCAACCACTGATTTAAGAGAAATCGATCTCACTGTTAAAAGTACATTGTGTTCTCATGCAATATTCATTCTTGAAGGTCTCTACAGACGGATCCGAACTTAAAGGGATAGTTCACCCAAAATAGAAAATTCAGTCATCATTTACTCACCTTCGAGTTGTTCCATATGTGTATAAATATCTCTGATGAAGACAGAGAAAGATATTTGGAAGAATGCTCATACCCAGATATATTTCGCCCCCCATTGAGTCCCAGAGTAGGAAAAAATACACAAACACAAAAAGAAGATAAAAAACACAAAAGAAGATATTTTGAAGAATGTAGATCAGAGTTCTGAGACACTTTTGACTACCATTGTATTTCTTCCTACTATGGGAGTCAAAATCTGTCTGGTTATAAGCATTCTTCCAAATATCTTTCATCAGAACACAGATATTTATACAGATTTGGAACGACTCAAAGATGAGTAAATAATGACAGAATTTTCATTTTTGGGTGTAGTATCACTTTAAACTGTGATTCTGCAAATCGGATTCATTTAAAATATGTGACTACTTCATTTAGCAACATGAAACCCTGTTATTGCTCCTTGTATAGTTTGTATTTTGGGGTTAAATTTATTTTTGTACTTGGAGAGAAAAAACATTTCCCGAAAAAGAACTCCAAGGTTATTCTGCAGTTGATTTAGGAGCGGTTTGGATGTGTAGTCGGGCGTGCCGATCAGTGATTTAACTTTCACCTGACCTCTTCTGAAAACAATGCGAACATGTTTATATGGCCAATAAACAGGGCTGAGCTATATATTTCAAATGAACAATGTATTTGCAGTGATTTTAAAAGTAAACAATATGCGTTACGGCAGTTTTATACCAGGGTCTGTATGAATACTGAATTCTGATTGGCTGGAAGGTGTGCAATAAAACCCGTTAACGCACGGGTAGTTCCAGTCAGTTTTGATTACATTTGAAATTTACTGACAAAAAAATAAGATTTTCACCTAAAATTACGCTGTAAACATCAATAACAGCTTTAACGTGTCAAATGAACGTGGTCTAATCCACAGCTAGCCATGCGTTATAGGATTTTAATTCACTTCGCGTCGGGTGGTTCCTGGCCTCCACGTCCTGCTTTAAAACCTTTAATCGCACAGCTAGCTGTGGATTATCCATTACTTAATGGATATTTATTTAGCCTTGATGATTCTGAAACTTTCCTTGCTAGTTGTACAAGATGGTGCTGGTGAGCTTTTTTGGGATGCCAGGGTCGGCAGACTAATTTCCAATCCAGTATAACACTGTTTTGCCGGCAAATATGGGTGTTTTTTGGTATAAAAAAGAAAGTAATACATGACAGATCCTCTTTACATTTCTGAGCAACTTGATAGTGTTATACGACCGAAATTAGTTTGCCAACCTGGCATCACAAAAACTCGCCGGCGCCATCTTGTGCAACTAGCCCATTAAAGCAGAAGGAAGAGGTTGAATTATTTATTCATCCTCATCTCATTTCAAACCTGTATGAGTTTCATTCTTCGGCAGAACACAAAAGAAGATCTTTTTTTTTTAATGTTGATAACCAAACAACACCGAACCCTATTGACTTCCATTGTATGAATACGAAACCACTGCAACATTTCTCGAAATATCTTCTTTTGTGCTCCACAGAGTTTTTGAACGACACAAGAGTGAATAAATGACTACAGAATTTTAATTTGTGGATAAAATATGCCTTGAAAGCTGATGTTAGGTATGAGGTTGTCGCTGTGCTCAGGAAACCTTGTATGTCCAAATTCACTGTTCAAATGAATAAATGTTGTGTTATCAAATTTGTGGAGGACTTTTTCATAAAAAAAGATTTTTGATGTTTGGATAACCCAGTTACAAACATGAAGGGTGACTACTAAAATGTATTTATGGCAAAAGATAAAAATCATGAAATATGGAGATACAAGGTTTCAGAAGGACAGCATTAATGTACTCAAAGTGCCTTATTATTTAATTAAACAGTTTTACATCAGAGCTCTTACTATATTGTGTAGTTTAGGATAATATATAACATTTTTAAAGACATGACAGCTCAGAGTTTGAAGAGGTGAAATAAAATCTGGTTAATGATTAGCTAGATTCACGCACACATTGACTAACACTTATAAAGAACGCTTAACTGTATCCGGACAATCTCCTGAAATGTGGAGTTGCTTCTGTACAGACAGACTGCCACTCACACAACTTTATATAACAGATTTCAACCCAACGGGATGTTATTTGTTATCAATCCTACATTTCCGGGAAGAAGTTTTTAGTTGTGCAACGTGAAGCAAATGTTCAGCGTTGTTGTTATCAGATGAACCAGTTCACTCTCCGTCTCACTTCTGCTGGTGGAGTTTGTCCATCACTTGCAGGACGGCGTCTAATATCGAAGGTCCCAGATCCAAACTGAACGCTGAATCCATCTCATCCGCCTGCGATTCCTCTGCGTTTGTTTGTGTTGAATCTTGTCCAGAACTGAGACTTCCTCGATCAGGACTGTTGGCTGGTTCGAGGGGTGAGCGCCGCTCCACGTCGTCCGCTTCCTCATTGTCCAAGAGAGGCATCGAGCTGCATTTCTGTCTTTGATTGACAGGCACGTGCTCCCAGACGGGACTGCAGCAGCCCTCCAACGGTTTCAGCCGGGGGGGCTTTGGCGGCGGGTCGCAGGCGAGGAAGAGGTTCTGTTCGCTTTGAGAGCTCTGGAGGACTAGGCTGTTACCCGCCGACTTTAAGAAGGAGAGATCTCCAAAGCTGCGGTCCATGTGACTGTCAGGGCTGATGTGTGAAAGATGTCTGAAGTCTGCGAGAGGAAGACTGATCATGTTGACAGACAGAACGTCTCTGCGGTTGGATGATCTCCTCGTCCATCTTGCAGACGCTGGTTTGCGGTGCTGCGACGTCCTGAGAGGCATCTTTATCATTCAGATCTTAGTTGAGTAGCTTGTGACATGTGACCTCGGTTGTTTCTGAAGCAGAATAGAAAAACAGTTTTGTCAGAAAAATGACACAATAAACCAGTGACTGATATAAAGCATCTTTTCTTGAATTCCAGACAAAAGAAATCTCTTTTACTTTGATACAATATTGATGCTGTAATACTCTGCTGAAACCACAATAAATGCGAGGAAATGTTGGTGAGGCCTTTTAGTAAAGTTTATTTGTTAACATTAGTTAATGCATTAGCTAACATGAACAAACAAGGATCAACAGCATTTATTAATTTTAGTTTATGTTAGCTTCGACGTTTTACTAAAAGATTTGCTGAGCAAAATTGGCTAACAATAATAGTTTTATTAACAAATAAAAGTGTATTGTAAAATGCTACAAAAATTTACAGTAAACGTTAAATTTTTCTAGATTGGTTGTGATACAAAATGTGTTTTGAATAAATGTCAGCTACAAGTTGTGATCTCTCCTCTTTTTTTCTACTTTGCTATATTTTATTTCTTTTTCGCCAATTTTTTATCCACCAAAAAAGTGTAAACCTCAGTGGACCTCTATGCGCAGCTCTGCCGATCTTTCACTTTTAAGGTCTTGCAAATACAGTTCGAAACTTTCGTATGAGTTTTTTCTCTGAATTGTTAAAATGCCTCTCAAAATGCTTCCTACGGATGCGAAAAATGCAGAAAATCTAACCCAGTCTGAATTTTTTTATGACGGACGAAGATATCAGAGGAAGTGTGTAAATATGATTGACACAACGTGAGGTCATATTTAGTTTTTAACGTGCGGAAATTTCGTAACTCAATGTGCAACGGGCTTCAGATGAGTAGATCTCGTCTGATAAAATGAAAAATATTGCATTTCTTTATTGACTTGTTTTTGTTTGATCCAAGACTGGAATTGTAAGAGCCGTGACAAAAGACAATAGAACGCATTAGAACCCATTGTCATTTTAAATTTTGTCAGTCGCATCTGGTGTAGATACGGTGTAAGAGTTTTGCATGTACAATAATCACACTGTACTTCAACCGCGGGTCACTTATATTTTTATATCTTGATTTATTGCTGGTATTGCGACATCTTTACAGCAGTTTTATCTTCTAAAATTCTGTATATGTGACCCTGGACAACAAAACCAGTCTTATGGGTCAACTTTTAGAAATTGAGATGTTTACATAATCTGAAAGCTGAATACATAAGCTTTCGATTGATGCACGAAATGATTGTTAGAATAGGACAATAACTGGCTGAGATACAACTGTTTAAAACTCTGGAATCTGAGAGTTCAAAAACATCAAAATACTGAGAAAAGTGCCTTTGAAGTTGTTAACAGCGGCACTGTAGCAGGCCATCCACTCATGAAAATAAAGTTTTTATATATTTAGGTGGGAAATTTACAAAATATCTTGATGGAACATGATCTTTACTTAATATCCTAATGATTTTGGGCATAAAAGAAAAATATATAATTTTGACCCATACAATGTATTTTTGTCTTTTACTAAAAATGTTCCCGTGCTTCTTAAGACTGGTTTTGTGATCCAGGGTCAAATATGAGTAAACTCAACTTTGTAAAGTGTCAGGAGTGATTTTGGTAACCTGCGTTCTGGGGCTGTAAGATCTATCTAAATGATTGAATTATCGCAAAAAATGTTTAGTCCAAGTCAAAAGCAGAGAGATTGGCGAGGTGCATTCTTTTTTCCAGATTTTTTTTAACAAATTTGTAAAAAATGTATATTGTTTTTTACAAAATGTAGGCATATTTTGGCATGTCCACTGTTTAGCAAGTGACAGCATATCAGAATTGTCTTCAATGTCATGCAACCCTACTGCATTCCCAGTGTTCTCATAAAAACACGTTTAACGTAATTCCAATAATTCCATATACAACGTCAATTAGAAATAGAGGTTAACCAGTCCCATTTGTTTTGGCAGCGGCCAGTCGCACCTCTGTTGTGCGCGTAACGCTTCCTCACGCATTAGATCAGCGTTCGTGACTCGCAGCCCTCGCTCTTTAAGTCCATACGGCACTACAGAAACATGTTTTGTTGGCCAATAAAGGTTTAATCTGCACTTTAGTATCAGCGGGAGACGAGGAGCCCGAACATTACAACATTCCTTTATAAACATGCAACATGCGGCCGGGAGGAAAACACCCGACGGTTTGGAAGGAAACACAGGATTTCACTAATAAAGACCTGAAACACCTGAAACAGAAACACACACTTGTTCATTAAATATAAAAGTGATGTCTAAAATATAAAAATAAATCAAATCTAAGTAATGAATAAATACAAAAGTGGCCAAAAGTGATGTATGGATGTCATATTTGTGCAATATTTGTACTTTTAGTGAGCCGACAAGTTTGAGTAGCCTAAGGGGAGATTCACATTTCACGTCTTTTGCTCGTGCAAATTCGTAATTTTAAATGTAAGCGCGGTTTCAGACGAGAGATATGAATCGCCCCTAAAACATCAACATAAATATTTTGGAGAACTTAATTCGTACAAATGTAAATGTAAATCATTTGGCAATTGCATAGAAAAATGCAAAACTTGACATTAAATAAAGCAAACATTGAGTCGAATAAAGACTGTTTTACTTTACATTCCAAACACAACATATGAAATCTTTATTAATTCATTTAAATAAAAGTCAAAGACATCAGTTGTCCTCATGTTGACATTGCTTTTGGCCATCGGTGTGGTTGTATGAGATTAAATCACAGTCTAAAGGTTTGTGTTTATTTAGCAGGATTGAGCAGGACGCGTTTGACAGCCGAGTCTTACCTGTAAAGGTTTTAGGTAGAATGCGAAGTTCTCACGCTCTCATCTGAACACGAGCGAACGTAAACGCGTTTCCGCCAACAGGACCAGACCTGTCGGGTTACATAGCGAATCCATCTGAATGAACTTTAATCAATAGATGATCTTCTACCCAGCAAACGTCATAAAGTCATTAAGGTACAATTCTCTGCGCAACAACATTTCAATCGATTCAGCTGTAACATAAAACTGAATATCAATTTTAATGCTTTTGCTGTAGAACACAAGGAGTCTTGTAGTGTTTATGTCTTTGTAAATGCGTGTAATGATGGTGGAAGTGAGATGTGGAAGTAATTCGAGGTGTCGCTCCGGACACAGAGAGATTTCTCTTACCGTAACTCAAAAAGTCTTGACGGATTGACGTTTTCTCTGGATTGTGCTATCAGGTGCTTTCTATTTCTCCAGTCTGCCTCGATCCCGTGTGTTAAAATCCAGATTGTGGTGTCGCTCAGGTGAGGCAATGAGGAATGAACGGCAGGTATAGGTGAGGTTGAGTTCGTCTTCCTCTAAGGGGAAGTGTTTGTTTGGTCGGCAGCCACGTCACACCTGGCAACAGATCTGTGAACGGCACTTGCTCATATACACAGAGGAAGCCTCGTCTCACCTGAGCTCGCCCTCGAGGTCTCTCTCTCTCTATCATCATCACAGCACATTATGATGAAGACGCTGGAAGGTCTAATGTCTGTGTCATTGGTTCTCTGATGTTTCATGTCTTTCCAGTAAAGGTTCAAATGAACGAGGTCTGTCGCACGGAGACGTGTATGTACAGGCCAACGAGCCTTTGCGCAAGTTCTGTTGACATGTAGTAATTCCAGCCCACACGCCCGCAGAGGCACACACATCAAGAGATTTCTTTTGTCTCCAGATTTACTATTGTTACTTTTCCCGGTAGAGACATGTAACTCATTTTCTGAATATGTCAGAGCGAGTTTATCAATGCCAATGGCTGTAAATGTCAAGAATATTGTGCGTCTGTGTGATCTTTAAAAGAAAGAAATTTTACGGCTCAGTGAGATTGGATGTTTTGAGTGATTTAAGTTCTCAGCTGTGCTTCATTTAAATATCAACTTTAATGAAAATAAAATGGAATGAGTCAGTTGTTGAAACACATGAAGAGTCTGGAGGTGTAAATGAATGTAGATTGTAGAGGTTCATTTGAGTAAATGTGATGAGGAATGTTTGAGTTCGTATCCAGATCTTCAATAATATTGACTTTTGATGGAAGACTTGACAAATCTGAGCTCAGTTTGACACTCGGATGACTTTAGAAAGTAATGATGATTTTTATATTTGTAGGAAATAAACTTGGCCGATGTCTATGTTGTTTGGCCGTTCTGACTGGAGCGTTTGTCAGGTGGTCCATTTGTGTTCCATGACAAAAGTCTTCAACTGCTTCATTGCACGATAGCTGAGCGCTTTTTTAATCCAAACAATGTTTTGATTCTTATTTTCTTTTTCTGTCGTAAACAAATGGCTCCTGGTCTGTTCCCGGATGGTCGGCGGGGAGTCTCACGGAGAACACGAACAGGGTTTTCTCCTTAATTGCTTTTCCTTTAAAAGGCGTCCAGTAAACAAAAGAGCTGCCTGTCCGTCATCCGCTTCAGAAGATCCAGGTCTTTCTCCACACATGCAATCGCTCAGATTAATCCAAACATCAGCTCTTCATCATAACATTTATCCAGTACTGGAACTGTGAATTTCAACAAGCCCTCATTCTGCCGGGACGGTGAACGCTTTCATGCAAAAACATCATCAAAATATTAAGTGGCTTTCGCCATCTCGGGCCAAACGCCAGATGTTCGATGTAAAAAAAACGTCAGGTTATTTCTGTAATGTACTTTAGAGGATGACTTGATTATTTTTGGCCGTGTAGATTGTTGAGTTTGATCCAGACTCTTGGGCGCTGGGGTCTTTCTGTTTTCTTGCTGCTGGGAAATGCTGGCAGATATAAAAGCCTTGAGCGCTTTCCCAATCCCAATTATAAATTGTGGTGTCTTCGTGTAATTGTTGGTGTTTTTTGTGTTTAGTCTAAATGGATCCTTCATAAACATGTAAACTGTTCTTGAGGTACTGATTCTGTTACTGGAATACCTTAAAGTAGGGAGGCCTTGATACATCAGCTTTGTTTTAAAATTTTAGTGCCTTAGTGTATACTGCCTATGTAGGGAGCTGTCTTCTAACACCGTGTGTACGCCGGACGCAGTGCGGCTAAAGGTATTGTCGCGTCGCACCACATATGTGGACAAAATGTAAAATTATAATGGGTTATAATGCGTTCTATTGTCTCTTGTCGTGCTGCGCCGCGGTGTGTCCGCTGTAAGGGTGTATTCTGATGCTAAGCCAACATGATGTTTAAACCATAAGAATACATAGCAAATAGTGCTTTAAATAGTTAAAGTAGAAAAAGTCAAATTTATCAACATTTCTATTTTGAGTGGACTGCAATGCATTCTGGGATTGAAGGATACATGGAATATATAATATATATTTGAAGAGTTTGTTTACAAAATGAGATAACTCATCGCGTTTTTATTATTTTGTTATGTTATATAGTGTTATATTGTATAGTTATTTATTGAGTTATTATCGCTTAAATCAAAACACACCAACTGCAGTGTGATTTATATTAATTGGAATGCACAAAAAATTTTAAAAATGGAGTTATCTCTTTTTGGAAATAAACTCCATGCATATGTAAGGGATAATCCACAGCTAGCAGTGCGTTAAAGGGTTTTAATGCATACCCTCCAGCCAATCAGAATCGAGCATTCAAACAGACCATGGTATAAATAGGAGATAATCCACAGCTAGCCGTGCGTTAAAGGGTTTTAATGCACAACATGGAGGCCAAGAACCACCCGCCGCGAAGCGGCCTGCAACCTTTAAATCCTTTAACGCATGGCTAGCTATCGATTATTCCACTTATACCATGATCATATGCAAAGTTAAAGCTGCCGTTGATGTTTACAGTGTCATTTAAGATCACACAGGTGAAAAGACATGTAATTTTGTAATTTCAGTTTCAATCCAGTATTCAAACAGACCATGGTATAAATATATATAATAAAACCAGGGTTCATTTTGTATTCCAATAGATTTTATATCAGGAATGAAATATATTATTGGCACTGGAATATTTCTTGTTAATCATCTTTTGGTGTTGTTGTCATTGGAACCCTTCGTGGGTTCCCATGGTGGTTTTCTGGTGGTTTGTAGATGTTGACTTTCTCACATCTCCTGGCTCTGGGTGATGTGTGATTACTCTATCAAGAATGTTCTGTTTGGATGGTCTGCGAGTCTCGCTGCTGATAGAAAATATTAGGACTCGGCGTTCATACACAGCTTGTTCGTTGCACATTAATGAGATGAGATGTCAGGCTCGTGTGAATCGGGTTGAAATGGATAATAGCGGCTGTATGTGGTTCCATATCTATATTTAATGCCATTGAGGCTGTTTCAATAAATGAGCTCAGATGTAAAATCACTGTGTTTATATGATATAGTGAATATTTGAAAGCATATGTCTTGTGTAGATGTTGGCCGGGATTTCTGGACATGATGTGTGGAGCTGTGCCACAGCACTGAAGAGGTTTTTATATTAGAGATTGGTGATACACGCTTGAGGTTGTGTGTTTGGAGAGCTGGAGAATGAAAATGGGAATCACTACATGGCCTCGCATTTTTGCAAACCCGCATGGCATGACTGAGGATTGAGGAAGAATGTACATGGTTTTATTCATGCTATTCTAATGAGTATAAAATAATAATGTCCATATGACACCATGAACATCTGCCATAACCCTCTGTGGTGCGTTGAGGGCAGAATGTCACGTTGACTCATTTTACTTCATGAGATTAGTCTAAATGTTTCGTTTTTTTAACAGTATAAGTGCTGTTAGTGTTAGTCACATGAGCGTGATGGAGATGAAATGAAGTTATGCAGGTTTGGAATAGATAAGAGGGAGTAAAGGATGACTGGGAGTTTTTTTTATTTTGTCGGTACTGTGTTTTTGTTGTCTTTGTGTTTTGTTTGTGTTGTCGCTTTGTATTGGATGAAGTGTTGTTGTGTCTATTGTTTCCATGTTCTGTATGTGTTGTGTGTGTGTGTTGTGTCTTTGTATTGTGTACGTACGTGTTGTTGTGTCTATTGTTTCCATGTTCCGTATGTGTTGTGTGTGTTTTCTCTCTGTTGTCTCTTTGTATTGTGTACGTGTTGTTGTGTCTATTGTTTCCATGTTCTGTATGTGTTGTGTGTGTGTGTGTTGTCTCTTTGTATTGTGTACATGTTGTTGTCTATTGTTTCCATGTTCTGTATGTGTTGTGTGTGTGTGTTGTCTCTTTGTATTGTGTACATGTTGTTGTGTCTATTGTTTCCATGTTCCGTATGTGTTGTGTGTGTTTTCTCTCTGTTGTCTCTTTGTATTGTGTACGTGTTGTTGTGTCTATTGTTTCCATGTTCTGTATGTGTTGTGTGTTGTCTCTTTGTTTTGTGTACATGTTGTTGTCTATTGTTTCCATGTTCTGTATGTGTTGTGTGTTGTCTCTTTGTTTTGTGTACATGTTGTTGTCTATTGTTTCCATGTTCTTTATGTGTTGTGTGTGTTGTCTCTTTGTATTGTGTACATGTTGTTGTCTATTGTTTCCATGTTCTTTATGTGTTGTGTGTGTGTGTTGTCTCTTTGTATTGTGTACATGTTGTTGTGTCTATTGTTTCCATGTTCTGTATGTGTTGTGTGTTGTCTCTTTGTTTTGTGTACATGTTGTTGTCTATTGTTTCCATGTTCTTTATGTGTTGTGTGTGTTGTCTCTTTGTATTGTGTACATGTTGTTGTCTATTGTTTCCATGTTCTTTATGTGTTGTGTGTGTGTGTTGTCTCTTTGTATTGTGTACATGTTGTTGTGTCTATTGTTTCCATGTTCTGTATGTGTTGTGTGTGTGTGTTGTCTCTTTGTATTGTGTACATGTTGTTGTCTATTGTTTCCATGTTCTTTATGTGTTGTGTGTGTGTGTTGTCTCTTTGTATTGTGTACATGTTGTTGTGTCTATTGTTTCCATGTTCTGTATGTGTTGTGTGTGTGTGTTGTCTCTTTGTATTGTGTACATGTTGTTGTCTATTGTTTCCATGTTCTGTATGTGTTGTGTGTTGTCTCTTTGTTTTGTGTACATGTTGTTGTCTATTGTTTCCATGTTCTTTATGTGTTGTGTGTGTTGTCTCTTTGTATTGTGTACATGTTGTTGTCTATTGTTTCCATGTTCTTTATGTGTTGTGTGTGTGTGTTGTCTCTTTGTATTGTGTACATGTTGTTGTGTCTATTGTTTCCATGTTCTGTATGTGTTGTGTGTGTGTGTTGTCTCTTTGTATTGTGTACATGTTGTTGTCTATTGTTTCCATGTTCTTTATGTGTTGTGTGTGTGTGTGTGTTGTCTCTTTGTATTGTGTACATGTTGTTGTGTCTATTGTTTCCATGTTCCGTATGTGTTGTGTGTGTTTTCTCTCTGTTGTCTCTTTGTATTGTGTACGTGTTGTTGTGTCTATTGTTTCCATGTTCTGTATGTGTTGTGTGTTGTCTCTTTGTTTTGTGTACATGTTGTTGTCTATTGTTTCCATGTTCTTTATGTGTTGTGTGTGTTGTCTCTTTGTATTGTGTACATGTTGTTGTCTATTGTTTCCATGTTCTTTATGTGTTGTGTGTGTGTGTTGTCTCTTTGTATTGTGTACATGTTGTTGTGTCTATTGTTTCCATGTTCTGTATGTGTTGTGTGTGTTTTCTCTCTGTTGTCTCTTTGTATTGTGTACGTGTTGTTGTGTCTATTGTTTCCATGTTCTGTATGTGTTGTGTGTTGTCTCTTTGTTTTGTGTACATGTTGTTGTCTATTGTTTCCATGTTCTGTATGTGTTGTGTTTGTGTGTTGTCTCTTTGTATTGTGTACATGTTGTTGTGTCTATTGTTTCCATGTTCTGTATGTGTTGTGTGTGTTTTCTCTCTGTTGTCTCTTTGTATTGTGTACGTGTTGTTGTGTCTATTGTTTCCATGTTCTGTATGTGTTGTGTGTTGTCTCTTTGTTTTGTGTACATGTTGTTGTCTATTGTTTCCATGTTCTTTATGTGTTGTGTGTGTGTGTTGTCTCTTTGTATTGTGTACATGTTGTTGTCTATTGTTTCCATGTTCTTTATGTGTTGTGTGTGTGTGTGTTGTCTCTTTGTATTGTGTACATGTTGTTGTGTCTATTGTTTCCATGTTCCGTATGTGTTGTGTGTGTTTTCTATCTGTTGTCTCTTTGTATTGTGTACATGTTGTTGTCTATTGTTTCCATGTTCTGTATGTGTTGTGTGTGTGTGTGTTGTCTCTTTGTATTGTGTACATGTTGTTGTCTATTGTTTCCATGATCTTTATGTGTTGTGTGTGTGTGTTGTCTCTTTGTATTGTGTACATGTTGTTGTGTCTATTGTTTCCATGTTCCGTATGTGTTGTGTGTTGTCTCTTTGTATTGTGTACGTGTTGTTGTGTCTATTGTTTCCATGTTCTGTATGTGTTGTGTGTTGTCTCTTTGTTTTGTGTACATGTTGTTGTCTATTGTTTCCATGTTCTTTATGTGTTGTGTGTGTGTGTTGTCTCTTTGTATTGTGTACATGTTGTTGTGTCTGTTGTTTCCATGTTCTGTATGTGTTGTGTGTGTTTTCTCTCTGTTGTCTCTTTGTATTGTGTACGTGTTGTTGTGTCTATTGTTTCCATGTTCTGTATGTGTTGTGTGTGTGTGTTGTCTCTATGTATTGTGTACATGTTGTTGTGTCTATTGTTTCCATGTTCTGTATGCGTTGTGTGTGTTTTCTCTCTGTTGTCTCTTCGTATTGTGTACGTGTTGTTGTGTCTGTTGTTTCCATGTTCTGTATGTGTTGTGTTGTGTTGTGTGTGTGTGTGTGTTGTCTCTTTGTATTGTGTACGTGTTGTTGTGTCTGTTGTTTCCATGTTCTGTATGTGTTGTGTTGTGTGTGTTGTGTGTTGTCTCTTTGTATTGTGTACATGTTGTTGTCTATTGTTTCCATGTTCTGTATGTGTTGTGTGTGTGTGTTGTCTCTTTGTATTGTGTACATGTTGTTGTCTATTGTTTCCATGTTCTGTATGTGTTGTGTGTGTGTGTTGTCTCTTTGTATTGTGTACATGTTGTTGTCTATTGTTTCCATGTTCTGTATGTGTTGTGTGTGTGTGTTGTCTCTTTGTATTGTGTACATGTTGTTGTGTCTATTGTTTCCATGTTCCGTATGTGTTGTGTGTGTTTTCTCTCTGTTGTCTCTTCGTATTGTGTACGTGTTGTTGTGTCTGTTGTTCTCATGTTCTGTAGGTGTTGTGTGTTTTCCCTGTCTTTTGTCTGTGCTGTCTCTTTTTATTGTGTTTGCAGGAGGAAGCAGCTCTGTTTTTACACAATACCTGGAAGTTGTTTTGTGTCATATTGTCACTCTGTCTGTGGTCACGTGATGTGTTTTTTTCATGATAATTGCTTTAGTGTAGTTGGAGTTCACACATGCACACAAACACACACAACCTCTGTAAAGTGTGTGACTCTCATTTATCAAGCTGACCGCAGTCTGTCATCAGATCAAAGAAAAAAGTGAAGTTTCTCCAGCAGAGCGTGAGCAGACCACCTCTCATGGACGCTGTTGACAGAAACCTCTCTATGTAATGCTCTTGTGCTCTCAGTGCTCGTACCTGAACCCGTTTGAGAGCATCCATACGTTCTTAAGTTCACCCTGAGAAACGAGTGTGAGGAGGGAGATGATCTTGTTGTCATTCAGTGGTCTGACGTGTCTTGTGCTTGTCTGGCCGTGGGGAAAACTGAAGCGTGATGGCTGCCAGATGCAGCTACTGATGAGTGTGTGTTGAAGTCGTCTTGTGTATGTTTAACGTTATATATACACACGCTGCTTTTGTGTGTTGTGTCGTGGTCACAGACTCTTCTTACATTTTTTGTGGGTTTTCGAGGTTCCTGATACTCTCATGTGTTGCTGCGACACATGTAGCGGTCGTGACTCTCTGTTTTGACAGCGGCAGTCAGAGTTTTCCTGCCTGATTCATCTCACACACGAGCGCTGACGGTGATGTCATCGGCCAACCTGCTATTGGTTTCATCCCTCTGACCGCAAACAGGAAAACCCTGGAGCTGAGAGATGTGACATCAGCGCTGTTGCGTCAGTGGAGAGGCGGCGGCGCTAGAGAGCTCGTGATGTCACCTGCGGCTGCTGTACACTGAGTTTCTGCTTCAGGGCTCTTTGCCCGTTCATGAATCACATTTATCATCTGAAGCTTCGTCAGAAGTGCTGTGTCATGCGATTTTTGATTAGGAAACACAAATGCTTCAGGCTTTTTCATTCGAATTTGTTTTCTGTGGTTCTCCTGATGAGAACGTTTTCGTCACGTATCATTTTCAAACTTCTTAACATGTGCATTCAACGCTGAAAGCTGAAAACTATTTATATAAAAAAATATATATATTTATTTGCCATAGAAGAACCATTTTCGGTTCCAAAAAGAACCATCCACCCAACCATCTATTTCTTACTTTTTTATAATCTGAAGAGCTCTCTTTCGCCACAAAGGACCTTTTGAATCATCTTTTTTAAAAGTGCATGCTGAAAAATGGCAATTAAATAAAAAAGAAAATAGGAAAAAAGCTGGAAAATTACCAAATATATAAAAAATCCTAGAGAGTAACTTTTTAAATCAGCTACATTTTACTAGCTGTAAAAATAAATAAATTTAATGTTAAAAAAGGAAGTGTGTCATTGTGTTGGCGCTCATGTTCAGCAAAATGAACAAAATTACTAAAAGAATCATAAACTGCACGAGTCCAAACAGATTTATTGTGACTTTGCTGGTGACATTTGTGTGTTTATTTTCTCTCTGTTGAATTGCAGTGGTTTCGTGTTCTTGGCAGTCAGTAATTCACATCGTTGTCTGTGTTTGTCCTCTTTTTTCTAGTGAAGCCGTATTTACATTTGAGTTGTACTCTCTTTGACCGTGCATACTTCTGTCACGCGACGTGTCCGTATAAGCATGTGTTTCATTTGCTTACATTAGATGTAGAAATACAGTAGAGTTCGAACGCAAAACCCTTCAGCAATAGAAGATACTTGCGTTAACATCGATATTCCTGCTTTCAGAACAGACACGCAAACCAGGTTGGAGTTATGATCCAGCGCCTCATTTCCTCGTGACCCCCGTCTGACTTCAGACGAGACCCTCGTCTCGTCTATCGTGACACTAAAACCAAACCGGGACGGTTTGTGTCATTTCTGATTCCAAGTGTCCAGAAACTCGCTCTTTAAAAAGATGCTTCTTCTTTTCCCCCGTGTTGTTTAGTTTATTGAAGATGCAGAGGTTGTTTATTGACTTCGTTGAGTTTGCGTGATATTTGGTGGTTAGGTGCTCGATGGAGGAATGAGCTCATGGCATTGGAATGGTAATGGCAGCCTCGCTTCCGGAATGCTACGCTTCCCTGTCTCTCTCGCTCTTTTTTTCGTGGCACACTACAGCGGTTGAAGCGAGAGACCCCATTCATCTCTTCCAGATGCACAATCACTTTCTCTCCTGCTATTCCTAGTTTCGGTAGACACGCACATGCTGGAAGCCGGAGACGGCTTTCTCTGGAAGGATTGATCTCTGGCCTTAAAACCTTAACAACACGTTTGTTTTGCAGAACGGCCGTGCTGTGTTTTTATTTATTTATAGTTCGGCGGGGGTTGAAAGATCCCTGTTCTTCTTTTTGACTCTGTACACCGCACGTAACCCGGCAGAAGAAATGAGATCAGTTTGATATCGGCAGAATAGATCAGACACGTGCTTTCTAAATAAATGGAGGATGACATCTATCCATGTTTAAACTCTTTGTCCTATAGCAGTTAGAAAAGACACACTTTACACCGAATGACCGGTGAGTTTAGGGATGTGACGATTACCGGTTTGATCGTTTACCGTGATAATAAAGTGCAATGGATAGTATTACTGCGTCCATTTTTTTTTCAGCGTTCGGGCTTGTTAAACCCAGTCCAGCATCAAACAAAGTTATCAAGAGTATAACATAGATGGAACTTGAAACGTGGGTTTTGTTCATTTATGTTAGGAGAGTAAATCACGAGTATTGACATTTGGATCAAAATATCGCTTGACACGCCTATTTATTGTGAGTTTGTGATGACAGGGCTTCAGTTATTAGGACTTTCATCCAAACAGGTGCACATTTGTGGAAATTTTGATTTACAGACTTCGTTTTCATATTTCTTCATACAGACCCATAATTTCTAATCATTTTTCATTAAATGATGTGATATGAGTTTAAAACTCCGTTCAGTTTTGTGCTATGAGCGCATAAGTCATGCCGCTTTCTCCTGGGTCCTAAAGTACAGCTTTTATTTATCTCAACACACGCAGACAAATGACTTGCAGAATTGTTTTGTGTTTATTTGAAAATCTGATTTACTTACTTAAGGTTGTTTATTCTGAACTAGGAAACTTTTGCCTCATGCCCCCAACGTGCCACGACTAATATTAATGTTATTTATTTGATGTTAATCAAACAAAAGCACGTTTATAGATAAATTCAATATAAAATAGTTTTTTTCCTGAACGCAAATAAAACCATGATAACACCGATAACCACCCTAACGCTGCTCATGATAACCGTGAGTCACATTTTCACACCGTTACATCTCTAGTTGAGTTCTTGATTCTGATGTGTTGACAGATTATTTGAGATAATAAATAAAACAAAATTTGCTGTCCTCCGCTATTCAGGACATTTAATCATCGGTAGATGAATGAAAGAATTACTCGGAAAGTCGGCATGTGATCTAATACACCGAATTATGCATCGGCGAGCCAAAGCGCAGCAGCAAACCTTCACATCAGAATGCCTGAGTCAGGATTTTGACCTCAGATTCTCTGAAACACTGTTGCGTGATCTAAAACAGGCCAGTCATTCGGGACGCGAGTATAAACAAAGCGTACCAGTTTTCTATTTGTATTTCTGCTCGGCAACCGCCAAGAGCTTCAAGACAGTTTCTGGCCGGAGAAGAACGCGTTCGTTTACACCGCTGACATTGATCGTTTCAGATGTTTTTACAAAAAAACTACAGGACTGCAAAATGTCCCTCGTTTTAGTTCTCGGGGCGTTTCTGAAGTCGAGCGAGACTGTTGATATTGGCCGATTGAATTGAATCCTCAGCATTAAATCTTTGATGTCGCAGTCATCCCACGGCGGTTGTGCTACATATATCCTCAAATCACACGGCCTGTTGAGAAGTTTTATATTGTTTTTTTCCAGAAAAATCATATTTAGAGACAAGAATGAGGGTCGATTTTTGGGTGAACTGTCCCTTTAAAAATCTGCTTTGCAGAGTGTGATTTACAATAATGGTTTAGCAGAACGTATATGTAAAATTATGAAATACCAAAGTGAAACCTCAGGATGATCATTTTATGATTGTGTTTGTGTCGGTAGGGTTCTCTGCGCAGCGAGCGTGACTACGAGAGCGTGGTGCTGATGAGACTGAGACAGGCCGAAGAGAGGAAGACACTGATCGAGCAGATGAAGAGAGAGGAAGAGGACGAGACGGCATGACCTCACACGCTTTCGTATAAATATGACTTTTGACCTTTTTGTGTAAATAAACATCCACAGATGCATAAAGCTCCTCTGGTAGAAACGGTCTTGTTTAGATTTTTTAAGAACATTTATATTATGGAAGTAATATGACATGTGGTATTGCGATTATATAGAGCCTTGAATAAAGCGAAACTCTGTCAAAAATTCATTCATCATGTAATCCTCCTTATGTGGTTGTAAAAAAGATATTGTGTCTGCGGTTTTGTGTTCATTTAATGGAAGTAAATGGAGTTCGGTGTTGTTTGATTATCAACATTCTTCAAACTACCTTCTTTGGTTTTCTGCAGAAGAAGCTGGGTAAACAAACGTTAACAAAATATTTATTTTCGGGTGAACCATCCCTTTAAGAGTCCATGAGACTCAAATCTCTCTGTAAAAACTGTGGTGGTTAAGATCATTGCTTTGCTAGCTATTTCCATTTATATTTATTTGTTATACAGTATAAAAATTCATGTTGTTCATTGTGGCATCTTCATTCATGACTGATGTCGTCCTCGTCTGTGATGCTGTCGACTGCTTTTTTCATGTGGTCTACACATCCATCTCTCCTCATCATCATCATCAGTCTGTGCTGACACTCATCCGCACATCATCTTTTATTCTGGTCTATCATCCTGTATTTCCTCTCCTCACGACATAAAGCGGCCATCACATGGTTGTGTTTATTGTGTGGCTTTTTCTTGGAAATTCCTGGAAAGCAGTACAGCACAGGAAATACAATTACTGCTACGCTTCTTTGAAAACAGTGATGTCGCTGGACTCACCAGGAACACAGTGAGAGCTCTGAAGATGGATGGTTAGGTGTCATCGTTTTCATCCAACCTGTGCTGTTATGGTAAAGAAAGCAGACGGGAATAAACATCCATCCAATGTCCATTGGAGAACTAAGTGAGGGCTAAAACTTGGTGTTCCATTAGAGACCCTGTCACAGCACAGTCTGAGATTGATTTCAACAATATTTTCCCTTTATTTTGTCATTCTCAGAACTTACTGAATGCACATTAGGAAACTACAATTTATTACAGTTGTCAGACAGAAATTTTGGAACATGTGCAAGGAAATATTTTCATTAATTGCATATGTTTTCGTTGTCTATATTGGCCTGAGCTCTTTGGTGATAAAGTGAGAATTAAGTTAGTTTTAGCTACAGATTTATTTTGATTAAGAAGCGTCCACAGACATGTAAAAAGCGAATCAAAATACACTTAAAAGTGACCGGTTTTATTTGTTTTCTCCTTTAATGAATTTATAGATTACAGTAAAGAAATAAAGGTAAACGTGTGTTGACATTGTCAGTAAGTATTGTAACAAACTGACCATTAAACAGAATCTTTGTGTAGTTCACAAAACTCATCAATCTGGCAAAAGTTGTCAAATCTAGTTCTTAGATGCATTACTTATAATATCTAAAGTCCACTTTAAACACAGTCTGGACTATAAAAACGTAGACTTTACACACGTCACACTACTGTCTGATAATACTGGATCATGTTGTTGTTTTGTGTGTAACACGCATCAGATGCTGTCAGTCAATTTTACAAATCTGACTTTTAAGAGTGTCACAACTTTGGATCACATCCTCACACTGTAAAAAATCCAACATGCAAAATGATCTCTACAAAGATAATTAAGTCACTTGAACATAGATGTTTTACTTAAAGGAGTCAAATGATTGTTTTCATATAAAAAATGAGCCTAAATATGTTTCTAGCAAAGATGATTTTGTTGACTGGACTTAGATTCTCAAGTTTTTGGCTAAATTGCATCAGAAAGTTTGTCCAGCTTACAAAATAGAGTATTCTGAACAAACAATATTGCAAATTCCCATGATGCATTGCAACATGTTTAATTCTGTTTCTTATATGTTTTTCTTTGAAAGATTAGTGTTTTAGTTATTTCTGGCTTATTTTTTGCATTAATATCATTGTTACTGTTAGTTATCGGTTGTGTTTAATGAACGATTGTTTTTGAATGTTACCATGGTTGAGGTTTGTGTGTTCAATGTTGAGGCGCGAGTGCATGATACAATGATTTAAAGTGATATAAATGCACTCAACACACATTGTTTAAACAGATAGTTTTGATCTGTTTGAGGCAGAAAATATGTGTTTATTTTTAAATAACCAATCTATATTCTTTAAGTTCAGCTAACAAGAATATTCGGTTCCGTTGTTCATTAGGTAAACATGACTATGTTGAGACAACTAATGACTTATTAAAAATATTTTTTTAAGTCTCTGTTTGTTGAGTTAACTCAAAAACGTGCTTGTGATAAGTTATTATAACTTTTTATTTTAAGTTGACTCAACTCTTTTTTACAGTGCAGAAAAAATGCAGTAGAAATATTCTTTATTACAGTTCCTCACACAAGCAAAGATATACTGTGATGTACATGAATTCTCATCCTTACAATACAAAAAACCTGGAATGTTTGTAATAAAGTAAAGCCTATATATACTGTAAGCATATGTTTGTCAGTTTTTCACTGAATAATGGACTCAAAAGTCATGTCAGAGTATTTCGTCTCATGGATAAAAGTAATAAAATGGTAAACCTGATAACCTGTCAGTTCTCTGCTTTTCTTCTTTGTATGATCAGTTGTGTTCATGTTAACACAGAATAAGTTCAAGAGTCTCTTTGGCAAAGCATTAACAACACGTCTCATCATGAGATGTCAATGAGCTTGAACTGCATCTTTGCTTTCATGAAAATCCCTGCTGTTAACAATACCTTCGTCTCATCTCAAACACACTTATCATTTTTACCTGACACACACACAGAATCACAGAGAGTCATTCTTTATGAAGACACCAAACCAGCGTCTGTCCCACACCGGTCATGGTCACAACCCTGTAGCCGATCTTCTCCAGTTTGTCCAAGATCACTCTTGGAGGTTCATCCACGTGGTATTCTGAGCTGTGAGGTGTAGAAAAACACTTCTATATGCAAACTGACTGGATATAACAAGCTCTCAGAAAGATGAAGATTAAACATCAGCCAGCAGACTGAATTCAAGAGGAAGATGAAAGATTGACGTGTGAGGAGATGATGAGCTTGGTTTGCGTTCTGACATTATCAGACCATCAAACAATTACATTCAGACTCTCTTGGGACATAAATCACTATGAGAGTTAAGAGTAAAAGCTGTTTAAGAGCAGAAAAATAGATTTTTTTTACACATACAAGTTGTTTCCCAGCATGGAGGTTTTGCGGGCTCCGAGGTAGCTCATGACAGCGGGATCTGAGTATTCATCCCCGACCATGGTCGGCCCCGTCTCCTGAAACAAACATCATTTGTTCGCTTAAGTCACTGTTGGTTGCGTTTCATTTGCAACTTATTTCAAGAAATACAACGTGCAAAAAATGCAAGAAATATTTGTTCAAAGAAAATAAACTATGTTTTACAATACATGATATTACAAAAATGTCAAATTTCACATTTATGCATTTGGCAGACGCTTTTATCCAAAGCGACTTATATTGCGTTACCCTATACATTTTACATAGGTATTTGCAATCCCCTGAGATTGAACCCACAACCATGCGTTGTTAACACAATGCTCTTACCGTGTGATGCCTGAGAAGTGTGATTGTTGTGTCTTTAAAATAAATGTCACTTGTTTATGTATGTTGTTATCTAACCCATCTGACTTTTTTGGCACACACTGAAACGGCTGAATACAACATACAACTAACATGCTTATAAAAACTGAGAAAGAAAAAGAGAAGAGACTTGTAAAAATATGAATTTATGCTGTACAAATCCCGATTAACTATTCATTTCTAAAACATTTATCTGCTGAATTACCCAGACTGTAGTTTTCTTGTATTTGTGGAGGACTGCGATGAATGCTAGAGATTGAA
The DNA here is from genome assembly GCA_029783895.1 of Triplophysa bombifrons. NCBI lineage: Eukaryota > Metazoa > Chordata > Actinopteri > Cypriniformes > Nemacheilidae > Triplophysa > Triplophysa bombifrons. The sequence continues at coordinate 1,223,892 of CM056467.1, read as the reverse complement.
TTCGTGAACACATTAGTTCCCTTTCACTTTGGTTTAAAGGTTCAAAGGTATATTGACATGACAGCTCACACAATCACAAAAGCAACATTTCACTTCCTCATTTTTAAACCAGATTCACATAAACAATAATAACATGCGACGCTCACACTTACTACAAACACACACAGTGCACATGTAGGTGAATTACATAACAACTTCCGTGTGTATAATCCCGTAATGCATCATAATGACAGTCGTCGTGTGCTCATTCACGTCTCATACACACCAGTCGGATCTGTGTGCTGATGAGGATGTACGGCATCGCGCCTCTTTCAGGAAACGCAACTTTCACGCGGAATCCGGCGGAGGGTCTCGGAACGGCGCGTGTTCTGTGTTCTCGCCGCGCCTGCGTATGTGTGCGCGGCTCAGCGCGCGCTCCCGGGGGAAGGCGGAAACACCCACCGCTCTGCACCAATCAGCATTCTGCAAATCAAATGCGCTCCACATTCGGTTTAATATCATTTTATTTTATTACATTAGCCTATAATATGTAGGCTATTGTACAAAAACATATTTTAGATTTGCATATATTTACATATAATCAAATATAATTTTAGGCTAAATACATATAATTAAATATGTAAACACTTATGTTTCTTTAAAATGACAATTCATTTGTTTCAGTAATTTGATGTCATTTTTACAGAGAGATTTGACTGTTGAAAATGCGTTTTTAATATCTTACGATAAAATTTTTGTAGATATTTTGTGTGATACGATCTTGAAAAAAATGTATATCAGATAAGACATGAGAAAATGTCTGTGATACATCCACTGCTAACCTCACGTGCCATGCACTGGTGAGAGAATACCCATAATGCACCTCGAGGCACAGGCCGAGTGAACTTCACCTCTCAGGATGATTTAGTACTGACTCGTTCTTCTCTAGTGGACTATTGGTACTATAAGTACCGAAGGTTATAGGGAAAGATTAAGGATATAATCCCAGTTTCTGAATGGCGTGATCCTTCATGAAAGACGTCATTTTGGCGGCGGAAACAACAATGCAAAGGACGACAAGTGTCAACAAATATCTAGAACAAGTTTTCCTTATACAACACTTCATCTTGTGGTGAAATTAATGGAATCGATATAAAATAGAAATATTCTGAAGATGGTTATCAAACATAACTATGAACTTTGAACAATACAGTTGACACACACTTTAGGAAGGCCTAACGCCGCTGTCAATCATTGTTAGCTTTGTGTTTTGCTTCTTTGCCATCCCAGCAAGGTATTACAATTTGTGCGGTGTTATGTTGTTGTTTTTCTGAGAATACTAAAAGAAATGTGTTTATCCTATACCATATAAGTTTACTGTATGTAGTCTTTACAAGATGATCAGTGTTGTATAGGTTACTCTGAAAAACTAATGAATTACTAGTTACTAATTACACATTCAGAAGAGTAATAAGATTACTGTACAAATTATTCTATAGACAAAGTATTTAATTACTTATAAATAATTACTTTCTATAACTTATATCAACCTTGATAAGTTAAGTGATTCAAGTATAGTCACAAAACGACTCTTAATTCATTTAAATAAATAATATAAAATTATAATTAATATAAAACTAAAATTATAAATAATATAAAACTAAAATTATAATTAATATAAAACTACTTAAGCACTCTTATTAACTAACTAAAGTGTATACATTAATGCATGCATTTTAGAGCTGGTCTTTGAATTTTAATGTCAATTCCACTATTGTATACATTACACAGTATTTAGTTCAATTACATCTGAAGTAATTGTAATTAAATTACAGATTGAAATTTGAGTTTTAAGGGAAAAGTAATTAAATTACAGTAACTAATTACTTATTAAAGTTACACCCAACACTGAAGGTAAGATATGTCAAATGCATATTCAGATAATATGCAATGAACATGAGTATGAATAAAAATATACGGATAAAGATGTAGTCAGAGTAAATGACAGACAGATGTCTCGAGATCAGATAATAAATGTGACAGGTGCTATAAGGGTGAATATATCCTCATATGACAGACCTCTCGATCTGTAGAGACTCTCTTTTATTTCATCAAGAACTTGTTCTTTAATTATGGTGGTTGGATATTTAATTTCCTTTGGCAGAACGGCTAATTTCCTTCTCAAAGCAGGTCTAATCATTCTAATATGTGGTTACAGTCTCCCAGACCGTCGAGGAAATTAAACTATTCTGTTTGAGGAACAGAATAAGCTTGATAAAATCACCAATAAGGCCAAAAATCACAAATCTTTGAGGCATTTGCACATGTGCACTTATAAGCCTTCAGTGTTAATAATGCTGAAAAATCCATTTACACCGGTAAACGTGTGTAAAGTTCACCGCAGAAACGTTGGTCATCCGGGTACTCCATTCACAGTCCATACACATCACGGTGCGCACACACAATATAGTTTCTATTGAGTTCTGCATTTTTTTTGCATTGTGTTGTTGAATGCAGTGGGTGTGTCTTAAAAGTAACGAGGAAACCAATCAGTGTGTAGTTGTTCTGAACACACCTACCTCATTGATCAATGAGAGAGAGGTTCAGATAATCTCGATTAATCATTGACAGCCGTGTTAGTAGTGAGAGATTTTAAAGACACCTGTGTTGTGTTTCAAGGGTTTGTGTCGTGAGAGCCGATGGATTGAGTAGCTGGTGTCTGTGATTGATGCAGTGACATCACATTTTATTTCCTCAAACTATGTTTTTGTATATTAGATTTTTTGAGAATGGGTTAAGGGGGTGGGAGAGAGGAAGTAGCTTAGTCATGCTTTTGTGAGAACAACAATAACAAATCATCTTGAATGGGATCATCTTGTTGAGCATTTGGCCAATTCCAGCATTATGGGTGTGACATTTTGCGTCATGCATGTGACATAAAAACACTCCTAGAATGTACTTTGTACCAATATGCTGAACGGTTTAAGTTTTACTAAAACCTTGTTGATAGAGTTTAAACGTCAGAAAAATATCAGTTTTTGCGCACATTTCTATTTAAAAAAAATGGAAATACACGTTTGTTATGGATGAGACAAAAAGAACACGTGTTTTGGGAGACACCTGTCAATCTAAATGCATAAACCTTAAGCAACAACACCCAATAAATGGAGAAGGGATGCCTCTTCATAGAACATAAATTGTTCGTGTATTTTCAGTCTCATATGCCCCATTTATGAGGAATACAGATGTGATGATCCTGAAAACGGCGCTTACCTGACTATGAAAAACCACAAAAAATAAAAACAAATGCTTTAAAAATTTTTAGAGACACCTCACTTGGGTATCCGAACCACCAAGTGTTAATATCTGGGATGTTAGTATAGTAAAAACCTTTGGTTAAAACTTATAAAATAAAGTTTATAAAACGCATATATTTTAAAGTGTAGGCATGGGCCGGTATGATATTTTGATGGTATGATAACCTTTAGCAAACGCGTCGCGGTTTCAAGGTTTTGTACTAAAATGTGTTATTTTCAGTTGTCTGCGTATACAAACAACTTTTCAACTGGACACAAATACATTTTATTACTAATCAACATTCACCGAACATATATGTCAGGTAAAAATAAAGCCTAAAAATTATACTCTTTCAAAAAAATGTAGATATATTAGGCTTTAACATCAAACATTGCTTTACATGAATGAATCATTTATTTTGTGTAAACACAGCTCATACCCTAGAAACGGTATCACAGACAATTTTTGTGGTTTTAAATCCTTGACTCTTTCAAACCTCGGTATACCTTGATACCTTTATTCGGCCCATGCCTGGGGTCCATTTTTTTTTTGTGTTATGTGTAAAAGGGAACGCAGATCTGTGCTGCTCAAGACCTCTCAGTATCTGTGTATAAGATGGACAGAGTCAACGAAATCTGATAAATTGAAAATATAAATCAAATTTGTTTATGCTGAAAATGTGGCCTAAGATTATTTTCCTTCGAATGACACAGTCACATTAAAAGAACGGACCCCTACGGTTAGTGTGCAGAGTTTTTTTCTGCAGAATTGATGTTTAGTTTAAGCACGCCTGAGTTTAGTATTGCTCGTTGACATAAGATGAGCTTTTAAACGCAGGTGACGTGTAATAGCTGTTCTTTGGCAGCCGAATGTCTGGTGTGTAATGGAGGTGTCTGTAAAGACTTCAGAAATATTCCAGCTTATTTTGGGGGCTGTTCTTTTAAGCAAAGAAAACAGGAAACTGCACAACCTTGTATCTTCACAGTCCAAAGCCTTTTTTAGGTTGTTATTGTCATGCCAGAATATGTTCCTGGAGTACTACCAACTTCCTGCGTGTCCCGCGGTGACTTCCTGCCCCGGGAGCTGGGGTTGTTTTAGTAAGCGGGGGTCACTATATGTGTAGTCGAGGTGATACGGGGTCCGTTCCCGTGGGCTGCCTGGAGGAAGCAGTTTAGATTCAGAGCAGAGGTCACGTCCGTCCTTTCACACCATGAGCTTTACATACGGTGTTTATAGAGTTTTATTTATGTGAATCGAATGTCAGAAAGGCCTGAATGAGCACAAGTTCATATTGAATGCACAAATCATGTCGTAGAAACATGGTTCTTTATTCTGTTAATATAATGTCTCTTAGTCAAGTGTACACAGCAAATTCAGCAGAGTTAAAATCATGGCGTTGATGGAAAGTTTAGGAGTTTAGAGTTAATTTAACACTAATTAAAGTTAACCCAACACTGTAATTAGTTGAATCAAATGAAGAGTTGGTGTCTTAACAGAGTGTGAAACTTAAATAAAAAAATAAGTCCTACAGTGCTCCGTGACTGGCAGTTATAAACTCTTAGAGCGTTAAATACGGAACCCCTCCCTCACCTCGCTCGCAGTCAACCGCGCGGAGACACTAACGTTACTCATCAGGCCGAATATTCTCTTTCTCAGTGAAAGGTAACGTTAATGGTTTATTAATTATGTTTTTTTTATCAATAAAATTTGGTCGCTATGAGGGATTGCAGATTTATATTGCAGTCAGTATCGTCTTTTATCGTTAATGTTAGCGTATGAATGTTCCGTTGACTCCAGGTGTAAGTTAATTAATTGCAGCATAAACAATAACTCTACGAATTTACTTCATAAAGATTCGCAACTCTGTGTTTTGTGATTGTGCTATTGATCAAGTTTGTTTAATATCAACTCCTGCTTTGTGAAAGCATTTTTTAACTTGCTGTCGTCAACTCTCCATTTTGTAAATTTTTTAACGAAAAAATGTTACATGTTTCTACATTCTGGCTGAAATTAGCACAATTAAAAAATATTTTCTTCAAGTTAAGTGTTATTGTCTTTGTTTACCATATTTACACTTCATGAAACGCCACAGAAGTTAACAAATTACACTGGGGTGAGCTTATTTGTAACAACCTACATCAATTATTTTACACTGGTTAGAGTTGGCTGTAGTTAGTGTTTTAACTCTATGGGGAGTACATTTTTAACTATTTAAGAGTGTCAATGTGCCAACACTTTCAAAAGTGTTAAAATAACTCTATTGGGAGTGGACCCCATGGGACACTTTCAAAGTGTTAAAATTAACTCCTATAGAGTTATTTTGTTTCCATATTTTGCTGTGTAGATATTTTTAATTTTGCACACTACAGAGACAAAAGGAAACCATTTCATATTATAAAGCTCTTTTGATTCGATAGGAAATCCTGTTTTACACATTTCAAGGAAGGAAACACACGGCACATGTCTTGTGTTGGCTGATTTAGACACTAGATCTAGATCTCTTGGGAGACCAGTATGGCTAAATTAGTTTTCTGTGGACAGGGCACACGTTTGTGGCCGGGACTAAACCACTTACAGTAGTTGTATAAGGGAAGAGGGGAACATCCCACAGGAACACGTTATTTCTCAGATGTTGACCATTCACCGCTCAAGATATTTGATTGAGTGGTTGCGTTTCATCTGTATTAACTTGGTCTCAGATGTTTCTTCTCAAATTGTTTGGAAGAAATAAAAAAAGAGAAACATGGAGGTGTAGAAAAAATGTAGATTTTAGAGGTTGAATCATCTGGTTTTGAGTAAATTTGATGATAAATGTTTGAGTTCATCTTGAGATCTTCAATAATGTCGACTTTTGATGTCCGACTCGACAAATCTGAGCTCAGTTTGACACATTGTCGACATCTCTTCTCAAACTCTAATGACAGAGACATTTGTAAGGTTTTGGAATCTTTTCCTTATTTTGTTTCTTATGGGATTTATTTGTTGTGATGAAGGTAAATGAAAATATTAAAGCACACTAGGGTCGTCAAACCGTGTTTTGGTCACAGCAGAACATATAAAGGACAAAAATGAATCTGAACACAAGAGATTTAGCATAAAATGGTGGTGGCTTAGTTAAATGGAGTTTTCAGTTTTTCTCTTGAAAATCTATTTGTTTTTCCATGAGATGTATCTGTTCTGCAGATGAAGACATCTGTTTGACTATAAATCAAACTCATGAATGTGTTTTTAGGGAGGGATGGATGGGAGTCTCGAAAAGATACAGATGCTGTAAGCAAACTGCCATCCCAGCTGACACAAGAATCTGATGTACTGCCATCAGTGATCACACAGATCCAGGAACAGTCTCACAATCACTCTAGAAGGTTTAGATCCACGAATGGTTAGACGGCTTTCTTTATTGTTATTAACAGGTTTAATGTTGAACAGTAGCTGTTGATGATCTCAAAGGATAATGGGAAATCTGCGGTCATTTACACAACATTATTTAAGATGAAGAGGTGGAGGATGTGTTTAGATGATGGAGTTGTGATGTGTGTTTGATTCTGATATATGATCAACAGTGTCTTGCTGGTTTACATCATGTGCTTTAAAACCAAGACGGGTTTATAACAGACTCGCTGATAACTGAACAGTTGAAGCCTTAGTTTGTGTCGGGCGGTAAGCAGATGGACTGCGTCATTGACACATCCGTGGAGACTCTGGGTGAACTTGTGTTGCTTCACTTCTGTATAAAGAAGAACATTGACCTTTCCGGCTTCAAATGTGTTCGAATTAAAATTTATACACCAAGATAATTGAACTTCATTGGACGGCATGTGTTTCAGTGTTTGGTGTAATGTCATATAGATTATTAACAGTCTTTACAGTATATGAAAATTGGTTTGTCTTGTGTGACGTTGGATGTGTCTCTCATCCAAAATCTGTCAGGAGAGCTTAAGTGAATGTGTCCGATGAGAGAGACGTCCAACATGTGCTGTTCTCAGAATCCAGATTAACCTATCTAATGCAATCGAATTGAAGAATTGAACAGATGTTGCAGATGCTCAAATTAAATTCAGATTTATTTCTAAAGTGCTTTTCACAGTTATAGAGCAAATATACACAAGAGAAGTAAAGATTCACTCATCTCACGATGCGATGCAATTCACGATACTGAATTTCCGATCAAATTTATTCATGATTTGTTTTTTACTAAATAAATTGAGACAAATTATAAACTGCCTTTTTAATATTTCTCCAATGCTGCACATTTCTTTGTAAAATAAAACTTTATTTTGTGTCAAATTACAAAACTAAACTACAATTTTAAAACAAATGTCAAATCAAGTAAAAATTAATAATACAGAAGTCTCTTTACCATAAACAAACTAAGAGTTTGTCTGTGCTTTTATAGAATTTTTAACATTTAAGAAATATCAGCATATCAACGTTTCACAAGAATGCAGTCAACACTGCATTCAAGTAACATCTCAACAGGCTTGAATCGTCACATAGTTTAATTGATTTTCAACCAGCTCACGGTGAACCGTTACATCCCGTAATGATAATAGAGATTGTGGTGACAGAAGTAGAAAAACATGAAATAGAATGTGTTTGTTATGTCTTGCCTTCTTACGGCCGGGTTGGTTTTTGTTTTTTATGCACTCGTTAAAAAAAGTGTTTTTTGACAACGTTGAACCATTTTTGGTCAAACTTTTAGTCAAAAAATCTTCAAAGAATCTTTATTTGTAGTCCTTATCCCACTCCAAAAACCCTTTTGTGAAACAGAAAGCTTCTGTGGATGTTAAAGGTTCCTTATGGAACCATAAAGGAACCTTTATTTGAAAAGTCTAGTTGTGTTGTGGTTCTTTGGGCTTAGATGATGAACTGTATATTTGATAATCCGTCTAAAGATCTTGTAAAGTGAAATACACTTTTAGCTGATCATTTATGATCCGCTGATATTTGGAAACTCTTCCCGTTCTCTCGTTCTGGTGACCTGTAGTAACCGGAAGCCTTCTGTCGGAGTCATCGATGTTTTCTCAGATTCAGGGGGTTGGTGAGGTAAAGCAGACGGATGAGATGACAGTCTGTTAAGTGGCGGTGATGTAAGTGCACTACTGCTTTTGAGGAGATCCATATGTCCGTAAAGTCCCATCAAGTTCTCGTGCTCGTAAATCAAAGCCAGATCGAGGAGCTGCAGAAGGTGACCGGATGGATCTATGAGGGGTGTTACATTGTCCCAGACTCCCGATGTGATGTGCGAGTGTGTTTAACAGGATCATGGGAGGTCACGACTTGCAGAAACACATGTAGACGAGTTGCAGACTCTTAAGATCCTGAATGGTGCAGTTCTTCTTAAAGCAGGTCTGTGAACACATCATACACATGTATGGCGCACAAATTTTGTGATTGCAGATGTTGCAGTGTTGGCCAAAATATTTCCATCTGTACTTTTACTGGAACTGAATCTGGGATGCTTGCTGTCAGACCACACTCACACAATGCCATGATGCTGTTTCATAGATAATATTTGTGTTGCGATCTGGGAAAACCTGTCAGTTGTCACGCTGGGATGTTTCGGGAATATCAAAAAAAAAAAGGGTCAAAATTGTTTTTTCATTAAATGATTATACTATAACCTCTTGTCTGTCATCTCTGAAAACATTGTGTAAAAATGTACTTGTTTTATTGATGAAAAATAGCAATGTATAGTGGCTGATGTCACAAGATAATTTATCATCTTCATTTCACCTAAACTGCACGTCTTTACGGTTCATTTTAATTTTACATTCTGTGGCCAGTTTTCAAAGTAAAAGGCCCATTCTTAAATGACTTGATTCAAAGAACATCTAGTGAATTGAGTACAGACAAACCTGTTTTATAATTCCAGTAACCATGTGTGTGTGTGTGTGTGTGTGTGTGTGTGTGTGTGTGTGTGTGTGTAATGGTGCGTGTCTCTCACAGAGCTGCTATTGTCTTCTTAAGTGATGATGTTGCTCAATGCTGTAACTCAAGGAGTCCGTGTCTCTCCTCTCAGCGCGCTGCATGCGCTCCGTCACGTACTCCTACAGCTCCTGGGGAAAACCTAAGGACCTCCGTGTCGCTCAGACTGTATGAATTGGCCGGAGACCCAAACTGCAAAGCATCATTCAACCGCTAGATCTCTTGGGTGGGATACACTCTTTTTCCTGGGCTAATATTCCAATAACTCAATCCTGCACAGTCATTAGACTCATGTAATGGTGCTCGTGACCTCAGTCTGTAGAGATCTGACCCTCCAGTATAACGCGGCTCCCGACGGCTGAACCTTTAACCTGTGGAAGCTGGACTGTTTGAATTGGGATCTGATTCTATTTCTAGAAACAGTCTGAAGCGTTGACTGTTTTACTGAAGGCTTTGTGTGATTTTCTGTTTGCTAAAGGGGTCATATGGCGCAAACACGTGTTTTTCTGTGTCTTTGGTATGTTGTAAGTTGACCATGCGTGTATTAGACACCTAAAATTGCGAAACTGAAAGTGTCAGAACAAAAGATGCGTTCCATCTAAAAGCGAATGCTCAGCCAGACCTGCTTGAGACGCCTCATGTAAACACACCCCCACAAATCTACATCACTTGGTGGTATGATTTGAATAAGACCGCCCAAATGTGTACGCAAGTAAGGAAGTGTACCTGTCAGTACAATTGAAGAGGAACCTGATGTTCCAAATATGGTAAGAGGTGTTACATTTCCCTCACACGCTTGCAGTATTCCACCAATCACTACACACTGGTTAACTGTCCAATCACAGCACACCTCGTTTTTCAGGGCCATGAACTTTGTATAAAAATATGTGTGTCTTAGAGAGGTGGAGCAAAGAGGAGATACAAACATGCACAGTATGTGGAAAATACAGCTTTTTTAACCTTAAATTGTGTTTACACATTACATCTAAAACAAACTATAATATTCGTTTTGGCCCTGTCTTGTGACCCATTTAAAAAAATGCTATAGAAATGTGAAAGTAGGAATGCAATGATAAATATATCAAACAGTAGTGCACTCCATTTGAGCTCAACATTTTTATCTTTATAATCTTAAAAATCTGCATATTTTGCTTTGAAGCCAAATTTCTGTAACAATTGAATAAAAATGAATCGAGATGTAGATGCTTTAAACTGCCGTTGAAATGTTTTGGTTCTTTAAAAGTCAGTTCAGGCAGATTGCATTATGGGATGGAGTGTATTCCCCCAGTATGTGTACTGTGTTTTCTAGAGCAGGGGGTCCTAAACGTTTCAGCCTGCAACCCCCAAAATAACAGCGCTAATGACTTTGAGACCTCCGTTACCCTCGGAGGGGCTTAAATTATACAAATGTTGTGCTCAAATGCACATATCCACCTATTCTACCCAAACACGCATACTGACAACACAATAGAGCACACTCTAACATATTATTATTTTATAGTTATTTACTCATTACTTTACTTGTTGTTATACATAAACGTAATTAGCTCAGGGGTCATGATCAAGGGGGAGGAAATTTCTAAGGCTGATGGATTTTTATTTGCCTGGTTTTATTTTGAACTTAACTAATATTTTTATATTTTGTTACACTTATCGATTACATACGCTATTTCTATTTATAAAAAAATGATTTTGGGACAACAACTTTTGAACCCCGCTCTCGCGGCCTTGCGACCCCCTATTTGGGAACCCCTGTTCGAGAAAAGGTAAAAGCAGTGTGCTAAACATAGTCGTCATGGTTCTGCCTCTCTCTGAACTCTTAACTACAGTCTGGTTTGTCGTGGTCCAATGGGAAAATTATCCTGAAAATTGGATTGTTAGATTATTGTTGCTGTACTCGTGTAAACATTAAGCGAGCACAGGAACTCTTGACTGACTGTAGCTTGAAATAAAACAAAAATAATTCTTTGTTTTGTACACCAGTTAAGTCATCACATCCCTAAAGTGTTTTATTTAGTCTACAACTAGTAACTCTAAGAATAAAGATGTGAATTGTGAAACGTACGATTATTATAACAGAATTCAGCCATGAAGCCAACAACCAAATTATGCACCAAATTGCTAAAACATAAGTTATGATTTGCAATGAGATGATGAAATATTCTTTCAAAATATCTTTTAGAGCTTCAGTATTTGTCATGTTAAAAACATTGATATAGTTATAGATAGTTCAGGACGTGTCATGTTTTATTTTATGTACACTCTGTTTCATTGCAAAACTGCATTGTGGAAGTTATTGACATACATTATAGGGGTATAGTATAGATTATAATCTTTTCTATAATGACCGGTTGCTCATTGTAATAGAGGTTGTAATATGAATGAATGTGACTGGTTTCCTGGATGAATGTCAGTGTGAAATACAGCTCATTGGTTTAGCTTATAAAACCGAAGTTTTATTGTTCTAGATCTGATTCTCTGTTCAGCTGAAATCAAATTAAATCTACAACGCTTGTTTTGAATACAGCATCACCAAAGTGTTTTTTCTTCAAATTAAATATTTTATTTCTCAATAAACATGATTTTACAAGTCGAATGCTGTTGGCCTGATGGCTACACCTCAAATCAACACGATATTATAAAAGCAAGAGTCATTGATTCCAATTAAACCTCAGTTTGGCCCAGAATATTTGTTTATGTAATATTGAAGTTTTGTTGTTGAATGTTAGAAGACTTTAAAGTTCATTGCAAATTGGTTAATATCTGGTTTCACTTACATAAAAAATTCAATTTCCAGAACCTGACTTTGGGTGTTCTTGTTACATGTTTGAGGTTGATACTAAATACTAATCGCTAGTAAGAAATATTTAGGGTGAATTTGTTGATTGGGACACATTGAGATGAATGGCAAAAACTTAATTGTTTGAACCACGTGGTCTAAAAAGATAGGGATGTGACACCAATGCGAAACATTAAAACTGGTAATTTTCCCCATTTTGAACCTCATTTGAAGCTGAATGACCATTTTTCTGATGTCTCAAAACAAAAGAAAAAAACGTGTTTTATTTCAGTGAAGCGTGCAACATATGCACATACGTGAATTCAAACTTCAGCAGTATTCTCAGTTCTTACAGGGGTTTATTGGTAATGTTTGAGGGGTTTGTGATCATGCTGGAGAACACGGACACACAGTGTGAGTGCTGTTGAGTTAATTCTCCATGCGTATTGAGGTCGAGAGAGAGAAGCAGGCAGTTCCATCAACACACTTCTCCTGCGGTTTGACTCTCAGACTCTCTCTCTCTAATTGATTTAACAGCTGTTCAATCTTGAGACAGAGAGAGAGAGACGTTCAACTGCCCTTCATCTGATTAACTTTGATTTGTGGGTTTTCACTAATGTTCTCATTATGCTCGTTCTATAGAAGAAAACATGTTTATATCAAGGAATATAATCATGGCTACTTAGATCATTTTCATCAATATTGTAGGAATCGTTTGCCGTTGTTAAGGCAGTTCTGACTAATATGAAGATTTTTATCTACTAGATTTCCTAGAAAAGTTGTTGTCAGTTGCTGTTTTGTTCTGAAATGTTTTCGGGCCCAAGAAAAAATTGTTCATGCCCTATGAGATTTTTCTTTTTCTATTAATATATTCATGTTATAGAGTTGGGATTATTTTGCTTTATTCATCAGTTATTACACCTCATTTGTGTTTCAATCCTGCAGCTTCCACTCTTAAAATTGAAGGTGCTTAAATTTATCAAATTGATGCCATTGAAAACCCATTTTAGTTGCCACAAGAACTGTTAGTCACCTTTTGTTCTGTCATAAAGAACCATATATTTATCATTTTTATAGTGGTAATTAATTATTGCATAGTCCATGTGTTTACAGGCAATGTATTGCATTCTGTTTCCATATAGGCACTACTGTATAAGGGGTATTAATGTTAACTACCTTACACAAAAAATAAGTGATTTATATTTTCTATATATTAACCATCAATATAATTTATATTTTAATATTTTGGAATAATGTAGAATACAATTTATCATGTTAAAAAAGCACTTGGTTCCAATATGTGAAATGTTATTTGTATTTAATATTGCGTTATATTTTCCAGTATATTCCCACATATGTTTGTTTGAGGTTATCACGTAAAATATCTGAGAAACCCTCCGAACGATGGCACAGACATTTAAAGGAAACTCTGTCGACCCCTCAAAACCTGAGATTTGTTATGTGCTTGCGACATGACATGTGTTTCTGTCCCAATTCTTACATCACATTGAAATAGACAAATACACCTGTAGTACAAATATAACTCTTCCTGTAGTTCAGTGGATAGATCATTGTGTTAGCCACTCAAAGATCATGGGTTTGAACCCTATGAAACACACATACTGATGTAAAAATGTATAGATTAATTGCACCGTGTGTCATTTTGGAGGATAGCATCTGCCAAATGTGTAAATGTAACCAAACAGCTTTCGCCAGTGTTTCCCACAGCTTCAGGTCTGATATTGGTGGGTTTCCAGAAGGAGCAGGCGCTGTTTATTTGGTCTGGCAGCATGACCAAGCACTACCTTAAGGGGGGAGGAATACCCCCCAAAAACCCATTTGGAAAGAGTTTTGATGGGGGAAAGAGGCCTCGACTGCTGGCAAGTCAGCCAAAGTGCAAGAGACTCCTAATGGCCTCGGCACGGCTGCTGAGAGAATTTGAGCAGACACCCCGTCTCCACAGCGCTTGCTGACAGCACAACCGGCGTCTCGCAGGCACCTGCCCTCATCGTGACTGCCCCTCTTATTAATCTCACATTCAGAGCGTTAAAAGACATCCGATGTGGTTTATACAGATGAGCTTGCCGTCTATCTATGAACCACCGAATACTGGACTCCATTCACAGAATGACATCTTAAAACTTTCATTGCTCAGAGATTGACTAAAATCTCTCATATAAAGCCACAGAAAAAATTTAGACCACTCCAAATCATCATTTTTAGATGTGTTGTGGTCATTCCAGTCAAGGGTTTGTTGAATTTCCACAAAATGAAACCTCAGGAGTTACATAAAGTCATCCAACAGCAATGTGAAAGACTGACAGCATGACATCAAAACTGTCATAAAAATGCAGATTATCACATTTTTTTAAAAACTTTTCCTCAATGTATGCGGAAATATGATATTGTATTGCTTAAAAGTGAATCTGAACTTGTTTTCTCCGCAATATTTGAGGTCTGAAAAAATAAAGAGCATCTTTTATTTTCCAGTTTCAATTTTCTGAAAATAAATGCAAATAGAGACCATTTTATTTGAAATTTGGTAGAAATATTGTTACTAGTTAACAGTACAAAGCGAAAATTATAATTTTATCTAAACACATACCTAAAAATAGTAAATAAAAAAAGAAAATCTATTGAATCACAGAGAGCACATTCATTTTTACTAGATGTTTGGTAGATGCTTTTATTCTTGATCTAATCTTACTTTTGTGTTACTTAGTGTTGAACCTTTGACATCTGTGTTGCTAACACAATGCTCAACCAATCATGTTGCAGGAACAACTCGCAGATCTAAATAAGAAATGAAACCCAACCGTCTCTTCTTTAGGTATCGTCAGTATCAATTTCTCATCTAAATATTCACGTTAAACTCTTAATAATGAAGGTGCTTTAAAGATTCTTCACAGCGATGCCATAGAATAACCAGTTTTTGTTCCACAAAGTACCATTTAGCCAAAGGTTCTTAAAAGAAACGTCTCTTTCTTCCTTTTTTAAAATCTGGAAACAAAAAGTTATTTTATGGCATCGAAGAACCTTTTCAAGCACCTTTCAAGCGTATGCTTGAAGTCCATTGGAATAATGCAGGTACGCAGTTTTTATTCACATATCAAAAGCCATTTCGTTTTCATCCGAACTTTCTCAACGCCTGAAGATTTAAAATTCCAGTGTGAACAGAAGCACAGAAATAATTTGGTATTTACTCACTGTACTGCCTGTGATTTTGAGTTAACCTTAAAAAAACCCTTAAAGGTCAGTGATGGAGTTTCTTCGGTAGGACTCGGTGAGCTGTCAATTCAAAGGCGGTCCGCAGTATAGTGTTTAATTCTCTCAGCATGTCTTCAGAACGCTGTGTTTGTCAGGTCATTCTCATAAGCTCCTTCACGCTGTTAGGTTCCGTTTGGGATCTGCAGAACCTTTAACAAATTTCTTGAGAGTGTTTGTGAAGTCTCGACCCGGCCACATGTAAAGCTATCAGACTACACGCTGTTAGAGAAAGATGTGATGCAGATTTTCACATAGCACAATATTCACAGATAAAACAGCTGGGCAACAAAAAGTCGTATTGTGCTAAGAATTACACTGTGTTTACAAATCAAAAGGAAATTGACCTGTTTTGTTTTTGGATGTGCTTGCTGTTTATTACTATCGCAGATTTTTTACAGTTTTCTTTTGACAGAATGTAGAAAACGTTTGACGGAAACGATACAGATTCGGTCTCTCAAACAGTCTGTTGTACTGAAAACGTTCATAATAACTATAATGAAATGCATTCTCGTTTTTATTTTATGGGGTGAGATTGATGGTTGAATATTGATGTCAGGCCACTCCGGACATTTCCCGTTTCTCTGTTTCCCATTCCCAAACACTTTTTTTATAATTGGCGCGTTTTCTTGTTTGTCACTTGCTGATGTAATCCCGCGGAGAGGAATTATTTTCTCTTCCATGTGAATCCAGCATCATTTTGCTTTTACTTTTCCAGATGAGCTAAACCACAGTTCCAGGAACAGTCCGGTCCGAGGAACATCCCTGAACTGGGATGGCTACGTTCTTGTTTATTGTGTGTGTGTTTGCTATGAATGGAAAGCTTTGAATTGCTGCAGTAATAAAATCCCATTGCCTGGTAATTCCAGTTAATGCGAGCGGCGTGCGAGTCTGTGCAGAACTGCAGTCGTGTTTGTCGGCTGCAACACATCTCACTTTCTAGACAGGGTCTTTAATAGAGCCAAGAAGAGCTTGTGATGTGCAAAACGACATATTTATATAATGGATACAAACATCTTTCTGATTCGAGTCAGTGCTTCGCACGTGACCATTTGTATTCATTTCTTGGTCAAACAGAATGGTGTCTCTGTGTCTGTGTCTGTTATGTAACCCTCTCTCTCACACACACAGGCAGGTAAAGGATGCGTGTGAACAGACACTTGTACTCATGTCTGTATATTGTATGTAAGTGCGTGTTTGCATTGACGGGCCCCGCTTCTCTTATGTCAGGGAAAAACATTTCAAGTAAAATCCTCCAAACTGTAAACATTTAGATTACGGCGTTCGGTGAGTAACAGTCTTCACTTTAATACCGCTGCGTGTTTCCATCAGGCCACTTTAGACTCATTTCAGGCACATTTACCGAGTTTTCATCTCAATTATTGCACGTGAAGGAACGGATCGACATATGAAACTAGATTTTTTTTAATTTGTTTTATTGGTGCTCGGTCACGATAAGGGATGGGTATCGTTAAGAATTTATCGATATCGATGCCGCTACTACTTATCGATACCGGAATTTATCAATACTGTTCTCGATACTACGCTCTATAATTTATTGCAAAAACAAATGATGTGAAAAGATGTTAAACATTTTAAGTTTCTTTATTACAGCGCAGCTTTAGAACTGCAGTTTACAAATGCTTCTGAGCAAACAGAAAATGCCACATAACAAAACTTGTGTGTGTTCCTTAGCATACACCTTACAGCACTTATTATGTGCATATGAGCACATTATAATATAATGCAACATATTTACTTTACATCACTATGGTTATTTGGCTGATAGACCGTATTTCTTTTTTCCTTTGTGGTTTAGGTCTACATACATTTAAGTACTATTTTCTAAGCAAGCAATATTTTTTAATATATGTACTCCTTTTTATAATTTTAGTAGCACATTTACTTTAATTTACTAAAGTAAGTAAATATACCCCGTGGCCGAATGATTTTTAAACAATGTTATAACTTGTTCGCAAATAAAGGACTTTTATTTTGACGGGTTGCTGCAAAGGGTTTGACGGAAGCTTCGTCGTTGCGTGTAAACAAAAAGATTACAAATACATCGCGGAAATCATATGGCCCAGATATCACACATCGTCGAGCAAACTTCGGCCATTCGGGCTTCATTCAGGGATGGAAAATGACAGGCAGCTGCAGCAGCATCTAATTCGCAATTTAACACCCGAATACACACATAAAACAACGCACATATCGAAAACAGTAAAGTTATCGTTTGTCATGAAGCTTATCGATACTCTGGTATCGACCCAATTATGTACCGGTCCAAAAAAGTACCGGTTCTCGGTACCCATCCCTAGTCGTGATGCTGTGGGTGTTGCCGGGGCGTTGCTAGGTAACCTTAGTCAAACACTTGGCTATACTTCAGGTCAATGTGATGTATTTTTTTGTCATTTAAATTAAGAGAAATATATATTGCTAAAGCAGGGTTCTTCATCCGCCTCAGTCTCTCACCAAAATTATGTCGAGTGTCTTAACAAAAAACACGCGTGTATTCCGTTAACAGTGTCATATGTAACTGCAGTTGCGGCATTACGCCTCATAGGAGGCGCTGTTTCGTTATCATCCCAGTGTGGCGCCAAAGAGTTGCTGTATAAGAGCTAATAGGAGCTGTATTAGTTGTTGCGTGTTTTTTTAAGGTAAATATTGTTTGTTTTGTATCCAACTACATTACATTTTATTAAATTGAAGTGGCGAACCCATTGTATAATATTTTAAGCTGTGCAGTTGGCTCGTTCAAACAGCATAATACTGTACACAGCGAGTTCACCAGTGTTTTTATTTATTTATTTTTTATTTATTCATTTTCAACTATTACACTTATAATTAACCACAATAATAAATAAAAAATATGAATACAATTAAAACATGCAGACTAAACAAAAATTACATCTTGAGAAGACACAAAGGATGAATAAAGAGAAACAGTCTTCATAACTTAGTAGAACTTTCGGATAGCTTTCACATATTCATCTAGGTCAACTTTGAACAAGGAAAATAGAGGTTTCGAGCCAGTCAACTTTTGTTTATGAAAAGACTTTGATAACTTTTGATACTTACTAAAAACTAAAAATTAATTATTTAAAATTCTCTTGTATTTTCTTTTGAATAGTCAAACAATCCAAATAAAACATCTTTTCAACAAAAAGAAAAGTCACTTACAAAATAAGATAAACACTAAAAAGTCTGACCAACATTTTATTGGAGTAGTGCATTGCCAAACCAAATTAATGAAGTCTTCTTGCAAATTGACAAAAACTGCAGTTCACTTCAATGTCTGATTTATATTTCCTCAGAAAGGCTTTAGTCGTGTAATATTTATGAATCAGTTATTTATAAAAAAAAATTGTTATTTGTTATTTGAAAGCAGATACTTATGAGGTCAATACTTTCTCCCCAGATATATTCTTCACAATATTATTCCAATATAGTATTACATAAGGTATTTGTGTTAACTCTTTCTGAAAGAGAGCTCTGATTTTATAGTTATTCTTTTGTTGGTCAATAGAAAAGTACGATGATTGTGTCAGTAGCGAGTTCGCCAGTGTGAACACACATTGCAAACAAATGACTACTTTAGCGAATATAAAAAATCAGTGAATCAATCAAAGCTCAGTAAACACCATGAGAACGCAGGATGTGAATGAACTTAGCAAATTTATTAAGACTGGTAAATTTAGTTGGCTATTGTGGGCTGAAAAATTTGTTGAAAAGCAAAAAAAACTTTATTTGATTTAAAAACATTTCTGTTTGGTTGAATAAAACATATGTTTTATGTAACGTTATAATTGTCAAATTCATCAAATTTGTATGTTTTAATATCTAAAAGTGTTTGGTTAGGCAACTTAAAGGTACGGTAGGCACAGAGCTATTGAAAAACAGAGTTACGACAAATTGACAAATGGAATGCAGAGTAACTCGTTTGATCATGGAGCGACCAATAGTTCCAAACACTGCAGTTTAGCCCATTCATTTCAATGTCTCCCAAACGTATTTGCAGTACAGTTGGTGAAATAATGGCATGAATATACATTTAATCAAGTTGGTGGGCATATCCTATATTCATAGATCTTATTATCATATTACTACCCCGACAAAATGCTGCTATAAATGGAGTCCACTTAGTAGTCAGTGTACAAAATGTGCTAATATATTTAGCAAAAATGATGCAAATATAGTTGCTGTTATCTGTCTTGCTAAAATCTATTTCAATAGGTTAACAGCACGGATTTGTTTGGAACTATTCGGGCCTCCGTGAACCACGTGACCACATTGCGCCGAGATCGAGTGTCGGAACTCTCATATACAACGGCTCTGGATAGGCCTACACGTGCGTGAGTACAAGATTAGGATGGCACCACCTCCGCCTCATATTGAGCCAGGAAAAACCTTGTAAAGCAGACATGCTGCTAATATACGCATTGTGTCACATTTATTCTTTTAACTGTTTTTCTGACAAATTATTGGACTGTTTTAACTCTTTACTGTCAAACTCAGGAGTCCCTCCCCATGAAATGTGCGTCGTGATAAAACAAAAACATTTTTCAATGATGCACACAGCCAAAATATTTGACCATTTCCCAGAAATAATGGCATTCTAAATTTTTATAGTTTGATTCTTGAAATATCTTGGCAATGTTTTCATTTGTTCAGTTGTGGGGGGGGTGTGTAGTCAAGACATTAACAAATATTCGTTACCATAAGTGTTATTTTTTGTTCCCTGTGTGTCTGGGGGATTCTGGAGAAAGACAGTCTTTCAGTGGGGTTTATCATAGAGTCACGTCCTCTTCGCATGCGTGTGTGGCTGTCCTGCACGGCCTGGCCGTCCTCCAGATCACTGCGGTATCATGACAGAGAGAGAATGGACGGTGATGTGTGTCTGCTCTGAAATAAACAGTGTTAATGTAAGATCCCTCTGAGATGCACGTGGCCGTCTTTTCCACGAGCTATGCTTACACAAGTCATATCTACTCTTGTAAGTAAATGAGTTAGTGCTTTTACACATATTAATCACATGGACTACAAGCAGCGTTCTGTCAAAGTGAGTTTTAGTACCAAACATCAAACAGACACAGGAGGCAGAAGTGTGAACTTTCAGCCACATTTCATGTCTGTTACAATAGTCACTGTGTCAGATTGTGATTTTTCACTCCTAAATTCCGGTGCGTTGCAAACGGAATATAATGCCCTTCAAGGGCCTTTCGGCCATACAAAACTTCGCTCCTAGTAAAGAGAAAATGTTGTTTTTATTTTCTCCTTTTGGCTAGTTTAAGGACGGGAAAAATGGTCAGGCGCATGGTCTAAAAAAGTTGTTCCTATTCTCTTAATGAGTCATGGGTGTTTTGGTACTCCAATATATTTAAACCACAAATAAAAATAAAATGGTAAGAATTGGACGCGTCGCGGTCTGGAGCATTTATCGAACAGCAATGCAGTTCCTCGCTCGTTCAATAAACACGTCGCTAAAGGGGTAACCTGCACGTTCAAAAGTGATGCCAAGGGGCGCTGATTGAGCGTCTCTATGTGACAAGTCGAGAGTGAGAGCGGGTTGGTGTGTGCAATATGAAGACTTCATTTCATCTAAGACAATTTTATGTATAAAATACAATTCATTTTTATTTACATAGTTAAAGCAGTCAGTTTCAAAATCTTCAAAATCATGTAAGTAAATTATAGCCTTTAAAAATGGCATATGTCAAAAGATATTTAAACTTTATGATTTTACCTGACAGGGGGATTTTACTTTGAAATGTTTCTTCAGGACACAAAAGATTATATTTAAAAGAAAAATGTTGATTATCAAACAACATTGAACCCCACTTACCTCCATTGCATGAACATAAAACTACAGAGACATTTCTCAAAATATCTTCTTTTGTGTTCCACAAAGACTCATTAAGGTTTTGAATGAAAATGAGGATGAATTAATTACAGAGTATTTTGGGGTGTACTATCCCTTTAAGAAGCTGTATTTATACTCTAGAGATGCTGTAAGTACACTTGTCTCAGACAGTACATGAAGATACCTGATGGTCTCGTCGAGGTGGTGGAGTGCCGTATGGTGACTGGCAAAAAACTAGTGTAGCGCATGGTCTCGTAAATGAACGCGTCCAGGTTAGCCAGATCGCATTTTGTCTTCCATTGATGGGAGTCTGTCACAACCCGCCGCTTTATCGATCTGCTTTTTAAGTTTGCTTTGGATCCATGGATATTTCACCAAGAGATGCAGCTTCCAGTGCAGGTCGGTGGAGACGGTGTCCAGCCTCCATTAAACCCGTATCTGCGTGATCCATCAAAGTGATAGTGGTGTCGCTCATGTCATGCCCCTGCTGACCTCGGGGTTGTAAGTTCGCCTGTGTACCGTCAGTGATACTTTTCCCTTGACAAAAGTAAAGAAGTCTCGGTTGAGGTCTTTAAGAACTCTGATGCGCTGACGGACCCACAATTCAGGTCGGCAACGCATGACGTCAGCCATTCAAAGCAAATGAGACGCGTTGATGCTGACGCCCCGTGTGAATCCAGCGTAAGAGCCGATTCCTTCTGTGTATTTTTATTTATTTTAATGCTCCGCTGAGAACTTGACCTCAATAAAGTCATAAAGGTGCGAATACGGTTTGATTTTTTGGAATTTATGAACACAAATTCTCAAGTCTGCTTTCACAGGATTTCAATTTGTTAATGTTACTGAAATGCAGGCTGAAGCCGGTGAAGGGTTTGAGATTTTAAATATGAAAGTTTATACATCACACACATGGAGTTGAATCTGTAGCACGATGGTTTGTATTTATCATGAGACAGAATGTAATTCAAGTCTGTAAAGAATTTCACCCCTGATAATGTGATTCTGTAAAGCTTGAAGACTTGATGTAAGAAACAATAATAATAAAACAAGATTCAAGCAGTATGTGCACTATAGGATTTGAAACTTTGCTATGCAGCGAATTGAGAAGTATTTCCGCACGGGCTTGCGTTTCCAGTCTGTCGCATTCGCATGGGTATGAATGGAAGTCAATGGAAGGAAAATTCAAGTGTGACCGCAGCTTACTGTAAATTGTGATGATCAGACGTGTTTGTGTGTGTGATATATTATATAAGATCATCTCTTTAAAGGTGAATTTAAATGATTTTGTGTCAAGACAGAGAGATATCGACAACATGTTCATGTTTAAACAGCGTTTTATTTAGTCCACATGTAGCTTATTTACCTTGAGTAAAAACATAAAAACACATATAATCTAAGAATGAAAAATGTGATTTCCAAATAATTCCGGAAGACATGCACTTTAATTCTAAAATCGTTCAGTGTAAACATGACCATAATGCTTATTATACAATATAGGAACAAATCCTGGAAATTCATCTGATTTCCCTGAACATGTTTGATTTTGAAGTTACTGTAAAAGAAGATTTGTGAGAACCTTTACGATGACGTCATCAAGACGTGATGACATCGTGAATAGTACATTGCAAAATAATCATATCTGATATATAATGTAATATAATTTTTTTCAACACAATTATCTAAACCCCCTTAAAACAAGATTTAGTGACTTACAAAATGATTTTACAAAAAACATTGGGACCAATGGAATTCCAAAGGAAAAAACATGAACAATAAATCGTTAAGGCTTTGTGTCCGATTGTGTTGGGAAACAAGACAAAAAAATACAGAGTAACATCATGATTTTTCGCTCTCTCTTTTTTTTTCAGTGAGATGATACAAGAGCTGGAAACTGAAGACCACCTCGTGTTCTGAATCTGAACAGCTGGTCATATTTGATTTTTATAGCAACACTTCTATTGCACGGATTTATTAATGACTAACAGAATCTCGTTCAAAACATACGATGCATTATTTTACAAAAATAGTGTTTATCGAAAGACTAACTGTGTGGTAAGTATAAATATAAAGGTTTTTAAATACCTGAAGCTTATAATCACATCAGTTTACTAAATGTCCTTGCAAACTCTGCATAAAAAATGAACGAATGAAGGGAAACGCATTTTCTGAAACACATTACAAACAAACCATTGCATGGTATTATATCAGAATCATTGATACAGTGGCTTTCTATTTCACCAAAAACATCATACATGGCAGGCCTGCTTTTAAAACGTAAATAAAGAGATTAAATAGTCAGTCAACGACCTGACAC
The DNA here is from genome assembly GCA_029783895.1 of Triplophysa bombifrons. Lineage (NCBI taxonomy): Eukaryota > Metazoa > Chordata > Actinopteri > Cypriniformes > Nemacheilidae > Triplophysa > Triplophysa bombifrons. The sequence goes on along the minus strand of CM056467.1, from coordinate 1,200,468 downwards.
ACACATACACATACATTCTATGGATGGGATTGAATTCATCAGTTAAAGGGACGGTTCACCCAAGAATCAAAATTCTGTCATTTATTTATTCTCGTTTGGTTGTAAATCTGTATGCGATTCTTTCTTCAGTGGAACACCAAAGAAGATATTTGGAGAAATGTCTCAGTGGTTTGTGTTCATTCCATGGAATTCAGTGTCATTCTTCAAAATATCTTCTTTTGTGTTCTGCAGACGAAAAAACAATGTGGTGGTGAGAGTGAGTAAATGAATTTTCATTAGTAGGTGAACTGTCCCTTTAATCATAGCATACTTGTATATATGTTAAATATAACACAGAATACTACATCATTCAGTGCAGCTTCACTAATACTCATCGTTATGTTGAATATACACTTGCAAAATTCAGTCTTTTCAGTCACAACATGAGCACTGTGAGAAAGAAGAAATGCTTTTCGCTCATGCTGGAGACACCAAGCCAAGAAGTTTTCCTCTGAGCTTTGCAGTGATTGTGAAATGGAGAGGCTTCAGCGTCAAACCGTACGAGCAGTCCAGAGAGAGGTCCTGCGATGCGTGGCTCTCGAATGAACACTGATGCAGCAGGATCGCAGAGACTAGAAAAATCTCCACCTTGGCGATTTGTTCACCAATGCACCTCCTCTTACCCGTGGAAAATATCATGACGTTGTTGGTCAGGTCTTTATCCAGATCTCCGTTCTCATCCAAGAATCTTGACGGGTTGAAGATATGAGGGTCTCTCCACTTCTCGGGGTCGCGGTTGACGGACCACTGATTGATGAACACCACTGTGTCTTTGGGGATGTGGACACCCTCGATGGTCACGTCGGAGGTGGTGGAGTGCGGTATGGTGACCGGCACAAAACTGGTGTAGCGCATGGCCTCGTAGATGAATGCGTCCAGGTAAGCCAGATCGCTTTTGTCTTCCATTGAGGGGAGTCTGTCACGACCCACCGCTTTATCGATCTGCTCTTGAAGTTTGCTTTGGATCGATGGATATTTCACCAACAGAAGCAGCATCCACTGCAGGGCGGTGGAGACGGTGTCCTGTCCTGCTCCGATGAGATCGGTGACCGTTCCTTCCACGTAGTCTTTGCTCAGCATGAGTGTGCTATCTTTCCCATGCTCGATGACCCCGATGATGGCATCGCTGATGTCACGGGTCACATGGGGGTCGTAAGTGTCTCGGTGCTGCACGACTTTATCCTTTACGTAAGCGAAAAACTCCTCGTTGAGGTTCTTGAAGTTGCGGTAGCCGCTTCGCACCGGGTTGGGAAAGCATTGCAGCCAGGGCATGACATCAACCAAACTGCCGGCTCCCACCGTCTCTCCAAACTTATCCACACGACCCAGGAGCGTCCTGAACTCGGGGTCGTCGTGGCCGTAGCGCTTCCCAAAGCAAAGCGCACATATGACGTTGGCAGCAGCGACCGTGAGTTCGTGGGACGGGTTGAAGTATCGCCCGTCCGCGCTGAGCCGGAGGAAAATCTGGACCAGGTCCATGGCCTCCCCGGCCACGTGCTGCTCGAACGCTTTTTTTGTTTTGCTGTTGGCTGACGAGAACGCCCTCAAAGTGGACTGGGCGACTCTGCGGTGCATCTTCCACTGTTTGCTATAGTTACTGAACGTGACGCTTCGACCCCCGGATATCATCCGAAACGACACAAAATCCGGTCGGCCGGCGAATTCCGTGCCATGCTGGACGAGCGCCTGTCGTATGGCTGCATCACCGTTCAGCACCACGATGTCGCTGCAGCCTAGTCGAATCTGGTAGACGTTTCCATACTTTTTCGCCAGCTTGGAAAAAGTGATGTGTGGCATTTGTCCCAGCTGCATGGCATTGCCCACAACGGGCCAGGGGAATGGGCCTGGCAGCCTTCTCTTGAACGTGAGCTTCCTGACCCACAGCCACGCCTCCATGAAGAAGAGGATGATGAACGATGCCATGAGAGCCGGCTGGACCTGCCCCGTCCATTCCTTAATGATGCTGCTGCCCTGGAGTCCAAAATCAGCGTCGTTTAGCAACATTCTGATGAACTTTTATTCTTCTTAAAAAGGATGAAAATTCTAAATTTTCTGCTCAAATAGGACACGGTTGAAAATGAAATGAAGAAAATAATATTAGCCTTCTTTATGCCAGCAAAAAGCACAATGCAAACTCTCCCATTTCAAAGCATCAGTTTGCAAAAATCATAAATATGACAATCAATCCAGAGCCACAAGTTTAAGTCTACTTTTTTGTTTTGCTCTCACCTTTCAAAGGCAAGCACACATGCGTTTGTGAGTCTGGTGTGTTGAACCACTGTCATTTATATATGTTTGTAACACAGGGGGCAGGACCCGCAGATAAAGTCACTCCTCCAACTGTGGAAGCTGCAGGGACTCCGTGAGATGATCTGGGCCGAACGCGGAGATCCAGCTGCGTAACCGGGACACAAACCTCCCCAATCTGCGTTGAAAGTATTGCGTAAAATAACTTCGTTTCGTTTGCATCCGTGCGCTCTGTGTGTTCTGTGTCATAACTGTTCGTGGCAGTCCTCCTGTGCGTATTAAGCGCGTATCGTGCGTGCAAGTGAGAATGTCCGCGTGTCTGTATTTGGCGAGTGCGCACTTTTATTTCTTGACGCTGCGCACTGGGGACCGTTCCGTTGCTTCTGCTCTGCGCAGCGTTACGCACATTATTTTAATCGTCATGCAATAATTAAAAACACAAACTAGCATCCTGGTTTCGTAACCGTTTGTAATACTTACATAATATACAGCAATACATTATGTGATGTAGGTATGGGCTATACATTTAACATTTAAAACCATGCACGACACGAAGTTTTGCATAGATCTTTCATAACTGTTTATATTTATTTGTATAGAAATTATTCATGTAGATTTTTCATTGTTTTTCTTGAATCTGTCTCATTAGGTTTTTCCCTTTCATGCTCTTCCAGCACAGTGCATCAAAACCTATACAAGCAGTTGACTTCCGTACAGATGTCAACATTGTTTGAAAGTATTTTCGGAAGGAGCTTTGCACGAGCGAAATCTCACGTTCTGTGTACATGTATAGGGTACATAATGTTCTGGGGTCTCTGATCTCATCAGCAAACGTGCCAGGATCTATCTTTTCCTCACACACTTTAGGGATAATTTTTCACATGTGTGTTTTTTTGGGGGGTATTGAGAGATTACATAATTGCAAGCATGCTTTTCCTCATAATGTACAGTAAAGCGGAGCCTCCTTCACGATGCACTGTTACACACCCTTGAGAAGAACATAAAGGTGTGTCTGAGATTACTTTTACTTCATGACTTGTGTCTGTGTTCGTTTAGTGCATTTATTTATCAGGCATTGTGACCTGCTGCATCTCTTTGACCCAGAAACACATGGTGAGATTCTGAGGTAATATCATTACATTGAAATGCTTATTATCATCTCACAGTTAAAGTGAGCTACGTAACGGGTTAAATGTGTGAGATCTCAATAGCACCGATTCAATGATGATTTAAGCCGTAGAACTAAATGTTCCTGATGTAATATGATTGTCTGGTGAGCGCAGGCCGGAAATCTCAATCCCTGCTTTCCTCGGCAGGAGGAGTTTATTTGTGCAGGGATCTAATGACTGCAATTGCACCGTTGTAGTGTTTCCAGAGCTCTACAGACAGTAGCCTTGATTTCTTGCTGATAGCATCACTTTTTCTGAGCGCACCAAAATGAGATTCCCCATGAGGAGAGAGAAGAAACAAAGCCAAACATAATCAGATCCAATCTGCATGGATTTAAAGATGCTTTTGTGTTTGGTCCCCAGGAGAGAATACACACACACACACTCACAGTATATTTATATAGATGCACAGTTATAAATAAAGACATAATATGTTAAGAATGAATTGAATTCTGTTTAGTTAAAGTGTTTTACTTTACCTGTAGTGTTTGTTTTATCTTTTGACGCTTAAGATGAATAAAATAATATCGGAAACTATTACATCACAGTCTTTAGTTTTGTTTCTTCTGGTGAACTTTTGTTATATAATAAGAGTATTTCTTATATCTATTATTAGGGACCCCTGTGAAGCCGCTGAATGAATTTTAATAACAAACATTCATAAAGTCACCGAAAGTTGTTTAAGGTCGTCCCAATAAAATGTGAATTTGTGAGTATTAAAAGCTCACTGAAAGATTTTGATTTACTTTATAATAAATCACGGCAATGTAAACCCAGCTAAATGAGAGCTTTTAAGCAATATTTTTAATTTAATGTTCCATCATCTTTTTTATTAAAACATCAAGGATTGATGCGAAAATATCTAGTCGCAGTGGGTTTGTAGGACTTTGTTTTCTTCCTTCACTGTTGAAACTTCAAAATGTTAAATTGACGTCGTTAAACACACATGTGAGGTTATATATCATGCTTATGTGTTTCTTTAGGAATCCCATGATTCTCTACACACACATATGGTGTCTCACATCAGCGTCCGCACTAATAAGAGCCAGGCTTTTGCGGTGAGTTGGTGTGTGTGTTGCGTGAGGTTGGCGTGTTTGCCTGCGATTATTCTCTACAACCTGGCTGTGAAAGGCTGGCCGTGACCTCAGGCCGACTCTGGAGGGGGTGACGGGTCAGGAAGGTCAAGGACTTGGCAGGCGCCGTGGACAGGGGCCTATCCCGGTCTGGAGCTAATCACTGTTTACTACACTCATTTCCACTTTTCAGCAAGCTACTGTCACGCACGGCCCCGGGTGCAGGCGGGGGGGAGACCGGGTCCAATAGGCTGTTTAGGAGCCAGTGGGATTTAGGGGAAACCGGTTGAAACTAACCGTTGGATCGTGAATATAGATTAGCCGTGATCCGGAACTGAAAACAAATGTGGTGCCAGGTCTGACAGATGCTATTAAGTTTGCATACTGAAAAGACATCGGCAATATCAAACTTCCTCTCTCTTGCTAATAGTTCGTGACTCATCAGCGCCATCTTGACCAAGTTTAGAGTAGATGTTTATTAAAGGTTTGTGTCATGATGCTGATGTAGTGAAATGCTTTACTAGAGAATTTGAACTATTTAGATTTCTTAAATGGGTTCCTTTAGAACTTAGGAGTGCATAGCATCACAACGTTTGTGGGTTCGAGTCTCTGAAAACACACATACTGCAAAAAAGGAACGAGCACTTTGGATTAAAGCATCTGTCAAATGTATAAATGCATGAATGTAAATGTGAGTGGAAAAATCTATTCCAGAATGTGAATTTGTAACGTCAATTTAGATTTTTTAACAGATAGTCTAGTTGCTTAAAGCAAATAACGTCAAAGATATGAAAATTAACAAGATGCACCACTGCTTTTACAATTCTTTTTTTTATTAATGCAATAAAACAAATACTAATTAAACATACAGTCACAACAAATAGCAAGATGGGTGACTAAAATATATATATATATATATTCACATGTATAGCCTTTATACACAAACATACATGCTATACAATCTTGTAAGTTCTACACCACACAAAAATCTTACAAGCAATTACACCTTTAGAGTTTCTTATGGATTTTAAATTTACAAGAAGATCTTAAAAAAAAGAAAAATTATATACATTTGTGAATATAAATCTTAGCAAGAAAAAGTAATTTATTTCTGTTACAATGATCAGCGAGAAATGAAAGCTCAATATGACGTTGAGGAAGTCAATTTATGTTTAGCAAACCAAATTTATAAAGTTCATGTCATGTTTAATTATTGATCAGAAATATGCTATTTAATTGTCATTTTTGTCAGCGATTTAAAAAATCTATGCTTTCCTCCATTCAAGTAGATAGTAGCCTACCGTGGACTTGCTATGACGTAAGTAGCTGCCCGGAGGCGTTACAAACATGGCCGCCGAGTGGCACGACTTCCGTAAACGGACTTTTATAACTAGTTAACAAGTGATGCCAGTATCACATTTATGCAAGTGACTATTGTTGAATCGTGTACTCACAACATCTAATCGTTTAAGTTTGAGGGTTTATTCAGTTCGGTTTGAGCATCAGTAACTGATGGGTATTTTTAACTGTTTGTGACATTGTTGATATGCATGAACGTTTTGTTTTTATTATACAAATATCCTGAGAAAAATTCAAGCTCTCAAAATACCAAAACACTGCTATCTGAGATTCAATCTGCTAACTTTATTGAATTATTGAGGTCGGTTCTAAAACCAGAGAAAGTTGCCTAAAGGAATATTTGTGCACAAACATTATACAGCGGGTACCTTAAACCACAATCTCCATTTACTCTGACCTCTGCTTGACTTTGAGATCAAGAGCCAATCATGTTTGATATGTGAATGTTTCACAAAGTGTTTTGACTTAAAAGAAATGTGACCTCTAGGTTATGTAATAAGATGCTTGTGTTCCAAAAGACATGTGCTCTATCATCTAGTATATTCATTTTAAAAGAGTAATATCCTCTCAAATGGAACACTGCTAATCGTAAGTGTGATTTTCCAAATAATGTCAAGTTCAAAACGTGAAAATTGTACATTGAACTTTTTTTATCCAACATAACTTCAGATGTAAAATAGTGCATAAGTATGCGATTTGGATCCTCTTTTACTTTCAAACTTTTTTCAGTGTCTCAAAAAGTTTTGTTTCTCTTGTTAGAATCTTACGTTTTCGTTGCATTCATTGCAAACGTTTGCACCACATGCAAATGTTTTGGAATGGAAAATAATTCCTTATATAGTAACTTAAGTCCCTTAAAATAGTTGCGCCTTGCACAATGCATTGTCCCATTTCTTGTAATGAAATAAGGAAGAGTTTGTTTGCTTGTTTGTTTGTGCCCAGCAGAAGACACAATGGGGTAAGTGAGGTATGTGGTTATTTTTAGCTTTGTAAAGCTTTGTGTGTTTCATTCTGTGGTGAAATGACCTGATATCACTGCCTCAATCTTCAGCTGTTTTCGAGTGATTCGTGACAAATTCTCGAATATTCCGGTATGCAAAGAGATGTGTGTGAAGACTATTGGGCATTTTTTCTTCATAGGCGCGTGTGTGCTTTTTCAGATGAATCCTGCAGAATACATCAGATTTCATCTTTTTTTTGCATGCGAGGATGAGTTGCGTGCCACACCAACCTAGCGTGCACAGATCCCGGTCACCGGGCCCCGACCTCCCCTGGGAGGAGATTAAAATGAGACGAAGAAAAGGAAAAAAAATACGGCGAGAAATGGCTTCCAGATGACCCCGATTTGAGTTGGGTTAGCTCATTTGTATTTGGCAGGAGGACTTTGACAGACACACACACACACACACACACACACACACACACACACACACACACACGTTAACATACAATGTATGAATTAGCTTTACATTTTCATATGCATAGAGAGTGTAAATAGTATATGTTCAATATCATCAACATGGAATATGGAAACGGATTGAACAATATTAAAGTAAAAAGAAAGACAAAAGAGAAAAAAAAACATAAGAGTAAACAATTAAATTATACTTCAGTTACATCATATAAATTAAAGTGCATACAAACTGAAATCGTTTTAGTTGCTTTTGTATTGAATGAAGGTTAAGTAGAGTCCAGATACATCTTAAACTCTTTAGGGAAGACCAGAACCATTGGTTTGTTACTGGAACCGTCTCAATCATTTAAGAGATTGCTTTTTTTAAACATTATTCTGCTTCAGATTGTTGGACTAGTAAATACAACACAATCTGTATGAATTTGTTTAATAGTACAATTGTATGTGTTATGTTGCGGTACGGTGATGGTTACAGGTTTATTTAATCATACATTTTTGTACATTTACACTATTCACCTCAACAATAGATACAACTTCCTGTTAGAGCAAACTGAAAGAAACAGATGAGCCCAACAACCAACTACACTTATACCCAGGTCAAAAAAAGAGAAGAAAATACACAATTTTATTACACTTTAATAAGTGCACTTAACTATTTCATGCATATGTACTTTATCTTTAGTACTTTTATTCAGTGCTTGAATTTTTTTTGTAAAAAAGTACAAAATAAGTGTTTCAGAGCAATTGTCGAGGTTGTGTATTATGTGTACAGGTGCCTCATTCATTTTTGCATTGTCTGTATTTTCTTATAGTCTTAACAATTGTACTATAAAAGCATAGAATGCATATATTTTAATCGTAAATATATAAACTTTTCATTTCTAAACGTTAAAAACTCTGTGTCCAAGTTTTTCTAGGACGCTTTTTTTCAATTTAAAAAATATTTGATATCAGAACTACCCTTATTCTATCACAACTTTCACTCATTTTATGATATTCTTTTTGGTCATTCTGGATATTCTGAGTTGTAAAAACGCTATACAAATGTATATGTTGTTTAAAGTTCTCATTCTTCTTTTAGTTTTATTAAAATTGTTGTTTGCTGTACTGTAAATGTAGATAAAACAATTGTGATATGTCCCCATGTATTTATTTTAAGTAAACATATCAATATGATTGGTAATAACAATTTTTTAGACATCACTGAGATTAAATAGACACCAAATTACGTGATAGTTCACCCTCTGTTATCATTTCCTCACTCTCATGTTATTTTAACGTCTATGACTTTTTTCAAAATTTCTTCTTTAGTGTTCTGAACAAGAAAGAAAGTGACAAGAGTGATGACAGAATTTGTATTTTTGGATGAACTATCCCTTCTCTGCGTCTCAGATATGAGAAAGAGAGAAAGAGGCGGAAATGTCTCCATTAGAGTTTCAAAAGAGATCTCAACAATCTGATACTGAAATGAAACGCAATTGAGAACTCCATCAAATCTCCTGAGACATAAAAGAGCAAAAGCTAAGCAAGAGTTTTTTCTCCGCTTGTGTCATGAGAAGCTTCATTGAATTCATATAATGCTCTGAGGATGAATCACACACACACTCATGGGAATTGTGGTTTCAGAAGGGATGAGACAGTAAATATGTGTGTGAGTGTGTGTGTGGTCTCTGGAGTGGTGTTTTGTGTTTAATGATGAATATCACACTGACAAACCACAGTCATTCACATGGAAACGTGTTAACCATCTTTATTCCACACTTCAGTTTTCCAAATTCTTCCATTCTGATCTTTATTAAAGGCTTGAAAGTGTGCAGTAGCCTCAGTGAATTCTGACCGCCGGCTTCCTCTGTTCCAAATCTTGTTTACAGGCTATGAATGCGGTGCGTTTAATAGTCGTGATGTGGCCGGGACAGTAACAGCTTGTAAGAATGAAGGATTTTGTTCTTTTAAATCAAGAAACAGAAATTGTTCCCTATTTGAAAAATCTAAACATTCATACGGTTTCATCATGCTGCTTTCAGGACCTTCTCCATCACTCGAGTCTCTGAACCTTTACAAAAATACACGGATAGTTTGTTTTGTTAAGTAGACTTAATTCAAAATTAATTGTATTTTTATACTCTTTATGGCGCAAGTGTGTTGATAATGTACTAGTAGTATGCTTGTACAGTAAGTGTGTTATTTCCCGCGTGGGACTAAACTAAATTGGACTTTTAGTGGACAATAAAGGACTTTTACACTAAGTGTGAAAGTGTTCAAATTTGACTACACAACTAGATTCCAACAATGTTTTTCATTTTGTATTGCAACTAGCCTTATGCTAGCCTACAGGTGAATATTTTACGAATTCAGCACATTTTAAGTTGCTGAAAGTACATTATAGTAGTATAAGTATATTCAAACTAAACCGCTTTTTTATTCTGCAAGTATACTTGTAAGTTTCTTTAAGTTATTATTAACTATATACAGTATATAATAATATTAATTGTTACTATATACACTTGAACGTGTCAGTTTATGAGAGAGTGTGCACAACTATTTACAGAAGTATTGAATAATCTACTCTCTCTCTCTCTCTCTCTCTCTCTCTCTCTCACTCACTCTATATATATGTATAAAGAGTTTGGTTGCAAAATAAATTATCTCAAAAATCATTTTTTTATTATGTTATCATGTTTCTATTTTGTTTTCGTGTGTTAGTTACTTGTATTTATTGAGTTATTATGCCGTAAATAAAACAACTGCAGTTTGATTGATATTAATTGTAATGCACAATAAAAAAACATGATTTTAGAAAAACTTGAACAACATAGTTTGCATCTCATTCTGGAACAAAACTTTTCATATATAATTGTAAGTTTCTTGTTAGTTTAGTATACTTGTAAGCTTGATGAACTAAATGAACTAAACATCATAGTTATTGTTTACTATATTATATAACATAAATATATATTATATTTATATTGTATTGTTAGTCTACTAAATAAACTAGAACGTATACATTTAAAAAACAGTATGTACTACATTGTGAAGTATTTAAAAGTCTAGTTAAAAGTAACTATAAGCCAAGTATACTTAGAATACATCATTAAACTAAATCGCCATCAAAAGATTGAGGACAAGTATAAACCAAATATACTTAAACATGTCATTTATAAAGTATGCTGATATAGCCCACTTGAATAAACTTGATTTTTTCCAAGCGAAGCTTTTTTGGCCCCTAGATGTGATTTCCACAAACATTGCGCTGATTTCGATTCTCTCATGTGTGTTTCTGTCATGTAATTCCCGAGGGAGTCAGACATTATTATGTTTTAATTGAATGGCTCTCTGGGACACTTGACATAATGAACACTTGTTTCCTCCGGCCTGAAGCTTTCTGTAATGTTGCCCAACATGTGCTTCTTTCTCTTCTCCTGTTTATAACATCACTCACATCATTCTGTCATTAAAATTATTATTTGCTCAATCTGTTTTTCTATGTTTTCTCTGGAACAACAGCGTTGGTTTAGAAGACTCAGAGAACATTTTAATCTGGTGAATAGATTTAGGATTTACTGTATGTCTTTAACAGATCGGCATTTACATGCTTCACTGAAGTTTACCCCAAAATGGAAATTCTGTCATCATTTACTCACCCACAGATTGACTCCCAAACTATTTATTCTCTCCCTACTATGTCAGTAAAGAAGGGGAAAGATATGTTTTGTTACTAACATTCTTCAAAATATCTTCCTTTGGGTTTAGCAGAACAAAGAACTGTATACAGGTTTGGACCGATCTGAGGGTGAGTAAATGATGACAGAATGTTTATTTTTGGGTGAACTATGAAATGAACGTGATTTGATCCACATTTTATCTTTCCTTGAAGGGCATCACTTGGATTTTATTTGTGCTTTTGTGTCTTTTGTTTTGTTGTGTCTTTAGACTGCTTTTGATAGCAAACCAATGTTTTACTGGAATATTCTGTCTCTGTTGCGGGAAAAGTTAGTTTGATGTAGAGCAGTTCCAAACTTTTCATAATAAAGAACAATAGCATTCCAAACTGAGTTCATGTATTTATCACATCCCACAATCCACTTTGATAAAAGAGTGCTCATTTGGTTTTAGTGTTAAAACTATATGTAATATTGATAGAGAGTGTTGTAGTCTGTGTGAGGCCAGACAAAATTGGATCATTTTGTTTTGAGGAGTAAGTCGCTGTAATAAGTTTGGGAAACACTGAAGTAGAGGAAAATGTTGCTCTCTTTGGGGTTTTCAGCTTTGAAAACGAAGGAGTGGATTATACCATAAAATACTACAAAACAGTTAAAGCGTTTTCTTTAGAAGACCGCACCCTCCCTCACCGGTGTTTCTTTTTTATCACTTTTTCCATTTTTCTCTGCTGTCGGAGGAAAACTTTCCACGTTTTTGTTGAATGCTGCGGTTGGAGTGATCAGGGTCGGTGAGCGCTCATCCTAAACTCATCCAGCGCACGGTCAGCTCCAGAACACACGTGATGGAGAACGTTTTTTCTTTGAGGTAAAGTCATGCAGTCTATATTTTCTCCTGCCTAAAGTGCAGCATTCATTGTAATATTATTATTATTAGGTTGTACAGGATTATTAAAGTTGTGTTCTATTAGAGATGATGTGATAGAGGGCTGTCCGGCTTCTGTTTTGGTTGCGTGACCATGCTCTGCCCGTCTCTCACCTCCTATGTGAAGCTGACAACTCGGGGGAACTGAACCCAACGCTGCGGAGAGAGAAGATACGCGTGAGTTCTGATACATCCCCGTAAGCAGAGGTCATACAGAGGTCATCTGAGATCACTGTTTCATATATATGATATTTACATAGGACCCTTACTCAGTCCATATTTAATCTAAATTCAGTAAAAGCTTTTATTTTTCCCAGACCTTTTGCTTTTGGAAAATGATTCTTATACGATGTAATATTTTGCAATATGATAAATGAGAGAGGTTAAACAATTTGTTATTTTAACAATTCTAGAAATTCTTGATATTTTACAACACTTCTAAAAAGCCAGAACTACTTGATTCAGTTTTATAAACGTGTTTTATCTAAATATTCAAACTCAGGTAACACACACTGTAAAAAATCAGGAAAAATACATTTTCTGTAAACTGGAAAAACAGAAATATACTGTTAAATATTTTTTCCTGTACAATGAAAGTATATAAGGATATATATACATTAAAAAAATATTTTTTTTCTTGTAAATGTGTTGTCTTTTTCTGTCATTGTATAGTTTTTGATCGTATTTCAAAAACAAGCGGTAAAAAATAATCTGGTTCAAAAAACCATAAAGTTTTATGGCAGCTGTGGCAAAAAAATCCTTTTAAATTTAAGTCTCCAAGTTTTTCTGGCAAATGTACATCCCATTACAGTGCATATAACATGTTGTTAGTATACTTCTACCCAGAACATGATGCATAAAGAGATATGCTCACTCTTGAATACCACTCCAGGTTTAGTGTGCGTAAGGTCAGTGCACATTGATTTTTTTATTGAACATATTGAACAGAAAATATTTTGGCATGCGAAGGTGACAAGTGTGGGTCTTTGGACCAGCTTTTAATGGAAATCTACTTAGAAGTATAATGATATATTCTTAGCATACTTGGCTTGTGGTTGTGTTTAAGCACTTGAGCAGAATATTAAATCTTTTTTCACATAGTTTTACATACAGTCTATAAATGTACATGTTTAAGTGTATATAATAACAAGTCAGCTTTAAGGTGATAGTAAATCAAATACATAAGTATCCCTAAGATGCACATAAAAAAGTGGGCCTGTTTACTACTAGTACACAAATATTAGTATACTTGGAATAAACTAGAACTTCATTGTACATTATACTTCATTACGAAAATGAACTTGAAGTAAACTTATTTTTTCCAAGGGATGGTTGGCCATCTTATAAAGGAAGTGAATTGGTGATGGTTGCCTAGTATTTAGCTGTTGTGTTGTAGATATACTGTAAGATTCAATGGAAAGTTGTTTAAGGGTTCAGAAGATGAAAACGTTATAATTGATTAATTGTCTCTGTTTCATGACCTAAATCCTTCACGGGTTGGGTTGCACGTCAAATAATTGCAGTAGTTCTTTGCCAAACGCTGAAACAGAAGGTCAGTTTTTGTGTACTGTAATGGATGACATGAAAATAAAAGAGCAGTTAACTGTGATTGTCTAAAAACACTCATTATTAACAAGATGTCACCAGCCTAATTTCACTTTTCCATCTTTGTTTGGATTGAGTTTTTAGACTTTCAGCCGTCTTTGAACAGCATCTGTTGGAGTTTTGGCTTTTCAGTCTGAATCTCCTCCAGTGGAAAATGGGCCAGTGAGTGATATTTACTGGTCGTGGTGGTTTCGTGGTATGATGGAAGAATAAATGTTAATTACATGAAGGTCGGTGTGGTGACTCAGAAGTACATTAAATTATCTCAACTGGAAAGGATCCGTTTGCTACAACATTTCACCTTTCAGAGTCTCAAGTGGCTCCTCACCCTTTTAAATCAACCAATAGTGTTTAGATTTTATTTGTCACACACACAATTATCAGTATACGACTTGTAGGTAAATGAAATTGAATGAAGATGAAGTGCAGAGTGATGTCATAAAAATTGTTGATCTACATTAAAACTTTTTTAACTATATTTGAATGTTTCATGTTATAGAATAAACTAGTTTATAAATATCTAGAAGTCATACTCGTACAATGCAAGATATTTTATTTCATGTGTGTGTTTATACAGTACATATATATATATATATGTGTGCGTGTGTGTGTGCATACAGTATGTACAGTATATATATATATATGTGTGAGTGTGGTGTGTGTGTGTGTATACTGTATGTACAATATATATATATATACACATGTCTGTGTACTGTACGTATATATACTGTATATATTTGTGTGTGTGTATACTGTATGTATATATGCTGTATATATATATGTGTGTGTGTATACTGTATGAATATGAATTTAAAATTTTCTAATGATTTTGAGTTCGAAGAGATTAGCTGTCAGAATGATTTGTTAAATAGAATGTGCGTAGTGTAATTAAATCCTTCAAACTGGACAGACTCTGGAAACCAGACGCTAAGAGCAATAAATCACTGGATTCATGTCACTTCGATGAAATGTCTGGCGCTTTGTGTGGACTAACCTTTGACCCCACCTGATTTCACTCTTCCTCTCAGTTCTTGAGCAGACCACATGTAGCAACGTCTTCTCATTATTAGTCGCTCATACGTTTTGATTTTAAATTCTTATTTTGCTCAGATGTTTCTTTTACATATCAGTAGATTGGATGGAGTTCTTAGAGATGTTTCTCTTAATGATGTTTTATTAACAACGTTCGGGAGGAACCTGAGCATATAATCAGCCCGCCGGTATATCATCAGCAATCAAATATAGCTCGAGCATGTGACCTCATCACAATCATCTCGGCTGGTACAACATCAGCAATCACAGCATTTATCCTATCAGCTCAAGCAAGCTCCATCATAAATAGACAAGCAGTCTTACCTGATGATTCTCGCAAGTTCAACATCCCTCCTCCACCCCTGCTCCTCTCATTTTCCTCTTAGTCCCGCAGGACCCCCGGGGGGGTGTGTTCTGGGCTCGAGCCGGTTCCGAGCCCGGCGCACTTGCCCTAACCACGGTAGAGTGCTTTGGGTTCGGATAGATCCAGTGAGCTCGGAGTCCACTCCTAGCACAGCACGCCAAATACGCATAACCTTCATATCCATGCTTTACCAATTCATCCTACAACATAGCTGCTTATCTGCGAGGGTGAACTCGTGAAGCATTGTTCATGAGAAATAAAGAGACACAAATGAGAGTGCAATTGTTGAAATGCATGAAGAATCTGGAGGTGTGAAATGAATGTAGATTCTAGAGGTCAATTCATATGGATTTGAGTAAATGAGATCTTCAATCATATTGACTTTTGAATGAAGATGCGTCAACAATGTCTCACACTGAGCTCAGATTGGTCATCTCTCCTCAAACTCTAATGACAGAGACATTTGTGAGATTTCTGACTCTGTTTCTCAGGAGAAATATATAAGACGAGTGTATTTGAGGATGACATAGGAGGAATAAACAAAAACATGATTTTCAAATGAATAGCTCCTTTATGCAAATTTCAATCCAACAAACAGGCTGAAGGGCACAAACCTGAGTTTTATCCTAAGACAGTGATGTCAGAGTGAAATGTTGCACGCAGAGCCGTCGGCGAGCGCAGATAATGCGGTTTGTCTGACCGCGCTTCCAATAGAGCCACATTATTGTTTTGCCCCGATACCCCACGGGCCCAGCTGAACCACATCCGAAACACAAGCGTACGATACAAATGAGAATTGTTCTTAAACTCTCCGATTTCCAGTTCATGTTTCCTCGCAGGAACGAGCGGGTGGTCTTATAATGAGACCTCTGAACGCAAGCACAGACCATTATTAGAGTTGATAAAAAAATCTCACGATTTTCCAGACAGACGCAGGATTATTTATGTAAGATGTGTAGTTCATTGTGTGAAGATGATGGTGTATGAGCACATATGTACAGACATAACACACAGCAGAAGCACACGGGATAAACCAGAAACAGATCCGTAACCCTGAACCTCCAAGAAACGTTATATTCTCGCACACAGAAAGAAAAACTGTGTGGATTTGACAGATAGCGTGTACATGGACATCAGTCGTGTAAATGTATATGGTTAGTCATGTCTCTTAAGTTTTTCGATTTCTTTCAACTCACCTTTACACATAGTTCATAGAGTTTTTTTGAATAGTCATGCAGTGTGATGAACCTTTAAAAACCAAAAATATTTTGTTCGGTTTCTGAATTATTATTCGATGATAAAAGATTGTGTGCAAAAAAAATATTTTTTGTATTTCTGTGACTGGAGCAAATGCAAACATCACGTGAGAAGAACGCAGCAGGAGATCAGAAAGGTTGTGCTCTCCATCTGAACACTTTTCCAGGTTCGTGGCCTCTCCTACACACACCTGTGGAACACACACAAACAAACACATACACACACACACACACACACATCAGGATACTCAAATGATGATTGAATGAGTGCGAGGATCATCAGATCTCTGTAAAGATGTGTCTGTTTGGTTGTCTTTAGCTTTGACCTTTGACCCTAAACCAGCATTTATATCTTGAGGTCATCGACTGATGTCACAGACAGACACACACAGAGAGCTTTTTATCATTTCATCTGGTAGTGCTTCTGTGATAGTTTAACAGTTTTGCTTTGTTGCACCTTATAGAAAAGACGTTTTAGCGAGACAGACATAAGAAAATTAAAATCAGGTTTAAGAAAAAAGAATAGAAATAAAAACAGGAAGATTATAGAATATTTGCTATAAAAATAAACTTTTTGCACATATTTCGTAAGATGTATCTTAGCAATAGACACCAAATCGGATTGGAACCAAACTGCACTGTTAAACAACTCAAAACTTTGCCTTTTTTTTGTTACGTCAAATTAGATTTTGAAGTCATTTTTAAACTAAAGTTTTAAAGTTTATTTTTTTCCACTGTGTTATATTCATAGTTATGAAAACAAGTGCTTTTTATTTCAAAAAGGAAATTCTAAATATTGACGATTTCAAGAAATGTATTTATTTATTTATTTCTGTTGCCTTCACTATGTATGTTATATTTGATGCTACAGTTTTTAGCACATAGGATCCATTCGGCCAGAGACGTCTGTCTGATGCGTTCATACATAGACCCAAATTTAAAAACATCTCAGAATGAACACAAAATTGTGCGAGGAGCCTTTAAATAAGAACACATCACCTCTATGTTCACTCTCTTTTGTTTAAGCGACCCCTCATACGAGCTCCATGTCATTAGGTCTCTATAAAATGAATGATAGCTTTCCAGATGCCCGTGTGGTGCGCTTCATTTCCACACGCACACACACGCACACACACACACACACACACACACAGAGCGTCTCCTCCTCTGGCCCTCCGTGAGATCTACAGTCACGCAAACGCTGCCCCGAGCGCAGACCTCTGCTTTAACTGCAGGAGAGCCAGACACTCGACAGACCCATGAGCTCCACACAATCACTCATTTCAAGGACATATAAGGAAAAAACACAACAACACCAGACCTGAACTAAAACGGAGTTTATCCATGACATCACATTCATTCATTTCAAACTACTGCTGCTGTTTACTGAGATGAGCGTCACACTATTGATGTTTAAAATGTCCGTGATCTAATTTAAGATCTGTGTTAAACTTCAATGCTTGAGAACGAAAATTCACGTCTCAATTGTTCCTCCTAGACATCAATGAGATGAAATCAAGAGCAAATAGAATTCTCAGATGTTTCTTTTAAGAATATATGGCACATCATAAATGTGTCCGTCATTAGAGTTTGAGAAGAGATGTCGACAATGTGTCAAACTGAGCTCAGATTTTTGTATCGTCTGCAATCAAAAGTCAATATTAGTGAAGGTCTCAATATCAACTCAAACATTTCTCAACACATTTACTCAAATCCAGATTATTTCACCTCTACAATCTATACAATAATGCATTTTACATCAATTTTTACAATTACACTCTCAAATGATTCTATTTTTATTTCTTCTAAGCAATTTTTGGAGAAACATCCGAGACTTAGTCGATACTTAAACGAAACACACCTGAAAACTCCATCAAATCTCTAATGATCAGATGTTTGTCAACGTTCTTTTTTAGGTGAAATACTAGATTGCATTAACAGAATGTGCGAAGATTCTTCTGTTTAATCAATTTTATATACATATTATAGAAGATATACATACTGTACAGAATAGAATTCCACACATAGCCCCAGAACGGGTACATGGACTCTTCTAATGAGCGCTGAAGGAATTTGGATGTGTCTGCCAGCATGCACTGAAACACCATTTGGCCGTCCACCAGACCACAGATTCACGCTGGAGTTTGTGGCGTTCAGGAGAACGCTGATCTATCAGTCCTGGAACGTTTCCTTTAATCACAAAGTGCTGCGTGGTGTTCATTCTTCAGTTGTGTGTTGTACGATCATCTGCCAAAGTGTGGAAAGCTCAGATCTCACGCTGGAGGTTTGAGAGAAGTGCGCGAGACACATCTAATTCTATGTGTTCTCATTGGGACGGCACAATCCTGGCACTCGTCTGGACGTAAGAAATTCCAGATTTGGTACTCATTAATCTTCACGTTCATAAGGTTTTTGCTGAGTTGAGGCTTTTCACAGAAAATAAAGTGTAAATATACTGAGTATTATAATAATGGTCATAAATTAGGAAATGTTTGTTAAGAGAACTTAATTAAAAATCATTTTTAAATCCTTTTGGTAATAGATCTGCTTGGAACATGAAAACTCATAAATTTGTCTTTACTTACTTGGCAATCACTTGTGACTCAGTTTCACTCACCGCCTGTGGTTCATGACCGGCATCTTTTAGTGCTGGGACCGCTCCATCTATTGTGCAGCCACAGGCAATCGGTTTGCGCACGCGTTTGGTCGCGTTTGAAAACGCGTTTTGTACCCTTGAAAGTAGGCTAACTTCAGATAAGGGGAAAACGGTTTTGTTTTTATTACTGCATTCTTTATGTATAACAGCTATATTTACGAAAAACAGCTGTTCATCTCCCCCCAGAACTCGCACTATACAAACAATCTGCCCTATAAGTGTATGGGGCACATGAATGCAATTGTGATAATAGCGTTCAGTTTCTTGCACAGATCAATCGACTCACTTAATAAACGCTAATTTAACGTAACAAGGGGCAGGGATTAGTTTTGTGTTGAATGTATTTGCGTTTTTTACTTTTATTGATTTAACTTTAATTAATTCTCATAAAACAAGATCTTCATAAATATCTTCAAAAAAACAATGCCTTGATGTACTAGAGAACTGTGGGTGAGTACATTAGTAGCAATTTTTGGGGAAAGGAATATAAAATACAATTAAAAAGACAATATCGCTTTTAATTTAATGCAACATTTGTGTGCAAGTTTAAATATATGACCTATAAGTAACAGCCACAAAAACAGTATAAAAGGAACAAAACGCAATAAATAACAGAAATACAAAATAACAGAAGAAATGAGGATATGGTAAAAAACATGGCCCGCATCCTATTTATACTTTTGGAATCTTGCCCTAAAAGAAAAGTAGTTGAAGAACCCTGTACTACATAAAATGTCCAACTCGTTTTTTGCTAGGTTGACCATGCTAAGCATGAGAAGCCAGCACATTGTAAAGAAGTCAGAATGCATGAAACAGCATTAAATTCCCCCTTTAAAGTTTTTTAAATGCAGAAAATAGATTTTACGTCAACAATTGTTACAGAGTTATGAGAACTAATGGTTTTAAGTAACGATTACTAACATTAACCTGTCTACTGCACAAGATTCTATGTTAACAAAAGTTTAGTTTCAATTTGTTTAAACACTAACAACTGTGGTTGCACTGGCATATCTTCAAATATATCAGTGGAATTGTTTGTCTCAAGATGCACACCAGTAATGCTTTTTTGCACAGTATGTCTTTAAAAACAACCTAAATATCCTTCTGAGGCCTAGTCCTGGTTTAAGATAATCCCTGTCTGGAAAACCGCCCATAGGTGTAAAACAGTAATAAACTGGTTTTAAAAGAAGTACACTAATAGCACACTTATTGATTCTGTAAATAAGGCCCAGGGCCAACTACTGTATACAACACCAAATTATTCACTGAATAAGTTACACTGAAAATGTATAAAAACAATTTTTTTTAAACTTCTTGTCAACCAACCTGCCGTCCTCTTAACAGAGAGAGAAAATCTGCAGCCTGCGGTTTGGCAGTTGTAATAATTCAGACTTTTAATCATCTGCACACAAACAAACATTTGTCATGAATGTTCATGTCTCTGACAGCTCAGACAGCGTCCGGCCTTCGGGTCGAGAGCATCGCTGCCTGTTGCGCATCAGACATGATGACTTTCCCACACATTTCCTGATCTGAATCCACACTTGCCACATCAGACTGAGGTTCTGATCCGTGTAAACATTTCCCGGTCCTCCCCTGTCGCCAAAGAGATATTTTGAAGGGAAGCTGCTGGAGCCACACACGGAGATTCTGGAGCGTCTGCACACATGTGAGTCTGAGACAGATACCACGGTTTAAACTTATCCACAGAATGAAGAATGCACAGGATGATATTCAAACTTCTGTGTTGCTCGACAATAAACCAATACATCATTGTCTTGGCCTGTCAGTAGCCTATATTATAAGGACGTGAAAAATTGAAATTCTGATTTTTAAGTGTCAATGAGACCAGATGTGTTGAGAAATAATCATGATAAACTCGGGCACAGTATTAAAGCCAAATGTGAATTTGTGACGTGATGTCAATCATCACAAACTGAATACAGAAGGTTGATGCTTCAGTGTAGTAAATAATGAGTCAATGGCTGACTGTGATAGCAAGAGTAAGAGTCATGAATCTAAAACATTTACATTCACTGAATCATGTTTCAATCTGTGTCTCATGAACTCCAACTCCAGCTGAGATTCATTCATGAGTTTCATTTACAGTAAAATCTGAAACCTCACAGCGCCCTCTTATGGACCATCTATCTGTCTGCTTTTGGATGTTTATTTTCAACGTATTTTTCGTTCATTTTGTGTAAGAAATATGTGTTGAACATTATATTGACATTTTTAGAAACACATTTAGAAATAAAAAGTCTTGCTATTTGAGGAGGCAAATTTAACAAATAAATGTTTAAAATAAACGATTTTAATAAGTGGTTATCATCACATGAATGCAGTTCACAAAATCACTTTATCTGAAAGAAAAAGTTTTAGGATAAATACGCTAACAACAGTAAAATAAAAAACTCAAAGCAGTGATATCTACGTCTATACCTCGATATAAAGCACACAGTACGATATTTGTGGCAATATTTAAAAGGACAAATGATGCGTGCCATAAGCATCCTCTTTATCCTCTAATCAGAACTGTTGCATAGAGTTGTGAGTTATAGTATGAAATGGGTCAAATGACCTTAAAATCCCTTTTATAAAATAAAATAATTGAACAAGCTGGACCTTGACGAAGGGAATATCTATTATTTTTCTGACATCCTCTATGTTAGGCCCCTGAAGTCCTATCGTTTACAGTCATGTGACCACGATCATTTTGAGACAATTTTGCTATAGTACATACATTTAAAATTCAAACAGTTAAATAACAATAACAATTACCCAACACCACATAAGAGTCTATCTTGAACCTACAACTTAAAACTTAGAGATTAAATAGTCAGGTTGTTAAAAAATGGAAAAGAATAATTAAACAAACTTTCTTACTTTCAATCGTTTATAAAATGAATTCAGATGATCTTATTAATGTCTTAGTTTTTATCTTCCCCTATACTGTAGCAATGACCCCTAAGATACCACAGATATCTTAGGGGTCATTAGCTCTATTACACGAAACACAGCATCTTCACTCTTAAGTATGGATGTTCTCGTGTGAAGTGTTGATGGTGGATTGATTGATGGTGGAAGAGGATCCGTCCGGATCATCAGAGAAACTGCCCTCGGCATCATTACGAATGTGATAATAATACAGAAAGAGAAAAAACCCTGAAAAACAACAAACAAACAGATAGGACAAATCCTTAATTCTTTAAACAAACATGATAAAGACCCTTTCGTCTTAACAACATCAACAAACGTTACTGCGCATGCGCTCTTTTGTGACCCCAACTGAACTTCCGGTACACATTCACAATAGAGCCCCTGTAGATTATTTCTAATAACAATCAAGCGAGAAGAAGCATTAAACTCGTCTTTCCAACATTTTGAATTTAGACTGCGAAACCAAGCTCAACCGCTAGATATCAGTGTACCATACAGTTTGTTTAAATGCGACCGAACTACAGGACCCATTCAAAAAACATTTTATTTAATACAATTATTATACAATTAAATAATATAATAAATTAATATTAACATAAATTAAATATAAATAGTTATATTACCAGACACTAGCCAAAAGCAAACCGGAAGTTTACGAGGGGTCAGGCGCTTGCGCTTCCGATGAAACGGTCTATATTTACACATGTAGTGCAGGAGTATTTCTCACCCTGAAAAGAGTTCAGCACACAGAAGATATAGTAGGACGGGATGATCATGTCTCCATAACTGAAGAAAGCCACGGCCCACGTCAAGCCCAGGAGAACAAACAGACTCAAGATCATCATCAGACGTGTCTTCAACGGTGCTTTCTTGACATCACCCACACGCATGTTTCTTGCTTGAATAATTTTGCTGACGATCATGACGAAGACTCCTGCTGTGAAACTGAAGACCAAGGAATAGTAGCCGATGTTCACTATGTAGTGAATGTAGTGATTTGTGATCCAGCACCTGTGACGAGAAAGTCAAAGTCTGAAGATGAAAGTGTCATTATTTACAGTCCCGTGACACGTGAAGCTGAACTTACATTCGTGTTGTTTTTTCAGCCGTGGATTTAATGATCAATGACTTGTATTCTCCAAGAGAAGCAATAATCACAACTACTGGACACGAACAAACTGAAAACAGATCGAGACCAGTTCAACTGTCTGTGAGTCTTCACATCCTCGTAATAGAATCAAAAAGGAAGATTTGATGATTTGATTGAACTCACCCCATCCTGACACAATCATCTTCTTCATGTAGTTTTTGATGGTGATATTTTGTCGGATGAGCCAGAAATACATATGAAGAGCTTGAAGGAAGAACCAGTTGAATGTTGACAGCATAGAGTAATGCATGATCAACGCTATGACAGTACATGCTGAGCTGGATTGTGTGTCGGCGATGCTCTCGTTGGACAAAAACGATAAATTCAGTATAAATAAAGCCACAAACATATTGATCAGGATCTTCGTGGACTGGCTCGATTTGTTTTTCCTGTAAAATAAGAATGTATAATACAAACATTTATGTTTTCTTCAGGATAGTAGAATTCGCAGCCAATATGTTTGTAATGTTTTTTTGAAGGATTTGAAGTCAATTGAAAGTAAGTTTGTGATTGTTGTATTACAGGAATGAAGAGCCCACAACACTGTAAAATGTAAATCTAATCTAAATTAAATTCCATTTAATCTTCATTTATCTGTCCATGAATATCTGCTCTATATCCTCTATAATGTGTCGATGTCATTGGTAATATAGTTTACTTGGATATTTAGAACATTGAAATACAGTGTCTGATACAGGACGAGTTATACATCAAAGATAAATAATGCAAACGTCACTGATGTGTTGTATGTGTTTTTACAGTAGGTGATACTTTACCGTAACAAGAAATGCATGAACAGAGCGATGCCCAGAAAAAACATGGATAAACCACAACCAATATAAGAGATATAAGTCAATGTGTCCACATGTGGTGAGGTGATGTTTGCATTGGGAATCGACTGAAAGATGAAAGAACAGAGATGGTTACACATTACATGTCTCATGACAGACTGACTGCTGTTCACTTCATTATTCACATTTGTTTTGCACATCATCTTTGTTAACATCAGCTTCCATGATGTCAGATGTTTTTCTCTGGAGAATTAAACTCCAATAAACTTAAAAGTGCAAAGTTTCCAATGAGATTTTAGGCCATCAACAAATTCCCAAATCATATGAGCTCACTGAGTTTACAGCTCTAGACATGTATGTCAACAAAGGACTAATTTGTGTTTATTTCTTCTCAAGAGAAACATCTGACACAAAGCTGATACTTTAATTGAGCTATGAAAGAGCAAACTTTTATCTCACCATCAGCACCGCAAAGAACGTCAGATGTGAACAAGAGCACTTGATGTTGGTCAAGTTAACTTCTGTGTTACAGCCGAACGTCGTCCACGTCAGGTTTCCTACACAGTAACAAAAAAGAGAAAACAACAATGAGAGAAATATGCTATGAATTGTGCCGTACTTTATGAATCTGGATTTACCTCTGCCATCCCAGGAATTGCAAGACACATTACCAACCTGTACAAAAACAACAAGTCTTACTTTATCTTTGGCACAATCATAACAGTATCTTTCTAAATAAACTTTCATTACCAGATTTCCCCTTGGGATGGTTATCTCAATATTGTCTGTAAGATTTGAGATGTTGGCTCCCATTGATATTCCATAAACCTCATTATTCAAAACAATAAGATTTTTATCACTGTCCTAAATCAGAAATTAAAATGTGATGTTTAATATTCCTGAAAGCAACAGGTTTACAGAGACACATGTTTACAGAGACTGAACACTATCTAAAGTAACAGTACAGCAGATATTTTTGTTATTAATGGTTAGTGAAGTAAGAAGAGGTTATAGAGACCCCTGACAGAAACAGAATTAGATACAAGAAGTAAATGTGTATAAATCAACTTGTTTACATTGGCGTCCATGTTTTTGATCTGTAAAACAGCAACAAATGCCCCATTGTTTTTTTCCAGACGGGATTTATTGAATGCCTCCGCTGAGATTTTCACATACCAGGAATACTGTTTCTGCCCGAAATTTTTAGCCTCTGTAACCTGTTAATAAACAAGATAAATGAAAGATCACACAACAGATGAAGAGTATTTGAATGTTTCTCAAGAACTACATTTATCTCATCCTGATCTGATGAGGAGAACATCATGACGTCTTTGAGTGATGTGTTCTTGTCCTGTCTGTACACGAGACCTTTAACACCTTCCATGACAATCTCTTCAGTAATTTCTTTGTTTTTTTCCATTTCGTCCACTATGGTCTTAAAGTCATCCATCAAATCTCTGAAACATGGTTGAAGTCACATGATGTTCTGCAGTAGTGATTAAAACAACAGGTGATGGGTTCACTTACGACGCTTCTGAAGCACTGATGGTCATGGTCGTTGATGAATCGATGGTCAGAGATGGATGGCTGCATGTCACACACACAGCTTGTTTCCCTTTCTTTTGCAGAAAATAAGTGGTTCCGGTAGCTTATGAAAATGAAATATATTTAATAAGCGTTTTTTTGTGAGGACCAGCTAGTGTCCGCACAATTCAAATAGAGCATTAAACACTATGTTTATTTGAAAATCAATAAAATATTTTTTTCATTGATAGTAAGGTAGTGTTAAGCAACAAATATGCAGTTTTTACATATACAGATGTTGCTGTTGTGTTAGCTGCTACTTAATTTATCCAAAGTGGCATTCAGGTGTATAGAGTGTACAGAACTGTGTTATAGCAGAGAATTCTAACATTGAAAATACCTTCAACATCACGCAGGCAGTGGGATGTGTAACCTGTTAAAATAATCTGTTAGTCTGTTTGGTGATGATAGAGGCACAGATGTGACACACTTCCCAATGTATGTTGGGATTGCAATATATCTATACAGGAGATAAAACTGAGTTTGATTTATTTCACCCGAGTTTGTAATATGCTCTTTTCATACTGTGCTTTAGTTGGTAGAGCAAATAATGATAGAACATGTGTCTCTCAATGCACTTAAGTCACTTTGGACGAAAGCATCTGCCAAATGCATATAGGTGTTTCTTACCAACCCTTTTTAACATGAATTGCTAAGGTATTATCTCAATAATCCTACAAGCCTTACAATAAGTAAGACAATGCACAGCCAAACCCCCACAGGGGGATCAGGACCTGACGCTGAAATTTTGCAATGACAACCAGTTGCCTGTACATGATCTTGATTATTGTACAGCTACTTACTTCATAAGAACATTTTTGGATATGAAATATTTTCTATGCTTATCTGTATGCAGACCTTGCATGAGGAAAATCCATTTACGTTTGGTTTTAAGGCAAGACGGAGATGAACATGCAACTTGATTTAATCTTTTGTAGATATGATCTCATATATGAAGCATTTTTTTATTGCATTTATGTATAATTTAAACTGCAATGGTCAAGATGACTATGGTACCAGAATGACCCTGAGCGGTTGTTATGGGGGAATAACATACCTTCTAATATCACGCCTGGTAGTCCGGAGGGCTCTGTGATAATAGAAGATATAAACTGAGACACGATATAATCTTTACCTGTCTGTATGAATAAAAGTAAGTGTGACACATACCTGATAAATTACTACAGACATCTGATGTCAAGTTTTGCAGCTGATCTGGCTTGAACAACATTGGGATTAAACTTTCCTCAATGTTATCATTCACTGTTACTTTAAACAGGCCCCATTTTCTTGTTATTTTTAATTTTTGGCAATTTCCTAAAAAGCAAAGAGATAATGAAATGATCTGTGAATGGCACATGAATGGCAATGATATGCTAAATTTAATGATCAAATCAATAATTATTAAACAAAGTCTTTTAAGGGGGAAAAATAAAACAGTTGTGTGTGGGTACTTGACTAATTAATATTCAAATTTGTCCCGTGGTGTGACAGCAAAAATTTAGGAAAAAACTAAGAACGAAGATAATTCTCTCATATGCTATTTTATATGATTAAATCCCTTTTATGCTATTTTATGATAAACATAAATATGAATAATATAAAATATTGAAAATAAACCAATTCATTCGTTAACTACCCATATACAGGTTAAATCCAACTAAGCAAAAGCGCAGAACATATACTCAACAGCTATGGCAGGAAAAAAGAGCTGAATTTAGGTGCTTTGTATTTACAAAGTTAGACCAACTCGGCCCAAAAGCGATGGCAGGTCAACTTTTCTATCATTATAAATGCAGCATTAATTGTAGCCAGGTTTTCACGGTTTAAATGCACTAAAATGCTACACGGATGACGCCGTCTTGGATTTACCCCAAAAATTGCTATGTCGCTTCAGTTTGACTAAACTTTATAACGCATCTTTCTCTTTAAATATACTCGAAATTGTTTGGGTTGCCAGCTGTTGCACCTTATTTAGATAATACCATTAAAAAGCTAACAACCATAAGTTTAAAGACAATTACATTCTTTGCATGTAAAGAAAGATGTAAAGAAGCTTTGAACTCTTAACAGTGATAAGTTATAGCTAAGAGTGCTCCAGACATACCTTCCAAACGTATAATTTACAGAAAGTATAGTTAAAGAAGTGTTAACGGTTTCGTGAAACATGTATTAACGATAAGGTATAACAAGAACGACGCAGTGTTAAGAAGGTTACGGGAAACAAGGCCCAGATCATTCACTGTAAAACTAATCAGGACACCACACAACTTGTTCGTTGTCGATAGATTTTTTGTCAAATCATTTTTGTCCCGCTCTCCCCCTCTCTCTTTCTCTCTCGCTCTGTCTCTCTATCAGCCTCTCTTATTTTTTTGCATATAATATTTTAATGTACTATGCTGTATGTTTCAGGATAAGTTAATAAGGTTAAGTTAACCACAGGTTAAGTGGGTCAAGGACACGCACAGAGAACATCAGACTCAGAATAAAAGATGCGCAGAAAATAAAACACAAGTAAAGGCCAAGACCAGCGACTAGGCCATTTTTTGTGCTTCAAGTTTTGCTTCTTGTTCTGGTGGTCTAAAATGATTTCTATTGATTTGTTTACATGGGTTACAAAAACTTTTCATTTTTTTACAACATTCCATGTACAATTTACACTAAATCCAGAAATGTATTACCGGCTATGTTTCTGCCCAGGAAAAGCAAAAGCGAGCACGATAAAATCCTAATAATTCAAATTGTGTGTCCTTATAAACTACATTTACGTAAACGCACATTGGAATAGTTTCATGTGATTAAATCTTCGAAAATAATATAAAAAAATCTGCCAATCCCTACATAATAATTATGTTCAAGATTGCAGAAGCCCGTGCGCATCAGTGTGCCTGTTCTTAAATTACACTTATATTCCTCCTGTGTCTTTACAGTGGCATTGAAACACTTGGAACATTGCAATAAAAAACACTATATAGACTTTCATTGAGCATGTTACAACTTCTGACGCGTTTTTCAAGAATGTGTGCATTTGTAAAATTATGGGCAACATGGGCTGCAGCCGAGAGTCCCGAACACTAGGGAATCTTCAGTTTTCATTTGCATCTTAACATTACACATAACATATTTTTGTCCAGTATTATGCATAACCGAATCACGACGCACAGTAGGCCTACATGTAAATTAAAATCATATTAAAAACACGATAAATGTCAGAAAACCAGTAAACGAGGAGGCTGCGTTTTTTTTTGTATGAAGCATAATACGTTTACATTTCTCAACCAAATTTCAATGGGTTACAGTAATGTAGACCCACATTAAAATATGTAAAGGAAAAACTGCTGGAGCTTTTTAAGCAAATGTCTTGCTTTCGATGGTCTGTCTACCACTTGTATTATTCATTAAAATCACACATATGCTGACGTTTTCGGAACTAGTACCATATGCAATGCAACGCATAAGAGAACATCACGTTTATATGTACAATTCATGAATGACACGTGGTTACGTGAATGATGACGTCACAATTATACGTTTAATACATTTTATGCACATCTTTCCGTTTTGTGACTTTCTATTGGCCAAAACCAATACGTCTGTTGACGAAATTACGTCTTTAGGCGCAATAACGCGTCCACGCGTTATATCTTCTGTACATGTTACGTCAAAAGATATTTTTGACAAAATCGCCTTCCATACATGCATGCGTTGTGAACGCTGGCTGGGTCCTATGTTGATGAACGACTTGAGGGTTAGTTATTCATGACAGAATTGTAAACAGTATTTAACATGCCAACTTTACTACACACAGTTCAGAGGAACAGTTCAGCCATTTTTGGCAAATATTATAGTAAAAAGATATGTAATATTCCCAAAGGACGAAACAAGCCCCATCGTACATATTTTTCCCGATATACAACACAATTTGGAAAAAACACCATAACAACCTATGTTATATTCCGACTTCCACAAGAAGTCGATGTGAAATCAAAATGAAAGGGATATTAATATGAATCATAAGCCTTAGGAAGATCTATAGGGTGCTCCAAAATATTCAACAAAAAAATTGCATGTAAGATGTACAGTAAGCATTCAGTACTTGTGTGTTCAATACATGTTTCCCCCACTGTATTTATGGGAAATGTAACTCTATACATAATTTAAATAGATTTTACCATCTGGAGAGGGGTATTTTTTGTCCCTCATGATGCATCGGTTCCTATTCTGAGTATCATTGTGGCATGTCAGTTTTAAAGCTGGAAGAAAGAATTAATTGAATGGATTTGTCAGTTTTCCCAGGTATAATACATCCAGAAATTAAATATACTGTAAACATGAGTGTGGACACGTTTTATACTTACCTCGACAGTTTCTGTCTGGTATTCTATGCGGGTTTGTACTGGCTGCACAAAAAATAATACTACTAATAATACTAGTTTTAAAAATAAAACTACAAACAAATTTTTATATTTGTGTACACTATATGGTCATCATATTCTTAACACCAATCTCAGACTTCAAATTCAATTTCTAGAAGTTAATTTTCTATGTCACTTGGGAGTCCAATAATGTAATTGTGACCTAAAAGGTATTTTTGCAATCAAACAGATTACACAGAGAACATAAATCAAACACATGTATTGGCACTATAATAACTTTTTAATATAATGAAGGTTGTTAGAAAGCAACATACTTTTCTGGCATGTAGCACAGAAGATGATCCAGAGAAACGTGTGTATCTGCCAAGTCTTCATCTTAGGTGACAGCGTCCTGTGAGAAACATTAAACTCTGTTATAAACAAACATTAATGATCATTCTGATGAAGTTGAAAATGAAATGATGATCCACAGATTATTTTACCTCTTCAAAAAATCAATCCACAAGATCATGTGTTGAGTTTTCACTGATGAAGAGTCATTTACATTTTCAAACATGCAAATCAAGTTCCAGTTACACACACTCCTCTACCGAACCAAATACACATTATATTTATAGAGATGGGATCATCTAACATTTATGAGTGAATAAAAGACAACATTTACATTCTTTTAACAACGTTTAATATTCTCATACAGCAGAAATCCTTTAAATGTGAAACTTTCTATAACAACATCACAGTACGATTGTTTATTTGGCAGATGCTTTTATCCCACAGTGTTTACAGAGTAAAATAAAAACTCATATTCACAAAGGAGAGAAAACAAACATTATATTCATTTTCATAGCAAGACGTAAACCTAAACACATCAAAACATTTCATCTATTTTAAAAGTTATTGTTAATGTTTTTATATATGTTCATTTTCTTTTGATGTTGGCTTGATCATCTTTAAGAAACATAACATTATGGACAGATTAGGAAACTGTGTTGCGTGCTGTATTTTGCATAACCAAATCTAATCTCACCGCATTCATGTCCATCACAACATTCTCTGGTAAAATGCAAAATATGTTTTCTTTAATTTCTGCTTATTTGTGTTCAGTACTTTTCGATACTGTCGATTCTAATGAATAACTACATGAAGACCTCTTGTATGGCCTTTCTTCAGCTTTAGCCATTTCTAGTGGGAAAGTATATTTGACACTATACTACAGACTTCATCAACAGTAATTTATTTTGACAAAAATTATTTACCCCAAAACAAACTGTGATTTCCTCAAAAAACTATACCCCTTCCCACCGGCTTCGCCACATCACTTCCTGCCTAATATGGCTACATACAGGAAAAGCAAAGACACAAGAGGAGAACTATAATTGGATTGGATTGGATTCAATTTATTGTCATTACACATATAACAAGTACAGTGTAACGAAATGGATTTAAGAAGAAGAATACAGCAAACATGAGGGAAGTGGAGAGAAAAACAGATACACATAATACACCATAGACAAGACTTGCAACAGGGTAAAATAATCCAGCTCCGGCAAGCAGCCATCCGGTCCTGCAGCCATTACGGCCCTTAACACAGACCCGCTTGCCAAGCTGGCGGGTCAAAGCAACGGAGGTTTGGAATCGGTCAGAGTCTGTGTTTGTTTGTGTGTGTGTCTGTATGAGGGATAAATATGCATCAATGAACAATGAACATAGATAGCGTGTTACACACATAAATATGGCTTCTGCACCTTTGTACATCTCATATCAGTTTGTTTTTATTTAATTTAAAAAGCCTTAGAAATCAAACAGAAAGTGTGTCCAAAGAGAGCAGGATTTATATTGATCATCAGTTACAGACAGATCTGATCCTCATTCATAACTACATCTGAACGTCTGTGTTTCACAGGAGGACACGAGCACAACATTAACAACTTTGAGTAATAGGGACTCACAAAACCTAACTAAAGTGTGTGTTCAGGAAAGATTAGTCAATCAGTAATGCTTAATAACTATCAAGTTCTGAAATATACACAACATATGAAATTGTACGTGGTGATGTGTTCACATTATGAGAGGAAACACAGCATCTTCACTCTTAAGTATAGATGTTCTCTTGTGAAGTGTTGATGGTGGATTTATTGATGGTGGTGGAGGATCGGTCGGGATCGTCAGTGAAACTGCGCTCGGCATCATTACGAATGTGATAATAATACAGAAAGAGAAAAAACCCTGAAGAACAACAAACAAACAGTTAGAGACAAATCCATCATCCTTAAACACAGGTGATATATTTATGACACATGTAGTGCAGGAGTATTTCTCACCCTGAAAAGAGTTCAGCACACAGAAGATATAGTAGGACGGGATGATCATGTCTCCATAACTGAAGAAAGCCACGGCCCACGTCAAGCCCAGGAGAACAAGTAGACTCAAGATCATCATCAGACGTGTCTTCAACGGTGCTTTCTTGACATCACCCACACGCATGTTTCTTGCTTGAATAATTTTGCTGACGATCATGATGAAGACTCCTGCTGTGAAACTGAAGACCAAGGAATAGTAGCCGATGTTCACTATATAGTGAATGTAGTGATTTGTGATCCAGCACCTGTGACGAGAAAGTCAAAGTCTGAAGATGAAAGTGTCATTATTTACAGTCCTGTGACACGTGAAGCTGAACTTACATTCGTGTTGTTTTTTCAGCCGTGGATTTAATGATCACTGACTTGTATTCTCCAAGAGAAGCAATAATCACAACTACTGGACACGAACAAACTGAAAACAGATCGAGACCAGTTCAACTGTCTGTGAGTCTTCACATCCTCGTAATAGAATCAAAAAGGAAGATTTGATGATTTGATTGAACTCACCCCATCCTGACACAATCATCTTCTTCATGTAGTTTTTGATGGTGATATTTTGTCGGATGAGCCAGAAATACATATGAAGAGCTTGAAGGAAGAACCAGGTGAATGTTGACAGCATAGAGTAATGCATGATCAACGCTATGACAGTACATGCTGAGCTGGATTGTGTGTCGGCGAGGCTCTCGTTGGACAAAAACGATAAATTCAGTATAAATAAAGCCACAAACATATTGATCAGGATCTTCGTGGACTGGCTCGATTTGTTTTTCCTGTAAAATAAGAATGTATAATACAAACATTTATATTTTCTTCAGGATAGTAGAATTCGCATCCCAAATTTTTGTAATGTTTTTTTGAAGGATTTGAAGTCAATTGAAC
Organism: Triplophysa bombifrons; assembly: GCA_029783895.1. Classification (NCBI taxonomy): domain Eukaryota; kingdom Metazoa; phylum Chordata; class Actinopteri; order Cypriniformes; family Nemacheilidae; genus Triplophysa; species Triplophysa bombifrons. The sequence continues at coordinate 1,167,590 of CM056467.1, read as the reverse complement.
AGAACGTAAATTTGTGATTTTTGTATTAGAAGAATGAAGAGCCCACAACACTGTAAAATGTAAATCTAATCTAAACTAAATTGCATTTAATCTTCATTTATCTGTCCATGAATATCTGATCTACATTCTCTATAATGTGTCGATGTCATTGGTAATATGTCATGATTCCGCTATCATGTCATGTTTGTTCTTGTTCTTGGAGCGGAGTCATGGCATAACCTTAGTGTTTTGTGTGAGAAAGACATGGCTTTGTTTATATTTTGGCTTGGAATGCTCTTTCTCGTGTCTCGTCAGTGTTTCCCGCCATCTCGTTTCCTTGTTACCTTCCCATTAGTGTTAATCCCCAGCACCTGTTCCTGGTTTATTATCCTTTGTTTGTCTCCCCTTTAAAACACCCTCGTGTTCATTGTCCTGTGCTCGGTCATTGTGCTTATATGCTGTACGCTCTACCTCGTCTATGTCTTGTACCTGGTTCATGTTAGACAGCCCTGAGTCCAAGTCTTTGTAAGTTTATTGTTTAATTGTTAATTGAGTGTTGTTTATTTCCTGATTAATCTTGTCTTGCCATCCTTCCCCAGTTCATGTAGATTGTTTTACCCGATCGTGGGCTTTTGTTTTGTTCCTGTTTATTTTGTGTTTAAACCCCTTCATCACCGCTGCTGCCTGCAATTGGGTTCTTTCCTTGCGATCCATGACAAATATTGTTTACTTCGATATTTAAAACATTGAAATACAATGTCAGATACAGGACGAGTTATATGTCAAAGATAAATAATGCAAACGTCACTGATGTGATGTATGTGTGATTACAGTATGTGATACTTTACCGTAACAAGAAATGCATGAACAGAGCGATGCCCAGAAAAAACATGGATAAACCACAACCAATATAAGAGATATAAGTCAATGTGTCCACATGTGATGACGTGATGTTTGGATTGGGAATCGACTGAAAGATGAAAGAACAGAGATGGTTACACATTACATGTCTCATGACAGACTGACTGCTGTTCACTGTTAATATTCAACTCATTTGTTTTATATGTTTGCTGATGTCAGTTTCTCTCTGGAGGATAATACTTCAATAATCTTACATGTGAAGTGTTTCTAAAGAGACCTTAATATTACTATTAACAAATTCTCATTGATCTGAGCTCACTCCCTCTTGACTCTTACTGTATGTACTGTTGACTCATTTTTGTTTATTTCTACTCAAGAGAAACATGTGAGACAAAGCTGATACTTTAATGACCATACATTTTTTTTAAAGTGATCAAAGAGCAAACTTTGAGAAACACAACTTACCATCAGCACAGCAAAGAATGTCAGATGTGAACATGAGCACTTGATGATGGAGTCAATTCTTTGCGTTTCACAGCCAGACGTTGTCCATGTCAGGTTTCCTAAACAGAAACAAAATGATTTTAAAAAAGGCACTATTTTCACTTAGTGTTAATAACTAGCAGTATTTCTTAGCGATACGAAACCAAAATAGCTGCATTTTCTTTGTTTAACGTAGAAACAGTAGTTAGATGCTATCGGTACTTATAAACATATTTGCAATTTGGTATTTGTTGTGCATTAAAAATTATGAAATGATAACAAAGTGTCCCACTTATTGAGTTATTAAAGCCCTACACTTTGTGCAAATAGTCTCTGCCAGCAAGGCCGAAATTTGTATTCAGTGTAAATAGACACTCCGTGAAAAAATGCTGCGAAAACTCTGCAATACAACTATTTGCATAGTTCACTCTGCGATACAACCATCCCAAGAAGTGCAAAACACGTCACCAACCTGCACAAAAACGTTGTTGTTTTGTTTCTTCATTTTTGTTTCATTATCAATAAAAAAACGTCTTTACCAGATTTCCTGCGTGCACAAATATTTCAATATTGTCTGTAAGATTTGAGATGTTGGCTCCCATCGATATTCCATAAACCTCATTATTCAATATAATGAGATTTTTAGTTTTGTCCTGAAACGAAAAATGACAAAAACTAAGGAGTAAATGATCAAATTCATACATGTTTGAAGAAACAAGAGATATGTTGAATATTCCTACAATCAAAAGGATGAAAGAGACGCTTAAGAATCAGATCTGTTAGCTTATTCAGGAGTGAAGCTACCACGCGCTTGTCTACTTACACAACAACATAAAAGTTTGTTTTTGTTATGTAAAAGTAATATACATTTTAATCATTTGATTGAAAAACAAGCTGTTATAGCTGCTTTGTAACAATGAAAATTGTAAAAAGCACTATATGAATAAAGTTGAGTTGAGTGTTCTTATTTATTGCCATGATCTGTGACTTTTAAAATCCATTACTGACTTCTAGCAAAAAACTGGTTGAGACTCCTGAGACCCACGAATGTCCCCGAATACCCAGACACAAGAAAGCAAATACAAAAAGGGAACTGTGTAGAAATCAATGTGTGCGATTACATTGGCGTCCATGTTATTGAACTGAAGAACTCCAACAAATGCGCTTCCGTTGTTTTCCAGACGGGACTTTTTGAAAGCCTCCGCTGAGATTCTTACTAGCCAGGAATACTGTATCTGTGTGATATTTTGATCGTCAGTAACCTGTAAATAAACAAGATAAATGAAAGATCACTCAACACATGAAGAGTGTGTAAATGTTTCTCAATACCTACATTTATCTCATCCTGATCTGATGAGCAGAATATGATGATGTATTCTGGTTCTGTGTTCCTGTCCTGTCTGTACACGAGACCTCTGACGCCTTCCATGACAATTTCTAAAGTAGTTTCATTGTTTCTTTCCATCTTGTCTGAAATGTTCTTGAGGTTGTCCATCATCTCTCTGAAACATGATTTTAAAATCACATGATGTTCTTCAGCAGAGATTAAAACAACTGATGACGGATTCACTTACGGAGCTCTTGAGGAACTGATGGTTTTAGATATGGGTCGGTTGTCGTAGATGTATTTATTATAATAGAGGGAGTTATGGGTGGGGTCGTGGTCGTGGTTCTCATGGGGGTTGTGGATGTGGGTGGGGTCATGGTGGACGTGGGGGTGGTGGATGGGTTTGTGGATGTGGTCGTGGGTGGGGTCGTGGTGGTGGATCTGGGTGGGGCGGTGGTTATCATGTGGGTGGTGGATGGGCTCATGGATCTGGAGGTAGTCGTGGGTGGGGTCGTCGTGGTGGTGGACGTGGGTGGGGTCGTGGCGGTCATGTGGGTGGTGGATGGGTTCGTGGATGTGGTTGTGGGTGGGGTCGTGGTTGTGGTGGACGTGGGTTGGGTCGTGGTGATCATGGGGGTGGTGGATGGGTTCATGGATGCAGTTGTGGTCGTGGGTGGGTTCGTGGTGGTGGATGTGGGTGGGGTGATGGATGGGTTTGTGGATGTGGTTGTGGTCATGTGTGGAGTCGTGGTGGTGGATGTGTGTGGGGCGATGGTTATCATGGGGGTGGTGGATGGGTTCATGGATGTGGAGGTAGTCGTGGGTGGGGTCGTGGTGGTGGTGGACGTGGGTGGGGTTGTGGTGGTCATGTGGCTGGTGGATGGGTTCATGGATGAGGTTGTGGGAGGGGTCGTGGTGGTGGTGGGTGTGGGTGGGGTCAAGGTGGCCATGGGGGTGGTGGATGGGTCTGTGGATGTGGTTGTGGGTGGGGTCGTGGTGGTGGTGGTGGTGGACCTGGGTGGGGTCGTGGTTATCAACAAAGGGGTGGTGGACGGGTTCATGGATGTGGTGGTGGTCGTGGGTGGGGTCGTGGCTGTCATGGGGGTGGTGGATGGGTTTGTGGGTGTGGACGTGGGTGGGGTCGTAGTGGTCATTGGTGTTGAGGATAGGTTCATGGATGTGGTTGTGGGAGGGGTTGTGGTGGACGTGGGTGGGGTCGTGGTGCTCATGGGGGTGGTGGATGGGTTCGTGGATGTGGTCGTGGTGATCCCGGGGGTCGTGGTCGTGGGTGGGGTCGTGGATTTTGGGGTGGCCTCCCTAATACAACTTTGTTGAGAATCAACAAAAAATATTTTTATATTTACTAAACTTGAAGATTGACATGTTTGGTTATAAAGATGGCAACCTATTGGAAAAAAATACAGTGATTATTTTTGTGATTCTGCACAGAAATTACACACTTCCCCTTTAAATCTGTATGTTGACGATCCAGTAACATACTCCACCAGCTAAGGGTGCTCTGCACATCTATACTTCTCCATTAATTCTAATTCAGCCGACTGCAGGGGCCCGTTTCAATAAGGAAGTTCAACCAACATCGAGTTAAAATTTGAACTCTGAGTTGATTTACTCAGAGAATCGCTTAGACCAGCTTATTTGTGTTAGTTCAATCCACTCTGAGTAAGTTCACCCTCTGTTATGCGCCTGCAGCATGGCGATGAAAAGCCATCATCAATTGAGTGAAGATAGCACGATTCACCATGGCAACGGCACGTGACAAAAAGCACTCTGTCCTTTTCTCGCCAATCGAATTAAAGGTACTGTTACAAGCGTGCGGTGAATATGAGCACATACTTAGAAAAAAGAGCAACACAGCCGCAGCAGTAAAAGAAAGAGAGTTGGAAGAAAGGAAGAAAATTGCTTCACGTGTTAATCCGCAAGTTTATATGTCAATCACTTTTATATTTATTTTGTTGAAACTGTGAAAATGGGAATTATATGTAACTCTCTCTCTCTCTCATGTAGGTGCAATCCTTCTGCAATAAAAAGATCTTGGCAGCAGCTGAATATGAAATACAGTAACATCATTCATTCAGGAAAGTTTACAGAAATAAAATGCTCTTGCTAGTAGGATGCCTGATTGGGAATTGTTAAATATACTACATAAACTGGCCTTAAAAGTTAAGATAAAACGTCCAAACGGGGCCTAACAATTCTTTCCCTACATAAATGTAACTCTCTGCGAAGTAATGCATCTTCCTCATGTATGGGTTCCCCTTAATAAACGGACATGCCATTTTAAAGTCCGTGTGACTAAACTGAGCACAAATCAATAAACAAATGGTGTATGCAATTTTAACACCGCTCACGCTTCGAAAGGGGGCGGAGATTGTTACAAACCCTGGGTTTGCGGAATAAAACCTGCTCCCGACCAGGTTAGGTTCACGGAGTATGTTACTCTGGTTACTCACTCGGCGTATAAGATACCTCGGGTTCTGAAACCAAAAACCCTGAGTATTCCATTTTCTGGGGTTGACTTACTCTGAGTTTGCACTTTCCCTGCTTTCTGAAACGGGCCTCAGGAAACAGAAGTTTTGTTTGTTTTGTTTGGTGCATGTGGTGTCTGTGTTTTAGATTTTGTTCTAATCGTGTTTTGTATGTTTATATATCAAACGACTTATGTACTATGTGTCTATATGTCCACTGCAAAACCATTGTAATAGCAGCACAAAGACTTTGAATCTCAGGAAACACACATACTGATAACACACATATACCTCATTGCACTTTAAGTCACTTTGGATAAAAGCATTTGCCAAATAAAAATATGTTCTCTATTAAATCTTTCTAAAATATGACTCATTTATCGTCTAAATAATCATTAAGCCCGACAGAAATAAGATGTAAACTGAGACACTTTAATCACTAGAATCTCTCCTGTCTCTGTGTCTAAAAGTAACTTTGACACAAACCTGGTAAAGTCAGACAGACTGATGGCCGATGCTGCTGCAGGAACATTGTGATGTCTCTCACGGTGTCATTCAACATTACTTCATATTCACTCCCATCGTTTCTTATATTGAAATTAAACGTTTCTCCAGATTCTGTTGTGCAGTTTCCTAAAAATCAGAAACATCATTTTAGATGTTCCCACAGAAAGACTGAACTGAACAAACAATTTATTTATGGGAAACGTAATTGATTTTACAAATACATGAATCAAATGCATAAACTATTCTTCTGAAAGATCCATTTTGGGAGAAATGTATTCTGTAATTGTATCATTCCATGGTTAGCACATCAGTTTTATAATCGGTAGAAAAAATCTATTTGAATTTTCACATGTCCATTCAGAAAACAAAAATTTAAAGACAAATGACATGAGTGTGGACTTATTATTTACCTGAACAGCCTTGGAAAACTGGATAAGCTGTCAGAAAACAACCCACAATAATTATTTTGGGGAAGGCAGCACAAAACACAATGATTACAACATAAAAACATCTGTGAAGTTCATGTGTCAAAATGTACGTTAGTATTTATTTGGTTGTACACTTAAAAAATCTACTTGTAGACTTTAAAAAGGGCATTTAAAAGTCTTATTGGTCCTTTTGAAGTGTTTTCGCAAACAAACACAATATAAAAGCATCTTATTTTAAATATGATTAACTAAAAAATGCAACATACTTATCTGGCATGTAGCACAGAAGATGATCCAGAGAAAAGTCTTCATCCTCGGTGACAGCGTCCTGTGAGAAACACTAAACTATGTTATAAACAAACATTAAAGATCATTCTGATGAAGATGAAATAAAGAGATGATCCACAGATGATTTTATCTGTTCTTACATCAATCCACAAGATCATGTGTTGAGTTTTCACTGATGAAGAGTCATTTACATTTTCAAACATGCAAATCAAGTTTGTTTCCATCTGATGAAAATATACTACAAAAATTCCTAACTGTTAAAGCCTAACAACAATTTATAGAGAAGGGATCATCCAACATATAATAGACATTATTTAAATTCATTTGACAATATCTTATTGTCTCATACAACAGAAATCCTTTTTTATATGAAACTGTCCATTTCTACATTTGGCAGATACTTTTATCCAACAGCGACTTACACATGTAATAGAAAAAAATTAACACAAAAAATGGAAATCATGTTCACAAAAAGAGAGAAAACAAACACCATATTAATTGAAATTGAAAGATGTAAACATATACATGAATTTATTAAAATATTTGTGATGTTTATTTCGCAGAGCTTTCTCAAGTGTAAGAAATACAATTATTAACTGTTATGAAACTGTGTTGCGTGCTGTATTTTACATAACCAAATCTAATATGTCCATGACGACACCGCCCGGTAGAATGCAAATATGTTTTGTAGCTTTTTCTTACTGGTTCTGCTCTTTATTTACGTATAGTTGTCATCATATCATTCAGGTTTCTAAGGAATATAATTATTCTATAATTATTTTTACAAAATTGCCAATTGTTTGTCTTGTTTATCATTTTCGAGTTTAGCAAATAGATGACATCAATACTATGAAATCTGATATCATGGATTTGAGAAATAAGAAGCTGTATGAAGCATCAACAGCATTTGTTCAGTCATTATTTTCATGTGTTTATTTATCACAGTTATAGGTACAACAACATCAGGTCAAATAAATAAATTGAGCTGAAGTTTTTACAGAACTGTCACTGTCAATATATAGTAATGTTTATTATTTATGTATTATAATAATGTTATTTGCATTATTATTTTTACAAAAAAATTGACGTTTCGAAAGCTTTAAAAATCATAAGCTGACAATGCAATGAAAAATAAATGTAAAAATAATGATCTCAATCTACTACACTGTATCACTCATTATTTTTATCAATGTTACAGCACATTCTTAAGACAGAAATGCAGAAAGGCAGCGATTCTTTATCAGGCAAAAATAGAGTAAGCACTATCACACAACATACCTAAATTTAGTTTATATGCAGATCAGGAAATCAATTTTAATCAATTACTTTCAATTTAAGTGAAATGTATATACATACAACATCTGAAATGATTGTAAATGTACGTGGCAGGAGTCACCACTGCACTATGAGAGGAAACTCAGCATCTTAACTCATCTTAATATCCCAACCAATAACTTGCCCATTAAAGCATTCAATTCAATTCTATGTATAGATGTTCTCTTCTGTGTTAGTGGTGGAAGAGGATCGGTCCAGATCATCACAGAAACTGTCCTCGGCATCATTATGAATGTGATAATAATACAGAAAGAGAAAAAACCCTGAAGAACAACAAACAAACATTTAGAGACAAATCCTTCGTCCTTAAACACAGGTGATATATTCATGACACATGTAGTGCAGGAGTATTTCTCACCCTGAAAAGAGTTCAGCACACAGAAGATATAGTAGGACGGGATGATCATGTCTCCATAACTGAAGAAAGCCACGGCCCACGTCAAGCCCAGGAGAACAAACAGACTCAAGATCATCATCAGACGTGTCTTCAACGGTGCTTTCTTGACATCACCCACACGCATGTTTCTTGCTTGAATAATTTTGCTGACGATCATGACGAAGACTCCTGCTGTGAAACTGAAGACCAAGGAATAGTAGCCGATGTTCACTATATAGTGAATGTAGTGATTTGTGATCCAGCACCTGTGACGAGAAAGTCAAAGTCTGAAGATGAAAGTGTCATTATTTACAGTCCTGTGACACGTGAAGCTGAACTTACATTCGTGTTGTTTTTTCAGCTGTGGATTTAATGATCAATGACTTGTATTCTCCAAGAGAAGCAATAATCACAACTACTGGACACGAACAAACTGAAAACAGATCGAGACCAGTTCAACTGTCTGTGAGTCTTCACATCCTCGTAATAGAATCAAAAAGGAAGATTTGATGATTTGATTGAACTCACCCCATCCTGACACAATCATCTTCTTCATGTAGTTTTTGATGGTGATATTTTGTCGGATGAGCCAGAAATACATATGAAGAGCTTGAAGGAAGAACCAGGTGAATGTTGACAGCATAGAGTAATGCATGATCAACGCTATGACAGTACATGCTGAGCTGGATTGTGTGTCGGCGATGCTCTCGTTGGACAAAAACGATAAATTCAGTATAAATAAAGCCACAAACATATTGATCAGGATCTTCGTGGACTGGCTCGATTTGTTTTTCCTGTAAAATAAGAATGTATAATACAAACATTTATATTTTCTTCAGGCATAGAATTCGCCGCCAAAATGTTTGTAATGTTTTTTTGAAGGATTTGAAGTCAATTGAACGTAAGTTTGTGATTGTTGTATTACAAGAATGAAGAGCCCACAACACTGTAAAATGTAAATCTAAACTAAACTAAATTCCATTTAATCTTCATTTATCTGTCCATGAATATCTGCTCTATAATGTGTCGATGTCATTGGTAATATTGTTTACTTGGATATTTAAAACATCGAAATACAATGTCTGATACAGGACGAGTTATACGTCAAAGATAAATAATGCAAAGTCACTGATGTGATGTATGTGTGATTACAGTATGTGATACTTTACCGTAACAAGAAATGCATGAACAGAGCGATGCCCAGAAAAAACATGGATAAACCACAACCAATATAAGAGATATAAGTCAATGTGTCCACATGTGGTGACGTGATGTTTGCATTGGGAATCGACTGAAAGATGAAAGAACAGAGATGGTTACACATAGATCAGTATATTTAAATTCAATAAACGCTTTGAATTTGAATTGAAAGAGAAACTTGTGAGACAAAACTGATACTTTAATGTAACACTTAGAGAAAGAAGCAAACTTTAAGTAACACATTTTACCATCAGCACCGCGAAGAACGTCAGATGTGAACATGAGCACATGATAATGGAGTCATTTCTTTGCGTTTCACAGCCGGATGTCGTCCACGTCAGGTTTCCTGAACAAAAACCAAAGAAAAATAATGACAAGAACTATTCGATGCGAATCGCGAACACAAGTGTCTGCAACTGTGTTTACCTCTGCCATCCCAAGAATTGCAAGACACTTCGCCAGTCTGTACAAGAAGAGTTTTATTTTCATTTGGTCACGATGTTAGTTCATCATAACAATATGTAAGTCAAGAAAAGATTACCAGGTTTTCTCTCCTGATGATGATCTCAATATTTTTAGAAAGATTTGAGATGTGGGCTCCCATCGATATTCCATACACCTCTTTGTTTAAAACAATGTGACTTTTATTACTGTCCTAAATCAGAAATCATGCAATGGAGTAAATGATTGCATTCAAAAAGGTTAAAGAAACAAAAACAAATTTCTAAAAGCAACATTTACAGGTCCAAGCACCACAGAGGCGGACATGTTTAAACCTGAACACCAGTGTTGGGCAAGATACTCTGAAAAAGTAATTAATTACAAGTTACTAGTTGCATATTCAATAGTGTAATTAGAATACTGTACAAATGATTCTTATTACTAATGACTTTCTATATCCTACATCAACCTTGATCAGTTCAGTGATTTAAGGATAGACATGAAACGACTCTTTTAATTCATTCAAGTAAATAATATAAAACTACATTAAGTAGGATTATTAACTGACCAAAGTATTAAAATTGTGAGAATTATACATTAAAGCACTGATTTTAAAGTTAGATTTAGAATTTTGATGTCAATCCCACTATTGCAAACACATATATCACACAAAGTATTCAATTTAATTACATCAAAAGTAACTGTAATTAAATTACAGAAAAATACAAGAGTAATCCCTTACTTTACTTTATCAAGGGAAAAGTAATTAAATTGCAGTAACAAATAACTTAATAACTAGTTACACCAACACTGCTGAACACTTTCTAAAGAATCAGAGTTTAGCGGATCTATTATTTTATAAATCAGAATGAAAGATTCCTGCATTAATCAAGCGTAAAATCTACAATAAACTTTTTTTAAAAATTGGCAAGCGCTGTTTTAACAAAAGGCCTTTATTTAGGGATTATCCAATGAAATGGTTTAGGTACATTTGAAATCCATTATAAATCCATCTGAAACACTAGTTCTAATCTAGTGAATTTAAACGAATGGTGTTAGAGTTTGAGATAAAGAGATAAAGATCACATCATTTCTAGATTATTTCTTTTCCAGGTATACGTAGAAACAGATGGAGATTTTCATCTGCTGTGGTGCTTGAGAAAGACCCTAACTTCTAATGTAAATAAATTTCACAAAAAAAATTCAGACAGAGGCAGAAAGCAGATTGCAGTAAACTGATGAAATGAAACGTGTTCGATTACATTGACGTCCATGTTTTTGAACTGTAGAACTCCAACAAACGCGCTTCCGTTGTTTTCCAGACGGGATTTGTTGAATGCCTCGTCTGAAATTTTAACATACCAAGAAATCATTTTCCGGTCGATGTTTTGAGCCTCAGTAACCTGTAAATAAACGACGAGATCAATGAAAGGCCACACATCAGAGGAACTGTATTTGAATGTTTCTCAATTCCTACATTTATCTCATTCTGATCTAATGAGGAGAACATAATGACGTCTCTGGGTTCTGTGCTCCTGTCCTGTATGTAGAGAACCCCTTTAACGCCATCCTTCGTAACGGGTTTAGTGGTTTGATTGTTTTTTTCCATCTCATTTGCAATGTTCTTGAGGTTGTCCATCATCTTTCTGCAATATTATATTAAAATCATGTGATGTTCAGCAGTAGAGATTAAAACAACTGATGACGGAATCACTTACGAGGCTTCTGGGGAACTGAGGGTATTAGATGAATTGGTGGTTGTGGATGGAGTCGTGTCTATAAAAGCAGTCGTGTCTTTGGATGGAGTCGTGTCTATAAAAGCAGTCGTGTATGTGGATGGAGTCGTGTCTATAAAAGCAGTTGTGTCTTTGGATGGAGTCGTGTTTGTAAAAGCAGTCGTGTATGTGGATGGAGTCCTGTTTGTAAAAGCACTCGTGTCTTCGGATGGAGTCGTGTTTGTAAAAGCAGTCGTGTCTGTGGATAGAGTCATGGTTGTAGAGGGTGATGGGGTCGTAGATGGTTTGATGCAGGTCACACATGTTGTTTTTCCTCCCTTTACATGCAAAATGTATGTGCTTCCTTCTTTCCCTATATCAAATGGAAAGAGACAAGGTTTTATTCCCTCTCTCTATTGCAGGGATGCCCCACACAACAGCTCAAATCATACGCCAACAAATGTGTTCAAATCAGATTGGTTTAGTTTAAATAATCAATAATCTACACTGTGTCTCAGTCATAGTTTTGTAGTCCAAAACCCCAAAACTTTGGTTTAAATGCCGGTAATAAGGTGTGCTTGCCATAGTATTGGCTGTAACGAGGATCTTTATAAATAATACGACATTATACAGCATTTACAGCTATTGTAAAGAGTTGTGGCTTTTCTCAAAAACAATGCAGATTGAGATTCATCTGTAGTTTGCTTGATTATATCGAGATGTATTTCATAACACAAAAATGCGTGAATGCAAACTGTTGTGTTCCATTTTTAAGACTATCCTGATTGACTTTTGGTGACCACAGAGCTAAAATCCAAAAGCTTTTTTTTTAAGGATGCTAACTTCTGGGTTGGCCCACAAAAGATGACATCAGTGCTGCACTCTATAGTGGAGAACCATGTTGGTGAAAACAATAATTCATCTTTATGTTCCCGTTACTTGTATAAACATCTACTGTAGTATCTATATGATCGTTTTTGTGACACAAATGAAGACATAATGTACCCAAAGACTACACATCTAATAGCTGGTGTGAGTTTAAAGTACCAGAGAAATATTTTGGTAGAAAGTCTCTTTCATAAAAGTATGTTGTAAAACGCTCATTAGAAATCTTCAGACTTACCGAAGCACGCAGAGGCATTGTAGGCCACCCCTTCACAAGTCTGATTAGGATTGACAAGAGATGTATTGACATTTAAAATACCTTTAAGCTTACACCGGCAGATGTGAGATGTGTTTGTTGAGTCTGTAGAAAAAACTATGATTAGAGGCACAGAATTGACACACTTCGCCTTTAAATCTGTTTGTTAATAATGCATTAACACTCTCCACCAGCTGATGGAGCTCTACACATCAGGAGACAGAGGTTTAATGTGTTTTGCCTGGTGCACATGGTGTCAGTGTTCTAGATTTACATTTGTTCTGTTGGGTCTTGTTATTTATCAAACTGCTTCTCTGTTTCTGAAGTTCAGTTGAAAAGTCATAAACTGTCTGTTCAAACGTTAAAATCTTTCTCGTCTGTGTGTATAAAAGTAACTTTGACACACACCTGTTGAATTCAGACAGACGTCTAATGGGAGATATAGCGGTTGATCTGGCAGGAACAACACCGTAATGTTTGTCACTCCCTCGTTTAGCATTACTTCATATTCACTCCCATTGTTTGTTATATTGAAATAAAAAGTTTGGCCGGATTCAGTTTGGCAATGTCCTGAAAAGCAGAAAGATAATGTTACATTTACATTTGCTAAGGGAATTGTCTTAAAAGAATTTGTTACCGAAATATAAGAAATGTAACCGTATACTGAGTAGAATCGTATTTTGTACATAGACTTTACCTGTAGAAGATGAGTTTTGTTTTACATTCATTAAACAAAATTTCCCCAGTGTGTCATTGCTTTTTTGGCATGTCACTTTTAGTGCATAAAGAAAAAAAAACTAATTAAGGTACATTGAGAAATCAAATAAACTAACAGGGTATATATAACATAATAAAAATATGATTTTTGAAATGGTTAAAAAATCTCATTTTGGAACCAAACTCTTCAACTGCAACTCTCCAGTGAAATTTACTGTGCATATATATATGCATATTTGTATTTTTTATACAGGCAAATATATGACATATAAGTGTTTATTAAAGATCTACCTGGACAGCCTGAATAAGCAGTCAGGTTATGACCCACAATCATTATTTTTGAGCAGGCTGCACAACAAAAAGACAAAATGATACGAGCATAAAATACTTGTGAAATGTATGCGTCAAAATGTATACTGGTATGTATATGGTTATTACAATTTTCAGACTAGATCTTTCGTTAAGCTGTAACACAAAGTCATAATTGTAATAGACGTCTTAAAAGTATTTTTGCAACCATGTCAGCACATTTATCTTTGATGTAATGAAAGCAACATACTTATCTGGCATGTTGCACAGAAGATGATCCAGAGAAAAGAGTGTTTTTGCCAAGACATCGTCCTCGGTGACAGTGGCCTGTAAGACACACAAAACTCTGTTATAAACAACCATTAATGATCATTCTGATGAAGATTAAATTAAATAATGATCCACAGGGACACACATATGATTTTACCTGTTCATTCAACAATCTACAAGATTATATCACTGCTGAAAGAGTCAATACATATATATTATTACTCATGCAAAATAATCACATGTGTCGGAAAAACACAGACACCTCTATTGAATTTGATGCAAATATAATTCTGTGTTAAAACCCAGAAATAACTTAAAGGTGCCCAATACTTTTTTAAATCATCATATGTGAATAACAGACAAGATTTACATTCATTTACAATATTTATAGTCCCATACAGCGGAACCTGTTTTTAACTAAATCTGCCAATAGAAAAAGACATAACATTAGATTCATTCATTTATTAAAAAATATATATATTTAGTTATATGTGCAAAACGAGTGCTGATGTTTGGAGCTCTTGTTATAGCTCAGGCTTTCAAACTATATGTTGCACGTTGTGTTATTTGTGTTCAGCAACTTATCTCAAATTTTCCATCATGAAAATGCAATTATTGTATAGAACAGAATTCAAATATTACATACATTAGCAACATTTCTTAGGCCATGACCTACATCTCTGCATTTCATTTCATCATTTGGATGTACAAAAGCTATATAACCATGGCTGACCTTTCATTTAATTCATGTCAAAGATGAGGAAAGGGAAGTAAACAGACAATGTGTACATGCAAATATTACCACACTTTCTTCTATTTTTCATAAAAGTGGGTTTGGAAAGATAAAGGTTCAGGTGAACCATTGTAATAACAGTATAATTCAAAACAGTATTTTGCACCGCTGTAGGTCGTTTAGCATTTATTCTATAAAACTGATGCCAAATATTAAATGTTCACCTACTCACGTCGCACTCTTAACCTGAGGAAGGAGAGGTAATGATGGCATCCCTGGTCGCGTACTCAGGACATGTGCGGAGCAGCTCGCTGGGGTCTTCACGGACATCTTCAACCTGTCCCTCGCCCAAACAGTGGTTCCAGCATGTTTCAAATTCACCTCCATTGTGCCCATTCCGAAACATTCCAGCCCGACATGCCTGAACGACTACCGCCCTGTAGCACTCACACCCATTGTTATGAAGTGCTTCGAGCGGCTGGTCCTGTCACACCTAAAAGACTCTTTACCATCCACACTGGACCCATACCAATTTGCCTACCGTAGCAATAGGAGCACAGATGATGCAGTGTCCATGGCGCTGCACTCCGTGCTCACACATCTGGACAATAAGGACACTTATGCACGCATGCTGTTTGTAGACTTCAGCTCTGCATTCAATACCGTAATCCCTTCCAAGCTAATCATCAAACTTGGAAACCTAGGCATTAACAATTCAACCTGCAACTGGATTATGGATTTCCTGACGAATAGGCCTCAGCTTGTTAGGTTAGGCAACATCTGCTCCACCATAACCACCCTCAACACTGGTGTACCACAGGGCTGCGTACTGAGCCCCTTTCTCTACTCCCTTTTCACACTCGACTGCAGGCCGGTGAATGGATCTAACTCCCTCATCAAGTTTGCAGACGATACAACAGTGATTGGTCTCATCAGAAACAACGATGAGACTGCTTACAGGGAGGAGGTACGGCACCTGGCCACATGGTGCTCAAACAACAACCTGCTCCTTAACACCTCCAAGACAAAGGAGATTATCGTGGACTTCAGGAAGGCGAAAGGAGGCACACACGACCCCATCCACATTAACGGGACAGCTGTTGAACGTGTTTCCAGTTTTAAGTTCCTGGGGACCCACATTTCGGAGGACCTGTCCTGGACCACCAACACCTCATGCCTGGTCAAGAAGGCTCACCAGCGTCTCTTCTTTCTGAGGACACTGAAGAAGAACCAACTGTCTTCAACTATCCTGGTGAACTTCTATCGCTGCACGATAGAGAGCATCCTGACCAACTGTGTCACAGTCTGGTACGGGAACTGTTCTGTTGCTGAGCGCAAGGCACTGCAGCGGGTGGTGAAAACAGCCCAGCGCATCACAGGAACTACACTCCCTTCCATTGAGGACATCCAGAAGAAACGCTGTCTGCGTCGAGCTCGCAGCATTCTCAAGGACTCCTCTCACCCCGCTCATAGACTGTTTACTCCCCTGCCTTCCGGTAGGCGCTTCAGGTGCCTCCGGACAAGAACCAGCAGACTAGGAAACAGCTTTTTTCCCAGAGCTGTTTCATTATTGAACTCTGCTCCCCACTGATTTCACTACCTCTCATAACTTTAGCTTAATGCTGCTATTACAATGTTTACATTGCACTACAGGGCTGCCATGCATGACGGAACTGTACACACAGTACTTCATGTATCTGCTCTACCGGACTGTTTACACACACACACCGCATCATTTGCACTCTATACTGCTCACTTGCACACCAGGAATATTACACTGAATGCTCATTTGCACTTCTGCATTAACTCATCTACTGCACTGTAACCTGAATAACTGAATTTACTCATCTACTGCACTGTAACCTGAATAACTGCATCTACTCATCTATTGCACTATAGCTTCAATAACTGCACTAACTCATCTACTGCACTGTAACTGTATATCTGCATCTACTCATGTATTGCACCGTACCTTTAATAACTGCATCTACTCATGTATTGCACCGTATCTTTAATAACTGCATTAACTCACCTACTGCACTGTAACTTTAATAGCTAATGTCTGTAACTAATGCACACTCAAGTCACTTGCACTATTGTATAGTCTATATTGTTATCTGTTCATAACCTCCTGTACACTAATGTTCACAGTATATAGCCTTCTGTATATATTGTTCATAGTACATACCGATTGTCATATTTTCATAGTACATGCCCATCGTAAATTATTTTCCTAATATTGTATTCTGTATTTATTCACACTGTATATCTGCACTTGCTAATTGCACTTCTGGTTAGACCTAAACTACATTTCGTTACACTGTACTTGTATATGTGTAATGACAATAAAGTTGAATCTAATCTAATCATCTAATGGTGCTCCCCTCGCGCCCGGCCTGCCTCTGTCGCCTCTGTGAATAACGGCACCTGCCTCCTTTCATTTGATTGGCCATTAACTCGCGCCTTTCGTTTGATTGAACCTTTGCTTAGACATTTTTGAATTTGATTGGCTACATCAATCATTTTAACATCGCTGAGGCAGGCCCGAACTGAAGCCAGGGCCGTTTCTCAATATGCGATCTTCAGTGGTCTTGTGTCCACATGTTCTCGCTGATTCCAATGCTCAAGATCACGAGAACAGAGAACGCATAAAAGTGCCCGGATGTGTTCTCGACATTAAGGATGCATGGAATGCAGTCTAGCGCGCATTCAGAACCCACTTGAAATCCCAGAAATCACTGGACCCGTGTCCATTCAACTTCGTTCGTGATCAGAGGCTGCATCGCAAGGCCAGTCTCCACGAGAACACAAGGCCGTTCTCTGCGTTCTTGGAATTGAGATACGGCCCAAGCCGCAAATTATTAGCACCAAAGGGATTGATAATTATTACACACAAATTCAGAGACCCGGACCTCAATGGTGGGTGTGGACATGCATCTGTTACCATGATTAGAAACTGAATGCAGTCACTTCCGATAACATTTTTTTAGTTAGTTAGATGTATAGCAGTTATTATGGTTTATATCAAAACAAACCAACTGCAGTTTGATTAATATGAATTGGAACGCATAAAAAATATGATTTTTGAACTAATTTAAGAACGTAGTTATCTCAATTATGGAACCAAACTCTTCATCTGCTCTCACACACAGCGCACCTCTTGAAACCATACCCTGCGTTCCACTTTGCCTAATTATACTATGCCTTATAGTAGGTACTGGTTTTGTGTTGGAATGGTAGGTACTACAAAAGTGAGTGCACATTAACAGGAAGCGGAATTGGCCGTTGTTGCCTAGAGTGACAACATTGTGGCCAATGACTGTCACGCACATAAAAACAGCTCTTCTTTCCATTAATGTAATTATAAACTCCTTATTTCGTATGTAATGATAACTGTATACTTACAAGAATTAATTTAGTGATCACCAGTTATATCATTTATTAATGCAGTGGAGTGTCACTAATCACCGACTATCGCGTTGAGTTGTGGGTAATATTAGCCGTTAGAGTATTGTCGCTCCAAAGTGATCATCCCTATGCCCTACTCCCTTTGAAGAGTAAAGCTCTTGATGTGTGAACTCTGGATGGGTCGCACCCAATTGCGTATAAATAACACGCTGTTGCATTATCGTCTAATACGTACGCCAAATTGCGATTTTGCATGCATATGATACGCCAAAGTTTGCTTGTACCTGAGTGGAGAGCAGCCATTTTAAAACATACATGAAGAGAAAACTGAAATAATTAAAATAATAATGTGAGGTTTAAGGTTTTAGGACAGGGTAATGAGACAAATTGCTGTTAAATATGCAAACACGCTAATTGGCGTATCATATGCAAGCAAAAAAGGCGTATTTATACACGCAAAATCGCAATTTGGCGTCCGTATAATACGACAATGCACAGCGCGTGTTATTTATACGCAATTGGTGTGAAGGGGCTGGGATGGCACGACACAACTATATCTCCTAATGTGTGTAATTCACTTGGCAAAAGAGCAATTCAAATAATGTCATTTTCTCTTTATTTGGAGAGATGTTTTATGGTGCGTCACCTTCCCAAAGGGCCCTTGGGAGGACAATATAACCCGTTTGAAAAGCGCCATTTGCATCACTCACTTCGAATATCTACCGGAAGTAGTTGACCAACCCGGAATCTTTGGAATACTAGTTTCAACATCCTACTTTCAAAGACTATAAGAACGGATAGTATGCTGTTTGGAACGCATGGATAGGGACAGAAAGGTGAAACATGGCCACGTGCAGGCGCGGCACAAGCATAACGAAAAATCGTTTTGTGTTGTGAATGATACAGTGACTATAGTCTGTCTGATTTGTTAGTAAATGTAGAACACAACAGCACACATAAGTGATGGATCAGATCCGGTGGAGGACAAGACTCGAGCGGATCTCGAAGCTCCGTGAGTTATGGGGCGGAACACCCATTAAGACAACGTGTTGTGTTGTCAGTTAGTGCCACATGTGGTGCGGATGTTGTGATTTTGGAGTGTAACATGTCAAATAAATACATTAAATCAATTTAGTAAACCAATCAGTATAATGGCATATAACCGACACATTATCAACCACAACAAAATGGCATGTATGTATAATTACACAAAATTTGCATACTGTTTTAAAAATAATGTACTGCATAGTAGATATAAATGAAGAAAATAAGTTTTAAATTTCCCAGAAGTAAAGCAGCAACAGAACTGTAAACGGGGGTGTCTCGGCAGCGTTAGCGTTATGTGATTTAAAATATGCAAAAGAAAAATCATTATTATTGGTTATTGCCCTTGATATTGTTATCATGATTATTATTAATGTCAATTATAGAATGTACATTCTTATTCTCAAATCACAAATGAATATTTGAAAATATATATTCTTTAAACGGTAGACAGTACAATCCAAGAAGTGTTTTTAATGATTTTATTGATGCTCTATGTATTAGTAAATCAAGACATTACATCGGTTCTCTTAGTACCATGAAAAACAAAACAGTTATTTAAACGTTAATGAAAGAGCGAGCAAAGAACATACAATGAATCATATATATGAATGATTATCGAAGCCTGAATGTATAAAGTATGATTCTAATTTTAAACATTTAGGATGAATCCTATGCAAAAAAAAAATATTATAGAGCTAATGTATTGATATAATCAAAAATGGTCATTCATTTTCAGGTGTCATTTTAATAGCGACAGCAGTAATGAATTAATTTATACCAAATGACGTTTGATGTTTTTCAGTCTCTGTGTTCAAGTCCAAGACAGGTTTCTAGTCAGATGTTGCTGACATGTCGCGAGTCACTTTTCTTTTTGTGACTTATTTGCAACTTGACCTGCAGACTAGAGAATCCATCGCAATCATCGTTGTCTGGTTCCGTCGGATTTTCCTATTAAAATAAAAAGGTGGTCATTTGCATGAAAAATAGCCTTTTATATTTAAATTTTCATCATTGTTTCATTGATTAATGTAAATGACACTGTACCGAAACGGGACAAACGTGAACAGAAAGACCAATAGAAGAAACACGATTAAAGAGCAGCCAATATAAAAGCTCAGTATTGCTGCCATGGATGTGACTGAATTGGGCCCTGTCTGAAAAATCATAGAATAGAGATGGTTAAACAGAGATAAGTCGAATGATATTTAAAGGATGAATGAAATTAATTTTCAGAAACACCTGATCTGAGCCCAGAGAACATCTGAGACAAATCTGATCCTTAATGAAACCCTAAGCAATACATTCATCACGTGGTAAACATCTTACCGTCAGCACAGCGAAGAACGTCAGATGTGAACAGGAGCACTTGATGATGGTCGTGTTCAATTCTGTGACACAGCCGAACGTCGTCCACATCAGGTTTCCTGAACAAAAACAAAATGAGATGATAAGAAATATTTGCACCTAGTGAATTGAGCGATTAAACTGTATTTACCTTTGCCATTCCAGGAATTGCAATACACCTCCTTACCATCCTGTATAAAAACATGACGTTTTATTTTCACATTGTCATAGTTTCACCATAACAACGTGTTTCTCAAAAAATAAATTAAATTAAATAATCTCATTACCAGATTTCTCGCTCTGATGAATATCTCGATTTTGTCAGTAAGATTCGAGATACTGGCACCCATTGATATTCCATAAACCTCATTATTCAGAACATTGAGATTTTCAGCTTTGTCCTAAATCGGTAAAAATGATCAAATTTGAACATGTCCACCTTTGTAAAGTAGCGTGTTGACAAAATGTTTATATGCTCTCCTACTTGTAAGTCGCTTTGGATAAAAGCGTTGGCCAAATGAATAAATGTTATGTAATGTAAATATAGTATAATAAATGTCAAGACTCCGTAGACCCATAAAAATGTGGAAAACTTGACCAAAGTGCAATAAAAATGTAAATCAATGTGTGTGGTTACATTGGCGACCATGTTTTTGAACTGAAGAACTCCAACAAATGCGCTTCCGTTGTTTTCCAGACGGGATTTATTGAATGCCTCCGCTGAGATTTTCACATACCAGGAATAGTGTATCTGCTCGATATTTTGTGCATCGGTAACCTGTTAATAAACAAGATGAATGAGAGATAACACAACAGATGAAGAGTGTTTAAACGTTTCTTAATACCTACATTTATCTCATCCTGATGTGATGAGAATATGATGATGTGTTCATTGTTCCTGTTGTGTCTGTACAGGAGACCTTTAACATCTCCCATGACAATCTTTGTAGTAGTTTCACTCTTTTGTTCCATCTTGTTTGCGATGTTCTCGAGGTTCTTCATCATCCCTCTGAAACATGATTTTAAAATCATATGATGTTCTGCACTAGTGATTAAAACAACTGAAGACGGGTCGCTTACGAGGCTTCTGAGGAAAAGATGGTTGGTGATGGTTTGATGCAGGTCACACACCTCGCTTGAGTACCACTGACCTGCAGTACGTATTTGCTTTCTTTTTTTCCTGTAGCTCATGGAAACACGTGAGATTTTATTTCCTTTTTGTGTCTTTCTTTTGTCTGTCCTTCACATTAAATATGTGACCCTGGACCTCAAAACCAGTCGTGAGTCGCTTGTTTGGAGCAATAGCACACAATACATTGTATGAGTCTAAATGATAGATTCTTATTTTATGCCCAAAATGATTGGGATATTAACTAAAGATTGTGTTCCATGAATAAATTTTGTACATTTCCTATCGTAAATATATCCAAACTTTATTTTTGTGAGAGGATGCAGCGAAATCATGAAGAAAATGGCCGGAAACACTCAAGGAAACATCGTTCGCTGCGGCCCGCTTTTTTGGAATTACCCTCAAGTTTGGTATCTGTGAAGTTTACAATTTCTGCTTTTGAAGTTTAGGTTGTCTGCTCTCCACAATGTCATTACAGCGGTAAGCCAATAGAGAGCGTTAAATCAAACCTGTTTCTCCTTAGCTAAGGCCTGCTAGCGCCTCTGATGGACAACTTTGAAGGCCATATTCTCAATATAAAAAAAAAAATATTTGCATCTAAAAATAGTTATCTCTTGGATTATTCATTCAGCTTCTAGATGATGTAAAAATCTCATTTCGAAAAAAGTACCCGTATGACTGATTTTATGGTCCAGTGTCACATTTATTAGCTGATGAGTCTATATAATGTCTAGTTCGTCATTGTAGTTTTTTGCAAATTTTTCATGGAATCTGTTTTTGTAAATGATGATAGAACGGGTGACAGGAAAGGAACTTATAACAGTACCAGAGAGACAATTTGGTGATCTAAAAAAGAGATCTTAAGGTCCCCGTGAACCGGAAGTTGCGATCGTGTTTACTTCAATATTTTGACACTTTTCCGAGTGAAATGGAAAATGGAGAAAAACGGTGGGCGTGTCTTTCGTCGTTATCTGCGATTTGATTGGATGTATAAAAACAACCTTTGCATTTTGAAATGGTTGAAGGGCATCGTGTTAACTTCCGTATTTTAACGCCCAAGCCGTTTAACATGCGTCATTTTAGATGTATAGTCACTACATGAATGAAGTGCATTTTCTGATTTTAACTGAAGATTATGAGGGCACACGAATTTTAAAAAGAGATCGACCTACAGTGATAAGCTATTTACTATAAACGTTGCAATATTCCATGAAAAATTAGGTATTTTCGTTTTTCATTTCACTGGGACTTTAAGACACATATTTACCGTCGCATGCAGAAGAGTTGTAGGGCGCCACATAACAGGTCTCCTGAGGATCAACAAGATAATCTTTGACATTCAAAATACCTCCAAGATCAAGCAGGCAGATAAAAGATGGGCGCGAGTAACCTGTTAAACATAAAAACAAAAATGTGTTTTTATGATTCTGTTTATGTTAAAGTCACAGAAATGAGACACATCCACACGTCAATTCATTCTGAAACAGTAAAACGAACTGCAGGAAACTGTGTTTCAGTGTTTCACATGTTCTGTCTGTGTGTATTAAAGTGTGACACAGACCTAAATTCTGATAAACGTTTGATGGCAGATGCAGCTGATCTGGCAGGAACAACAGTGTGACGTCTCTCACGGTCTCATTCATCATTACTTCATATTCACTCCTGTTGTTTGTTATGCCGAAATGAAATGTGTCGCCAGATTCTGTTGTGCAGTTTCCTGAACATCAGAAACATAATTCCCTTAGCAAATGTAAAATGTTGAAATTAAATTGAAGACTTGGATGTCATGAATTGATGGATGATGTAAGTGTATATAAATACTCAAACAAATACATAGACTGTACCCAGTGAAGATGCTTCTTGGTTCACATTCATTACGCAAAAGTTCTTTGTCAGTGTATCGTTGGGTGGTCGGCACGTCAGTTGTACAGCTAGAGGAAAAAATGACTGAGTTTGTCGGTTCATCAAATATAACATGAATGTATTATACATTTACCTGGACAGCCTGTGTCTCCTGAATAAACACTCAGGTTACGACCCACAACCATCATTTTTAAGCAGGCTGCACAACAAAAAGACAAAATTATTTGATTGTAAAATTATCTGTGAGAATTAAATGTATACTAGTACGCAGGCCTATATGGTCTTTTAAAAAATACTGAAAAATGTAATTGCGCTCTAAAAAGTATGTACCCAGCTAACAATTTTTGGTTCCTAGAACGTTACCCTAACGTTAGTTTTTGGTTACCAGAACATTATTTTCTAAGGTTCGTTTTTGATTCTCCAGGAAAGTTTTCTTTACTACTTTACGTTAATAGAACGTTAATTTCTGGTTCCCAGAACGTTAAGATCGAGGTAAAACTAACGTTAGATGAACGTTATCCTAACGTTATAGAAACCATGAAACTAACGTTCTATTTCCGTAAAGATAACCAAAAAAAAAAACTTTAAAAAACCTTCTGCGAACCAGAAACAGAACATTAGCCTAAAATATTTTTCTCGGGTCCGTTTGGCCTCAAGACACGTCAGTGATGAATACATCCATGCTGTGTTTTATCCATCGCCTGTCTAATCTAATTAACATAAGTAAATGATATTATCCCACACAATATGGAGAATGAAATTAATGCATTAGATTATTCTTTGAGCCTTATAATTCATTTTTCATTACTGACGTAGCCTATTTCTAATCAAACCACACTATGTGTATAGGCCTACCTTAACAGCAGACATGTTAGATATTGTAACAAAATAACCAATGACTTCAACACAATATTTAAAGCAGATTTGTAGTGACATAAGAATAAACATTTAAATATCTTCAGTTTAACAAAATTCTTGTCTCACCGCAGACGTATAGCGAGGCTCCGTCTTTAGATATAACAATCTTAGATTTAGATGTGTCAAATATATCGAAAATCACGAAAATATAAGTTTACTCTCAAATCTGTGCGTTTTTAAATGAAAAAATAAAATAAATAAACCACTAACTAATGTCTAAGTGAGTGAGGTAAAACGAAATGACCTTTAATTTTTAAGTGACAGGAGTGCGCGGCAGAGCAGAGAACATTACAGTTACACACATACAGTAACAGACAACCACACTAAAGAAATACACATGAATATATATGATTGTATTTTTATTCAGCTTAACTAGTTTATTATTTTCTGCCATTAAAGGGGACATTTATTAATTTAATTTAGTCAGTATAACACGTGTTAATGGGATCTTATAATTTCTGTATTGCACATTTCACTGACGTTTACCAGTTTTGACTATTTTTACCATTTAAAAAGAACCAAAAAAGAACCATCAGGGAACGTTATTTTATGGTTATTTCCTGGTTGCAAAAAAATAACCAATAAATAACCATCAGGGAAATTTATTTTCTGGTTATTTTCTGTTTATTTAAAAAAAACAGTCTGCAACGTTCTGGGAACGGTTTTTTTCTGGTTTCAAAAAATAAAACCTGAAAAGAAAGTTCTATGAACGTTATTTTTTTGTTACCAAAAAAAGCAACATACTTATCTGGCATGTAGCACAGAAGATGAGCCAGAGAAAAGTCGTTTTTTCCCAAGACATCGTTCTCCGTGACAGCATACTTTTAGAAACACTAAACTCCGTAGTAAACCACCATTAATGGTAAAGTTTATATTAAATGATCATGCACAGAGACACACGGAGGACGTTACCTGTTCATACATCAATGCAGATCACGTGTTTAGTTTTCGACGATGAAAGAGTCCATTTACATTTTTAAACATGCAAATTACTTTCTTTTCAGTCACACGCACTCCTCTGTTGATGCAAATATAATTCTTTGCTAAAGTCCAGTAACAAACATTTTAATAGAATAATGGTTTATCACATAATAAACCTTTTGAGGAAATAGTAGTTGACCTTACAACCAACATCCTTTTGATTGATAAAAAATATCCAAACATCTATATTTGCTCATCGACCTGCGTTTAAAAGGGTTGATGTTTAAGGTAACAGTATTTGTGTAGTTATTTCGATATTCTGTTGATGATTTATGTAGCCTGTGTAAGACAGAAGAAACATTCAATGATGTAATGATTATTAAACAGTTTTTTCTTTTTCATAACCAAATATGGTAACACGTCACATTAAGGTACACATTATGTTAATAAGTCATTTACAAATTCATTATGAAGTCGTTATAACTGCATGAATTAAAAGAAGCATTCTAACGAAATACCTTCCAAATAGTGAGCCATTTTTAACTCGCATGTTATAAATGCTTCATAAATGTATTTATTCATAATTTATTTGACTCTTAAGCAGATTTATTATTATCTTGATGTCGTTTTCCAAACAGGCTGTCAGACTGGACACTGTTGGGTGGTATCTGGTTTTTCTTATATCTGCTCACTATTTGGCAGGTATTCCGTTGCGGTTATAACTGCTTTATAATGCATTTGTAAATGACTTATTAATCATTAATGAACACATTTATAAATGCTTCATAAAGGATATCTTAATTTAAACTTTTACCCAAAATATAATATGCAAATTTCACACGCATGTCCACGTGCAACAGTTACAGTGAACTGATGTTATAAAAACGTATGCAAATGACATCAGGACGTTCTGTGGCACAGTGGAATTGTTTACCTCTTGTGCCTCAGACAACCTCTTGCAACCTTAAATGACTCTATATGCATTAGTTGCTGATTTACTGTGGAACAAAGCAAATATATATATTAGGTTTAAATTTTCATCTTTCAAGATTTTATTGATCATTTTGAAGTGGATTCCTGCTAAACTAAGAGTTACCTCAGTAGATCGTTTTTAAAATAAAATAACATGTTTAGGAAATCGTTAAGGAAAAAAACAAAAGCCTGTAATATCAAGAGACACACATCAGTACACACAAGGACCTTAATGCAAGAGCTGATGGAAAGCAATAGCGCCCTCTTGCAGTTAAAAATTGTCATTGCACATTAAAGAGATGCTGTCAGTTTTAATCTCTCAGCCTTTATTTGCAACATGTCAAATGAGAATCAACGTTGTTAAGAGGACCATTTCTCTTTATAGATTTAAAAGACAATGATGTTCGACAACCCCAAGGAGGACAAAAAATCTGCCTCTACTTTATATGCTTATAATAAAAAATTACAGGCTTTGAACTTCACATTAAAGAATATATTGATTGACATTTTATTGACTGGAGACACTGATCGATAGAGGGCCGTCTGACAGTGATGTCATTGGTGTCTTTAATGGGCAGCTGTCTGTTTTTCATTGATTCACTTGTTTGCCTGCAGTTATTGGTCTATAAACGTAACACGGTTAACATATTAATAATAGTCATTTGGGAGAAATATAATGGTTATTAATAACTCTAATTGGCTACATGTTGTTAACATATAGCTTTTGTTTCGAGGCAAGGAGACAGGTTTGGTGTGAGAATTTAGATTTTGCAGATTCAAATGGCTTTGTTGTCATGGTAACAGCTTTATACAATGTTGTACTGTATATTCTAAAAACCATTAAAAAAATCTTGGTCTTGGTGGGACCAAATGTGTGTTTTATATTGCGTGTGAGTGTTCGAGTTCTTCCAGATTGCTCCTTTTATATTATAGATTTCCAAATGTCAAATTGTTTCCAAAAGTAGCATCACCACATCTATTATCATCCATCCATCAAAACCCTCTTCTCCTCTGTGAAACACACTTTGATTGATATCCATGATCGTGTGTTGATTCAGTGTGGAGGACATTTGAAACATGTTATTAAATAACATTCATATGTTTGAAAGATCCCCCAAACACACATGAAATCACACATGCAGTGTGTAAAGATGTCAGTACACCAGATCGTAACGGTTCTGATGGATGGAGGTCATGCCATCGATTGCTTTACAGCAGACGATAAAAACGGTTCAGTCAGAAATATTTCCCATCTCTGGTATAAACCTGAACGTTTCTCTTCTGATGACCGAGCGTGAGTGTGCATAAGAACTAAAGAAAATGAGTCAACATAATTCATGACCCCGGGAGCTTTTAAATGAGCGAAACAAAACGAAGGCTCATGTTTCCCACATTAATATTTGATGGGTTTTCTTTTACGAGGTCACAGGGTGGCACCTTACACTGGACATCAGCCTACTGCTTCCATTTAACAAACAAACAATCAATCAATCAATCAGAAAGTGACAAGCGTGTGCTGCTCTAATGTTTTATCAAATTAGATTGTTGGGAGTAGGAATGCACCGATATGTCATTTTTGGCTGATAAACAATAATTCTTCAACTTTGGAGCCCGATAATCGATACATTTGCCAGTATACAGTATCTAAATATTAAAACATTATTTTATGCGACTGAAAATGTTCCCTCTCCCCCGAAAATCATCCTTCCTTACACTAATTAAAGATTCTTTAACTTTTCCGGTATAATTTTTATTTAATTAACAAATAAATGATGTTCTTCCAGAGCGACCCAGAAAGGTGTTCTCCATAGCCACATGTCTAACAGGTCTCAAGACAGAAAGCCTTCAGACAGCAGTCGGCTTTAAACAATATGCTTTTGTTTCTAATTCACACATTCAAAAATACTGTACACATACATCAACAATGTTTTTCTAATAGCAGTAACTGAATGATCATGAGAGAGTACTGTAATGGTTTTAACCTTAAACCATGAACCTGAATCATGAATTTTTTGGCTATGATTTTTCGGTCTAAATTTTATTATCGATAACATTAAAAATGGCCATTTATCGGCCGATACCAATATGGCCGATTATTTATCATTTATCCCTAATTGGTAGAATAGATGACTATGTGTCTAACTTTTCATTTTGCAGACTTGTTTTTGAAACTTTTATTTAAGAAATACTGAAACGTTGTTAAACATTTTCAATGCCATTGCCCAGGAGACCAAATGAACTAGTGGTATTGGCAATAACCTGGGTTATTATAGTTTTGATTTTAGTTTTATCAGTATTTTATATTAGCTTTTATTTTTAGTTTCTGTGTATATTCTAGTTAAAGTTATAGCAATTTTCGGTATATACTGATGTTGTTTTATAATTTATCGGTGTATTTTTTATTAAATATAAAAATGAAATATTAATACATTTTTATTTTAGTCATATTTTAGTTTAGGCTTATTATTATAATTTTAGATGTTTAAACCTGTTTCAGTTGATTTTTGAGGCAACGTTTAATTTTTTTCTTTAAGGCCGAAACACAACACAAGACTTATGATCAGATTTTGCCAAGATTTTTTGTCTGGACCTGTTGCAGAAAGTCTGTGCCAGTCTGCAGATTTAATCAGTTAGTGTGTTTCTATCTGAAACTTTCAAAATGTCTGCAAGTGTATGATGTCCATACTTTAATAAAAACCTGTACAGATTTTAAGTCTTGAAGTGTATTCCAGCCATTAGTTAACGTTTTTCCAATCATTTTTCTGTCATTATTTGATTTGATAATTTAGTGTCTTCAATATATTATGTGGTGGTACTTACCTGTTCAACATTTTATCTTAAGAACTACTCTATACAAACTGTCTTTTTGTCTCCCCACACTCCTGTTACGATTCACATGCCAAAAAACAGAAGAAAAACAAAATAAAAAGGAAATAATACTCAGTTTTGACCTGAGCATCATTGTTTTTCTTTTTTCAAATCATTGCAGACATACTGTTATCATAAATTCTTATGGGAACAATAATTGTGTTGTTTAAATGTGATATTGTGACCGTCATAATATGAAGGAAGTGATTTATGTTCATGCACGAATATATAAATGTTTATTTTGTGAGGGGGCTAGGCTACATACGAGTATAGTCTCAGACTCATTAAAAGTTATTATTTGTAGGTGGTGAGTAAACAATAGATGTCTGTGGTATTCCCCCAATTTAGATTTTTAGGGGGTAAACGTTCATTCTCCGCTCAGACATGCAGTCATTGTTGCAAACGATGACATCATCCAGTCTGAGGTGTGTGTGTTCTCCAGAACTCCTTCTGTGGATTCACAAGTGATGGGATAAAAGACATCTAAACCAGGTCAGTCAGGTTCCGTGGACGGCAAATGTCTGTTGATACCACTGTACGGACAGGCTTGTTTGATGGAGGGTCAGAGTCTGCTTATCCCTCATACTGACACCCGGGTGTGAAGTGTCCTGCTGTGGCTGGAGATTACAGCCGTTCTACATCACAAAAGTTCAGGAATGTCACGCAGAAGATCAATAACTATCATTAAAAACCACACAAATGTTTATTAAACACAGGAGAAAAGCTTTTGTTTGAAAGTCTAAATTGTGTAATATATGGTCTATTAATTCGACCTCATATCACCCGAAAAAGCGTGTAACCTTCTGTCCTCAGGTTAAGTCAAGTTATATAGACACAAAAAGTTTAAATAATGACAGAAAGACTGAACCAGATTTGCAGAGAATTGTATTTCTATATTCAAAGAATTTGGAAAGATAAAAAACGACACAGTTAAATGACTTTAGGTCCTAAACAAACACTGGATTATGTCATTTCTGCTAGCAGAGGACATCTATGCATATGCAACATATTGCACTTCATTTTATTGGATATTGGACTTAATATTTTTTTTTTTTTATAATTTTCATCCCATTTAATTTGGAATAATTTAAGGTAATAATGACCTCCTCTAAAACAAAATGGATTACTTCATAAATGCAGGTGAAGTCAAAAGTTTACATCCCCCTTGCAGAATCTGGAAAATGCTGAAAAGTTTGGGAAAAAGAAGAGGAATTGTAAAGTTAAGGTTTCTTTTGAATTTAGTCCTTGCCTGAACAAGTTATTTTACGATAAAAAGTTAAAATAAAGTTCACATGTAAGATTTATACCAAAATTTCATAAAAAATATATATTTAATTGCCTGAGAAACATATGTGTATTTCAAAAGCTTCTAAAAGACCTTACTATAATGAAAAAAATAGTGCTGTCAAACGATTAATCGCAATTAATCGATCCAGAATAAAAGTTTATGTTTATATAAAATATTTCTGTGTACTGTGGAAATAAATTTTGTATTTATAAAAACATACACATAAAGTGATATGAATATCAGGACATATTTATTTATTCATAAAACTTTATATTTATATTTAATTTATATTAAATTTTACTAATTTACAATATTTGATTTATCTGTATGCATGTATTTGAATGTGCTTTAAAACACAAAATTATTATGTACTGTACACAGGCAAATATTATGTAAACACAAACTTTTATCTTGGATGCGATTAATCATGATTATTCATTGGACAGCCTTGGACAAAATGTATATATAAACGATACAATAACTATTTACACCAAAAAAACTTTTCAGATGTTTACACTAAATCGTGTTGCTTTCATGAGCATCACTGAATGTCTCTTGATTGTCCTCAACATCAAACATCTTTAGCCGTGGTAGTTTCCAAAACGTGTTTGATTTGATCAAGTTTTTATTGAATGTGTGTTTGCTGAGAAGAATAACACGATGAAAGGGAGAATGAAGGTGTTAAAGATGCAGTAATGACCTCACAGTGCTCTAACCCCCACACAGTTTGTGTAAATGAAGCGCTCAGAGGTTTGAATAGAGTTAAGGAGGCGCTCTGAATGTCATTCATGTGGAAATGGAGAGAGGAGTCTCACAGCAGGACGTGTGCAGGAAAGGAAACATTCTGCTGCGCTGATGTCATCACTGATGCAGGTGGTCAGAGATGTTTGCATTAGCGTTTGAATAGAGCAGATTAACAGCGCAGGTTAAAGGTGACGGGACTCCTGCCGTGAGAAGCGGCCGTCTAATGCACAGGTGTCAGGACACAAAACAGTGTCTGAAAAAATGGAATACAATTATAATCTCATTTAAACAGAGACATTTACAAAGGATTAGGATTTTGACCTTTTGTATAAATCATACAATAAAAAGATTTAATTATTTTTTTAGATTTTAATGTTAGTAAAATAATTAGCAATTTGTTATATGCTTTCGTCATGTTATTATTTATTTGTATGTATGTTGCGAGATTTATAAATAAGATAAATTTATTTTAAATTTAGTTCGTTTTTTGTGTATTTTTAGAATTTTAGTGCCTCAAACTTCAGTTTAGGCAACATTTACATTTTCCATGTTGTTTTGGTTTTTCAAATCCTTTTTTAGGCCATGATTTCATTCAACAGAAATGATTTCAAAGTTTTCGTTTTAGTAAACTCTAATAACCTTGTTCTTAATTATCATTACTCGCATGTCTAAGCAAATCTGTAGCATTGACCAAGTTCTCTATTGAAGAAAGGTCAGATTTTCCCACAAGAATCTTGAAGAAGACAAGATCCATGAAGCTCCAGTGCTGCTACAGCAAAGGAGCAATGTCAAAATATTCTCAGATTTATTTACATTTATAATTTTGGCAGACGCTTTTATCCAAAGCGACTTACATTGCTTTATCCTATACATTTTACATAGGTATTTGCAATCCCCTGGGATCGAACCCACAACCTTGCATTGCTAACGAGATGCTCTTACCACTGAGCTACAGGAAAGCTATTTATGTATTTTTATCCCACATTGCAAGAGACAAATACAATGTGCTTTGTCATTTAATATAAATGTAAATCTCTTATTTAATAGTGAAGGGTTACATATTTAAATACCCTATATTTCCATAGAAAATGATATAAAGTTGTGTGTGCCCTGCGATGGGTTGGCACTCCATCCAGGGTGTATCCTTCCTTGATGCCCGATGACTCCTGAGATAGGCGCAGGCTCCCCGTGACCCGAGGTAGTTCGGATAAGCGGTAGAGAATGGAATGGAAATGGAATGATATAAAGTAGATCAGAAGCTTTGCTTGTTGCTTTTTTCATATAGTCACAAGTTCCATGTGAGACATTTTTTTTGTCTTTTACAAACATTGGATATTTTGAACTTAGAAAATGAACATTAAATTTGTATCTACACGTATATTCAATAAAAAAATTCAAAATAAAAGCACTTTCTTTACTCTTCTTTACTATTTTAAGTAAAACATGGTGACGATTGGTTGTTTTTCTAGGGGACAATGAAGGGCGCTTTGGTTGCCGATTTAAAGCTAAAAATACACACGCAACAGAGAAATTGATTGAACATTTTTTTGATTTGAAGAACTTTTGAGTAAACAATCCCAGCGCTCGCGGGTGTATATATCGAGTGTTTTGTGATATGAGTTGATGCAGTCTGGCTCTCTCCTTCTGTTCATATCTGCCTGTAGCACACAAATCAATAACAGTGCTTTCATCTGAGTCTTCCTAACACACGATCAGTGAAGCCATGAGGTCGAGCAGATGAAGTTCATCTCTCAGATGTCTCATATGATTTAGTTTTTCATTGATTTCTGATACGTTATGAACTTTGTCAGAAAACCAGACGCGTTATGTTAATCTCAACGTGTAAACCTGTCCGAAGCCTTTCTTCATTTATAATTCAAGAACTCTTGCGGTCATGACGGTCATGTAGTAAGTCAACTATTTCTTCTTTTGAAAAGGATGTTAGCAGACCACAGACGGCGCCTGGAGCTTCTGAGACACACACGGTCCAGCGAAACAAAAGATGAAACCTCATTTAGATCAAAGACACAGGAGCGATGGAGAGCAGGTATTGATTGAGAACAACAGGACAGAGTTCATGAGCACACGTGCCGAGCGAGAAGAGACCGCTGGCTGTTTTCACAGTCTCAGATCCGTGTGTGATGTTCCTTCACAATGGTGCCACGCTGGCATTAAAGTAAACACAGAAACACAAGCCGAGAAAAACTGTTCAGAAACAGCGTTCCAATCCATGAAGTGTAAAACTGAACGTAATAATCTGGATTTGATGAGAAATGTTTGAGTTTATTTTGAGATCTTCAATAATATTGACTTTTGATCGAAGATTTCTGAGCTCAGTTTGACACATTGTCGACATCTCTTCTCAAACTCTAATGGATATTTTTGTGAGATCGACCCTCAGTGAGGTTTACATCAAAGACTGTTTATTAACATCACCTCATCACTCAAGAATGTGGTGACACACGGGTCAACATTAATGTGGTCGACGTGGATAAAGCCCATGATCTCACACACACACACACACGCACGCACGCACGCACGCACACACACACACACACACACACACACGTGTTTTGTTTCCATGTTTCATGTGGGACTTTCCACAGACATAATGACATTCACTCTGTACAAACTGTATGTTCAAGCCACTAAACCAAAACCTTAAAGAACACTTTCTGCATCATGAGGCAGTTTCTCAGACAGGTATTAGACTAGTCCTAGATTAAAATAATTGTAAGAACTGTCCATATGGAAAACATATTTTAAATACATCAGTGCCTTTGTGTTGTCTTAATATGCACACAAGTAATGTTTTTGGTGAGACATGTTTGTTAAAATCACTAAAATTTTCTAATTAAACTAAGGTTTAAAATAATCCCTGACTGGGAAACCACCCCTTTTACACACATTTGTGACCCGTGAAATCCAGTCAATTCTCAAAATCGAATTTTGGGATAATGAGCACTGAAGTTTAATTTCAACTATTAATTTCAACCTTTGACACTGTTACTGTACATCCAAAAGAAATGCGTTAAGCTGGGTTTCACAGACTGGGTCACAAGTGAGTAGTTATCTGAATGGAAACATCAAGCTTTCAAAAACCATTATTTCTTTATAATCTATATTGTATTTTTAAAGGGATTGTTTATCCAAAACTCATCGTTTACTCACCTACAAATCTGGATAAATGTCTTTGTTCTGATGAACACAGAAAAATATATTTTGAAGACTGTGTATAACCAGACAGACTCCCATCAAATTACATTTTATTTGTTCTGTCGAACACAAAAGAAGATATTTTGAAGAATGTAGTACAGCAAACAGTTCTGGGGCACTTTTGACTACCATTGTATTTTTGGGGAGTCAATGGGGGGCAAAATCTGTCCCCCGTTGTCTGGTTTTACACATTCTACCAAATATCTTTCTTTGTGTTCATCAGAACAAAGATATTTATATAGATATTGAAGGTGAATAAATGATGACAGAATAATCCTTTTGGGTGAAGTATCCCTTTAAATTCACAACATAGATGGTAAAGAAACAAAGTTTTTTAAAAGCTAAATGTTCTCTGTTTGTAAGATATTTGTAAGAATGCGTATAAACAGACCCCCATTGATTCCCATGGTAGGAAAATTTACAATGGTAGTCAAAAGTTCCCCAGAACTTTCTTACATTCTTCAAAATATCTTCTTTTGAGTTCAACAGAACAAATAAAACGATAAAGTAGTTTTATGGGAGTCTGTCTGGTTATATGGATTCTTCCAAATATCCTTCCCTGTGTTCATCAGAACAAAGACATTTATCCAGATATAGACTTGGAACAACACGAAGGTGAATCAACGATGACAGCATTTTCATTTTTGTGTGAACTGTCCCTTTAACAAATGGGAATGATTTAATTCACTTTCAGATTCAGTGTCATTTCAGGTTTTGTCTGCGATTTCAATTCAGAGATTTCTCAAACAAGACTCTGCC
Source organism: Triplophysa bombifrons (assembly GCA_029783895.1). Classification (NCBI taxonomy): domain Eukaryota; kingdom Metazoa; phylum Chordata; class Actinopteri; order Cypriniformes; family Nemacheilidae; genus Triplophysa; species Triplophysa bombifrons. The sequence continues at coordinate 1,132,517 of CM056467.1, read as the reverse complement.
GCTCACATTCATTTTGCACCTTTATACTCTTTACAACTGATCTGTTGTAATTGATCTTAAGGATATTTATGAGGAACATCTGAGACGAAACGAGTTGATATTTACACAAAACATGTTTCTTGCAATAGTTTTCTTGCATTAAAAGCATGAATAAACAGGTTATACATTAAGACTCTGAACCAGAACATTATTTCATACTGTAAACAAACTGACATTTGGTCACATGCTTTTGTGGAACAGATGATGTCATACCTCACATCAGGGCGGTGAGATTCTGTAATGTGGTAAAATGCAAATGATCATCTCACCAGAAGGTTTTCCCCTGACATCTTCATGTTGTGGTCGAAGCTGAACTCCTGTACTGTTTAAAGCCTAGTGATGCAAGTCTTTTGACTATACCTTGAACCGCCGTAACTTATAAAAATGGCTTAAATTATTTTGACGATTAAGGTAATGTAACGTTTATGTTGTATTGATTTTACATGTATATAACATCAATGCATCACTCGGATACTTTTGATCCATAAGAAAACTTACAGTAATTCTTACGGTGACTCACTGATCGTGTCCTTTTTGAAAGTCTACATTTCGTCACAATTTTCATTTAACAGAAAATAAATCATAAGGAATCTTTTGTTTGATAAAACACAGAGCATTTTAAACAGTGACAACATGTTCAAGTGTTTGACCTTGTCTGAATTTGATTAGATAACCAAATACAGTTACATCAGGGATTTGTTTTGAAATACACAAGAGATGTTACTTAATGACTAATGTGCCCAGATGCTCTCGATGTGCTGCACCACAAAGTGTTTGATAGAATGTAATGGCTTTTGGAGACCAGCACATTGCAGCCGTGGGTTCATCGGGTTGAAAAACTCTTATCAGAGATGTTGATGATCCGTCTGGCCTGAGCTGATTGACACAACATTTGTTTCCGTGCGTTAAAGAATCTGACATCAGCGACTCTGTTCACAGCCTAGAGGTCACCGCGGACCAATGACCCTTCATAACGTCTGAAGGTCGCACGAGGACACGTGGGCGCCATAAAAACACCGCACAGACGTTTACACACAAACACACACCCAGGGGCGATGTTACTTGCATGCTTTAAATATTTCATGTCAAATACACGAAGAGATATTTATGGATTGAGACACAAGGTGAATCTCATTCAATATGGCTGATTCAAATGGTGGATCAGTGATTGATTTTCTGTCTGCGGATGAATAATTCAGAGTCATAGCGCACAACACCTCGGCTGTATTCATTACAGGAACTCAAGCGTGCTTTTTATGCTTACAGCGTGATAATATGAGCATTATTCCAAACTGACTGATCTGAATAAATGAAGAGGAGAAGATTATCCGCACAGATAGACCTGCTTTATGTTGCTTTGATAGAGGCGCTGTAACACACACACACACACACACACACACTCGATCTGATCTCTCGATGTGTGTGTGTTTGTGTGTGCACGTGTGCAGCTGGCAGAGCGAGTGACTTTCTCTCTCGGTCTGTCTGCTTCTGATGGTATTTCTGAGCTGAAATGAGAGATGGGCTGTTCTGAGGTCAGTCTCTGATTACCTGTTCCCACCACGGCTCAGATGACACTTAAATGTGTTGTTTACACTTCAACCTCAGCTGACTTTGGGTTGAGACCAGATATTCAGACAGACCAGATGCGATAACACGTTCTGATCGATCGACTCGAGTCTTTTTCACAGTGCGGTTAGCTGTGTCAGTGGTTTAACTCAGCGGTGCTCATGTATAACTTTGCACACATTTCATCCTTAAATAGCATCAATACGGTGTGCACATGTTAACAGTCTTCCCTGTTGAAAAAAAACAGCATACGTCGGTTAGTTTTGAAGCATGGTATCTGGTTTGTGCTGTTCTAAGCTTGTCATTTGCTTGTTTAAGCTGTCTCGAACTGGTTTAGGACCAGCTTAAACCAGCACATGACCAGCTTAAACCAGCACAGGACAAGCTAAGGATCAGCACAAACCAGTTACCATACTTCAAAACCTACCTAACCAACATATGCTGGATTTTCAACAGGGTTCAGGAAAGGTGCTATAAAAGGTGCTTCTCAGCGATGCCTAACGCCTGGGCCACACATAATCCGTGTGCAGTACGTCTGCGGTGCGTAGAGCAACACGTATGCTGTACAGATCCATCATGCGCCATTGTGTTTCCACACATACTACGTTACGTTTGCGTGCAAGCGGTCGACATCTTCCGTGTTATTCAGTCAACAATGGTTCAGTAACTTCCCAATGTTTGGAAGAATATTCAAATAATAAAAGATTTATGAAACGATATCATTGTGATTCTTTCTTTTGTTTAGTGTGAGTTGTTAATAAAAGAAAGGAAATTGCGTTTATCTGTTGCTAAGAAGAACAAGGTTCAGACTTTGGGTGAACCAGTGCAGAAGTTTACAACTCTTGTTTTGATTTTATTGCTTAGTTAAACAAATAACATACGGAAAAAAGTTAGTAAACTTAATTTATATACACTTTTGGTGAAAGTATTGCATTTCTGTGTCAATTCCTGTTCATTTTGAGCATGATACGTGTGCTATCATAACCGTGCTGTACAGCAAAAATAGACTCGATGCGTAAACGATCGCTGCAATGACGCAATGCAACGCATCTGCAACGGACGTACCGCACTGCATACGCGCGCTGTGTGAATGATCTAATCCGTTAACATGGGCACGTAAAAAAATACGGACCGGAGTATGTGTGGCCCAGGCGTTAGGCCCGATTCACATTTCGCGCCTGTTCCGCGCCCATATTCCTTATTTTAAACAGTCCTGTTGTACTTGAGTCTGGACTCAAGACGTTTTTCTGTGGTCTCAGACTTGTCTAGGACCTGTTGGTATCTGCAGTCGGACTTGTCTCGGACTCGGTCATTGGATTCGCCAAATGTTAGTCTGGCTCGACCGAGTCCGATGATATTTTTTCCTTCCAAACAGAACCATTGATGAAGCATTTATGTTAGCTTTAGTCTGACTCTTGACTTTCATTAAGTTAATTCTCTTTCCTTCTGGGGTAGGTTACTTTTTGTGATATGTGTCAAGCTGTAAAAAAAGATAATAAATCATTCTAAACGAAATGATACTAAATGACTGATTTCAGTGTTCTGGTTCACAAAGCGTAGATACTGTGCCAAATTAAACTGTTACTGTGATATTTTGCCTCAACAACTGCATTTCAGGACACTGTTATAAGAGACAATAAAAACCAAACGTTAAAACATAAGAATCAAGAACCCAACTAAAGAAAATACTGATCACAATAATGATGTTTGTTGAAACTTCTACATTCTTTCAACATTAGTTGCGATGGCAAAAGTGATGTTGATTCAATGCAGTTCTCTCTGACAAGTCAACAAGTTAAGAATGGAAACATTTTCCACTGGAAGCCCAGAAAGTGATTTTTACACTACACTGAAAAGACTGAAAAGACTGAAAATCTGAAATTGCACTTCGGCTTTATGTGACTGTGGTGAAATTTCTGTACCGTAGTAATTAAAATGACCTTATTTGATCCACTTTTTGATCATTACAAATAAAATATGTGGTCTTGAGTTTTGAAGAGGGTTCTTTTTTCTGTCTCTGTCTGGACCTACTCATTTGGACTCAGTCTTGATTTGGAATCAAACCTCTTTGGACTTGGACTCGAACCTCTTTTGACTCTGTCTTGACTCGGTTTCGACTAGTCCTGGTCTTGGAATTGTCTTGGACTTGACAAAGGTGGACTTGACTACAGCACTGATTTTGAATGTAGACACGTGCCTGGCGCGCAAATAGTTCAACTTTTCAGATTGCCGCGCGCACACCGCTGGTCATTTGAAGAGAGAAAGCTTCGTGGCTCTCGTTTTCCGTGCGGTTTTAGTTGCAAAATGTGAATTGGGCCTTAGAAGAAAATGTTTTGGTTCTACAGACGGTTTCAACAGACGCACGCGCCTGGCCCAAAGTTAACTTCTGGTCTGTGTTTGGTTATATTATAACAATTTATTGATATTTATTGTATATTCATAATAACTTAAAATTATATTTTGTTGTATATTAATTGTATGAAATAAAATTAAAACTATTTAGCAGTTTTTGATTCGTTGCGGAGAAGTTAATTGTGGGCCACATAACATTTGTTGAAACGTCTATAAGAAATTTTCTTTTCTTGCTTTTTTATGAGCTAAAGAACAGAAAGATTCTTCAGATTCTTATGGAACCATTCAGAAACCACCCAAAAAGGGTTCTTCATCATGAAGCATCTTTTCTTTTCTGAAAGCAAGCAGAGTTCATTCTTTATAAATCCTATTATGTGCGTACTCACATTCCAGCTCTTGTTTTCTACACTGGCCCAATATGTTTCTTGTAAATCCCTACTGTTACATGTGTGATCTACTTTTTACTTTTCACTGAATTGTGAATCCCTGGAGATTTGTAAAAACAATATTCAGTTTTTCACGTTACTGCTGCACGTTTGACTTTTACCTCACAGAAAATAACACCATGTAAATATAATGACGTCTCACATGTATGAGCTCAGCTCCAGATTGTTTCTGTCCTTTGTGGGACTGATAGATTTCATGCAAACGGCAAAAGTAAAATGACTTCATTGTGGCTAAAAATAGTAGCTTTAATACAAATATTTACTCTTCCAAAAAAATGAACGCTGACATCATTCATTCGTCTCATGACAAACCTGAATGATTTATTTCTTTGAACAACAAAAGGAGACAATGCTCTCGCATGTGTTTACACGATCACAACGCCAGAGAAATAACCACAAACGTCAGCTCGCCTCCATTTGTGTTCCATTGAAATAAAAAGGTCACACGGTTTGGATGTCAGCAAATGATAACAGACAGTTGAGTGTTGGATGAAATAATTCCTAAATGCTGACAAGTGACACTTTAAACTGCCGATCTTGGCCAGGACACTCCTGTAAAAGACGTTTTGAATCTCAGTGAGTTTCTTATCCTGGTAAAATACAGGACAAAAAAATGTGGGCAGACCTATCCATAGCATCACTGGGACTTTCCCAAGCCAAGAATATTTGGAGAGCTGGAGTAAATGTCCTTCACACAATGACTCATTAAATTCCATAAGTGTGTGATTATCTCCACATTCCCCTCATTACACACACACACAGAGCAGAGATGCCAGGCAAACACACCTGGGACAGGTTAACTTGTTGACTCACAGGTAGACAGGAGATACTAGAGAGCTTTCTTGTTTAATAGCTCCTGCATATTTCAGGAGGCGAGGCGGGATGAAGTTACAGCTGGCGGAGGGCCGGCCGCGTCTGCAGAAACAAAGAAGGGTGGATAATTATTCCCACGACTGTAAATACAAATTGTAGAATGACTCCTGGATGAGCTCATTTACAAACATACGCATGACTGTTTTCACAATCAAACACTTACTGCAAAAGATTTTTTTTAAATATACCTGGTTGCCTTAAAATTTTGAGTTAATTCAACTTGAAAATTTTAGTTCACTCAATGAATTTCTCGTTAAGTTGACTAAACAGGTTGATTTAACTAATGTTTCTTACTGTAAGTTGAATTTACTTAAAATTTTAAGGCAACCACTTGGTTCAACTAAACACTTATGTCACGTGAAAATGTTTTAGTTAATTTAACTAAGAAATATAAGTTAACTCAATGGATTTCTCGTTAAGTTGACTAAACATGATGAGTTAACTTATATTTTTACATTGAATTAATAAAAAATTTAATGTAACAGGTCACTTATTTATTTATTTTTGAGTTGAACAAACAAAACAATTTTTTTTTACAGTTACATGATAAAAAAGGCATGAAAACATGTTTTTGTTTCTTTAACTCTTCAAAATAAGCTTAGCAGTTTATACTTTTCCTTATAGACCAGCATGAAACAAACAGTAGCCTACTGGTCCAGAAGCGTTTCCGTTTTTCTTTTCATACATATAAATAGATTTAAAAGATTTTCATTTTACAATTAGATTTTAGACTTGATTCCTTAAAAAAAGAAATTCTGCTGAAAGGACTTGCTGGCGACACTTTTACGTTACCGTTTAAAGCTATCTCTTATGTGATGCGAGCAATTTTTTAACACTTCCTTTAAAATAAAACAATCATCACTTCCTTTAAATTGTATCAAATAAGCAACATAATTCAAAGATTCTCTGTATACACACATTGAATGATCTCTAACAGCTGAATCTTCCATTAGTCTACCAAAAAAAAGTAATGTGTCAGTCTGTCTAAACATCTTCATTCACACCTCAAATTTCACACCAATCTGAGAAAAAAGTCTCACAAATTCCAGAGAACAAAAGAAGGACAACATTTCACAAAAACACAGAAGAGACAAAGATCTAAATTCAACATTTTGTGCTACAAATTGAAATGAAAACTAATTTTGAAGGTAAATGTTTAAGGCATAATTTAACATGATTAATATTTAAAGCGAAAAATAATAATAATAATTAAGGTTAAGATGAAATGTCTTCCCTGGAAAAGTTTTATTTGTGTTATTAGATCTACTTCATAAAAGGTTGTCATTTCACATTTTTGTTTGTGTGTGTGTTGTTGTTATCTTATGTTTGGAGTCTCCTTCCAACAGTGTTGGCCAATAATGTGTCAGATTAAAAATTGATGGTGGCTGATACATGTTTAGTATCTGGACTAAAGCCCGACACCAGATCCGATGGACTGCAGGAGGAATAATGAGCAGCTGTTGAGAGACACACTCTCAGGGGCACGTGGAGGAGAACCGTCCCTCCATCCTCACTCGTTTTCAACCCTTCACGCACAATTAAACCATAAATAAACTTCAGAGGATTTACTTTTCAAACATTTCAGGAGATAGTCAATCAGATATTTTTATTAGATGCATCACTAGACATAGAGGACGAGTAATCCCCCATCAACAAAAAAATATTCCTTCATTTGATACAGATGATGGATTGATGGATGGTTAGCGATAACAATGTATTTTAAATATGATCTGTTATAACTTTGTATCTTTTTCAATACTTTGCAGCTTTATATCTGTGATTTGAACTCACGTAAAGTAATGTAAAATTATATTAGTAGAATATTTTTTGTCTGGCATATTTTTTATAGTCAATTTAAATTTCTCAGTATTTAAAATCTTTTTTTGTTTAATTCAGGTTTATCCCTTAACACTTCATTCACTGGCAACAAAAGGTCTAAAAGCCAAACTGAGCACAATTACATAATTGAATAAATATTTATCTTCGTTTCAAAGTTGCTTTTTAAAAATCGTATATCTAAAGTAACAGTATATAATAAGAATTGTGAATTGTTCTGTCAATCAAGGTGACCAATTTTTTTTATTTTTTACATCATATTGAAAATCATATATCAGTAACCGATGACAGTGACTTCAGATGAGGGTCATTGTGCTGTTCTGAAAAAACAGATCTCTGATCTTTGATGAGAAAAAAATAATACCATGCTTTTACAACAACACAAGGGGGAATTTTACTTTGAAGAGATTCAGACCAAAACATATCTTCGTGTCACTTATGTATTCAGTATATGATCGTTTGGTTCAACTGCTTTGCTTCAAAACAAACAATTTCTCAGAAATGTGTCATCAGAAGAACTTTGTGTCGCTCGTCTGGGCGTAATCTCAGCGCGTGAAACGCTCTGTGTGTTTTCCAGACAGTAGCTGCTCTTCTGTCTGGCGCATCAGATACTTGTGCAGATCGAGTGTCATTGCTTTAATAAGAGAGAGAGAGAGAGAGAGAGAGAGACTCCCGCTATCTGTCTGTGTGAGGGTGTCAGGGGTCAGACCCACATAACCCCTCCTGCCCGCCTGCTTCATTATTCATGAAAGCTTTACCTGAGATGAGTGACAGACTCGTGTGTGTCCTGGACTGATCTCTCTGTATGACAGCTCTGTGTGCGTTATACACCTCACGTATGATCGTCTCTATGGCAACCAGGATGAATTAAAATGTCCTTTCTGGATTCAAAATATTCACAATGGGTAATGATGTGAATGACCAATATACAGTCATTGATACAATATATCTCAAATTATTAAAATACCAAACTGTATTGTATGATGTATTTGTGTGTGTTTGTATGTGTAAGAGAGAAAGTTCATTTGACCATTATTCTTTTTTTTATCTTTTACACATTACCTCATTTAATATATAATGATAATGAGTATTTATTTAATAAGTTAATAGTATGTTTTCTCATTATTGTACTGTTTTTCTTCAATACAAGCTAAATACTGCACATTATTATTTTTTATAATGATTTTGCAAAGATGTCAAAACCATCTTTATTGTTTGTAATTTGTTGTTTTCCTCCATATTTTTTGAGAGGAACGGACAAAATAAGAATTTCATAGATGACAATAAAGAGTTTTAATCTTGAAAGTACTTTAAATTGAAAATTGGAAGAGGAAGAATGACAGAGAAAGAGGGAGATTTTTTATTTTTAAAAGGACACGTTTAAAACAAGGCCCATATTTTATAGTTATATATTTGTATTAATAGGCTGCATGCATGCATACTAATGCTAATGCAAGTGTAAATGTTTGTTTACGGTCGCAGAAAGGTTACAAGTATGATGCATCTTGAGAGAGAAGTGTAGGCAGTGCACAAGATTCTTTAGGGCTAAAGAGGAAGTGGAACATGTGATGTGTGTGCGCGAGCACTGTGTGTGTGTGTGTGTGAGTGTGAGTGTGTGTGTGTGCGTGTGTGTGTGTGTGTGTGTGTGTGTGTGTGTGTGAGTGTGCGTTCTCTTTCCTCAGTTGGGGTTTCTGACGCAATGGTAAATGAAGTACTCTCATCAGACTGTGTGATCTACAGGAGAAGGGTGTTTTATGCCCCACCTGCTGCCCCGCACGCTACACCAATGATGCTGCTGTTGCCATCAGAGCAGAGAACACATGAAACCAGGTTATTTTGCCTCCTCGCCCACTGCTGTTACCATAGAGACAGAGTGAGTTCAGTGTAGACCTAATGAATAATTCAACATAGTTTCAGCATCATAATATAGAGACAAACATACTGATGACACATTCTACAAGGGTCACCCCTCAGACCTTTTACAGTAGAACGGAGGTTCCAAAACACGAGTGCATGAGGTGACAGTACTGACAATATTTAAAAGTATTTCTTAATTAACAGCTAAAATAGAATTAAAACTTGTATACCTTACAAGAAAAATGTGTGTATGCTTTAACACGCTATTTCATGTTACTAAATAGATTCAACCATCAATATATTTAGTCATGTATCATTTTCAGCGTCTACAAATAACAGGAATTTGTTTCCATTTTCATTTTATTTTGCTAAATAATAATGAATATAAGGGTTTATTCTGTACAAAATGTTGCATGATTCTAATATGACAGTTAAGGGATAATTCGCCCAAAAATTAATATCATGTCATGAATTACTCACTCTCTAGTTGTTCTAAACCTGTATAAATGTCTTTGTCGGTTGATAAGATATTTGAAGAATGCGTTTAACCAAACAGTTATTGGACCCCGTCGACTACCATAGTAGGAAAAAGGACAATGCTAGTCAAAAGTGCCCCAGAACTGTTTCCTTTCCTACATTCTTCAAAATATCTTCTTTTGTGTTCAACAGATCAAAAAAAATATTTGTACTATGGTAGTGAATGGGGTTCATGAACTGTTTGGTTACACGCATTCTTCCAAATATCTTTCTCTATGTTCATCAGAACAAAGACAATTATACAGATTTACACATTCAACTCGAAGGTGAGTAAATGATGAGCGAATCTTTATTTTTGGGTAACCTATACCTTTAATAATATACTGTAAATTATGTTAGGCTATATTCTATGTTTATAGTATATCTTGTGTACTGTAGTCCGTGTGAGTTTGAAAAGTTTGACAGCACATATAAATTGTTTAAAGTAAAACTTTTATGTAAACAGTCAAACTGCACGTAAAATAAGATTGATTGTTTACAATATATTTGCTAGTCTGTTTGTGTTTGTAGCTGCTGTTGATCATCTGATGTTTATGAATGTATTATTTGTGAAAAGAACAAACTCTATTACGTGTGTGTGTGTGTGTGTGTGTGTGTGCGTGTGTTTGTGTGTGTGTGTGTGTGTGTGTGTGTGTGTGTGTGTGTTTGAGCTGGCACTGGACAGTGATATATATCTGTGTCCCAGGAATGAACCTGATCATTGGCCAATGTTTTGGCAGGACTCCAGCAAACTCCATGTGAACTTTTGAGGTGAACCTACATCTCTTTTTTGAGGAGAGGGGGTTATTAACAAAAGGAACAAGATAACATGACTGTATTTTGAGGAGAGGGTAGCAGATGTGTCATTTACTGTTGGAGGAAACAAAACATGTGTAAAGGAAACAAAACAGCATTTTAACAAAGAGGGAATCGTGGAGTATGTATAAATAAACCAAAAACCAAATCCATCTCAATACATTCCACATTTATTCACAGAAGCAGAGGTGTGTAAACCAACCTAAAATTAGGCAAAAAAAACATTAATTTATTAAAAAGGAGTTTAGAATAATACCAGCGCACAAGAATTGTTTCCGTCTCTTCCGATTTCAAGGTACTTTATTGGCATGATTGTGTTTAGTTACAGTTTAGCCAAAGCATTGTACATAAAACAAGTATATACACACAATAACAACAAACAATAAGGTGATATTCAAATAAAGTAAAGCTTGGTAAAGGATACACATTCTTTCTCTCAATGTGTCTTTCTCGCAAATGCTGAAGAGTCCTAACATACAGTATTCATTTTAAGAACAGGGTGTGGTAGGTATTCACACTGTTATTTACTACAGTTTATCATAGTAACAGTGCCGGGGCTATTTGGCAGCGACCTGCCCCCTGTGAAGGAATGCAGGGTGATTCTGTGACTCAGCTGTCCAAGTGTTTATTGATCGGTCAAGACCCCCTGGGGTGGAGAGAGGTCATAACAATCAGCATCTGCCCCCACAGCCCCATGAGAGCTCATACCAGAGGCAGACATGAGACACGCCACCGAATCAGCTGTGTTTGGACAGATCAGAGATTCAAGACATTTCAACTTATGTTTCATTTGAATGTCTGCATAAATTGACCAAAAAACTTCAGCTGCAGACTGTGTTAGTGTAAAATCACACGATAAGCGCACATCGGTGGAACCACAAACACTACAGCTGTGGGAATTTCCCATCCACGTGTCAGAAAACAACACAAGGAGGACGGACCAAAACAAATGCTGTCATTGGCCAGAGATCACATGACTGACGGGTCTTAAAGGAGCATGTTCAACATATTTCCTGAGCAATGTCAACCACGTTAACACAATGCCAGCAATCACTTGATTGCCATAGAAGCCAGTCTATCCTCCGTGTATGATGTAAACACAATATTTAAGGCCATTTGTGAAAATATGCTTCACATAGCCATGCAAAAAGAAAGGACCATCAGGACAGCGAGGATGACATCACAGTTTTACAACGACAACGCCTTTTGACAAAAACAACATCTTGTGTACATTGTGTAATATGCAAATATACGTTCTCTCCTAAATAATGCATACCTAAATCACAACTGACTGTTTTACATGTTGCCTATTTTTTATTTACCATAATGGTTCAGTTGTAATACATTTATTTTTTATTGTATTGAAATAAAGCATTGAGCTGTAAAGTAGACTAAGACCTTGAACATAATAAAGAATTCTAAAACCTATACATGATATTGTCTTGCATATATGGATAAGCATGATAGTGATATTAGAGGGGTTTTCCTTAAATACGGCGCAATGTATATTTATACAAAAAGGTTTGTGCAATCTATAATCCCCCGCAGCTGTTTTAATTTTTATTATTTACATAAAGTATACTAACAATAAATATCATTGAAATTAAATGATTAGATGTAAATTGATCTTAATTTGCTTTGAGATCGCATATATTGTAATGCCTTTTATTGTGTTGCAAACATGCAAAATAAAATGCCGCTTCTGGCGCTTTAAGAAAGGAAGCGCGCGTGTGCGTGTATTTACGCACGACGTGTGACGTCAGTAGGAGGGGCTGCGCAGCTGGGACTCGAGAGCGCGCGAGTCTCTCTGGCGGCAGAATGACTTGAGCTGAAGTGGTGAACGTGCGAAGTTCGATCGATTCTTTTCACGAGTTTACTCACCTGGACGACACACAAGCACACAGGTATGACATGTTTACCCATCTTACTAGTGTCTACTACTGAGGGAACAGGACATCCTTCCGTGTCGTGCCAATACTGTGGTATTGTTTGCGAGGGAAGAATGTGTGTAGATATCAGATAAAGTCGTGTCTGTGTTATTTGCGTTAGTTTCAGTCTTTGTGTAGTATTTATTGAGGTGATTTCTTCTTGTGGTTGCGTGACATTTATATGAACTAGTCGTCATTTATAAAGAAAGTGTCTTTGTTGTTGTTGTACAAGCCGGTGGCACATAGGCAGCGTTTTAAACCTTAGCGAGAGAGCGAGTCATCTCTTGTGTGTGTGTGTGTGTGTGTGTGTGTGTGTGTGTGTGTGTGTGTGTGTGTGTGTGTGTGTGTGTGTGTGTGTGTGTGTGTGTGTGTGTGTGTAGGCAGCACACTCCGCTTTCACTGCTGACTTTACCAGTCTGTGATCTCCTGCAAGTGCTGTTTTCTAGTCTGATGTCTTTCTTTAACACTAGTTAATCTTATAAAATCAAGAACTGTTGCTTTCTAGATAGTCGGCTCAGTAGATGTTTCACAGCCCCAGTGTTCGACATAAGACATTAATAGCAGCCTAAAGTGCTGTAAACCAATGCGATTTTATCAAACACCTTTATTATGTCACTCTCAGTGTGTTATCATTGTTGTGTGATTTGTTATGATAAGGTGGTGTTTAACTACTGTAATTGCATTAGGATAGGGATGTTGTTATTGTTCTCTGGTTGGACAGTGTAGATGTCAGGTTGAGAGTCAGACATATAAACTCTGGTTTTACTGGTTTATTGAACTGTTGTGTTCCAGTTGGACTCTTTTTATCAAGATGTCATGCTGTAACTGAAACAGTATGCTGTAGTAAACACTGAACGGGAGTCTGCTTGAAAGTGTGCCAGTGATGTGTAATGTTGAGGCTCCTGGATGTGTGTGTGTGTGTGTGTGTGTGTGTGTGTCACTCACTGCTACAAATAGCGGCACTACTTCAACGTCTAGACAACTTTAGGTTATGCTGTACAAGATCATTTCACTGTAATACAGCGTCAAGAAAAAGGGGAAACTGGACTCTTACTTATTCACAATTTTAAGTGATAGTTAAAAAATAAAAAAGTCATCATTTGTTCACTACATGCGGTTGTAAATCGGTGTGTGACTTTTTCTCTTTAGTGGAACAGATTTTGAGAAATGTTTCGGTGGTTTTGTGTTCATAAAGTGGAAGTTATTTCTTTAACACTAGTTCATCTTATCAAATCCATAAATGCTGCTTTCTAGAAAGGCAATGGGTTTCAGCGTTGTTTGGTTATGGACATTGTTCAAAATATCTTCTTTGTGTTCTGCTGACGAAGGAAACTCACACAGATATGACCTGAGATGATAACAAGATGAAAGACGCTTTATTTTTGGGCAGATGATGTCACCAGGTTTGTGTCTTTATATGCGAAACTGAGTTGTTAGTGTGTGTTGCTGATTTTCCGTTTCAGACTCGTGTTGTTGGTGGCAGGTGATGTGAAACTGTGGTTTAATGGTAAGATGACAGAGTCTCTTGTGGTTTGATTGTTTGTAACAATCTGAACAGTGTTTATTACAGATGTTTTATTTTTCTCCTGTAAATTATTATTCACTGATTCATCTCTTGTGTTGATTTATGAATGCATTATTGTTTTCAATTGTGTGTGTGTGTGCAGCAGTAGGGGAAGCTGCGTGTTGCTCTGGTGTTTTGCAGCGTCATTTTTACGCTCCTTGAGCAGATCAGATGGGGTAGTTTGCGTGTCTGAAGATAAACAACAGTTCACACGCACGTCTGAGAGTCCAACAATTTCCATTTATGATATATGACCCACACTCGACCCGGTCGCTGAAACTCTGGATATTACTCATGACTGATATGAAGCGCTTATTGGAAACTTAAGGTTTTAAATTGACTGTGACGGACGGTGAAGGAGGAAGTGTTCATGTATATCAGTTATTAGCACTGACTCTGTGAATCTCATGAAGAGATGCAAAGTCATGTCATGCTTACACAAAAACTAATAAAAAGTCGGTTTTCGGAACATAATGTTTTTGCATTGCTTTCTAATATCAGTTTATTATATATTGTCTAGCTAAATTTTTGTCTGTTACATGTTTAACTTTAATATATTTTATGTAATAGATAATGTAATATGTAAATATGTATATAATGTAATAGTATAATATATAATCACACATTATATTTGGCCACGGTCACATATACGGTTTGAATGTCATTAATAATGTTGCAGAGCAAAAACCCTTACGTCTCTGACAATGTTTGTTTAATGACTGTTGGGGTAAACATAAGACAGTCTTTAAAATAACACCGTGATGGGTGATTGTTTATATAAAAAAATCCCCTTAAAGTGAGCGTAGGCTCAATGTATCTACTGTCTGTCAGACTTCAGAGAGTCGCTATTCACAAAGCCAAAGCAATGCCACAGAACATGGAAAGTGTAGGCGAGACAGTCTCTGCCCGCCAAACCTCAGGCAGGTTAAATATAGTAAACCATCCGTCTTACCACAGCCTGAGTGTGTAGTTTCATCACGCCTGTACGTCTGAATCAGTATGGCCATTGGCCGCAAGACACGCTAATCTGTATTCTCATTATCCTTCCATTAACCAACCGGTTATCAAGCTGAGACGTGTGCGACATTAAGTGAAGGTTTTCTGGTTTAGTGGTGGACCGGTATGGACTGTACTGATATTCACAGCTGCGGTTCTCAACTGGTTTTTGCACAGGACCCAGATTTTACTTCAGACATCCAATGATCATCCAACATATATGAACTGTATTGAAAGGGATAGTTCGGCCTTGTGTGCTTCGAAACCTTTCTGTGGAACACAAAAGATGATATTTATAAATGTCTCTGTGGTTTTGTGTTCACAGACATACTATAGGAGTCAATGAGGTTTAATGTTGTTTGGTTCTTCAAAATGTCTTCTTGTGTGTTCTGCAAAAAAAAAAAAACTCATACATGTTTGAAAATGACGCGAGGATGAATAAATGATAAAATAACTTCTTATTCTTGGGTGAACTGAACTATGCCATTCGTATATTAAACATCTCCTCCTCTCCTGTGTTCAGGTGAGAAGCTCGGCTAATGGATGAAGATGAAGATGATGTCTTCGGGAAGGCTCTACAGCGCTGGCCTTCTTCCCACCGACAGATAAAGATAAAACAGACAGAGAGGGGTCCTCAGACAGTGGGGCGTCCCCCCGCACCGCCCAACGGCATGCTTCCCTGTCGGATGCATGAGGAGCGCAGAAGCCTTCTTAACGGTACGCCACGGACGGAAAGACTGGTAGACGCATCTGTCTCTGTGTTGCTTGTATATTTCTCAGCTAAGCAGCTTTTATTACCTGCTGGAAGTCACACTTTAGAACGAAAAACAGATTCTGCCGGGTTCTGTTCCGAATCATGTCTGGTGCAGGAATATTGCTAATATGCTTGTATCTCACGATGAGAAGACTGTGAAACAATTCAGAGATAAGAAATAGATAATGTTTCTTTTGTGTTGTCTCACTGGTTGCTCAACAGGCACCGAGCACGAGTCCATCATCATTATCTGATCATCTGTCATTTCTGTTCCTGACTTTATCCCAGTGAAAACAAAATTTTCCACCTGTATGATCGGCGTTACCATTCACACACAAACACAGAAGGGAGCTCTTTGTTCTCATCTCTGTCTCAATGTAGTCCCTCGGCATCAAAAAGAGCAACTTCCTGTTGAATTTCTGTGAAAATCACCGACACGGTTTATTGACTCATCATCTCGCACAGCAGTGAGACCGCAGAAAGCTGCTCTCTCACACTTTATTTTTATCTTTTATGACCGTTTCCCATAACCTGATCGTAGAAAAAACTGTGATGTCTGGGAAAGACATGAGTTTATCTGGTTAGCAGAACTTAACAGCTAACTGGGTGATACAATTTTTACTAGTTATCATTGGATTAAGAAGCGGATCTGTATTACACAGCTTTTTGGTACTTGATGATGATTGGTTAGTAAAAAATGTTAGCTCTTTTTATTATAAGTTTAAGTTTATTATAACTTTCTGTCTTCTGCAGAACACGAAACATAATATTTTGAAGAACGATGATAACCTAGCCACATTAAACTCCACTGACTTCAATTGTATGAAGACAAATCCACTGAGACATTTCTCAAAGTATCTTCTTTTCTGTAACAGATTAAAAAAAAAATTAAACACTAGACGGATCATCAGTGTTGATTATATTGTAGTTACTCACCTACAAGTCGTGTTGATGAAGTTGTTCAGACAACTAGTGTGTGTTTGTTAGTGTGTTGAGTTTATGTGTGTGTGTCTGAACAGGTAATGCAGGCCTGCTGTTGCTCGGTCCACCCGCCCGCTCGCCGCCTTTAGACATCGCGTTACGGGAAAACCTGCAGCCGATGGATCCGCCCGCACCGCGGCCCCCACAGAGCATCGAGACTCTCATCGGTCAGAAGCTCCAGCTGATCGGAGACCAGTTCTATCAGGATCATATGATGGTAGGTCAAGTAAAGTCCTCATGTTCACATCTCGAGGTCCTGAAATGACGAGCTTCTGAAGGGTCACAGTAGAGCTGCACGATAAGTGGTCAAAAGATCCTAAATATTACCTAACCTAAATAAACTTTTATTTCTTTTACAATTTTTTTGTCAGAGCCTCTAGTAAATGATGTATTACTTCTATTCGTCATTCAGAATCGTAAGAGAATCGCGACCTTTCTTTGAAACAAAAGAATTGTGGTTCTCAATTTATCCAGAATCGTGCTGCTCTATGTCACAGGTACAGTGTACAGAGTACAGTACTTTTGCATCACATTGTGATGCCCTCATTCTGAAACCCGTGAGAGAAACTAAACAAGGTCAAAGTAGACTACAGTAAATAGTGTTGAGTCGTGTGTTGGCGGGTGGGTTGATGTGTAAAGTCTGGCTCATGGTTTTCATACACAGTTTGAGTTTGCAGACATTGTTGTGTTGTATGTCTAGTATCAGCACACGTTTACACGAAAGCATTTTCTGTGTCCCGTGTTTGTTTTGGCCGGACTGTTTCCTGAATGTAGTGTAGTTGGGTGACCTCTTGTTCTGCCCACTCGACACGAGTCGACTCGTACAATCTCTCTCCCTTTTCTCTCTCTCTCTCTGTCTTCCTGTTTACTGTACTCCATTCCTCCTTTGTGTATCTACAGTACCACTGTGTGTAATGCCTGTGTTATATACTATATATGCTGTATATATATTTTTGTGCTTTTACAGCTCCAAGAAGTTAACTCTTAGGGATTAGCATTTTTATTTAATTTCCATTTTTAACTAAATGAAACTATATCAGTTGAAAGGCTTTTGAACAGAAGTAGATAAACCCTCTAGTGCGGGAGTCCCGGGCATCAGCGGGGGTCATGGAGAATCATACCCGCCGTTAAAGAGGCCGCAGGAGACAGACAAGAGGCTTGTGAAGTGGCAGGGGGTCAACGTTTTCCCCACAGTGGACATCCCAGTGCTCTCTACAGCACTGGTGCATTATGGGAAATTAGGTTCTGATGCTATTAAGTGTGTCAGATGAGATCGATTCAAACCAGATGTGTTTAAAGTGGTCACGCATGTAAATTACACTAGACAAAAGGATATTGTGATGTATCATACGACGATGAAATTCAGAGCCACTTTAAGTAATTAATTCACATATAAATATTTCTTGATTGGTTAATACAAATTATTACATTACTCTCTGGAATACTCTGGAATATTTAGTCAATCTCGCCGCAGTAACAGACCGGTGTACCTTCACGAACGTGTCAAAAGTTATCAGCAACAAAATGATTATGAGTTTATGCCGTGAACCTCGCACACTTTTAAGTGTTTCGTGATCGATCGTGATGAATTCTTATAGCAACCGTTGTAAACACGACAGCTTACTTCTTATATCAGACGACATCGAACGTGTTTCCAGAACGGTCCGTGAGCGTGACCACGTCTGCCGCTGAGACAATATTTATAAATGATTAAACCAAAGGTCGTGGTTTAAAGCAGATAGGGCAATCTGTCTTTGTAAATGATGAGTGATTTGATGAGCTGAGTTTCAGTCTGTTCTGTCGTATCTGTATTTGCATTTTTTTTATTGATTGTTCAATATTGTCTTGAGTATCGGGATAGGATAAAACACCACAGGCTATTGACATCTCTCTTTCCGCTTTGTTTTTCTCTTTCGGTCTTTTGTTTGCATGTTCCTCTTCACTCTGCTACCTTGATATTTCCTTGATTTATTCGCATGAGTTCAGCATCGGCAGATATGGTAACGTGCGTTACATGATACTGCTGTCCAGGTAGGCACCTTGCTAGGTTTTGGTATGGCTATAGTCACACAGTGTCGTGAAGGTGTGCGTTTTATCAGATGAAGTTGAGACTGAATGTGTGGAGTTGTTTTCATCAGCAGTCGGTTCACACTCTCTCCCTGCGGCGTGTGTGACTGCGACGGGACCTGTGCTGCTGACAGATGAAATACAGCTCGCTCCAGACGCCTCTGCCAGCGCCCCGAGGGCCTGACTGACAGACACACAGACAGACATGGAAAACTCTGTGATGACTACAGAGCGACTATAAGAATGTTTGATTCCTGTGGATGTTTCTTGATTTTCTCATTTGACAGTTTCCAGAGGACAGTGTTTTTGCTCAGATGTTGCTCTTTCATTGCTCAGTAGATTCTCATTTGCATTTAATTTAAAGAGTAAATATTACAGTATCTTTAAAATGACATGTGGAATGTTCCTGTGTGTGAATGTGAGCCGTCTGCCGAGTTATAAAGAGTGACAAAGTTACAAGAGTCGACTCGTCTGTCGTTCAGTTCCGGGTCGGATTTGCATCACTCCCTCTAATGCCCGCCTACGTTCCATTTGCGACACTGCACGCGGTAGACCAATCACAGAAGACTAGACCATCCGACCAATCAGATCAGAGTAGGCTGACAGAAATGAGGGTCTTAGACAGATCAATGGCCGAACGAATCATTTGAGAGTCGGTCAAGAGGTGAGGTAACAATAACTGCCTATTATTAGAATGGGCCTAGAACTGCCTATTATTATTAAAGCGTTTTTACACCTTTTATGTTCACAAACATGTTGTTGAACGCTCCATAAACCAAAATAAGTAACCTTAGAAATAAAATATAAAATATTTTCTCTTTAATTATCCACA
Source organism: Triplophysa bombifrons (assembly GCA_029783895.1). Classification (NCBI taxonomy): domain Eukaryota; kingdom Metazoa; phylum Chordata; class Actinopteri; order Cypriniformes; family Nemacheilidae; genus Triplophysa; species Triplophysa bombifrons. The sequence continues at coordinate 1,113,094 of CM056467.1, read as the reverse complement.
AAACCGGCTCACGGGAAATCAAAAGATTTGTTGAAAAAGCATGAAGAGTCTGGAGGTGTAAATGAATGTAGATTGTAGAGGCGAAATAATCTGGATTTGAGTAAATGTGATGAGAAATGTTTGAGTTCACATTGAGATCTTCAATAATATCTTTTGATTGCAGACGATACGATTCTGAGCTCAGTTTGACACATTGTCGACATCTCTTTTGAAACGTTGTAACATTTTCTGTTAAAATATCTGAGATATTTTCTGAGAAATATCTGAGACGACGATGAGATTAAAGCAAAAGTTTTGGTCTCCATTTAATCTCACTGATGTGGCGGAGAAACAACTGAGATACTGTAGAGATCTCATCTGTGATTTTTTTTTTTCTCATGTTTTGATGGTGGACTGGCCATCTGGAGTACCAGAACTTTTCATATTGTAAACGCTAATGTATTACAATAAATACCAATGCACGCTTCACGAAGGCATTAGCGAGTTGGAAACGTATGCATGTAACACAATGACACGTTACTTACAACCTCCAGATTGTCAGTAATCCTAAAGTAAAAATCCAGAGCTTCCCTGACCGCCCCTGTTAACAATCATGTGAGATAAAGAAATGTTTCATTTTCATATTGTTGGTCTCTGCATTGTCGGGTGTTTTAGACGCGACACTGTTTTACAAGTGTGTTCAATCTTCCTTTCTTTCTTTTTTATTAAGTGAAGATCAAACACATCTGTGTCATTACAGCCCACGAGATGTGTGCAGATATCTGTATGTTTACCAGAAGGGCCGTGTTTTGGTCACTCCAGAGAAATGGGGATGTGTTTTGATGGAGTGATTTCCTGTGAAAGCTCTCGTCCGTAGTTCACACAAACCCTCACAGAAACATCGCAGCCGCTGAAACAATGCCCATACAAATCCTCAAGAGATCTGACACTTTTCCTGTCGCTTTTACAGAATGACCGCAGAAAAACAACAAATCATCAGTTTGTTCTGATGAATGTTAACCAAATGCATTCTTAGCCTATGGATATTCACAGAGAGCTTTATTTTATTATTCAAGTATCAAGTAAAATCTCTGTTTTGTATAGAAATCTTTGATCTCAGATTTTGGTAGGTTGTCAAATCAGAGCACCGTTTGTTTTTTACAGGAGATGCATGTGAGAATCTGTGGTTATCCTTCTGAGAAACATCCACTTGTCATCATTAATAGATTTAGGTGTTTTATTACTCTTCGATAAAGCTGAAGTCACTCTCGGTCTGAGAGCGCTCGGGAGATAAGCGCAGACTCTCGGGAACGTCAGCGGCTGATTGGCCGGCTGCACGCAGCTCCGATAAGAGCGCCGGGGTGACGACACCATGTGTGTGCGCATCTGGTTAAACTCCGTTCTTTATCTTGTTCTAAATTTAGCTGCTGACTCACTCCTGACAGTTAGCGGCACACACGCAAGCTTCCGTTCAGACAGAGTTTGTGTTGTAGGTGAGAACCCTTCAGTGTTCAAAGCTTCACACTTATAATTACAGATTGTTTGTGAAATGGGCGATAAACCCTCATGACTCTGTGTGTGTTTAGTTCCTCCAGGCTCTTGAGCTTTGCGAATGAGAGAAACCCGCACATGTTAAGCTCAGGCCGGTTTCTGCTACTGTTGGATTGTGAATTGGTCCAGGAGGACGGCGTTGAAACACGACGGCTTACGCAACACACTGCAACTCTCGCACAAATCTTCTTGTGATCTTAAAAACCTTTTGATATGAGGACTTTAATTGATGGGCTGCGTGATATTGAAGAAAAACTAAACATGCGAGATCTTTCTACGTAACGCAATATGCTGTAATATCAATTTAAATGACATTAAAAACTAAAATCTATACCGTATAACTTACATGTACATTAACACTCTCTGTCTAGCCAGTCTCTCTGCTATCTGCGCCCACCTAAACTTGACTAAACATATCTTTTTAAGCATTCATTGTTCAGTTATTCCAAACCACTGTGATATGCGGATTTTCAGCCCTGTTACACTTGCAGGAGTTTGATAGATCTAAGTTGTGCCTACGTGTACGTTTCAACGCAAAACTACTTTTTTCTGCGGTTGAGTTGGAGCAGATGGAAGAAAAGGAAATAGTAAATGTCCAGCATAAAGTACTGTTTAAAATGTCTTTATGGGCTGTGATCGAGAAAAATGTGAACACTTGAAAGAAGCTCAAATATTTGAGAGGTTACTACTTATAGTAGTTCACTATAAAATTAAAATTTCATGATAATTCACTCACCCACATGTGATACGAGCCTTCCATGTGTTTATTTCTTCTGTTGAAAACAAATTGAGGGTTTTGAGGAAAGACTTCCAGGCTTCTTAGCCAAATAAAGCACTTGAACAGGGGCTGTTGGTTAAGGTCCAAATATCTGTTTCAAAGGAGCTTCAAAAGGCTCTACACGGCACCAGCCGATGAATAAGGGGCGATTAACATTTCGCCACGTTTTTTGAGCACATGTACGTTATATTAAATGTAGACACACGCTAATAGGGAGCACATTTTTCTAGGCGCATCGGCACTGCATCGAGATGCAAATAGTTTAACATTTCAGAGTGCCGCATGTGCACTGCGGCTCATTTGACTAGCTTTTTTTACTTGAAATGTGAATCACCCCTTAGGATGTTGTCTAGCCAAATGATAGGTCATTTTCCAATAAAACTAGAAAATATATAATTTTGAAGCACTACCTCGCCATGCACATCCACGACTTCCGTATTACGCAACCTCGTTGGAAATCTCACGCGTGACGTAAATTTACATAGATTTAAACATTCCTGATATGCACACGAACTGACCTTTTCTAACAACAATCTTGCACAGAGACATATAACGTTTCATTCAAGTCTCAATTCTACTTTATTTATAAAGCCCTTTCCACTGCACAGTAGACCTAAGGACTGTACAAAACAAAAATAAATGCACATAATACAATAAAATAAAACCAAGATCAATATAATAAAATAATCCACCAAGAATTAAACAACATTTTTTTTTCTTTCTTTTTTAACTATTATATGTTTCATTCTTTATCAGAAATAATCTTTATACCCTGTACAGCACTTTGGTACAATGATCGTTAATTAAAACCAAGACATACAAAATCTGCTATTAAAAGTCATAGAAAAAAATAGTTTTCAGACTAGCTTTAAAAGCACCAATAGAGGGGGCAGATCTAGTGTCAGGTGGAGGTGTGTTCCACAACCTGGGGCCAGTAAAAGAAAATGCACAAGCTCCTTTAGTTTTCAAGCAAGTTCTCGGGACTGAGAGTAATAAATGATTTAAAGACCTTTGAGGTCTACAAGAATTAATGTGGATAAATTTTGAAGGGGCCATAACATGAACAGCTTTAAAAACATCTAGCAACACCTTATACTGAATCCGATATTTTATCGGGAGCCTTTGCAGCTTTTCCAAAAAAGGGTTAATTTGCTCCCTTTTCTTTGTACTAGTGAGGAACCTCGCAGCTGCATTCTCAACCACTTGTAATTTAGAGATTAAAGCTTGGCTTACTCCCATATACCAGCGCATTACAGTAGTCCAAGCAGGAGGAGATAAACCTATGAATCACTATCTCAAGATCGATAGGTGGCAAAAAAGATTTCATTTTAGTAATAGTCCTCAACTGATAAAAAAAACTCTTAACCATGTTACGTTTAAATGTAAGAGCTGCATCAAAAATCACTCCCAGATTCCTTAAAAGTGACCACACATTAGTTGTCCATGTTCCTAAGAGAGCCTTTATATCTATGTCAACCTGATAATGCCCAAAGATAATAACCTCCGATTTAGTCATATTAAATTGAAGACGATTTTGCTTTAATCAGCATTTCACGTCCTCAAGACATAATAACAAAGATGAAGGAGATGATGGTCCTCCAGATCGAATCAGTAGAAAGATGTGAATATCATCAGCATTAAGATGATATGACATGTTGTATTTCTTAAAAGCAAGACCTAATGGCGAGAACAAGACAGACCCGAAAATGGAGCCCTGAGGAACCCCATAATCAATAGAAACTACAGAGGAGGAGAAATCTCCAACCTTCACTGAGAAGGACCTGTCCTTCACAGAAGAAGAAAACCATTTCAAAGCAGTTCCTCTCAAACCCACAACATGCTCTAAGCGTTCAATGAGAATATGATGATCATATCATAAATCAAAAGCCGCGCTGTGGTTGGCATAATAGCAGCTCCACAACTACCCGAGTCCGCAATGAGTAACAGTTCATTGGAGACCCTCAAAAAAGCTGATTCTCTTTGTCCAGCCCTAAAGCCAGACCAAAAAACATCAACCACATTGTTTTCTGCCAAAAAAGAATTCAAGTGAATTAAAACTACTTTTTCCAATATTTTTGAAATGCAGGGCAACTTAGAAATTGGCCGGTGATTAGAAAAACCTAAGGGGTCTAAATCGGGCTTCTTAAGTAGGGGCTGGACAACTGCTTGTTTCAAACGTGATGGAAAATACCTGTTGACGGACTACAGATTACAATTGATCTGAAACTCGGTCCTATAAAATCAAACACCTCGCCTAACCGACCTTAAAGCAAGACATCCCAACTGGAGCTGAATGTTTCATTCGAGCAATGATAATACTCATGTCAGTGATAGAAACAAGATCGAACGCACCGATAGTGTAAGCATTATTAACACTCTCTTAGTCGATTCCTTGCTTACCATCAGAATCACTAAACCCCACTTTAACATCCACTTTTGAACGGTCGTCTTTCTTCACACTCAAAACACTGGGTCGGAACCCAGTGATTACGGCGTACGGAAACTAACATGTTCATACTAAAAATCACAAAATTTCATGCTCTTAAAGCTAGTTTGAAATGGTCCATGTAGAGAATGAATTGTATTTACATTCACGCATAAGCAGATGCTTTTATTACGAACAAAGTTAGAAAACAATAAAGCGATTCATCATCAGGAGGCATAATACCATGTTCCTAGTTTTCACAAACTCAGAACAATACCTGTTGAGAGAGAGAGAGAGAGAGAGAGAGTGAGCGAGAGGGGGGATGTGTTTTTTTTCTTGATGTTTGAGTGTTGTAGGTGGAGTTTTTGGACTCTTGTTCACAGATGTGTTATCAGAGCTGGATTTTGTTTCTCCGGAGAGCTGAGACAGCTCAAATAAAGACGTTTGTGTGTGTGTGTGTGTGTACGTCTCCACCCTGACTCACTGTAATCCTGTTTAGTGAAATTATCTTATCTTCCATCTTTCAATGACAGTGACTATTATACGCTTAATCTGCTCAAATCCTGTTCCGCTCCGTGCCTGCATGAGCGTGAGAGCGGTCCGCAATCGTCCGACACACTTTATTACAGTTTCATTTACATGATATTACATTTATTGGACACATTTTGGATACGCATCGTACATTTGTACATTATGTGCTGTAGACCCCCATCTTTTGTGATGTGACATGAATTGCATTTGTTTCATTATTTTTCAGCATCACAGAAACCAAAGGGTCCAGCAGCCGTTGTGGTTACGTGCGGCTTTGGCGATTCACGCGCTGTTGTTCAGGAGAGAGGGGGGCGGCAGGAGGGACGACCGCCGGTGAAAACGCCACCCATGTCCCGGTCTCACCACGGACAGCACTGGTTCATGTTTAACACGGGTATTGAGGGAAAGGACAAAGAAAAACAAAGACGACGTCTCCGCAGGACGGGGACAGTTTTTTAAACCACGTTATTTTCCCTACTAAGATGCCATGTTGTTCTTGAGATTGGAACAGGAATATTTTCATAAGAAACGTGTTGAGGTATTGTGTACAGCACGCTGTTCTTGTTCGTTTTTCGATTGCACTTCCATACACGGATGTTTCGAGTGACCTCCGCCGGTCTTGGGAGGAGCCTTAATGCCCCGCCCCCTCTTCTGAAGCAGGAGGTGGGCGGGGCTTTCCATTCAGAAATCTCCCATGGCGTCAATCAATTTACGACAAATCTCCAAAGAGGCCGTTTCTCAGAATGAAGCTTTTTGCACCTCGTTTTCATCTTGTTTTTACTCATTTTTTTTTTACTTGTTTTGAATGTCAGTGTCTGGGTGATTTTTGTGTTCGTCGAGCATCATGGAGTTAGTGATGGATTCATGTTTGCCCTCTTTTCATTTCATCGCGTTTATTTGAAGTCTTGCCATCCAGCTAGTCAATGTCTTCAGATGTTACTGGACTGTTTTCAGTGAGACTATGACAGCTCTGTTGTTTGCTCTTGATAATGATAGTGCTGTCCGACCCTTAACTGATCCGGTGTCGTCTCAAAGGAAACCAATGGCTTAAACATATTGAGCTTGTCAAAACGTTTCAATTCAGCCAAAATGAAAACTCTTTTGCCGTTTATTCACCCTCTTGTGATTTGTGCAGAACACAAAAGAAAATATTTTGAAGAATGTTGATACCCATTGACTTCCATTACATGAACACAAAACCACTGAGACATTTCTGAAAAATATCTTCTTTCGTGCGCACCAAACAGATTAAGAACCACATAAGAGAGAATAAATGATGACAGAATTTTATTTTGGGGTGAACTGTCCCTTTAAAATACAAACATTTTTGCAAAATACAAGACATGTTGGAGCATAATTTTTATTTCAGGTCTCACTCAGGTACTTCAATCCAAAAATGAAAATCAATATAAACCCGTGTTCATATGTTTTAGCGCTACCTGAATACCAGGTCGTGTTAACAGTAACATACCACATATATTCAGTGCACTTCAGCATTAGAAATCCTCCGATATTACGGTCATGGACACTTTTATCATTTCTGTGTTTTTCTATCATGTTGAACTTATAATCACGGCGTCTGCGAGCAATACTGTGTGATTCTGAAGTGACTGCGTTATTTCACTCTCAGGACGGATTTTTAAACGTGCGTTTGTACTTTTATACTGTCAGGTGATTCTTTTTTAAATATGACCACTATTTTTTTGCAGTTTTAATATGAAGACACTGACGCTGTTCTCGATGGTGTTTCGCTGTAGATGTCTTTCCTGTTGTCTTTTGTTTATTTTGAAGGAGTGACGCGTGTTTTTAGATTCATGTTTGACGAATCATGTAAGGATTTTATTCAAAGATACCAGAGAGGTTTTTTATTCAGAAATGAAAGATGTTTTTAGTCTTGGGCAGAATGAAAACTGTTCTTATTCTTTTGAAGACATTCATGCTGATATCAAAGACGTGTCAAATCAAGTCGTTAAAATATACTTTTACAGAAAAAAACAAAGCCAGTTCTTTTATCATTAAAACCGTTTGCATTTTGAGAATTTACCGTATAAATTTTATTAAAAACAAAACAAAAAATACTGAATATTATTATCTTTATTTAAAACATCAATTTTTGTTTTTGATTCTTCATGATTTTGGGTGAAATAGTACCTGGGCGTTTCTTCATGAGATTCATATAGCTTTGTTCTTTCCACGCATCTGTAGCTCATTGGTACATCAGCGTCTGTCTGTCAGGATTGTGGAGGCGGAGGTCATCTCTGTAAACATGTCAAATGTTGAGATGAGATGAACGTTTGATTCCTGCGGTTTGAGAACACTGAGCCAGTGCCTGTATGACTCTCTGCCTCCTGATCTTTACACAATCCTTCCACATATTTCATATTCCTTTCTTATTTATTTGATTTCTTTTTTTTGTATATCGGCCTGTTGCTACTGTACACATTTGTGCAATTCTGTTCTTTATGGATGTGTTGATACTGGTGTTGTGTTTCTCTCATGTTGATGGTGTTACTGGAAGTTCAGACGGATGTGTGACGTATCTCAACATCCGTTCAGCTTTTCTTCTGTTCGTCTCGATTTCTCCCGGATCAAAGTGCCAACAGATGAATTCAGCATAAAAGCAATTTCATGAAATTCTTGTCACCCCTCCACATTTCTTTACTGTAATTCTACGAATGTTTACTTGAGTTTGTGTATTTCTTCATCCCCTTTGTGATTATTTTGGTCCTAAAAACATAATTCATTGTATTAAATAAAACAGCTTTATTTCATTTAGTTCATCATATCAAAGATTAACGGTGACTTGGTCTTCTGTATGGGTTTTGTGTTTATTAAACTGTTTATTATCTAAAGACCCGAGTTAAGAAAACAAAGTTTGTTAACTGGAGATTTTGAAGACACATGTGGTCGCTCATGTCTACTGTGTTATTGTGGGTGACGTACAGTATGAAGTGATTTATCTCTGTGATTATTTCCTTTTCTTTCCTTTTTTATTACATGCACTGGAAAGTTGTTTGTGTTTGATCTAATCTGAAGGCTTCCTTTACCCCGTCTCGCTTTTTGAAGTTATTCAGAATTCAGGAATGCATTTTATTCTGTTTTATTTTATTTGGCATCCGACAATGTATTTGATCCACACTGCCGCGCCCAGTATTACTCAAATGTGTGACCTGAGCAGACGTCCATGTGCGCTGAAACCAGCAGTGTCTTTAAAAGCTCATAGTTTTGTGGCTTTTTTGAAGGCAGATGTTTGAACTCATTACATAAAAAAAATTCTGAATGTTATCATGTGTGAAATCAAGGGCTTTTAAAAATCAAATGTGACGCATTCTTTTGTCAAAATTGGTAAACATGATCCTCTTCGTCGTGGCCTATATAACATCAACACAAAACAACAGCGTTATCCTCTTTACACCCCTTTAGAAATGCAGTTTTTGCGAGGAACACGTCCGTCAGTTCTCACATGACTCACACGTTGACTGGAGAGCGAGAGATGAGACCCAGCGCAGATGTAGCATTTTTTAGTAAACATTGACTGTACTGTGCACTCCTCACGCTCCTGTCGTTTCCCTTTTTCATTTTTAATATGTTAGAGATTTGTTAAATAGTGCAATATGCTGTACATAAGATCTTTGCTCTGCAATGCTTTTCTGAAATGTTCTTTTGTTTTACTGGTACACTTTTTTCAATAAATCATACTAAAGTTTGAACGTTTAAGGGTTTTCATTACGCACAACCGTGGTATGAAGTAGCAAAATGTAACTACAGGTCAAGAGGTCACCAAATCATTCTTTATTTAAATTGTTCAACATTTTAGAATAATGTTAAACTAATCAAACTATGGAAGCACAGAAGTGTATCTTTGGAGATTATATTGTGACTAAAATATGCATTTACATTTACATTTTATCCAAAGCGACTTGCATTGATTTATCCTAAACATTTATACATAGATATGTGCAATACCCTGGGTTGCTAACCCAATGCTCTTACCACTGAGCTACAGGAAAGCTATATACAAAATAAATCCAAACTATTTTATATTTCGCTGCTGTCCTCCTGAAACCTCATATCTCCATATTTTATTATTTGTATTAATTTTTTTGCATTGTTATTATCATTATTAGTAGACACCCTTTATGTTTGTCTTTGGGTTTTCAAATATCTAACCAATGAAAAGTATTAAAAAGTGCTTTGTCAACTTTGCACTTTTTAAATGATTAAAGGAGTAGTTCAGTATAAAATTAAAATGTCATGGTAATTCCCTCACCCACATGTCATAAATGTTTGAGTGTTTATTCCTTCTGTTGAAACAAATTAGAACTTTTGAGGAAAGATTATAATAAATAATGAACTTAAACGGGGGCTGTTGGTTAAGGTCAAAATTTCAGTTTCACTGCAGCTTCAAAAGGCTCTACACGACACCAGCCGATGAATAAGGGTGTTGTCTAGCCAAATGATTGGTCATTTTCCAAGAAAACTGAAAATTGATATCCTTTTTAAGGATTTTTGCAATGCAAAATATTTATGTTTAAGAAGGATATCATTTTTCAGTTTTCTTGGAAAATGACCAATCAATTGGCTTGACATCACCCTTATTCATCGGCTGGTGTCGTGTAGAGCCTTTTGAAGATGCGATGAAACTGAATTTTTGGCTTTAACCAACAACCCCCCGTTTAAGTTCATTATTTATTATAATCTTTTCTCAAAAGCCTCAATTTGTTTTTGTCAGAAGAAATAAACACACGGCTCGTGCCGTATGACGTGTGACGTGTGTAATTTAATTATTATGAAGTTTTAATTTTATAGTGAACTACTCCTTTAAATACTGCCTAGAAAAACAGCGAATTTAGACATCCAAGGTTTCAGAAGCACAGCGATGATTTGATCTTCTTTTGTGTAGTCAGATTTTGTGCGGTTGAAATGTTATTATCAAGCAGCTCGTATTGGTCTTAACCTGAGATTAATTCACTTCTGAGCTCTTACTGACGGATTTCATTATTCAGTTTTGAAAAGAAACTGATGTAGTTCTGGAGGAAAGGTGAAGCACACTATAGTGTAGTTGTTGTAGAGACAGACTGACTGGCCGGTATGTTGTGTTGTGTTGCCGCAGGCTGTGAGCGAGCCTGAGGGGGGGAGGTGTGTGTCGGGGGGGGGGTCTTGCTTTACTCAGCACTTCTGCGGATGGAGTTTGCCAGCTCTACCTCTTCAACAATAGCACCTCTGTTCTCAGAGACAGCCATGAGCTCCGGCGTCTATCTCTGAGGTCAGCAGCCCGGGTCACCAACAAGAGCACGTCGTGTTTACTTCTGCACAGCCAATCACAACGCAAGGTTTCCTTCACGTTCAACCCTTCACAAGTTCACAAAAGAAAGTGTTTGATCTTTCAAATGTACGTATATTCTGTGTTTCATTGCATGTTTTGCTCAAAATCAAGACTTGTGAGACGCGGAAAGCTGAAGCGTGACAGACAAGAAACAGGAAGCCAGTTATTGCGTGTTTTTGTGTGTGTGCACTTTGTTCTCCAAAGCGTCTGTGACCGATGATAATGGTATAAACACAGTCTCTCTCTCTCTCTCTCTCTCTCTCTCTCTCTCTCTGGCCAGCATCAAGTGTCCGTCTTCATGTTCTTGTTGAAGTCACGATACCGTTCCTCAAACTGTTGTGATTTTCTTTGAGGTGTCGTGTACAAAACAACGTGCTGCACAGATTTTTCAATCACTGTTTTGTCTATTTGATGTGTTGACGTTTCAGAGAATCCTCCAGATTGTGACTCAGGTAAAGTGGTTCAACTGGTTCTCCAACACAGAAGGAAAGTGTCACATGGCTTATATAAAACACTGACGTGCAACCCAAAGAAAATAGTGACAGCATGCTGTATTGCTGCAGGAATGAATTAACACATGTGTAGAGACATTGACAGTAGCTCAATCCAAATGTCTGTGAAAACTACACAACCTTTTCTGACACAAAGAGTCCTCTGGACTTCATAACACTTCAGGAGGTCAAGATAAAGTCCATCGTCAAAGCTCTTCTATAACATCACAGTAAACTTCATTTCATCTCTGCACACAGTCGAATATGGAGTCAGACGGAGAAAAGTCTTTGTTTACTGAGCACAAAAGTTCTGCTGGACACTCCCTTCACACAGCTGTGACACACACACACACACACACATCTTGTGGTCAGGGGGAGTGGCCTAAAATCCTTCATGCACAAGGTGATAATGAACCCACTGACCTCCTTCACTCTCACCACAGTGAATCATCCTGTGATTTTTAATCAATGTTCTGAGATCAGTTCTGAAGCACCGGCTCATGTTTGCTGTCTGTCTCCAGAAGAAACTCTCTCTCTTTAT